>CP136895.1:7435000-8685000 GCA_034359265.1 Canna indica | reverse complement strand
TAAATTCTTATCAAACCAAAATCCTATCATGCGGAACAAACAAGCCATTAGGGTTCTATTTTTGTCCTCTATTAAATTTAGTTGGTAACTGATAACAAAGGCACTGGACTTATCTTTTATTGGAATTAACACAACATCTCTTTGTTGTTCAGGATCCCTTGTTCTTCTCTGGTTCCAATTCTGGGCGTGAAGCCTTGGAATAGGGCTTCTTGCCTTTGCTTTTTGGTGGTCAACCATCCTGGTTTCACTGATGTCCTTACCTCTTGCGAACAAAGCAATGGACATCTCCTACCCTGGCACTTAACCGAGCATAGCAAGCATGTGGAGTTCTGTAGGATATGCATTTTCACACCTTGGAATTCTCCCCGGCACAGATATGGATAATATGCAGTGTCTATGAGTTAGTTTGTCTTATGAAGTCATGAACCGCTGCCAATGAGTTATGAATCTTTCTTGGTTGTTGGTTTCCAGTTTAGATCTGCGTCACACTGCTATGTAGCTTGCTGAAAAAATGAGAACAGCAATTTTTGTCATGAGGCTTGTTCCTCTTTTTGCACAGAGATCAGGAAAGTCCTTTTTGGGTTCATGTCTTTGGGCTCGGCCTTCTAGAGGCCTCTGTAATAATGAGCGAGGAAAGGACGAAGTGTTTTCAGAAGATGGTGAAGAAAAATCTGATCTTGGGCATCTTGGTCATTGTGAGGAGGGGGCTCACATGGAGAAACTCGCTGCTCTAGAGGGGGATGCTGAAGAAAGGTCGGGTCTTTCAGAGAAAAAGTTTGCAAGAACAGATTCTAAAGGTAATAATGAGGGAAAGTTGGATTTTGAGCATCTGCCCGAGGAGATATTTCTCAGTTTCTCCTCTGGCAGGACAGACAAGGCAGATGATGGTGACGATGATTATAACCAGAGTAATAACCATGGGAGTGCCAATCATAGGCAGAAGCTTATAGAGGAGAATAGAGCTAAAGCTGATCGAATGTTTGAAATCCTACAACAGGATGGGCCAGGCTTCAGTGTCCTAGCAGCATTGGATGAGCTGCAGCTGAAAGTCTCAAACACTTTGGTTAGAGAAGTGCTTCTCCGCATTCTTATGTCAATTAATAGTGCCAACAGATCACGATGTGCAAAATTGGCCTACAAGTTCTTTGTGTGGTCAGGTCAGCAGGCAGATTTCAGCCACAATTCCAACAACTACAATCTTACCATGAAAATTTTTGCAGAAGCTAAGGAGTTGAAGGCCATGTGGAGGCTGGCAGATGAGATGACAGAAAAGGGGTTGCCTATCACTGCACGCACATTTAACATATTAATTTGTACTTGTGGAGAAGCTGGCATGGCTAGGAAGGTGGTAGAGAGGTTTATCAAGTCCAAAAATTTTAACTACCGACCTTTCAAACACTCTTTTAATGCCATTCTCCATTCTCTTCTCAGTGTGAATCAGTATAGGTTGGTTGAGTGGGTTCATCAAAAGATGCTTCTTGAGGGTTACAAACCAGATGTTCTGACTTATAACATTGTTATGCGTGCTAAATACATGCTAGGGAAGTTGGATCAGTTTCATAGATTGCTTGATGAGATGGGAAAAAATGGGTTTGCTCCGGACATTCACACATATAATCTCATGCTCCATGTGCTAGGGAAAAGTAACAAACCACTTTCTGCTCTTGAACTTTTGAACTATATGTACGATGTTGGCTGTGATCCTAGTGTTCTCCATTTTACCACTTTGATTGATGGGCTTAGTCGAGCTGGAAATATTGATGCTTGCAAATACTTTTACGATGAGATGATAAAGAAAGAGTGTGATCCGGATGTAGTATGTTATACAGTCATGATAACTAGCTATGTTCTAGCAGGAGAGTTTGAGAAAGCACATGAAATGTTTAAAGATATGTTAATCAAAGGGCAACTGCCAAATGTTTTTACATACAATGCTGTCATCCGTGGGCTTTGCAGTACTGAAAAGTTTGATGAAGCATGCACCATGTTGAAGGATATGAATGCAAGGGGTTGCAGTCCAAACTTCTCAGTGTACAGCAATTTAGTTGGAAGATTAAGAAATGCAGGGAAGGTTTCTCAAGCAAATGATATAATCAGCTATATGATAGAGAATGGTCATTATCTTCATTTAGCATCAAGATTCAAGGGTTATAGAAGATGTTAGTTGAAATTGTATGGATGCTGTGGATATTATTGTTTTAGTTTAATATTTGCAGGCATGAAACCAATACCAAATATTTAATTCAACTATTTATGTACATTAGTTTCGTTTATTTGTCTTGTTAGTTGTTACTATTCTAAATCTTAGTTTCTGCAGCAAAGATGAGAGGATGGTTCTCCATTTTTACATTTTATGTATTGTTAATGGCTGTACCAGTAACATTTTGTTTTGTACTAAAGAAATTAAATGAAATCTTGATTCAAATATTTTATCTAGTTACTTCACCTTTAGGTTCCTAGAACAGCTCATTGTTTATATAAGCCATAAACTCCTGCCAACATGTGCTCAATTGTGGAGATCCATGAATTCAAGAAGCTTCCTTAAACGTTGGTTTTGGAAACTCTAGGGAGCTTGCTATCCTTTCAAAATTTTGCGGAGGGGGGGTAGTGGTGCCACCGGGGTGGGTCGCCTAAGAGGAGACTGCAAAGAGGAGAGGGATTAGGGAATAAAAGGGTTTTTTATTTTTTAGGTAATTACTTGAATACATCCCAAACTTTAGATAGTCTCATTTGTAGCCAAATTCGAAATATTTTCAAATTACATCCTCAATTTTGACATTGATTTCAATTGTATCCTCTCGTTATCTCTTCGTCGTCAGTCCCGTTAACTTCATGACGTGGCATGCCCACGTGGAATAAAATAATATTATTTTTACACATTATTAAAAATAGAAAAAATAAAAATATTTGTTTAACACAACTCACAAAGCTTAAAGCCGGTGTTCCGCTCAACCTCTCGCCTTCCGCTACAGCCGCCGCCAACGATGATGAGGTATACGTCGAGATTACCTTGGACGTGCACGAGGATACGGTGGCGGTCCACAACGTGAAGCTGGCGTCGCTGCTAGCACGGACGCTGGAGCGGCGATCGACGTCGTTCGGGTCATCGGTGATCCGCACTGCATCGTCGCGTTTCCAGCAGGTGTCGCAGGAACTCCGACGACTTGCGTAGCTCACCAAGCAGCCGACATCGGGGCATGCATGCGGCCACCGAAGCCTCCGCCCCCTATTTCTTTCCTTGTTCCTTAAGTCCTTCATGTTGCCATTTGTGTTCAACCTTCTTCATTCTTGTTCTTGGTTCTTTCTTATTCTTCTTCCATATGTATGCACCCCTCGACTTCGACTCGCCGGACGAGGCAGCGCGGCGGGCGTGCACGGAGGTGGTGAAGGAGGCGGCGACGGAGTGGGGGGTGATGCACATCGTGAACCCCGGCATCTCGATGGACCTCATCGAGCAGCTACGGAAGGCGGGGAAGGAATTCTTCGACTTGCCCATGGAACAAAAGGACCAGTACACCAACGACCAGTCGGTGAGCAAGATCTACGGTTACGGCAAGCAGGGAGGGTATATAATGTTAACTACATGTTAACTAACTCCTGTCGAAGTGAGGTGACAAAGGATTCCGACAAGCAGCTGAGAATGGTGGTGACAAAGATGCTGGAGATTCTTTCGATGGGGCTGGGACTAGAAAAGGGGAAGGTGGAAGAGGAGCTCGGCGGACCTTCTTCTCCAGTTGAAGATAAACTACTACCCGATATGCTTGGCTGAGTTTAGATCAGTTGGTCGCGAGGCTGGAGTCGGTTAGATCAACCGAGTTCTTGATGCATAGCGGGCGATGGTCGCGAGGCTGGAGTCGGTCAGATCAGCTGAGTTCTTGATGCATAGCGACTCCAAGCAGCCACAAAGCGCTTGATGCGGGTGATGGTCGCGAGCTAGGACCGGTGATCGTCTTCCTTGGCGTCAGAGTCTCCGCGAGCAGGGGAGAGGGTGGCAGGATCGGCGAGGTTGAGGAGGGAGAGCCGAGGGCAGTTGGTGGCGAGGGCGACGAGGGCGTTGTCGTCCACGAACTCGATGCAACGAGGATTGAACACGCAGGGGCGAGGAGGTGGGTGAGGTTGGGGCAGGCTGTGGCGATGTCGGTGAGCTCGGAGGGACGGAAGCCTTCGTTGGTGAAGGTGACGTGGAACGTGTGAAAAAAGATTTTTTTTTTTTAAAAATATATTATTATTATTTGTAATGATGTGTAAAAATAATATTATTTTATTTCACATGAGCATGTCACGTCATAAAGTTAATGGGGCTAGCGACGGAGAGATGACAGGATGTTACAATTGAGATCAATGTCAAAGTTGAGGATGTAATTTGAAAATATTTCGAATTTGGCTACAAATAAGACAATATCTAAATTCAGGATGTATTTAGGTAATTATCCTTATTTTTAATATATAAATAATACTTAGGTATGCTGATATCTCTTAAGAAACATATTTAATAAGTTTTGCAGATATATTTTGATTACTGCATAAAAAAGGTATAATATAAATATATGATCTATAAATAATGAATGACTTAATTATATTTTTGGTCCTCTAAAATATTATATTTTTTTCGTTTGGTTCCTTTGTAAAATATTTTCGTTTAGTCCCTCAAAAATTATTTCTGTTTTTGTTTGATCCTTTTGTTAATTTTTTTTGTTAAGTGCCAACATGACAATGCTGGCATGGATTAAAGACAAAATAAACGACCAAAAGAAAAAAAAAAAATTGTAAGAGTCTAAATGCAAAAAATGTATGTTTTAATAACCCAAAGCACAATTTAATAACATAAAACATATAATTTTAGTCCATTAAAATATTTTATTTTATTTTTCGTTTAGTCTCTTATTTTGTCTTTAATCCATGTCAGCATTGATATGTTGACACTTAACAGCAAAAATTAACGGAGGGACTAAACGGAAACGAAAATAATTTTTGATGGACTAAACAGAAACTTTTTTAAAAGAAGGGACTAAACAGAAAAAATATAATATTTTGGGGGACCAAAAATATAATTAAGCTACAATTAACTATAAGTTATATTAATAAATTAAGTTGATATTAAAAATAAATTATTTGAATGACTTAGATTCGTCGGATGGAGTTGGGGTAAATACCAGAGTTATATATTTTCGTGTTTTGAACGTGATACAATGCAAATTTTCAAATCAGAGGTCATTTGATATGTCTTGTATTTTTCGGTGTTATATAGTAATTATTAATTTAATTAATAAATGATTAAATAATATTTAATTAAATTATGATTTAGAATATAGATGGTCAATCCGGGCTTGCGGATCAATTCCATTGTAGTCGATGAGTTATCGATGGGTAAAATAATAGATTTATCCTTTACCTCTATTTGATTGTATATAATTGATGAACATTTCATTTAGTTAGTCTTATGATTAGTTGACATTATTTGATTAAGTGCATGAGTAGATGAACTTATTATGGTTTTTTCTTATTGATCACAGTTTCTTGATACGATGTATTGGTGTTCTTGTTGATGACATTATTATATTTAGCCTTATATTGAATAAATAATAGGTGTGCATTTAGTTAGGATGACGAGTAAGTCGATCAGGACTTCGACCTAAATTATTGGCGTCTCGGCTCGTGCACGTTATTATTAGGCCCATTAAGCACGGTTATTGACATAGGTAGTCATTTTGATACACTCGAGTAACTCTTGCCCCAGCTTATTTTCTTAATTCCATTCTCTTGCTCCAACTCCCCTTTTTTTTTAATAGCCGTCCGCTTCGTTTTTTTGCTTCCCATATAGCATCCAGCGGCAGTGTCACCAGGTGCTTGCTTCTTGCTGGGAATTGTCGAAGCGCGACCGACCTGCTTGGATTTGCGCATCTCTTCTGTGCGGGCGTTAGCTTCCTTCTGGAGCTGGCGGAAGGGTCTCATCAAACTCGCCGTAGGACTTGTGCCTGGGGTCGTATATCCTGGAAAATGCGCTGGTAGACCGCGACGAAGACGAGCCCTATGTCGTCGTCGAAGGCCCACTTGAGTTTGTAGTTGGCTCCGCCGGCGGGGGCGGCAAAGTCGAAGGCAGCGTCAACGGACCTCTCCTCGAGCCCGCCCCCGCGGGAAAAAACTTGGGTGCAGCAGCGGCTGCACCTAAACCAGGCTTTTGACACGATGACCCATGCATTGGAGTGGTTTATAGCTGCCCCGTGATGGGAGCAGCATGGGCTGCAGTGCAGCTGAGACTGCACCGAAGTTTTGTCCCGTCCCGTGTGAAAATCAACCATTGCTCCAACAGCTTGAAATCTATGCAACCCGATCAAGACCCATACAAATAAAGACAATCGCATGAAAATAAGAAAGTGCTAATTCCTCCTAATTAATGTTCTTAATAAATTTTTTTTAATATTTATATTTAATAAAATATTCATGATTATCGATGAATTTATAACTTATGTCCTTACGAGGGGTTAGAAAAATTATGAGATACATTTTTAGAAGAATATAACGACACTCTTATATTTACGAATGTAACTATTTAATTTTTATTGGAAAAGATAAAAGAGTGAAGATATGCCCGAGGCTTGTGGAATTAGAAACTGTGTAGCTAGTTTATATACAGAGGACGTCTTGATGTAGTCGGCTCTCTAACACTTATTACAGTTACTATTTGATTAAGTTTTCAGGCCATGTTTTTTGATATTACGCGCTCCTCAAAATGTCATAACGAGACAATTATTATAATTAGACATTGATTTATTTATTTTTTTAAATTAATGAATCTATTTAAAATTATGACAAAATTAATAAATTTAACACATCCCATAATATGCATCAAACCTAATCAAAAATTTTAAATTAACACCAATTATATTCATTAATGAAATATTTAGTTGTTGACTGCATATCTCAATCATCAGTTAATATATTAATTTTTAATATTTATATACATAAGATAACAATCAAACATAAAAAAGAAAGTTTGTTGTTGACGTAAGATATCAATCAATTCGAGTAAGGATGAATGTCTGTGTTAAGGTTTTATTACTATTATTTTTTAAAAAAATATTCATCTACTAACTTGTGTATATAAGTATTAAAAAATTAATATCATGTCCCTATAAGTTCCACGTCAGTAATGTCCAATCAGCACTTGTTATTCACAACCAGGGGCGGACCCACACTAGGGCCAAGGGGATCACTCCCCCCTGAATTTTTTTAAAATATCAAATATTAAATATAATTTGATATTTTTTTAAAAAAAATGGTAAAATAACATTACTATTATTAATTTTAATTTTTTTATTAATGTATTAATAGCTTAGTGGTTAGTTATTTTATTTTTTTGCTTATAGATCTTAGGTTCGAACCTCATCTCTTGTCTTCTATATTCATTATTTACTTTTTTTTCGTAATGACTAAATATAAAATCTGATTTTTTAATTAAAAAAATGCTAAAATTTTCTCTATTAATTTCTCACTTAACTCTAAAATTTTCTCTATTAATTTATAAGCTAAATTCAAAATTTTCTTCATTAATTTTTTACATCTAAAGCTCTCATGTTGATTTAATTTATTTATAATATTTTTTTCTATACTATTATCCATGCTCATACTATAAAGTTTGTGAACTTTTGAATATGAGTTATTCAATATATGATTGAATAATTAATTTTCTCATCAAGCATCCAACAAAATGAATAAAATTATTATATTTCATCTATGATTGTAAAATTTATTTAATTGAGAATTCAAATCTAAAATACATTTATATTAATTATATAATACATTTTCACGATGTCAAGTTAATTTTTACTTTTAATGTAATATTAAGTACTATTAATGCAACAAAGAGCAATTATTTTTCTGTATATATTTGTAATTTTGTTAATCTCTTACTAATTTTTTAGTTTTCTTCGTACAACTTCATAGGCATTCGAGATGAGTAAGGCGACGACCGCATCATAGTAGAGCTTGCTTTGAATAATTTAGATGAAAAAATTTTCACAAGAGCTTTAATTATTTTTAATTTAAATATTTTAGCAATATTTTTTTAAATAGAAAAATAGAAAAAAAATTATACTATTATAAGTTGTGATTTTAATTTAAAAAAATTGAAAATGAAAAATTAAAATAATATTCATTGAAATTTCTACGTCCGCCATTATCCACAACAACTCCGTTTAGACCTCATGTGACGGTAGGAATCAAATCCTAAATGAAAATAAAATACGAAAACTAAAATCAAAATTAAAGCAAACTGTGAAGACCAAAAGTATAATTTTTTATTCTCTCTTTTTTATTAAATGAAGAGAAAAAAATTTAAAGAAATAAGCACATCATGGTGTGTGAGTCCCTAAACTAGCACCCAACAAAGATTGCACCCTCGCACCCAGCATAGAATTAATCATCAAGATGTACCATTGGTTCATTAAACAAAAGAAGTTGAAATAACTGCAAGGACCTTTAAGAGATTAGTTTTTTGGACTATAACGTCATCATCATACTACAAGGACCAAACCAGCAAACCACGAGCTAAACCTTGTATTTTTGCAATGTGAAGAAATAATGATAATAATATATTACAGTGTCAAGGTCAAAGACAACTTACCTTTTGCAAATACCTCTACTTACTAAATGAGGCTCATTAGAGTGAAGAGCAGTGTGTGTGGTGTTCGGTGACCTAGAAAATGCAGCATTTTAAATGTCATATATGCGTGATAGAATTTGTTTGAGTCTAACTTCTTATACATCAACTGTACAAAGAAGCCAAGATTAGGACAGTAGACACAAAAAGCGAAAACCTCGAAATTGATTTAACTATAAAAATAATAAGATCATATACAAAATGGAGAAAAATGGAATGCTCTTCTCGTCTCTAGCGTCCTCTGTGCTGTGTACATTTCAACATTCTGCTATTCTACTATTTGCACAGTGTATCCTAATGTAATTGATTGATGGGTGGCTGATGAAGACAACCGGAGCTCCAGAACCACACATGAGGAGAACCAACATCTCATGATTGAAGCAGACCGTCACCTTCCCAGCCAAGCCGTAGCATATGATCCACTACCTTTAAGCTCAACTGCAAGAATATAGATCTTGAAAATTGCATAAAGTACTGCAAAGGCATAACCCCTATTATGCATTATTTTTCGAGTGCATGATTATCTAGCACCAACAAACTAAGATTTGTAATGGACAAAACAAGATGTCTAAAGCCATCAATGTGATGAAGATAGCTAGAAAAGTATGACATGAGTTGCAGACACTTACAGTAGGATCTGTGAAAATTATCAGCTGTTTATCGGCTGTTGAAACTAAGAGATTGGTGCTGTCTTTGTTTAGACCTATGCAAGTGACGTCTTGTTTTTCTTCCAATACCAAAGAATGGAAAACCTGCAACCACAACCACCCCTATCAAACTTGTGACATTACAAGTACAATAGCCAAATCAGGAAAGATGTGATTTATACTTTACCTTAAGGGTATGCAAATTTAGGAAAGCAATTGAAGGGATGGGAATTGTTATATTGTTTTCAGTGGTTTGGTCAATATCATCATACTTATTTAGCTCCGTATTGTTATTTTCTGTTACAATATATTTAGCTGTCTGATCTGTACAAGATGCTGTCCCAATTAAAGCATTTTCTCCATCTGTAGAAATCTGGATGCAACTAATACTGCCAGAGAATGGTGATATGACTGTAGTAACAATTGGGATACCATTGACGGTAAAGGTGGAAAGCCTTTTCTTTATTCTGTTCCAAATGAGCAAAACTCCTTGAGATGACAGACGGACGATATGTGCCTGAATATCCAACTTCTTGATCAATCTTCCTCTCCTCAAAGAATGCAAGATAACACCGGAAGCATTTGAGCAGGAAGCAACAACACCTAAGTCAGAACAAACAGAACAGGATATTATCTCTCCAAGATGACCTCTTAGTACATGCATGGGACCTTCAATCCGCTGCCTTTTACTTGTGTCTATGATACTAGTTGGATTGTTGCCACCTGTAGGACTGATTGGTGCTGAGTTAGATTCCGAGACATTCTTCATATTCGATGGGGAAACACGGCGAATTCTCCAAACTATAACAGTTGTGTCACGAGAGCCTGTGACAAGATAGTTGCTGTCCATGGAAAGGGTGAGACATGTTACAGGTGCACAATGCCCAGAAGCAGTTTCAATAGTTTTTGCTCCATCAAAGGAGATCAACTTGATGGAGTTATCAGCATGCCCACCTATACCATTAAAGTGAACATTAAGTTATGTAAAACAATGAAGAACAAGTGAAGAGATGCTCTAAAGCAACGTCAACATATTGATATTTAAAAAAAAATGATCAAATATATGCACCTCTGCCAAAAAAGAAACTATTCAATCGACGTATAATGTCTACAAAAAAAAAAATCACATTAATATTGGAACCTCAAATTTATGTTTTCTGAAAGCATGGAGCTAGGCCACAATTTCTCTACAGTTTTCAGTAAAAAACTCTCATTAGTGTGCTTGCAGCCTTTTTCTTCAAATAGGCCCACATGTAACTCAACCAAACAGGCCCTCATGATTTGGTACAAGTAATTAAGTTAATAAGACAACTGCATAACCAAGGTTGTCAAACTCAAGAGTCTACCTTTGACTTGGTAGACCCCCTATGGACACAACGTAAACTCGTAAGAGTCTACAATTGAAAGGAAAATTATTTAATAAAATGTATATACAAAATAAATAGTAAATTATCATAACATATACTCTCAAACAGTAAACTAAAATTAACTAAGTTATCTAAATCTACGGGTCTGTTCGGCAAACTGAGCAGAACAGAACAATACAAGACAGGTCAGTGGTCGCGTGAAGAGATGTCGAGTGGAAACAAGGAGTCATTTAGGTCCTGAGGTAGGTTGAAGATATTTTGGTAATTTTTCAGGCTATACCGCTGTACCAGCGCCTTATTACTCTGAATTGGAGTAACAAGAAAATAGCCTTATACTATTTGAGGCCATGGTTTTTGTCCCGTCCATAGCCATTTTTTGCGGCTGTACCTCAAAAAAATGTGAAACAACCAGACCCTACAACTAAATCACTAAGTTAACAAGTTACTTGAGTTAAAATTTGTTATGTACTAATTAAACAAGTAAACAACACTTAAACAAGTAATTAGAAAACAAGTTGAGCAACAATTACTAAACAAGTTAACTAAAATTAAGCAACTAATTAAACTAACTAAATGCAGCTTTTATTAGTTATGGACTGGGTGACTTGATTGATCTCAAGTGAGTCCACTAGTTAGCTCTTACGAGTCTACCAAGTCCACTCAAGAAACATTCTAGTGTACCATCCTTCCAACCCCACCTACTTCGTTCGAGTCATAGAACTGGATGAGTATGAGGAATGCCTGACAATTGTGAAAACGTTGCGTATAACCAATATAATGTACAAGCATTAAAAATGAAAATGTAAACAATGAAATCAACATTATCATGATTAATATAATAAGCTAGATAAAAATGAATAGTTGTAGCATTGGCGGTACACATTTCTCTTATAGCAAATGTTAAATTTGATTGGGTGACTAATATTCCCAAAAGCTTGAGTGATGGTCACCAAGTCAAATTTAAAATGTATTTGAACAAGACATTTTATAATAAGATAGATAAAATGTACAAGCATTAAAAGAGAAAATGTAAACAATGAAATCAACATTATTATGATTAATATAATAAGCTAGACAAAAATGAATAGTTGTAGCATTGGCAGTACACATTTCTCTTATAGCAAATGTTAAATTTGATTGGGTGACTAATATTCCCAAAAGCTTGAATGATGGTTACCAAGTCAAATTTAAAATGTATTCGAACAAGACATTTTAGTTCAAATCCTAGCAATCAGTATTAGAAGGAATATCCTTAGTTAATTTATATCAGTCCACATGTTGGATTTGGGCAAGTCTAATCCAATTTGCTTGCTATGTGTTAAATTTGATAGGGTTTTTATTTAGCAGCTAATATATGTAGCATGGTTTTAAATATCGTACCGTACTGCGCGATACTGTCAATACATAGTTAAAAATGGTGCGAGGCGGACCAAGGCGTAAAAGGCTCTTGGAGCCATGTCGCAAGGCGCAAGATTACGGCACACGCCATAACAAGGTCAAACGCAAAAATAAAATTATATATATATATATAAAACAAAATCACCTAATTAGCATCTAATGAAATAAAGATAATAAGTCTAATTTAGCATCCAATTAAATAAAGATAATAAGTCAAATTTGTTCTTAAAGAACTAAATAAGTACTCATCAATTTCAACATCATTAAAAAAGATTCCACAATTTAAACTTTGAAGGCTGAAAAATTTGAAAAAAAAATCAGAAAATGTGAGAAAAAAGCAAGAGGAAGAAACAAGATGAGCATGTGTATGATTCCACTAGAAAAGAACGGGAAAAAAAGATGACGGCGGCTTGCCGCTGCTGCCGAGTCGAAAGGAGAGCGGCGACTACCGAGTAGAAAGGAGAAAGGAGAGGAGGGCTGCTGAGTAGAAAGGAGAGGAGAGAATAAAAAAATTAACTTGATGGAGGAGGACTAGCCACTGAAACTTGATAGAGGACTAGCCGTCGCCAGAGCTGAAATTTGATGGAGGGCTGACCAAAACTGAAACCGGATAGAGGAGAATGGCCGGAGCAAAGAAGACTCGTCGAAAGCTGAAACTGAAGAAGGAAGAAAAAGAGAGGCGGTGGCTGAGGAAGAGAGGTGGCGGCTTAGGGAGGATTTCGGGTGCCCTAAGTTTCTAACATAGGCCACCCGCGCCATATCAAGTAGATGGCGTGCGCTTGGCACGCCTTTTGCCTCAGCTGAGGCGAAATGGGATCACCTCATGGGCTAAATGGCGCAGGGCCTGCGACCTGGGCCATGGCGCGCCATTTAAAACTATGGGTAGATATTTATTAGTTTTTTGAAAAACCAATATCGGTACACCCGGTATACTGGGTGTATTGATGGTACCGACCTAGTAACGATGATATGAAGCCTACTGTATGGCACCCAGCATGTCTATACCAGTTTTCGAATTTTTAGTAGATTGTGTTTTGAAGCTTAAAACTATGTTTTGAATATTACAATTGAAAAATAAAATAAAAATCTTGAGATAGGCTAGTATTGGCCCGTACCGAGTGTCCATACGATATAATACCAGTACGGCAGTACGTACTGGTAGTGGCTTCAGGCCTAGATCAGTTAGGTATGAAATTTTTAGTCAAAGAGTAATTAAATTTTTCTCTTTGATTGGAGGATGCAACAAAACATATCTTTCTGGAGAAACACAACCCGTTTTAGTCAAAGCTTCGCATCCTCGTTAAAAACCAACATAGTAGTCCCATATCAAGAATTGCTATGGGACTACTATGTCGATATGGGATTACTGGGTAACACAATCACAAAAAATATAAATGTAGCAGTGTAAATTGTTAAAGTCCCACATTGGTTGAGGTTGTGGTCTAGATACCATTTAAATAGATTAGGCAATCCTCCCCTTATGAGCTAGCTTTTGGGGTGGAGTTAGGTCCAATGCTAATTTTCTAATACGGTATCAGAGCCAAACCTATGATTGATATTGGGCCGCCACCGATTTTTTGAAAAATTGATATACGAGATACCTGGTATTGGGCGTACCGGGTATCTCGATTAATACCGCCCATACTGGGCGGTATTTGATGTCATACCGGGCGATACCGCATCATCAAGTGGTTGCGAGAGGAATTGGTCGACCTTCGTCTTGATTCATACGAAGCCACGCAACAGCCTTTCGTATGCCCGATTAGAGAGGCTCGTATATGTTCATTACAACATGCGACTTCGAATGCGGGCGTTACAGAAGAAGATAAAAATATTCCACATGTAGATCCGTTCGATGTCAAGTTCGTCCAAGACGATGCAGACCCGATAATTTATTGGTGGAGTGCAATGGAGACTGACCCGCCTCTTCTTGATGACCTAGGCAAACCACCTCGGCCTTCACCAATTATATCTAATGCTGTTGGCCTTCACCAATTATATCTGATGTTGTTGAGTCTGAGAGCCAACCAACCAGAAGACACGGACAGCAAAGCTCTTGAGAGGGGCATGACCCTTGCTCACTTAGACTCTCAACGAGTTCGACAAGTAAGACGACGATCCACGTCCGACTCTCCATTTTCACAATCAAAGGGAAAGAAGAAGGCAACACCTTCACCTTCAAAGGAAAAAGGCAAAGGGAAACGACTAATTGATCCTTTGGACGCGATTGCAGAAGCGGAAGATGACGAAGAAGATGAGCCCTCGATTCATAGCAGTAGCAGCACAGAAGACAGAGGAGATGATGATGATGATGATGATGATGATGATGATGATGATGATGATGGAGCTGGGGGCGAAGACATCGTCGTGCCATCAACACCGGCACCTGCCGATCTGTGGACGAATGAGCAATACTTCGACCACACCACTCAAGATGAGGATCACGAACAACTCGAGTGTACGAGAAGAGAGGCCGGCATCGAGGAGGTGGACCGACAGTTTTGCAAGATTACCCTCACGATATGATGAGTAGCTTGCAAGAGGTTTCTGAATCAACCTACTATGTATCCAGTACCTACTCAACTGATGATACAGGGACTAGTTCTTGGACTACCAACAAAGAAACATTGATGGGTATGTGATATAATTGATACCAAGGCATGATGGCATGAGATCATTTCCAGATATGAGCATTGGAGACTTACGGTGTCGACCTTAGTCGTGTATGCCCCAAGATATGTACGAGTACGACGGGCGTCATTCGTCCGCATTTTAAACATTGTATTCATGTATTTGACATTTGAATCTTAAATTTAAGTATTTCTTGATCAATTATGTGTTACTGGAGTTATTTTTAACAACAAAAACAAAAAAAAACAATTTTTTTTCACTGGCAGGTATGCCCTTTTCGTACCGGCCCGTACCATGTGTCAGTACGGTATAGTACCGGTACATACCGGTACCGGTCACTGACCGAGATTGGTACCGGTACCAGCATTTTAAACCATGGTCTAGATAGCCTTTAAATAGATTGGGAAATCCTCCCCTCATGAGCTAGCTTTTGGGGTGGAGTTAGGTCCAAGGCTAATTTTCTAACATAGATAACTAAGTAAATAATGTGGAAGAAAATTATCTACCCAAATCTATCATAGCTGTTTTATTTTGTAATTAAGCATCATTTTCATCCTGAAGCACTCACATATGACAAAAAAATCTATTAAGTTTATTGTATTTGTGGCGTTTTATCATAATGTTTTGCGACCAAAAGTTAGTCCTGTAAAAAATAAAGATGCAAGAATACCCACCAGTGATGATCTCTTTGTCACATGTGACTGCAACAACTGCTGTACTTCGTAATCCAGATGCAGGAAAAGCTAAAGCCCGAGGATATTGCCAATCGTCTGTACCAGATCCAGCTGGTCCTTTAAACATGCGCATGAACGAACCACCAGTTGAATTAGCAGCACCTTTGCCATGTTGAAACAGGAAAGGTGTGGTTCCATGATCATTAGGAGTATTTGGCTGCCACTTGTGGAGTGCCACATGTGCTGTTGGTGCATTCATATCCACAACTACCACAGAGTCGTGTGATGCAAAGATTGCACCTGCTGGCAAGTTGCACCGATCTGGATTTGGAACTAGATAGGGTTTAATTCCATTTGGATTGCGGTATATTGTCTGCAAAAAAAGAAACAAAAGCTTTAGAAACTAAGCATAATTAGCTAATTGCTAATTATGACCAACTATACACTCAAAATTCCATCATACAGACTAAATCTGACTATGAACAACATGAACTAATCAAGCAAATATCAGCAACAATTTAATTCTCTCGGATAAAAGGGACCTTGACCAAGAAAAGAAATTAGTACTTGAATTTTAGAGAATATGCAAGAGACACTTTAGGGAAAAAGGAAGAAAGGAGAGGGAAAAAATAGGGTTCTTTATCACCTTCAACAGATTTGTTTTCCAGTCCAACTTCTGTTGCTTTTTTCTCAACAGAATTTTATGTTCACTTGCTAGTTCAGAAAACCCTCTCTTTTTCCTTATGACTACTTCTCGATTTTTTTTCTCTATGGTACTCCAATTTCCAACTTCTTAACAAACTTTTTTTTCTTATTTTTTAAAGTGACTTCTCATCAACTATGACTTATTCTCTATTTTTTTCCCAATATTTTTGGTGGGTTGATGTGGTTTGACATAGCGAGAGAATTAGAAAAAAAAAAACAAGAGAAGAAAAAGGAGAAAGGTAGAAGAAGGAAGAATTAGGGGAAAGGATGAGAGAAGGGGAAGAAACGGAGAGGGAAGGAAAGAAAGGCTCTCATACCAATTGATGCAACACCAAACGGAGTGGGGAGAGAGAAAGAAAAGGAGAAAAGAGGAAGAATTGAGAGAGATTGAGAGGAAATGAATAATTGTATTCCAAAATTAATGTCCTACAATGCCCCAAGGGCTATAAATATATAGCCTGGTATTTCCTAACCCATGCAGGAATAGAAATCGAAGTAAAATGAAACATACAATGAAGACAAGGCAATATCTAATTAACCTATAAATATGGCCCAAGTAATGGCCTTATTGAAACCAAAAAGTGAAGGAAATAAATGAAAATGAGTAGTTTCCTAATTCAAAATTTTTTATTGCACTATGCCACTATTTGCTTTGTTCTCATATAGCAAGACATAAAGATCGACATAAAGTTCCTACACATTACTCAATAGTAGAAGCATTCAGGTAGATATACAAACAAATTACTAGTCGTAAAGCATAAAATCAGTACAAGAAGCATCCCAAGTAGAATGTAAAATAATTTGCCTAGTGGCATCCTGAACATAAAATAAATTGAGTATCATGCTTTATGAAATTACTACATATATATATAGAACTCTTTTCAGTAGAATATATAAGGAAAAAAACCTGTAGATGTAGAACATCAGCAAGTGGTCTTCTCTTCATGTGCGGAACAGTCAACAATTGGGATGGAGTTTGTCCAAAATATGCAATTTGGTCTTGTGTAGCACGTCTTTGCGCCTGTACATAGATTTCAAAAGACCAATTTAACCAATTTACCGATCCCTCACAAAGAGAATCAAAAAGCCACTAAAACTTACTGGGTCTTCAATTTTGTCCACATCAACAGTCCCTTCATAAGTAATATAGAAAAAAACATTATTTGCTTCAACAGCTTCTTTACCACGCTGCTTATGTCTGGAATGCCAATTAATCAGTATACACAAGAAAAAGAGGTTGCACATTAAGTAAGAAGAGAAGATTGAAGAAACTATTAATACTTTACGGCTTGAAGTTTGTTATGTATACCCATTGAATTAGGCATTTCCTACATCAATTACTTAGCAAAGACATCCAAGTTTGTAGACAGAATTCTAAAATAACTGTGGCTAACTAAACTCTATATTAATCACCTAAAGGCCATGAGTACAAATGGATTATAAATGGGTAAAAATTAGCCCCTTATAATTTAACCCTCTTTACTTATGTTTGGAAGAAATATTTTACCCCTTAAAATTTCATAGGGTTAAAAATTATCCTCAAAGGATAAATTTTAGTAAGGGATAGGTAAATTTTAGCCCCCTTAAAATTCTAATGAGTCTCTTTCTCATATAGATTGTTTCATTTACTCAATCTCCCTCATAAACATGTTGTCTTAAATAAGGTTTAAAATCTCGACCGAAACGGTACGGTAAGTCCGGTATTTACCGGTATTTTAGATTTCCGGTATACGATATACCCGGTATTTGAAAAAACCGGGTATATTGTGTATACCGGGCGGTATGTGGCGGTATACCGCCCTGTATGGGCGGTATATGGTGGTATGTCACGAAAAAAAATAAAAATAAAAAATAAAAAAAACCCGGCCGGTATGCATTTTCATACCGGTCCGTACCGTGTGTCGGTACGGTACGGTACCGGTATATACCGGTACCGGCCGGTGACCGAAACCGGTACCGGTACCGAGATTTTAAACCATGGTCTTAAATATTGTGTTTTCTCACTCCCTCAATTTAACATTGACTTTAACCTAATTAGATCTGATCAAGTCTGACCGCGAGTTGTAATCTGACTCAATTGAGATCAAGTTGATATAACCAATTTTGACTTGATTAGACTGAATCTATAATACCCCGATTTAGCCCACATCAGGAGTATGTTGGATGTGGTGTTGGTTTATAAGGCTTGATGTGTGTGGCTGTGTGCTACCATCAACTTCAGTTTAAGCATTTTAATTAGGCCAATAGGTTGGTCTATGAAGTTGATGGATCAGTTATCCCATCAAGCGGGTTGTAACAAATGGTATCAGAGCATAGGATCTACCTCCTCCTTAGGACTTAAGGATAGGTGTTTGGCGGGTACTAAGGACTAGGATGTGAGTTTTAATATTCTAGTTGCCTTAGTAGGAAAATAGACATGGTGAGAGGTTGTTTCCCAGTAAGGAGAATGGGTTTAGTGTACTTGTGAGATGGTGAGGGGAGAAGATGAGCATGATTGACAACAAGTTGCATAGGATTAAAGTTAAATAGTCTATGTGCATTGATTCAATTAATAGGACATTGCATATGAATTTTGTATTCTTAGTGTCATTTTATTGCGGCCGTAAGTGGTGGAACACTAAGATTATGAAATTGTGATTAATAACATGAGAGACACATAAAGATGCAATTGTTGTATATTTAATCATGGGTTAAGTTGCATGATGGATAACTAGACTCTTAATGTATTATGAGCATATTGTGATCGACATGATTAGACAAAAGGCACGATACTTAATTATGAATATGAGTGTAATTAAAGTGATCCATATTTGATGCGAGTTTAAGAATGGGAATGAAGAAGCATACTGTACAATTTAATCCTAATTGATGTTTGTAATTAGAGTTAGAAAGTGTATTCGGAGTTATACAGATATAATTATATAAGTGCATATGCCCCTTGTTGGTGATTTATTGAATGTTGCATTGGAATGTGCTATATAAAATATTATAGGGTGATTTGGATAGTTGTATGTGAATAAGTCACATCATAAGAGTTGACTTCAATTGGATGAAGGTTATCATGATTCTGGTGTGTGGATTGCACATATAAGTAGATGATGCCATTAATAATGGATGAATAAGCCATAGAATTTGTGTTTGTAATCAAGGAGTTCTTATAATTATGATTAATTTATGTCAGTAAATGAAAGTTGTCCTTTATTTTAATTTGGATAAATATTGTTAATTTAGTATTCTGAACGGTTGATATTAATGGTTCATAAAGTATTTAATTAGGATTAGGAATTTTAATGTTGGAGATGGTTGGTTGGTTTGAGGTTAAGCAAATTAAATTTAATCGAGTTGATGAAGCCTAAACAATTTGAATTGGAATTGTTGCAACATGGGCAGATAATTTGTAAAATGATGTTCTATATACATAGCGTTCTCCTATTTGATAGATTGAATGTTTATTTGGAGATAATTGAATCATAATTATTTGAGCAATTACATGATGGATTCTTAGTTGTTAAATTAATGATGAATGAATATACCTCAAAGGTTGATGGTTGAGCATTATATGCAATGTTGACTTCTATTCAATTTAAGTAGTTTTCATGTGGTTGTGGAGTTGGAAGAAAATAATAGGAAAAGTTGATATACATATAGTTGATTAAGTGATGCTGAGTTAAATTATATAGAAAATATTGAGAAGAAAGAAATTTCAGAGATAAAGTTTATCTTTTTGTTGAAGAGTTGAGTGATGAAGTACTTGATGTGATTGATGTAATCACTAATCTGATTGAGTTAGTATTAATTATATATTGTTAAGTATTATTATCTTAAGTTGATAAATTTAAAGGGATAGTTAATATAATGATAGCTCATCTATGTTGGTGTTTTTACTTGAGTGTTGAGTGGAGGATGAGGATGTGTGCTATAGACTTAAATTTGTGGTTTTGATAGATGGTAGAGGTGCTCGAATTTGGGGGACCAAATTCCTTTAGGTGGAGAGAATGTTATGACCTGAAAAAAAAAGAGGAATGAATTGTGAATATATTTTCTTGAGGGGCCTTTTTACAAAATGCTTAATGATTTTATATTTAGCCCTAATCCTCCCCTAATCTCTAGGGCTTGGCGTCAACAATGGTTGAGGCAGGTTATCGGAGCGGCGTGCGGTGGCGGTGAGAAGACTCCAGTGAAGACCGGAATTTGGAGGAGTATTGAGGTACGAGTCTTCTTCTCTTCTTCTTCGTTGTTTCCGTCTTCGTTGTTTCTCGTCGTTTCCATTCATTCGTTCATCGGCGGCAGCGGAGGGGTTGGAGGAGGTAGAATCGACGAGATGTCGGATGAGGTGAGGAGGGAGGAGAGGGAGGTGGGCCGGAGGGGGTGCGGCGGTCGCGGCAGCCGTGTTGTTGTCCGCGACGTCGGACCTAGCTGCTACTGCCCGCATCATGGCAGCAACCGCTGCTGCTGCAAGGGAGGCCGGAGGAGGGTCGCGGGGTGGTCGCCGACGGCTGCGAGGGCCGTCCGGCGTGGATCCGAGAGGTGAGCGAGCTGGGCATCGGGTTGAAGACGAGTGAGGGAGACGAGTGAGAGGGAGAGGTTTTATTTGATTTAATAAATAGATTAATTAAAAAAGAGAGTTGTATCGCTTGAAATGGATGTAATTTGTAGATTATTGAGATATTTTTGAAGTTGATCATAGAGTCGTCGGATCGAGTCGGGGTGAATACCAAAGTTGTAGGTTTCGCGTTCTGAACGCGATGGTGGTGTCGGATTTCTTATCAGAGGTCGTCTGGTAGGTCTTTTCTATTTTTCAGTATTATTTGGTAATTTAATATGATTAATTCAGTTTGGAAATTAGTTAAATAATGTAGAATAGTTTTATTCTATATTAGTCGGTGATTTAGAGTATGGATGGTTATGTTGGGTGTGAGTTGACTCCTATTGTAGCCGATGAATATTGAATGGGTGAAATAACAGTTTTACCCTTGCCTCTATTTGCTTGATTTGCTTCTGAAATCCGTTGATCTCCTATTCCATTATTTTGTTGAACATGTCATGTTGATAATTGCATGGGTCTGATTTAGTTGTTATTTATTGATGGCTATTTGAGCATGATATTATGCTAGGCATGGTGCACATTGTAGTATCAGCGTTGTCATAAGTTGTATTTGCTAGCATTGATTATTTTGATTGCATCTTCAGTTGATAGTTTGTTGTAGCATTTATTGTTGTTAGCATCGTAGATCAATTGTGATTGTCATGTGGTGAAATCTAGTTGTCATGTTGCATTGTTGATCTTTTATTGGGCGGCGGCCCTGGACGCTGTTGATTTATTGCCCGAGGTGTAGGGCAAGTGACAACGGTGATCACCTATTTATCACACGGGTGTGTGTGCGGCGTCACGGTGTTAGACGTCGGCGGGCTATCTTTCGAATAGTCGCATCTCCAGCTGGAACGGGCTTGAGGTGCCACTCTCGGAGGTGCAAGAGTGCGGGGGAAACCCACTTGTCCACTACGCTCTTGATTGGTATGAGTTGCATTAGTTGATAGGTGAAAATGAGTCTTATTGTTGACATATTGCATTCGATTGCAGAGTCGTATATGGTTGCATTTGGCAATATCATCGCATCATGATTGTTTGTCCCTATTATTGACATATTGATACTCCTACTCAATTTTCCGCTGACGTTGTCTGTTATTGCCTCAGATTTGCAGGTATGTCGGTAGTTGAAGTGAGGTAGCTAGAGTCCTGGAGGAGGAGACGTCATCCGTTGCTTAATTGTTTTCTTAGTTATCCTTAGATTGATGTTGAACATTTGTTTAGAGAACTCCTTGTTGAAAAGAAGATTTCAGTTGTTCTTGTTGAGATTTTCTAGTGTATCTTGTGGTTTAGTTGTAGGTTGTGCTTCTCCTAGGTGAGGTCCCTTCTTTAGGGATAAACTTAGGCGGGGCGTAACAAAATGGTATTAAAGCAGGACCTAGTCCTCGGCATGGTGAGGGAGTCTATGTGAGAAAGGGTTGCCCAGGTGATGGGTGGAGCTGCTACTAGGCTAGGTCTCACATGCCGCCGACTTGGGTGTGATTTTGGGCTATGTGTTAGACTCGAGTTGGATCTTGAAAAGGACGCCAAGACATAAATGGGAGAGATTGTAATACCCCGATTTAGTCCCACATCGAGAGTATGTTGGATGTGGTGTTGACTTATAAGGTTTGATGTGTGTGCTACCATCAACTTCAGTTTAAGCATTTTAATTAGGCCAATAGGTTGGTCTATGAAGTTGATGGGTCAGTTATCCCATCAAGCGGGTTGTAACAGAATCCAACTTGTTAAGGCTATTTGTATTTATCTATTTAGTTGTTACTTTAGTTGCCAGTGTTAGATTTGATCTTATCTGATCAAGTCTAACCCCGAGTTGTAATCTGACTCAATTGAGATCAAGTTGGTATAACCAATTTTGACTTGATTGGACTGAATCCAATTTGTTAAGGTTATTTGTATTTATCTGTTTAGTTGTTACTTTAGTTGCTAGTGTGGGTTTACTTATCTTGTTCCTATTTTGTGTTCTACCTTCTCTGTTATCTCTTATTATTCTTGAGGAGACTTTGTAATGAAAAAGGTGCACTTTTACTCCTAATATAGTATTAGAGCGAGGTTAGGTTCGTGTAGGATTTCCTAAATCTCCTTTCCGCATCTCCATGCTTCCTTACCTCATTCCCCTCCTATTTCTCTCCTTTCCAAGCTTTTCTTTTTAGGGCAGTCCTCCTTGATGACATAGTTTTTCTCCAAAGGGCTACCTCTCTCTCGTTTAAAGATCTCCTGCTCATCAGATGGCTATTTCTTCCTCACGATAGGTCCTAAGACGGCCTTTCTTTGCATCTCCATCAAATTCAATGGCGCTCGAGGGCCTTTTGCCTTTTACGTGCATCTTGATAATAAGCCACCCAATGTTGTGAATATTGAAAAATACTCAGATTGGGAGACAAATGATTGTGTTGTTCTCTCATGGATGTATAACATCCTCGAACCTCATATTGCCTCCAATATCATCTTCCGTCCTACCACCAAAAGTATATGAGGTGCCTTCAAGAAGACCTATTTTCAAGATAAAAATATCTCCGAAATCTATTTCTTGTATTCACAATTTCTATGCCAAATGAAAGGAAAGATGAGCTAGCTGAATATCATCCTTTTTTGTACAGAAGAAGCAACCAAAGAAATTCCTAGTTGCTAGATTGCATTCTGCCTTGCTACCTTTACTTCAGAACGTGAAGTCTCAACTCATGGTAGAAAATACCATTCTTGATTTCATTGGCGGCATAGCTCGGGTAATAGATGTACCTGAGCAATCTACTCTTGCTGCTAGGGGTAGGGGTCATGATGGTGGCAAGATAGGTGGCCGCAATCATGGGAGGAACCCCTTTCATCCTTGCAAAGATGAGGTTTCTACATATGAGCTCCCCTATTAGTTCCTCTGTTATAGTCATGTCTCCACTCCTAGGGTTGTTGCTACAGCCTCTTATGGTATGTTTTAGATTCTTAATTCTAGTGCTCTCAATTATATGACATGTTTGTAATTGATGATTTTGCTCCACCTTTCACTCATTCTCTAAACTACCAATTTTTTTCTCCTGATGGATCCTCCTCTTGTTTATGGTTAGGGTCTGAAATATTTCATGAATTCCAACATTTATATTCTGAAATAAAAAATCAATTTGATGTTTCCATTAAAACTTTGTGTATTGATAATGCGCCCCTAAATTTCTCAACAAAATGGAGTTGTAGAATATAAAAACCAACATCTTCTTGATGTTGCTTGTACTATGATGTTTCATAATAATGTTCCTCACCATTTCTATAATGATCTTATCCTAAATTCCACTTTCCTTATTGGCAGAGTGTCTTCCTCTTTTCTTGGTGGTAAGTAATCAACCACCCTTCAACATTTCTACCGCGGTCTTCGGATGTATTTGCTGCATCCATGCTCTTGGATTGCTTTATCATAAGCTATCTCCAGGGATGTGATGTGTCTTCCTTGGATACTCTCACATGAAAAATGGATACATGTGTTGTTCTATGACTCGGCCAAGACGCCTATTTAATTTGCCAATGTTATCTTCTTGAGACACCATCCACCCTTATCACCTTCTACTTCCTCTCGGATGTTGGACCCCTCTCTCCAACGAGTTATAGACTCTTCACCATCGACCACTAACCTTTCTACTGGAAATGATACCTCCTCTCATCCTCGTGTACCAGTGATGGAACGACGAAACAATCTCCAAATTAGATCCACCTGTTGGGCCTCCTTTATTGACATATCCAACCACTTCGCTAGTTCGCTTAACCTACCAATTACTCTTCAAAAGGGTAAGTGCCTTTATACCTCTCAGTCTCTCACCCTATTAGTTGATGTGTTTCCTTTACTCATTTGTCATATTCCTTTCCTATTTTTGCCTTGTCTGTCTTTTATGTCCATTCACAAGACATGTCAAGAGCCTCTCCTTGACCCCAAGTGGAAGAAAATGATGGATGAGGAAATGTGAGCCCTTATTGCTAGACACGCATGGGATTTTATCTTTTTCCGTATCCGACCAGTTGCTTGCAAATAGGTTTTCAGTGCTAAGTACATTCAAGATGGAACTATTGAGCGATACAAACTCTGGTTAGTTGCAAAAGGATTTAGTCTTGGAGTAAATTATATAAGATTCTTATTTTTGTGGCTGTGAATCTAGAGTGGCAAAAATGCTTTTATTTATGGCAATCTATTGGAGACTTTATATGAAGTAACCTCCGAGGTATGTTGTTCGGGGGAGAATAAGTTTGCAGACTAAGAAAAAGAAAGGCTATATATAGTCTCAAACAACAATCAAATTGTGCATGACATTGGACTCAAGTTCAGGCCAATCCCTCTATGTTTGTACAACATTCCTCTATTGGTGTAGTTATCATTATGGTATATGTTAATGATATCTTGCTCTTTGATAAGAAGGTTTATTTGAAAAATCACTTCGTGACTAAAGACTTGGGCCACCCTATTTTCTTGGAATAGAAGTTGCTCACAATGCTAAAGGTGTGACCCTATCTCATAGGAAAGGGAATATATTGTTGACTTACTTACCAAAGTATGGTTATTGGGGTATACACCTTTTGAAATCCCAATTGAGTTTCAGATAGCAACATCTGAATTTGATGACTATGTCAAATAACGCAGACTAATAACTCATCTATGTTATTGTGACTAGAGCAAACATATCCTTTGTTGTTGGTATGGTCAATCAAGTCATGCACAAACCAAAAGTTTGCCATTGAAATATTGTCCTAAGGATTCTAAACTATATTAAGAAATCTTCTGTCAAGGGTTTGTGGTCTAGGAAGAATCGGCATCTCCATATTGAAGGGCTATTTTGATGTACTTTGAGTGATAGAAAGTCCATATCTGGATAATGTACTTATGTCGGAGATCTTTTTACTTGAAACAAGTAAAAAGAAGGATTTTATGGCTCATTCCAGAGGTGAGGCAGAACATAGAACAATCGCACACACCCAACAACAGATGATGTGTTTAAAACCCTATTGGAGGAGTTTGGATTTCTTTCTACAAATCCTAATGATTATGTGTTGTGACCATGGTTTAAAATCTCGGTACCGGTACCGATTTCGGTCACCGGCCGGTACCGGTACCGATTTCGGTCACCGGCCGGTACCGGTATATACCGGTACCGTACTGTACCGATACACGGTACGGACCGGTATGAAAATGCATACCGGTCGGGTTTTTTTTTTTTTTTTTTCGTGACATACCACCATATACCGCCCGGTATACACAATATACCCGGTTTTTTCAAATACCGGGTATATCGTATACCGGAAATCTAAAATACCGGTAAATACCGGACTTACCGTACCGTTTCGGTCGAGATTTTAAACCTTAGTTGTGACAATTAGTCTATTGTCTACATTGCAAGCATCATGGAGAGCAAAGCACATCAAGCTTGATTGTCATTTCATTTGTGATGTTGTGCTTTCTATGAAGATTGTCCCTCCTCACACATCTTCTCAAGAAAGGAACAAACTGCTAATGTCTTCTCTAAGGCTTTGGACTCGATTGAACTATCTATATGACAAGCTACTAAGCTAGGCATGGTTGATATATATGCTCTAGCTTGAGGGGGACTTATAAAATTACTTGTATTTATCTATTTAGTTGTTACTTTAGATGTTAGTGTAGGTACTTATCTTGTTACTATTTCGTATTATACCATTATCTTTTATCTCCTTCTATTCTTGAGGAGACTTCGTAATGGAAATGATTCAATTTTACTCTTCAAACATCTTAATCAACAACTTGATTGAACTTGATCTCAAACTAATCCAACGCAACAGAACCCTATACTAGGTTAACTCAATTGAAAGTTTTTCCAACCCAATGTGAGTTGACCCGAATCAGTAGGACCCGTTTTGACTAGATGAATCGAACCACAATTGACATGTTCAGATCAAATCCGCACATGATCTTGGCTTAATCATATATAATTGTAATCTTGAATAAATCTGACCAACCTAATGTTATCCAATCTGGAGATGACACAACCCAATTCCACATATTCAATCCCAAGTTAATCCAATCAAACTTAATTAGATCTAATTAATTAAGTCCAACTATAGGCTGACCCAAGTAGACCCTTAATTGAACTCCTCAATTTTGGAGAACCAAAAATATTAGATTTTCAGGAGTAGAAATTTTCTCGTTTGATCATTAGTAGCATCTAGGAAAGGTTAATTTTTACAAGATAAAATTTACCCCTACAAATGTTAACCTCATACCACATATATCCAAAATATGAAAAGAATATGTTGAACAACAAGAGAAATTTAGAAATGAAGCAATTAAAAGAAATTGAATGGACGGAGTCAAAACTCTGAAATCGAAAGTGCATTCCATTGAATTTAACAAAAAAAGGCTAAAAGCTGTTCAAAGTGAAAACGCATAATTTGATAACCATAGTATTCTGATTATTGATGTTGCAAAATGTGAAGAACCAACAAAAGAATAAGGAAAGAGGTTATCAGGTTCAATGTTTAGCACTAGTGTTTGAATTTTAATCCCAATATTTCAGCCTTGTGTTTTTAGGTGCATATTGGTTGGTTGCTGGAAGCAATACTCTGTTACAAACTCGGCATGAAGCCTACAAGATACGGAACTACATGCCCACATATAAGAAATATTTGCCAATTTGAGATTTACAACAGAAACTCATGAAAAAAAAGAGTATAGATAACCAAACATAGGTCTATGCCATGCATAATGAATAAAACTGTGCTTACATCAGTTGAAAAAATTAAATAACTTACCCAAAGATAAGGTCTATCCATTCATGTAAGTGAGAAGATACGTGCTCACTTTCAAGAGCCAAGCGATGTTTATGGATGAAATCAACAGGGTTTTCAGCCCATGGAGGTAATTTCACCGAATCTGCATCAAATGAATAAAGTTAAAATATCCTATTTTCCAGTCATGGCTAATCTGGAGCAGGTGAATGCCTGAAGAAGGAAACCACTTACCCAATTTTCCTCCAAGTTGAGTTGTACCAAAATCAATGGAATTCACATTGACTAGTAGCTCAGGGAGGTAAAACATCTCTGGCACCTACATAATATCAGATCAAAACAAAGTCAGAGACACAGGCTTACAAAAAATTTTACCAGAGCGGGGGGATACTAACAAATATAAAACAATGAAGTATTCTGTATGCACATAATAGATTACCAACTCTTTCACGTCACTCATATCTTCAAGGATGCCATCCCAAGTACTACCAATATCAGAGAACATACGATCAGCATGATCAAATTTACCACCTTGTAGTTGAATGGAAAGAGTGGTAAATGGCTCCACTCTGACAAGGTAATACAAAACCTGTAACAAGCATAAAACTTAAAATCAATGAGCAGCATAAATATCTTCTTTTACATCCTTTTAAATAGTATTCATGCATAGAGAAAAAAATCTTAACATTTTATTTATGCAACATATAGAAGAAGATTACAACACCAGCAACTTTTAAAGAGTTGACCAAAATGTATAACCACAAAATTCCCTGATATTAAAGTGATGCAATTTAAGATTCAGTGAAAACATTGTGTCAGTAATATATCCTATGAATATAACTCCCTCTAGTACATTGCTTACTTATGTAGCTGCATAGAACATAATATACAGCCACCCTGCATATCGCAGTCTGAACCACTCATTGGTTGGACTTGAACCATATGAAATGATTAAAGAGATAACACATTTGCATTAACCTAAGCCTCCCCCTAATTTATAGATGCGGAGTTACATAGTCTAGAAAAATAAAATAACAAGCCCTCATTTATCTCAACAATATATTTCTACCTTGATATCTTGTTTGACGAGTTATAGATAATATTTGGAATGATATAAGAAACTAGACTAGTTGAGAGCACCATGAGAGAAACTATACTGAAGAGATGCATGGAGAGGCAAAAGTCCTTAGAGACTTGCCCTAAAGAGATAAGGTCAAGTCAGCTGTGAGCTTAAATAGTGCCACTAGATGCCTCCCCTTACAATAAAGCAGGATTATAGATAAGTAGGCTTGAATAGTGAGTTGCAGGGATTAGCAAGCCCTAGATAAGATGGTCTAAGTTAAATAAAGTGAACTTGATCTGGTGCAAGATTGCAGGCAGCCAGGCATTGCTGCTGGTACAAGATAAGATGTGGTGCTCTGGTACCATATGAATGATAAAAGAGAGCATCTATATTGACCTAAGACTTCCACTCAATATATGATTCAACAAACCCTCATTTATCTCCATATGTAGTTCACATTTACGTAACAATATTATTTCTACCTTAATATTCTCAACAAACCAACTAATTTGTTCTGGTTTGACCCAACAATACTATTAAAACTTTATTTGTGCCAATATGGTATCTGTAAGTGACTAACTATTTAGTTCCTATATTATTATACATTTCTCTTTACATTTGAATACCAAACAAGGATGAACGACAATGTAATTATCTATATTAAATTCTTTCATTATTGTAATAACTTCTAATACTTTTAAAATATGAACGACTTATGCACCCACATGCAATATAGGTGCAGCGACCCAATCATATACCTTCTTCATATGCATTTAAATGCCTAAAGTATCAAATTTTACTTAATAAAACTTATAACTCATTATTTGCGATTGTTCTATTAATTAGTGAAATGTCCCGCACTTTGAGTCGGGATGAAAATTTCATAAAAAATAATTTTTAACTAATAATTATAAATGTGTTAATAAATAATATATAATAGGGTTATTACTTATTAGACTAAAAAATCACATAGTTTCGCTAAATTTTAAGATCTACCAATTTTTTAAAAATAGCTTGTAAATTCACATAGTTTCAATCCGTTATATCATCTACCAATTCGTCAATGGCCATTTCGAAATTGCTGACGTGGAGGAAAAAGGCGATCGCATGGCTGACGGATTCATAAATACCGATTTTAAAAGAGAAAATACCTATATATGGTCCCACATCTTTTTCTCTCTATTCTCTTCTTCCTCCCAACTGCTGCCACCTTTTTCCCACTTCTTCTTCTTCTTCTATGGACATCTTTGTTAGCATTCAGATCCCAAGTCATCATTCTTGAACTCTTCGAGTCCAATTCTTGAGTAGAGAAATGGAGGGCGGCAGCTCATGGGATCTCAGTTTTCTACTGAGCTTGCTGTCACAGGGCGAGCAGCAAACGAGGCAGCTAGAAGCCAATCTCGAAGCCGCTTCCCCTGATGAGCACTGCAAGTCTCTGCTACAGCAGATAAGGTCTAATTTGGAGGAAGCCATTTCCATGGCCAAGATGATGGACAACAACGGCAGCCTGCCTGCTTTCGACTCGTCGCTGCGGTTGAACAACGGCAGCCCGAGGAGCGAGAACTCCGACAGGGACTTCAAGGAGCACGAACGCAGGGAGATGTGCAGGAAGAGGTGCAATTAAACACCAGTTATGGCTTAAAATGACATGTTTGGAGTCTTCAGTGGTTTCTTAGGGTGATTTGTCTCCGGAGTTTGCAGGAAAGCTATGCCAAAATGGACGAGCCAAGTTCGAGTCTCAGGCGGCGGCGTGGCCGAAGGGCTCGAAGACGGTGTTATAGCTGGAGCCTGGAGAAAGTACAGGCAGAAGGAGATTCTTGGAGCGAAGCATCCAAGGTTAGCATACGATCAGAAAGCTTCCTCTGTTTCTTAATTTACTAGTTCCTAAGCAGAGTTAAAATGCTTTATTTATGCTTTAGTTATTTCCAAATGCTTTTGAGCTTTTTAGTGGTGTCTGATTTATTAAAGGGTAACTTTTGGCTGTTCTATATTGAGTGCTGCAGCAAGGAAGGAATTCTGATACAGCAAAATCTTGAGTGCTGCTAAAATAATTGTATTGTTTGCATTGATTTAGGACTAATGTAATTGGATGTTGATGTGACGGTGGTGGTCGGCATCACCATCCTCGCCCTCTCCCTCATCGTCTTCAAGGTGAAGGACCCCACACTCACCATGAACTCCCTCACCCTCGACGGTGTCAACACCGAAGTGGGCAGCTCCGGCAACGACAACAACCTGGTGCTGCTCAACAATCCCAGGCGATGCCTGCTACCGTTGCCGTGGAGATGATCCATATCATGTCCCTAAGAAAAAGAAGTGGGAAAAAGGTGGCAACAACTAGGAGGAACAAGAGAAGAGAGAGAAAAAGAGGTGGGATCATAATATTTTCCTTTTTAAAATAGGTATTTATGAATTTGTCAGCCACGCGAGCACTATTTTCCTCCACGTCAGCAACTTTGAAACGGCCCTTAACGAATTGGTAGATGACATAACGGATTGAAACTATTTGAATTTACAGGCCAATTTTTAAAAAATTGGTAGATCTTAAAATTTAGCTAAACTATGTGATTTTTTAGTCTAATAACCCTATATAATATATGATATATAAGAAAAACAAAATGATATATAGAAAAATAGAAAAGTAAAGTAAAGTAAAGATCACATGTATATTTATAAAAGAAAAAGAAAAGAACTGTAAAAGAAATAGAATACGTAATTAAAAAAAAATATATGTAATTAAAAAAAATTAAACTGACAGGTGGAGAGCTCTCAGCTTCCACGTTTTAATTGGTGGAGAGAGCTGAGAGCTCTCCCCCAATTGTAATATATAAGTATGTTCCAACATATAATCAGTATAGGCCTTATAAAATCATGCATGAGAAACCCATCCTCTCTCTCTAGTCTCTACCTCACACAACCCAATTTTAGTTATTTATTTAGGAATTTCAGTCCCGTCTATGCATGCAAACACCCTCATGATTCCATCCTGTCACACTTCCAACCTCTCCCACTTCCCAATTTCACCCCTTTCCCTCAACGACAGGAGGATATGAAGGCTCTGGCTTCTGTGAGCTTTATTAAAAGAGAAACAGCTACAAGTACAACTGTACAACTTTGGGAGCATCAAAGGTTAACAAAGAGCCTCCTAGCACAAATATCCGATAACAAAAACAAGGTACAGAGCGAGCATAAGCATATTTCATGATGCTATATATGTATAAAACCCAAAATACCAAATGGGGACACTGTTGATAAAAAATAAAAACAAACAAATAAGAAATTACCGTTCCCGCGCTAGAATAATGTGAACCATAGTGGAATTTTGGGATAACAGGATCTTCAAAGCTGGAGTACCTTTCTTGGAATTTCTTTAGTCTCTCAGGATTTAATGCACCAACAGGCTGAAAGTTGAGTATGTTTTTGTCCTTAATATAGCACTATTTTCCAACAAAAAAAGGAAGCATAGTCCATAAACATCGAACAAACCTTTGACAGATCTCTGTATGTTGCAGGGTCTGCAAGGTCCAGTTCATTTTTAGAATAATCTGCTAGAATCCAGGGGAAAACAGGATACTGCATTGAACAACAAATATCATGAATTCGCTAAAAAAAGATGAAAAAAATATTATATAAAAAATGTTCAGAAAATTCACCTGTGTGATGTCGTTGTAACTTCGACCAGCGAGAGTGTTTAGTTCCATTAAATATTCAAAATTACTAATCTGTGGAAGTGTGATTACAAGCCATTTCTTTAGTACATACACACAGTGAATCCAAATTAATAAAGACATATGCAACTAACAAATGCTGAGTTCTTTTTACCTCCCACCGTGCCCAACGCTCCATAAGTTGAGTTCTTTTAAGAATTTGTTCAGGCTTCTGGAATCATAAATGTAGCACAATAAGGCATATAAAAGTTTGGTATTCTAACTGATAAATACTAAACATTTCAAAAGTAAGCAATCTAGTAATATACAAACTTGTGTAGCAAGATAAATATTGTTTAAATGAGGAGGACGAGATTGCACAATTGCACGATAAGCACTTTTACGGCCTTCGGTACTCTGCAAGAAAAATAGATGGTGAAATATCGAGAACATGATCCGAATAGAAATACATGCATTTGTTTGTGTGAGAGAGAAATAGTGAGAGATTAGAGATTTACCATGAAATCAAAGAAGAAGTTTGAACGATCAACCATAAAAAGTTCTAAAGCACTCCTTCTAAGAAGATATCTGCAGGAAACAACAAGTGAAAATACTGTAACCCTGTTAAAGCATTTCGAGCATGAAGAAGAACCTAACAGATTATTACAATTTAAATATGAAATCCAACAACAAAAGTTATGCATAAAGACCGAATATAAAGAAAATAGAAAAAAACTCTCATAGAAATACAGACAGGTATATTCTGCAAGAACAGCTATGATATTGAACGAGGGAGTAAACTAACCCATACCAGTCAGATGTAAAGCAGACTAATAACTGCAATGCCAAAGCTTTTCGAGGCCAAAATCTGGTCAGTTTCAATTGGCTTGGACCAATGCCAGTTCTATACATGGTGTACACCACTTTAAACACAGAAGGCTTAGGCATTTCTTGTGATGTATTTTTGTTTTCTCTTGTTTGACATTGAACAGCAACTATGAATGAAAATGGAGAAGATAAAAGAGAGGAAAAATAAGGAGATGTAATCTCCAATATGGAAAGGGGGACGGCAAAAACTACAAGCTTATAAATTGTTTTTTATTTATTCCTTTTCCCTAGTCAGAAGTTCAGCAAAAACATGTACTAGCTGGTATGCAGCATAACTGACCCGCACAAGTATTAGAGGGGGCAAATAAGGTATACCAGTATCAGAAAGTTGCCTTGGTGGTAGAAAGATAATCACTAGTAATGGAGAAAGCAGAATAGGAAAACGTGATCTTATGCATAAAGAATATCTTTTATCTTACCAGAAATAAAATCAATTAATTTTAAATTGATAAAACTAGGAAGATAATTACTTGCTACTTTCTCAAAACTGCAGAGAATAAACCATTTTAACTGTTTATTTGATCACTCCCCATGAATTAAGTTGAAAAGTTTACATTGTACAATATCTAGGATTGACAATTTAACTTGAAGAATGTGCTCTTTTTCAAATAGTTGAGTCATCTAAAGGTAAACTTTTACAAAGGGCAATCAACAATGAAAGCAATATATACACATCATGAATCTTAAGAGCAAATTGGGCCTTTCCCTAATAGATTAAGCTTTTGAGAATCTTGGTCATGCAATGATCTTAACATGGTATCAGAACCAAGAGGCCATGGGTTGGAAAACTCCCCCCATCTAATTTAGTCTTAATTATTTGTGTGTGAACTCTGCTGCTTAATATAGTCCAGTTCTCTGTGAATGGACTCTACTACTTAATTCAACCCACTTTATCCACAGTTTAAGTCTAGTCCAGCTTGACCATGAGGGGGTGTTAAGAGAAAATTGGGTCATTTCCTAATAGCATGAGTTTTTAGGAATCCTTGTTATCAAATGAATCTTAAAAATGACAAGTAATTTAATTCCATGAAATGAATAATAAACATTTTCCATCAAGAATCCTACTCAACACAAACATACGGAGACTATTAAAATTTTCAAAATATAAAAAGATTCACTCATAATTTTCACAATTAACAGTACAAAAGAGGTAAGTCTGGGTGCTTAGAGCAACTCGTGATATCCCACTCAGTTTTCTATTGATGAACATGCATTTAACTTTAAAAAATTCTACAAAAATGTCATTACCTTCTGCTGAACATTTGATGAATAGATGAGATCAACCAGCTTCGATCCTTTTCCTGCTCATTACATTGACTGGAAGTAGCCACCCCATCATCTAAGGAAATTTCACTTGCTCGCTCATCTATTATGAAACTAATTCTCTTTGTTGTAACCTGAGAATCACATTTATAAATATATGATGTAACTCACAGCAATAGAGAGAAAATTACCAATGAAACAGCAAGCAGCATAAAAAATGTCAACAACCCAATGTTAAGAGCCAATCACAAGCAAAAACAAAGCATAGATTTAAATTTCAATTGGTACCACCCACCAACAAAGGACCAATACCATCCATAACATCCGCATCAAGTGGTACATAATTTAATTATTATTTTCTGTTTGCACTGGACTGAAACTTGGCATACTGCCTGATGCACCCAATACCACACAAAGCTCGAGCTGAAACAATCTCTACCAGAAATTTGAACCGGCCACAAGCACAGAAGCACTACATTTAGGCTCAATACTACACACTTTTGATGTAATTCAACTATTCAAATTGTTAGAATAACTCTTTTTTTTTTCTTGTCTATTACCTTTCTTTATATTAGGTAGCTCTCCTACTTATTGGGAGTTTTCCTAGGCTTGGATTGTTTTTCTCCCACTCTCCTTTTATATATATAGAGTGTGGTAATCAACAATATTCACCTTTTTTGGGATTTTTCCTCAACTTGATAAAGGAGCACAACATCCTAGGATTCCTCTCTCTCAAGTGCCCCCGCCCCCACCCACCACCTAGCAACCGCCACCCTCTTACTTCTTCCAAGAGTTGCCTCCCACCACCATGCATTTCTTCTTCCTTTTTTCTTGTTCACCACCTTTCTGTAAGAAAGACCCTAAACCTACACCTACCAAAACCCTAGGGGGAATTCTCTTCCATGTTCTAAACATCTCTTCTTGAGAATTTCTCTTTTGCTTCTCTTGCATCAGCTTGATCATGGTGTCCTCCCTTCTTAACGACTCGAAGACCACTCCCTTTGGTACCACCATCAAATTTAATGGTACCAAGTACCAACCAAGGTTTTAAATAATGGTAACGGTGTTTGACCAGTACCAAAGTACCCGTACGTATCGGTACAGTACGGTCCCAAAAATGATACAGGTACTGCACTTAGCACTATGGTGTGCACCACACTGGCAGTATGGTCCAGAGAGCACCATACTGCTACCCATAACGGGCGGTACCACCCGATATGGGCAGTATTATGGAATAGCGGGCGGTACATCCGGTATTTACCGATACACCCTGTATCGACTAGTACCGGGTGTATCGGATGCCGTTTTCCTAAAAAACCGGTAATACCAGGTGGTACTGTACGAATTTTTGAACCATGGTAGATGGTACCAACTATCTTCTCTGAGCTTGAGCACATGGTTTAAAAACTCGGCCGAAACGGTACGGTAAGCCCGGTATTTACCGGTTTTTGGGGATTCCGGTATTCGATATACTCGGTATTTGAAAATACCGGGTATATATGGTAATACCGGGCGGTATATGTATCATACCGCCCGGTATGACGCGATATCGGGTTTTTTTTTTTTTAAGAGTTAGATATAACTCTAATAATACATAATTGATGAATAAATGCTTAAAACCAATATTCAAATGTCAAATACATGAATACAATGTTTAAAAGCTATTTGGTACTGTATTAGGATTTTTCACATATACAAGAGAATTACATTAGAATTAATATAGGGCGACACAATCCCACAACCCAAAGGGTCTAAAAAATTTTAATTCTAATGTAATTCTCTTGTATCTGTGAAAAATCCTAAAAAGCTTTTAAACATTCTAATGTAATGTAATTCATTACAAAATTATTACATTCTAATGTACCGATTTTTACTGATTTTTGAAAAAACCGGTATACAAGATACCCGGTATGGGGAGATACCGGGAAATCTCGGTAAATACAGCCCGGTATGCCCGGTATTTGCTATCATACCAAGCTATACCGCCCGGTATGACCTTGTGTACTGTAGCAAAATATCGGGTATTGAAAAATACCGGTATCTCGGTAAATATCGCCCACTATGCCCCGGTATTTCGCAAATATCGGGCGGTATTTGCTGTCATACCGGGCGATACCGCCTGGTATGATCCAGCGGCTCTTAAAAAGAGCCGTTGGGTACTGTTTGCTATTGTATTAGGGTTTTTCATAAATACGAGAGAATCATTACATTGGAGTTTATAGCGGGACCGCCGAAGACTCTGCGTAGCGCAACATAAGACGGTTAGGGCAAATCAGTCGCTACACATCCCAACATACGGTGTTGACCTTAGTCGTGTATATCCCCAAGATATGTACGAGTACGACGGACATCATTCGTCCGCATTTTAAACATTATATTCATGTATTTGACATTTGAATCTTAAATTTAAGTATTTCTTGATCAATTATGTGTTATTAGAGTTATTTTTAATAGCAAAAAAAAAAAACTATCCGGTATGCATTTTTCGTACCGAACCATACCGTGTGTCGGTACGGTATCGGTACATACCGGTACCGGTCAACAACCGAGATGATGACCGGTACCGGTATTTTAAACCTTGCTTGAGCATTTCAATTACTTGTGAGATCTTGTAAGAAGACTAAAGATCTTGATAAATCTTCACCAGACGAGACTGATCCATCATATGACACTTAAGGCTATTGATTGCACCATCCTCACGTGGATATTGAATAGTTTGGAGCCTACTATTGTCTCTACAGTTTTTTTATGTGGAAACTACTAAAGAGACCTTCCCTCTTCACTGTGATGCATGCCAACTGAGATTAAGCACTTTAGCACATTCCATCGCCCCTTTTGATCTTGTTCATTTGACATTTGAGGTTCTGGTTTTCTTTTGACATCCTCTGATTTTTGCTTTTATGTCACTTTCATTGATGAACACACTAGAGTTACTTGGCTCCTTATGTTAAAGTGTATGTTTGAAGTTCTTAAAGTATTCAAACTTTTTTACCAAGAAATAAAAGTTCAGTTTTCTACTTTAATCAAAATTACGTGCATTGATAATGCTCCTGAATATATGCAATCTACTAGCCAAACATTTTGCGTCACTCGTGGTATTGTTCATGGATATGTGCACACACATCTTAGCAAAAAGGGTAATTGAAAGCAAGAACCATCATTTCCTTAGGTAGCGTTTGGTCGGATGGAATGAAATAATAAGGAATAGGAATTGAGACAAGGAATATGAATACACGAGGAATGGAATAGGAAGGAATAATATTACCTTGTTTGGTTGACATTAGGATTAAATAAGGAATAGAGAGGAAAATAACTAAAACACCCTTCTAAAATTATAATAAATATTCTAATATATTCTAATCAATGACAACATAATAAAAATAAGTACTAATGTAAAATAATTTATTAATTTAAAATAATAAAAAAATATTATTTATTTTATTTTCATAAAAATTAATTGAATCTTAAAAAAAATATTAAAATAATATTTGATAATAAAACAATAATTATCTATTTATGATATGCAATTATTAAAATTAACTTAACAATTTAATTTTTATATTATTGTGTAATATTATAAATATTGAAGAATAATATTTAAAAATGTCATAAGGAATAGATGGGGAATACCTTGGGTTGAAGTAAGATGCGTGGGGAATATTATTCCTTATGGCCCACCAATTCCTTGTCTATAAGTTGCAACCAAACAAGATAATAAGTGGGACATAATGAATAGTATTTCATTCCCCATCTATTCCATCCAACCAAACATTACCTTTAGGTTGCTTGTACTTTGATTTTTGCATGTTCCTCGCCACTGCTGGGAGTGTGTAGTTGTCCCTGTTTGCTTCCTTATTACATGCATTCCCAATCCTATTATTTGAAATGCCCCATTCCCACTCTTATACCTGAGGAAACCATTCTTTCCTTTGGTTTCTTAGGTGTTTGGGTGCTGTTTGCTTTGTTCACTCTTTCTATCATGAGATTGACAAATTTTAACCTAATATTGGTTTAATGCATGTAGAAGCGGGTATCATTGTTATGATCCCACAAGTGGTCACTCTTATATTTCCTCATATTTCACCTAATATTGTCATGTCTTTTGAGATGTCTCTATATTTTTCACCATCCACTGCATCTAACTTACCACATGTGCAATTGCCACTCCTCAGTCACTCCTCGCTGTCTCCCACCACTACAACTTTACCACCAGTGATATACCCCACCAGTTTCTCCTTTGCCACAAGCATTCCTCCACCGTAGCATAACACTCTACCAAAGCCTTCTTCTCCACCCGAGCTTAACTTGCCTATTGTTCTTTGTAAGGGTAAGCTTAAGTATACTGAGCATCTATGACTAGTTCGCCTTGTCTCTTTCTTTTGCCATTGTGCCAGGGACATATGAGGAGGCGCTTTCTGACCAATACCAGAAGCAAGTTACGGAGTTTAACATGTATGCTCCTATTTCTCGCTATACTTGAGATTTGGTTTCACCCCCTCCAAGGGTACAAGTAGTTGTATGTAGTTGGTCTCATAGTCCAATTCAACCCAAATGGTATTGTGGATCGCTTAGTCTTGTTGCTAAAGGCTATACACAGATATATATAGTCGAGTACTATAAGACATTTTTCAGGTGTGCGAGCTTTGGAAGACAATTTATGGCCTAAAACAAAACTCTCGTGCTTTCATTATATAGAGCAACCTCCAATAATGTTGATTGGAGGGACTCAGGTGTGCAAGCTTTGGAAGACAATCTATGGCCTAAAACAAAGTTCTCGTGCTTAGTTTGAGAGACACCGAGCTTGAGGACCTTGCTAGGTTTCGAAAGTTGGTTTGAAAACTGATTTATCTCACGGTTACCCAACAAGATATTTCTTATGCCGTTGGAATTGTTAGTCAATTTATGCATCAACCAAAAAATTTTCACTCGAACACGCTTCTCAAAATCCTACACTATGTCAAAAGCTCACCGGGGAAAGAAATGTGGTTCAAGAAGAATGGGCACATAAGGATAGAAGGATACTCGACTATGGTGGGTCAGTTCTTGATAGGTCTACGTTAGGGTACTATACCTATGTAGGTGGAAATCTAGTAACCTGGAGAAGTAAGAATCAGATGTGGTAGCTCGTTCCATCGCTAAAGCTTTTAGCGCTACAGGGCAATGGCCCACACCACGTGTGAGTTGATGTGGATAAAGAGTCTACTTCATGAACTTAGGTTTATTTCCGATGAGCCTATGATTATGCATTGCGACAAAGGATCAAGCACATTGAAATTGATTGTCATCTAGTTGTATGATATGGATAAAGAGTCTCCAACTCTCCATAATGCAAACAATCCTATCTTCCATGAAATGACCAAGCACATTGAAGTTGATTGTCATTTTGTTTGGGATGTCGTCCTCTCAAAGAGGATCATAACCCGTACATCCTCTCAAGAGCAGACGGCACACATCTTCACGAAAGCTCTTAGTGTTACTCTCGCTTCATGATTGACATCTATGCTCCAGCTTGAGGGGGAGTGTAGAATGATGTAGATTTATAGGTCTTTTGGTCATTGGTATAGGATAGCTTATGTTATACTTCACACCATGGTTTAAAATACCGGTATCGGTACCGATCTCGGTCAGTACCGTACCGTACCGACACACGGTACGGGCCGGTACGAAAAAATCATACCGGCCAAATTTTTTTTTTTGTTAAAAATAACTCTAATAACACATAATTGATCAAGAAATACTTAAATTTAAGATTCAAATGTCAAATACATGAATACAATATTTTAAATCCGGCCCTAAATGGCTATATGCCACTGTAGCAACGGCTCTTTTTAAGAGCCGTTACGTCATACCGGGCAATACCGCTCATACTCGGCGGTATTTACCAAGATATCCGGTATCGCCCAATACCGGGTATCTCGTAAATACCGGCCGTACCGAGCGGTATGGTACGGTATTTGAAACCATGCTTCACACACACCTCATCTTGTATTAACACATATATATACTCTTCGTGAATGAATAGAAAGATATCTTTTTTGGCTCACCTCAACACAAAAAATTATCTAGAGGGGAAAGAAAGATTCTACAAATGGAAGTAGATATCGATAACATAACAATCCAACACCTTCAGCATAAGTCCAGGCAGCTTTCTTTTAACAATTATGTCTATATACAATATGAATGCTTAGGAATGACAAATTGGATAAAAAATGTGATATAATTGACTCCTAAGACCCTACATTAGTAAGAACATCATTCACTGGCCACTCCAATCTTATCAAGACCATAAAGTATAAAATATATCAAAGACACTAGAATCTTAATGTTCTTTAGAAATACACCAAGCATAAATTAATATTTAAATACTACAAACAACTAAGAAGCATTAAGCTTCTCAATAGAGAGCAAAACTGATTGAATAACAGGATTAATATTATTTTTAAAAAAACGTATAATAATGATTTTGCAGCGCAGAAAACAAGAATTTTAACACCAGGACTTTTGACTATAATGAATTCATTAATTTGCAGAACTAGTATGTAGTAAAGCCACAAGTTCATATACCTGGAAGGTACCTCGCACAACCTTTAGTGGTCTAACCATTAGTGACGGAAGTTCAGCAATTATTCTTTCATCAGATTCACTAGGTACATAACCAGGTGAATCCACAAATGTGGACTGAACCAAATTATGATCGCTAGAAGCTCCTGGGCTTCTAGGATCTATTGGCCCCTTATCAGCTGTCAAAGATTGCTTCTGTTGATTGTTGTTACTGCTCTCACAGATTGTAGTTTCCATTTGTTCATCATCTTCAGTTTTTTCCTCCAAAGAAATTGCCTCTGCCATTATCATAGAAGCAGTGGAAGCAAAGTTCTCGTTTAATGAAGCATCTTGACTACTCCCATCATGTATATCTGATTCTTCACATTGTTTAAGTTGCAATCGCTCTTCATAATCGGCAGCTGCACCTAGATGGTCAGAACCGTTATAGTTCCTTTTCAAAAATAGTCTCATCCTAGAGGAACTCTCTGTGAAGTCTAACTTCCAAAAAGCCTGCATATCAAAACATCAAAAACAGTAACATAAGAAATGACCCGCTACATGAAATGTAGAACTGCATAAACTATGTCTTGATTCCTTGAGAATTAATGACATTAATCAACATATGTACGAACAAATATAATAAAAGGAATGAAGATATAATGCAGGCTAGGAAACTTGAAGCATACACGCTCAGGATTGCATAGGATGTCTCCAAAAGGTCCAAATAGTCCATTCATCTCTATTAAGCGATGAAGAAGTTTTCTCCAAGCACGATCTCCAATGGAAAAGTGGTGCTTATCTAGTATATCAACTTGTAATCTCCTATCCATCTGTAAATATAAAAACTTCAGTAAATAATGCAAATTGGCGATAAATTACACAAGTTATTACTTTAGTCGTACCTCACCCCTCTGCACGTTTCTTGCTAAAGCAAAACTACTGACAAGGACTGCTACATATTTATAGGAAAGAGCAGAGAAGTCCCTTCCAGATACTACTTTTGAATCAACAGACTGAAGGCATTCATTCCAAGCAGCACCCATCGCTTCAGAAATGTTCCATCTCTTTGCGCGCTCAGCATCAGTCACACTTCTCCTTTGTGCTGAGGTTGCCATTGCTACAGCACAAAGGCCTCTGCCAGAACCTATCTTCGCGTTTCGCTCAAGATCACGAGCAGCAGCCAAAGCAGCAGCTTTTGCAGCTGCTTTATCTTTTGGCGCAGAGGGAGATTTGTTTGTTGTATCAGGAGGCTTTTGAAAGCTTGAAAAAGTATGTAGTCTAGTTGTTTTGCGCTCAAGAAGTGAAGTATCACGCCTAAGTGGTGTAGTTTTTACAGGTGTTACAACTTCTCCACCAGCAGCACCAGCAGCAATCATTGCTAGTGCCATTGCAACAGGAGGTGATGCAAAAGCAGCGGCCCAACCAGGTGATACCATTGACACAGCAGCCTGCAACAACATTAGCATCTTATTTAGAACTGTTTGTGCAAAAAATGAATCGAAAATGGAGTATTAGCATCTTATTTAGCCTAGTGGTGGAAACATCTTGTCCACCTACCCAATAGATCAGATCTGATAGACAAAAACAGTCCATTTCTTATAACAATAGACTAAAAACTAGTCAATGATTTTAATGTTGGACATAAAGATCAGGTCAGAACCCCATCATCTTTGTATTTTTCCACAAACATGTCTTTGTAGGACCAAAGTAATCAATGAAAGGTATGTTGTTATCAAACATGGTAACTTCCTAATAATATGAAACATATAATGTCCAAAACCCTAGAGATTCAGTTAACCACAACTTTCTCCTCCACTGCCCTAGACATGCTTCTTGCACCCTATATACCTCCCCAACCATATATGTCCATGACAACCTCCACTTGAGGTATCTCAGATGGTCAGCAGACTCAGCACTATGCCTGCTTGTTATGCTAAGAATGAGCTTTTAATGTAATATTCATCTAAAGAAAGGATATACTTTGAAAAAAAACAGATTGCTGCGAGTTCATCTACCATGGAGCCTTTTGATAGTTGTTAACATTACAAGGACAACACCAAAATTCCTGTCCCTTCAATTTACTCACTTATTTCCTATTTTCTAGATCAGAATATTTTTCATCTTCACTAAGAAATCGTTGAGCATGTTCACACATCTGAGAGAAACTGAGATCAAAAGTTTGCTGCAAAAGAGCATCCAATGACCTTAAGAAATGTTATTAATCTTAAGTAGACCTTTGTTCAATCCAGTGGAGATCACAATTGAAATTTGCCAGAGAAAATCACTGTTAAAAAGAACCATGAACAAGGTTCCCACCAGTGAGGGATCTAGGGACCACCCCTGTGATTAGATAGTTTTATTTTCCATGACTCTTCTGGTTACATGGAGCAACATCACACAGTAGTCAATTTCAAACTAAAAACAAACGAAATATTTATATATTAATTCCAAACAGAATGACTTGTTAAAAGAAAAAGAGTACTGTCATCATGAGAAATAGGATTTAGATTAAAAATGTGAGTAAGAAATGTCAGTATGAGTAAGAAATAGGATTTAGAAAAAGAGTACAGTGTCATGTCTAAGAAATGTGAGTAAAAAATAACAACAAATTGACTAAAAACTATTGGATTTAGATTAAGTTACATGGAAAGAGGGACAAGAGAGAAGTTGCCTACAGATTGATAAGTACCAAGAACAGGAGCGAGATATCTAAAGCACATTAGAACCCCATACTTATTTTCTTTAAGAACAATAAGAACTACTGACAAAAAAAATAGTGAAGATCAGCCAGGTTTCAGTATATGAGAAATAGGGACGGTAGACTTAGTCATTAAAGCACCTCAAGAGGCAGTGCATCAGCCGCCAAAGCTCGATCATCCACAATGAGAGGATTTTGACCATCTGAGGAAGTGAACTCATGAATACCAGCCAAAAGTGGTCGCCAACGCCTCAGGATAGCTACAAATGATGGCAAAATGGCCTCCACATACTGTTTTCGTAGTGGTTTTTTGTCCCTTCCAATGGCATGCCAAACCTGACACCATGATGCGAAATTATAATGCCCGAGATGATGTCAATTAAATCAAAAGTCAAAGAGAAAGTGACAAGAAATTTGTCCAATAGACTATCATATGTAATCTGCTGTTCCTAACTTTATCATAATACAACAAACTTCTGAATGAGCACCGATGATGCACCTAGGTAAACTAGTATCAGCAAAGTAAGAAAGGAACAAACAATTAAAAACCATAAGTATCTAGTACATAACCACTGTTTCAAGTACTAACCCATACCCAGCAATGTGGGGGTATCATATTAGTCCACTGATGAACCAGTACCCTGTCTGTACTAATTTCTTTTCTTTTGTTTCTTTTCGTATAAACAACGTTAAAATATAAAATATAAGATATTTATATCTGGTTGTCTTTCAATAGTTTTACAACTAACAAAACCAGTTCAACTTAATTTTTGTTTTTTTCCCAGTGGTGTGGTACCAGACCATACATGTCCACCCGGAATCTGATACTGATACTTCAAAGTTCAAACTTTGGTATAAATTACTGAGAAAACTAAGGTTTGAAACGTGTTCAAGATAAGTGACCAATTACTAGGTATATAAAATATCCAAATGCTTAGTTACATGGAAATTTAAATAAAAGCAGAACTTTAACTGAACTTTAACTGACCTCTGAAAATAGAATAGAAGATGCAACCAAAACCCTTTGTCGCTTAGATTCAGATATTGGCATATTTAAAATTGGTGCTAGTACACTGCAAAAAAGAAAAAGAATTGTTAGCAACTTAGCAGTAAGTTTCTTGAATATGTCTCTCAAGAAATAATTCAAACTTCACTAACCAACGTTTATAACAATTTTTTATTGTTCATTTTCCTTGATCATACCATTCATTTCTGAGATCATAGAGTAAGAATCGAATATACCACAATTTACATCTTCATAGATTAGGTACCACAAATCAAGTATAAACCATGACTCCATATAATAACTAAGAAGTGGTCTGCATCCTCTTCATCTCTCTCATTTTTACTACCAAAATAATAAGGTAGCTGCTTTGTCCTACACCAGATTTAAAATCTCACACCGGGTATGGACCATTTAAGGTCGCATTGACATGGTACAGCCTTGTACATACGCGATTCTTATTTTATTTTTTACATTTCACACTATAAACCTTGTTATTTTCATAGAGAATTTGATTTGATTAAAATACTTGAAACTTGCATAATAAAATATAGTTTGATAACAAATTATAATGAGTTGTTTGCAGCTGAAAACAACCCCAAACATCAACTCTAAAATAGTTTTTTTTTTAACCAACAGCTAGAAAAATAATCGTTGGGCATGTACCAAGTGGTAGAGGGCTTCTACTGCTTGTATCAAACTAGTACCACCCAATGCAATCAGTACAGAAAATTTATCCAATATCAATCTTGGCATTCAAAAAAATGGTAAATACCGACCATACCACGTAGCATAATATTTGAAAAGATGGTCATACATCAAATGTCATATTGTCATCATCCACAGGTGCAAGTTTTTTGACCTGGTCAATTGTGTTTAAACTAAATAACAACAAAAAGCCCATGAATCTCAAATATGTTACAACTACATATGCTCTCTATTATATATGATTGAGTGACCAACTTTTCCAAAAAGCCCAAGCTAATAGGAATTGGTTCCATATTTACATTTATATTCTTAACAACCCCTCTCACGTGTCAACGGGCAAACTCCACTATATTGACCCCAAGTCTACCACGTAAACTTAATTTAATTGAATATATTTTTATAATTATTGGCACTTGACCTCCCACTTTGATATAATATTAAACTCAATTGAGTGAACAAGTTTTCAAAAGCTTAGGCTGTTACGAGAGGACCCAATCTATACATTTATATGCTTAACAATAACACTTTGCACATGCAGAAGCTGATATCTCTTGCCAATAGCTCGAGTTATTCTAATGTCATCCATTAGAAAATTTCTCCCACCATCCAAGCAAAACCAAACCACCACAATACTGACTCACCTGCAAATCTCTCTACCTCTCACCAAAATTACATCAAATAAGAGAACCAGATGCAGGGAAATCAAATAAACAAGTAAACCGTACTGCAACATCTTCACACAAACTACATAAGAGTTTCCAGAGCCATTTGAAATTGTTGTTTGAAGTTATTTTAATAAAATTTAGTGCATCTATTAGCTAACTTCCAAGCCTTCAAAAACAAAGTTGACTAAATATTTTTTAAAAAAAAGTTCAAACTTCAAATGCTCCTAAAACATGTCATCGCCTCTTCATTACCGTAGTATTACTCTTCTTTTCTCTCTTCGTTTCCAATATGATCTGTATATCTTTTGTTATACTGCCTGGTTGTGTCCTAGTATATGACCAGGCCCACAGAGGACCAATTCTCACCAAATGTAAGCTCCAAAATTTGATTGCACAGCACTGACTACAAATAAAGTTTGATTTAGTTCATACATGATGTGAACATGACACAGCTTAGAACTCCGGGATGACTATCCACTGATTACTTAAATAGTAATTCAGAGAAACTGGTATTACTGGCCTTATAACATAGTATTTATGCCACAATATGGCACCTACACTCTACTCAACAATAGATGTTGTTAAGAAATTAGTGGGCCTAACTCAACCCCAATAGATGTTATTTAAAGGCTATCTTAGCCATATTTTTAACCAATGTGGGACTTTAACCGATGTTACACTAAATTGATGGTCCCAGTTTATCTGCTCAAAAAACTTGTGTGGTCAATATCCTTGCTTAAACAATCAAGACTCAGATCATCTGCAAGTCTTTAAATTTGAAACCAAGTATACAAAAAATTATGTTAAACATTGTTGGGTGATAATAGTATTTTTGAGTGACAATAAGTACAAAATAGAATAAGGAGGCACTGAATGGAATTACAAAGATGCCTCTATAAGAAATAATAATTCTTACCTCCAAAGAAGTGCCGAGCGGGGCTTTCTTGTTGTCAACCGATTGCCACTATCAAATTGCGTGTGATTCCCACTTTGATAACTTAATCCTTCTGATATGCCATCTCTAATGCTTATGTTACTCATAAACATGTCATTGTCACCATTGTCATCCTCCCTCATTGCTGCAAGCACCATCCGAAGCATGCATAAAAATGGCTGATCACTATCCAACAACTGGTAAAGCGCTGTCATTCCTCCCATTCCAGTTCCAGATCCACCACCTATACCAAGACCACCACCAATTCCAGATTCATCTAACAGCAATGCTTGAAGCATGACAATCGATTTCTTCACTAATGGGAGTTCAATCCAGATACCATTTGAATCTTTTTCCAGAACAGCATTCCAAGATTCCCATCCACTTCCTCCACCACCAAAAAGTGTTGCTTTGGGTGGAAGGCCAACACCATACCACAACCTGCTCCTGTACTTCCAGCCCTCCAATAGATCTAAAACACAACTTCCATAAGATACAAATGCACATCGAACAGATTCATAAGGTTCAGCTGCAGCAGCTGCAGTAAGGCGCTCCATAACTGCTGCAGAAATTTGTCCATTTGCATCAGCCAAAGAAGCAAGAACCTGATTAAGAATATTATGATAATCAAAGTGTTATTCAGATTAAAGTCAACAAATGCCAGTTAATATTGGTGCATATGCGCGTATGATACATTAGGTAAAACTATACATCTCAAATCTTTTCTTTGTTAGATACAAATTTTATGACTACATGAAATTTGAACATAAGGTGTAAGCGAATTATTGAATCTAGACCATCAGCAATCCCAATACATTAGATATTTACAGAATGTTGATCCATCTAGCTTCCTCTAGTGGACACAGGATATGATAGGATAAGAAATGAAAGGGGCTTGGATAAGATTTTTTTGTCTGGTGTAGACAGGTTATAACATCAAATTTATCTTTCCCTAATCCAATCTCCTAATCCAGGCACCAGACAAATGGGGGATCAAAATCCACCCCTTATCTTATCCTCCTTTATCCAATGAAATAAACATACCCTTGCCTTCTTGTCCCATGCCTTTCTTTCTGGCCTTCCTGTTCATATGTGCTATAGCAATAAAACGAAATAAAATTGTTCCCTAGTTGCTTTATCTTATTTTTGTTCTCAATTCTTCTACTTTATCTTTTACATTATCCTTCTCTTTCATATCTTTCTCTCAAATCTATCTCCATTTTTCCTCATTCATTAGATATACTTCATTCTTTGCTTGTAAGAAACAAATCACGAGGCAAACTTGCAAAGTTACATGTCTCCATTAACAGCAAAGAAATTAAGCACCATAAGATCAAAACATGTTGAAAGTTATGCTAAAAGCAAATCTTGGAAATTTTGTTTTTAGCTTCTTCTACAAGATCAAAATGCTAGAAATGGCTTTCACATGAAAACAATCAGTATATAGTTTTCCATCTACAGCCCTCAAGATCATGACTAGTAATAATATACAAATATATGTTTGTCCAAAAATCACAATTATCTCAGTTCACAACCAAAATGAGCAACAAAAATCACAAAACATGTAACAATTAAAGGACAGCAGTATACATACGTCAAGAGGGAGCCCCCCAACATCACTGGACAATGATGACCGCTTGGAGGCAATATTATCAACAAGTTCACTACCAGGTCTACCCGTAGAATTTGCGTGACTAACAGTAGGTGTGTTCAAAGAAGCAGGAGAACCAAGGCTGTCTGCTGCACAGGATGAAACAAATAGCTGCCCTTGAAAGCGTAAATGATCTTCGACAAGCATTAGAACGACAATTGCATTTTCAGCTAAAGCAACCGAAAGATGTGCAGCATTTTCTGCTTCTACTTTAGCTTCTGTCGGTGACAAGCCCTCAGCAGCAACACCAGCAGCAGCTGCTGCAATAACTTGAGTCTGCTACAAGAGACAAGCTTGGTGAAATTATCAAGGTCAAACTTTTACATTTTCTAGTGGAGTCAACCAGGTTTTCCTAATAAGTTTGCTGTGCATAAAGTTACGGACCTTGTATGTTAGTTGAATGTAATATTAAGAATGATAACAAAAACAACTCTTCACCCTTGAGGATAAAATATATTGGATACATCTATCAATTTGCCCATATTACTACATATGAAATTTTTATAAGCCAAATTAAGTGATTAAAGAAAATTTGATACCACAATATAGAATTAGAACGGACCTGAACTTGTAGCTCCCTAGCAGCAAAATCTAGCAAGCCACCCAATAGCCTCCTTTTAAAGATAGGCAGTGACTCTTCTCGCCTTTAAATATATAAAGAAGGTTAATAAAAGCTATTGAAAATTGCACTTGAATAGCCTCCTTAAGCAAAGATCAATAATTTAAAATTAAAATTAAAGAAATGATTGTACTTCCAGCTAATATAAGTAACATAAGATCTTGAAATTGGAAATCTTAATATGACAAGACAATTTATTCACAAAGAAGAAGAATATGAGAAAACAAAAAAGTAATACTTTTACATATAAGAAAACAAGAAGAATAAGCAAAAAACATAAGAAGAGAAAAACAAAAATATAAAATACTTTGACATGGATGCACAGCCTGGGCCCAATGCTCCCTTTCCCCAGCTAATGAGTAGGGGGTGACCTCTACTTGAGTTCAAAAAAAAAAAATTCTTTTACATGGAAGAATGAAACAGAAAAAATAATGTTGCAACTCAATCATGTATGATGGAATTATCAAAGATTTGATCTTTTCTAACTCTGTATGTAACTCTTTCTTTTCCATTTTTTGATTTTTTTATATATTCAATTTGATTTCATAGATTCAAATGAAAAAAAAATACAATGCATAGATTAAAATAACTAGCATTTCATATGTATAAATATTTCATCACTAAATTCAAATAATTTTGAATTCTCTGATGATTTCAACACTTCACTTTAATTTACTTTACTTAATTGAAGTACAAAATCTCTTCATTATTTATATAATACTAAATATAAGATTTACCAAACTAATTAGGTTTTTGGTTAGGCATATTAGAAACAAAAGAGTTTTCAATCCTATCGCAATCCTGCTCTACAAGAAAAACAAGAGCAAAGATGTTTCAATTGATGTTTAAATTTGTTCTACACATAATTAAGAAAAATAGAGGCTTTATGATTGTACCGCCCGGTGATAGTTCGGGAACCAGTTCTCTCCGGGTTCAGTACGGTGCGGGTTGGTACTTAAAACCATGTCTGAGAAATATATCTACCTGACTCGGTGGTCTCCTGTGCTAGATCCCCCAACCATCGAAAGCCACTCTGCACAATGAATAGTTGATTCTACATCCTGCCAAAAAGAAAAGAGAATTCTGTATATGAACTAGAAGTTACCACCGGAATCCAAGATAATTCTACGCATGAACAAAGCATATATGAGATGAAAAACAAAGAATCTCAAGTTCAACAAAAATTCAAGATAGAAACAACTAACGTAACTCATATGATAGATATGCAATATAATAATTTCCTTATTATCAATGCATTAACGGAGTATTAGGGAGCCTAGGATTAGACGATGGACATTAAAGGGCATCAACCAAATAGCTTTTAAGAAGAAGCTTTGGGAAGAGGGAGTTGGTTACAGCGAAGCTGATGCATACACCTTATGGAAGGAGATGGTGAATCGCACAAAGAAGGTAGCTAGTGAGATTCTAGGGAAGCCTAAGGGACTAGGTCCACGACCACAAGAATCGTGGTGGTGATGGAATGAAAAGGTATAAAAGGCTATACAAGAGAAAAGACATTGGTATAGAAAGCTACCCATAGAGGAAGCCTTTGAGAAATATAAGAGGACAAAGAAAGAGGCCAATAAAGCAGTTAGTGAGGCCCAAGATAAATTATTAGCTGATTTGTACAAAAAGCTAGGGACACGATAAAGGGAGAAGGGAATGTACAAGCTTGCACAGCTAAGAGAGAAAAAGAGGAATGACATGAATGAAGTTAAGTGCATTAAAAATGAGTCCCAACAGGTCTTGACAGGAGATATGGAGATTAAAGAGAGATGGAGAAGATATTTTGATCGCCTATTCAATGCAGGAAATGGATCACTTTACAAATTTTGATAAATCTACGATAAATAGGAACCATAGCTACACACGTAGAATCATACCTAATGAGATCAAGTAGGCCTTAAGAAAGATGAAGGTTGTGAAAGCCGGTAGTGGTATCCCAATTGAGGTTTGGAACTGCCTTCAAAAGTTGAGGTATCATGGTTAACCAAGCTATTCAACTCCATCTTAAAAGAGGTAAAGATGCCAAATGATTGGAGAAAGAGCATTTTAGTTCCTAATTTCCTATATATAAAAATAAGGAAGATATTCAAAATTGTACGAACTATCGTGGCATTAAACTAATGAGTCATACGACGAAACTTTGGGAGTGGGTGATAGAACATTGACTCAGAGACATTACAAAGCGTCGGAGAACCAATTCGGTCTTATGCCAGGCATATCTACAGAAAGAAGAGGAAGGATCTCCATATGTTAAGAGTACGGAGAAGAAAGATATTCATGTTAAATATATAAATGTCATTAAGTATATGCACGAAGGAGCAGTTACAACTTACAAGTATGGGAGCGGGGTATTTCGTGGTGTATGTTGTTTGCAGATGATATTGTATTAATTGATGAGACGAGAGAGAGAGAGTTAATCATAAGTTACAAGTATGGAGAAACACCATTGAAAGAAAAGATTTTAGGTTAAGTAGAAACAAGACCGAACATACGCACTCTAAGGAGGATAGAGGGGAAGTGAGACCAAGTGTAGTACTGCCTAAGTGTAGCCATTTTAAGTATCTAGGCTTCATTTTCCAAAAGCAGATTAAATGTGATAGAAATGTTATACGAGAGCGATTAAATCAGCCATGTTATACGAGAGCGAGTGTTGGGCAATTAAAGTTCAACAGATAAGCAGATTAAATGTGGTAGAAATGTGGACGCTAAGGTGGATGAGTGGTCATACTAGATTGTACAAGATTAGAAATGAATACATCTGACAGAAGGTTCATGTAGCACATATTGGAGACAAATTAAGAGAATATCATTTAAGATGGTTTGGACCATGGTTTAAAATATTGTACCATACCGCCCGGTACGGCCGGTATTTACCGGTTTTTTAAAAAACCGGTATACGAGATACCCGGTATAGGGCGGTACTGGGTATCTCGATTAATACCATCTGGTATGGGCAGTATTTATAAAATACCAGGCTGTTACAGCCCGGTATGACAGCACATAGCATGTGTCAGTACCATGTGTCCTATCTTTTAGACAGCACAATGATGTCAAAAGACACCCACAAAAAAAAAAAAAAAAAAAAAATCAGCCTATGCCTTTTTTGTACCAGCCCATACGGTGTTAGTACTCAGTACGGTACGGTACAGTACCGGTACATACCAGTACCGGCCAGTCACCGAGATCGGTACCGGTACCGGTATTTTAAACCATGGTTTGGACATATGCTACAGAGACCCAGGAGCCCCGGTTAGAAAATGTGATAGTTTAGTAGTTGAAGATAGGAAGAAGGGTAGAGGTAGGCTTACGATCACGTGAAGTGAAATAGTATCTAAGAATCTACATTTGAGGCGGATCTAACCTTGGACACAGGGAATTGGAGACAGAGAATCCATATAGCCGACCTCATCTAGCATGGGATTAAGACTTAGTTGTTGTTGTTGTTGTATCAATGCATTAAAACTATTTTTTGCGAGCTTGTAAGCCAAAAGTAGATTATGTTGCAGCTCAAAGAAATTTATATAAGAGTTCCTGCTACCTAAACTATCTGTCTATATTATTCAGTAAAGTTCATCTTAACTATTAAATTTATAATTGCACAAACTCTCAAGAGAATAAATTAAAAAATTTAATAAGATATAAAGAGCATAAAATAGTTCTAAACGTATCCATTAATAAATTAGTTCTAAACGTATCCATTGATTAACAGATTCTGGGTGTACTTCTAATTGACGAACTTCAGAACCAGAAATTGGACTATTATTTTATACTATATATCATAAAGCTCGCTTTATCACTATATGCATCATTCTCTCAAGATATAAAGCAAAAAAAATGGTGCTCTGTTTGGATTTACCTCAACGATATCTACAAATTAGAGACAACTCAATCAATTCTTTTCAAGATAGATTCCCCTTTGCCAACTTATTTAGATATTAAAATTACTTTTATTTTTAGAATTTTGTAAGGTAGTTTATTAGAGAGGGTGGCTTGGCATAACACTAAAGTTACCCACGTGTGACCTGGAGGTCATGGGTTCAAGCCACGAAAACAGCCTCTTTGCGAAAAGCAAGGGGAAGGTTGCGTACATCAGCCCTCCCACATCCCACAAAAGTGGGATTGCTTCAGCACGACGACGGATACCGCCAATGCGGAGTTTAGGAAGGGTCAATATAGATATACCTATATGAGAATAAATTAACAAAATATACAAGCAAATAGCATGAAAAGGAGAATCAAATAGTAGAGGAAAATAAAAAGTGAAACAAAAGTAAATAGTGGAGAAAGCATACCTTCCATCCATCTTTTTGGCGCATGGAGTGTTCTAACATTATTATGAGAAAGTTATGTATGAGATCTTCTATCTCACCAACGCTTACACCACTTGAGTCTTTACTTGGACCCATCTGCAAATGCTATTAGGGTCAAATAACTCAAGTACATCACAACCTCAAGCACAACATCTGAAAAGCTATGCCTTGAAACAGTAAAATAAACATAAGCATCCCTATTCCCTCTAATAAACAAGAGAACTTGTATGCCTCAGAAACTATTGCACAGAATAATTATTTAAGTTTTAAGGTTGCAAAGTTACCTCAAAATTTGAGATTAGAACTTCCAATAACCACTCAGGCCATTCAGCCATGCTAGTGAGACTGCTTCGATTTTCTGGATGACTGCAAGCCAGAAACAGAAGATCCTGAAAAATCACATGAAACCATATTTACTTAAGGAACAAGAATACAAGGGAAACTATATTTACCTAATATTTCAAACAAAAAAGAGCAGGATAGATATAAGCAATCATATAGAATTAATATACTGTATATTTAAGATATTCTCGCATGTACCTGTATTGCTCGAATCTGGAATTCCCTGGAAGCATATGGAAGTGACCGAAGAAGAATCAACAGAAGTTGGAGGTGCTCAAAACGATGGCCATGATCATATAGGTTCAGCCCATCATCAGTAGTAGAAACATTTATCTAGATAACAAAAAGATACTATGGATCAGTAAATGCTTGAGACAATGTAAAGCAGATGCTTGCAACCATATTGGCATATTGAGTTTTAGATTTTATATAAAAACCTACATCCAACCATAGAACCAAATTACAAGCATTCATTAAAGAGAGATGCGTGCAGCATCCTTCTCAAAAAATGTCTTAAATTTTTAGGGGGAGAAAAGGTAATACTCTGCTCCAAATGATATGAAAAGCAAGGGTTCCTATGGCCTAGATGACAATTTGCAGATACAATGTTGATTCGGATCCTACCAGTGACAGTAAATATAAAAAGATACCCCCAATTAAATTAAGTGAGTTCACACGTGTTGAGCTTACTCTAATTGAGGGAGAGTTTTAAAAATATAAATTTACAGATTGCGTGTCTTTCTACCAATGTTGGTCAGAGAATGAAATTTTGATAGTACATATCAGCATTTGTTGATGTGCAACAACAATTAAGTTTTTTGATGCAACAGACAAAAGCAATGGATTGAATGGAAGCAAGGATAAAAGTGGTGACATAGGCAAGAAGTGTGGTGCTTTTGTGATAATGATCAATGTGATAGAATAAGAGATGACAGTAGTGGAAATGGTACCATAAATGGTAAAGCATAGTAGTTGAAACTTGAAACAAGTAATAACAGTGGCAAGTGGTGGCACGGTGATTGACAATATCGCATGGTACCCCATGAATCAAACCTCACCATATGAAAGCTTTTTTGAGCTCTCATAGAACTAAATCTTCCTGAATTGTTGAGGTTAACCACCTCAACCCTTGAAATAGTCCATGATTTGTGGTTTAGGTTCAGATCTCCCTTCAACCTTTCTTCAAGAACTCCTGCAGAAGCAGGACTAAGAAGAAACGAGAAGAGACTAGAGAAGAACAAAAAGAAGAGAAAGAGGATGAAAGAGAAGAGATTGTCTTCATTCAGGCATGTTCCCATTTCCCTCTTCATTTATTTCCTTTTCCTTATTGGTTTATTCTAGCATACCATGGTTAAATTAAGACTGATACAATAACCAGTTTGGAAACAGAAACAGTGATAACTGTAATGATGATAGCAGCAATTGCCAAATGGCCAAAGCACTCGTCAGTCATCACTTTGTAGTAGCAACAACAATAGTATTGTGGCAGTCAGTTGTAAAATGGAAACTATGTGATGGCAACTATGGCAATGATATGATGATTGTGGATTTGGCAATGGTGATTTTGGGTATCTCAAGTAGTGAAGGTCATGGCAGCACAATAATGACAGAAGCTTAATCAAATAGAAAAGGCTTTGGAAGACATGAAAATTTCACTTTTGTAGTTCTCTAAAGATTGTATAAATCATAAAATACCTTTTAAATTAAACAGAGTAACATTTCCAATTACTGGACATATTTTTTTACTGCTTTACTATTCTTGAAGATTTTCTAAGAAAAGAATTTTTTTCCCTTGGACATACCCCACGTGTCTGATAACCAAGGTTGCCCCAGAACAATCTTTGAGTCTCATGAATCCAGGAACAAGAGATCATACTCAACAAAAGCAACAACAGCTAGTGCAATAACTGTGTCAAAACATAGTCTTAGAGTCATACCTCCTAAAGTATTACACTAAAAAGAAACCAAATTCAAGGGTCAGTAAAGAAAACAAATACAGATATCTTGTATTAACAATTACAAATATAAAATTTAGCTGGGCCAAGAACATGAAATGCGCATAAATATGCAGCTTCTGATCCAAACATAGCTTTATGCACAATAAATTGTGTTCAAAAGTAATTGAATCTATGTATTGTAGCCTAGTTGTGTTCATAAGTAAGTGAATTCATGTTGTAGGCTTGTAACCTAATTGTGTTCAAATGTAAATGAATCTATATGTTGTAATGAAAACTCTGGGTGACAGATTAAAACAGTGTTTTAAAAACTGAACCGGCTCCCGAACCAGTTGGGGACAGGCTCGGTTTTGATTCAGTGAACCAAACCAGCTGAACCGGTAGCAAGCCAAGAATAAAACATTAATCTTAGATTATTTTATATAATTTTTCTATCAATGCAAGATTATCTCTTTTTATTATAAGTTTACATACTGAATTATATAAATATGGTATAGTTATCTCATTTTAAGATGTTTGGGTGTATTGGTCAATTCCAAATAAGATCGGACTTGTGAAATAACTCCTCAAATATTGTAGGCGAAACAAGAGAAGATGAATGATTATCCTTTAAAGACAAGAAAATAGTCATTTTGTAATGAATGCTATGTTGTTTTATATTTTGAATCTAATTTGTCTCTTGTCTTTAATGGATAATCATTGATCATCTCTTGTCTCACACTACGCCGAATATTGCACGCACACTCGGGAATGGAGATTTGAGTTTTTTTGACAAGTCCATTCCTACTCAAAGTTGGCCAATACATCAAAACTATCTAAAAAGGAATACAAATTCAAAGCCTGTCAAATTAAACCAACAATTGCAATAGAATGCCCAATAAAGTCAATCAAAAAACATAAGTTTTAAAAAAATAATAAGAAAAAAGAACAATCTTTCAGGGGTAAACCAGCCAGTACACCCATGAACTGGAATGGGTTTATACCAGTTCGGTACAGTTCACCCTGAAACAGGTGATAAACCACAGTTCTTGAAACAATGGTTTAAACTATGAATTTGGTAAGCAGTCTGAAAGATTAATCGACCAAGATATGGTGTAAAAACCTGCAACCTTTTTAGGAAATACAATGGGAAAAAGATAAAACAAAAGTTAGAGTGAAAAGTTTGTTCTCTTAGCAAATTACCATCATCAATTTCGTTTCTGCAAGAGAAACCTTTTTTCCCCATGATTCCATGATTTACGCACATCACAGCCATAAGAAAAGCGAAATAAAAGCAAAAGAGAGAAGAATCCATGGTAAAGAAGGAAAAAGGTAATGCCTACACTCTACAGATGATAGATTACCACTCTACAGATGATAACTTTTATGCAAATGGTTAAATCAATAAATGCAGTGGAATAGTTAAAACGTTCAAATCACTTAATATAACAAGATAACCTCCAGAATGAGGAATAAAGGTGGAGAAAAATGCATACTGTTGCACCCAGTAAAGCTGTATAGACATTCTTAGTCATAAGCCTTTTTGGCGCAGCTTGAAGAGCTTTCTGTAATGCAAAAAGGAGCAAAGATACTTTGTCATCAAACATGGTGCCTCCTTCAGGACCTGCAATACCCAGAATATTACCAGATGGAGTTGTAGCAGTATTGGAGACAATTTTCAGATGACCATTTGTGACAAGAGCTCCCAAAAGACTTATGATTCCAACAACTATTCCATCACCATCATCAATATTATAGACATTGTTTCTAGCACTGGCAGCACTTATTGAGAAACTGATACCTCCCAGATTCTTTAGGAGCTGACTTTCAGAAGCAGATGCTGTTCTTTCAACGTTTGCAGCCAGGGAAACATCAAAAGTATCCTGATCATTGTCCAAGGATTTTGAAATGGTGCTCTTTCCATGAAAAGCAGACCCCTTTCTATCAGGTAATTCTAATTGCTCATCCAGACTGACTTCTGGAGAAGAACTTTTTTGATCATCAACTGCATCACTGCCAACAGAACCAGCTAAGATATTATGATTCCCAGTTTTGACTTCTCTCTGCAGAAGAACAAGCAGTGTTTCTATTCCACCACAAGATATGAAGGCCTGTGCAAATGTGTTAGCCCGAGATGTATTGGGCTGCACAACCAACCTGTAGAATAAGTGCAACACCCTAGCAACCTGAAAATATCAACTAATCAGTTCACCACAACAAGTAGATTTTAAAATTTAAGGCTTATTATCACTCAAAGTTCAGCCACAAAGAAAAAATTTAAAAATTCCTTCTAATGGTTCAAAGCTGATATAGCTGTGATTCTGTGAAGCAGCATATGCCAGCGCAACAGGATGACATGTAGAAAAAAGATATCCGATGATTCTGATCATGTCTCCAACTAAGTTTCTGTAGTCACTTCATTTAATATACAATTGACTACTTACGAACAGGAAAAAAAAGTCAAATATCCTTTGTAAATACAGAAAGGTTTTGTAGTGAGCATTAAAAAAAACATTTGACCATCATGAAGGAAAAAATATAATTGACATAAAAAAAATGCAAATATTTATTTTATGGGCCCATCAAAGCAAACAAACACCATTTGTCTTGCAGCACAGTGCAGGCAGTTTTGAGAAATTTCATGGACATATACCTGATTAGGTTGTGGACAGTCAACCACAAAACCAATTAAACAGCGAACATCATCAGTTGCCAGTGATGGTGATGCTGCACATACTAAAAGTTCAATAACCACTAATAGCTCGTCAACCAGAGCATTCACTTCACCTACAGGCCTTGATGTTCCACTGATTGCAAAAGTATCAACAGAATCTTTTTCCCGAATAACCCAATAGCATCTTCTACAGCCATCAAGGAACATCTGCAGGGCATTTGCTTCCCTCATGACTGCCGATTCTGTGAATACCATATCTGAAAGTGAAGAAAGAAGCTTCTTTTGCAAACCATAATTGCACAGACTCCATGTCTTCAAATTCAACAGCAAAGTACTAAAAAGTTGAACTTTCAGTTTCGGATTATGTTTCTGAGATTGACATAAAGAAACAATTGCAGCAACAAGTTCCTCATAACTTGACCTATGTTGTTTTTCAAGTGCTAGCTTAGAAAGAGTCTGCAGCAAATAATTTAAAATTCTTGACAAAAGTTCAGGTGCTCGGGTCCGACATAGCTCTTCATTATTTCCAGGATGTTGAATGGCCATGGAGATTATTCTGAATATAGGGGCGGCAAGGGAAGTAGTTGCAAGAGACAAAGAAAAATCACCGAGTATAGGTTCTTGACTTTCTGTCTGCACATTGCTTACTGTCATTGGAAGCAAAGCCATTGGACCACCATAGGCCAATGCCCATAAAGCTTCAGCTGGGCGTACACGAGAGGCAACATGAACTTGCCCAAGGACCTCAGCAGGTCTTCGGTGAATACCTGGAAAAGAATGCACAAAGAGCTAACTCAAGTGAAGAGACTAAAAGTCTAAAATAAATAAGAAAATATCAAAATACGAGGTAAATCATTAACAAATTCAGCCACTTCACATAAGCCAAAAGGAATGACTGAGAGATAGGTTTATCACATTTATGACAAAGAAATATGAAAAAGGTAAGGAAAAGCACAGTCAAGCAAATCTGAAAGAGAATGTGCTTTTATTAGCATAACAAAGATTAATGAGGTCACCATGATAATTAAAGAAGTCATAAATCTTTATACTGGTGAAATATATCACAACTAAATTAGATGAATACTTAAATTTTTGCCATAAATTGCAGAAAACCAAGACATAAAGTTGTGAAAATAATTAAGGTAAAAGAAACTAAAGATTGATTTGTCTTAGTGAGACAATCAAAAATATTATAATTGGGCAAGAACCCTAGCAAAGGCCAATTCCACATGATAAGTAAAGCAACATGATAATTGTATAGAGGAGAAATCTTGAACACAGTTCAAACATATGAAATTTACTCTTATTGGGGCTAATCACTGGATGTCATTCCAATTAATGCTATGCTGGCATGATTTCAAATTCTATTGTGTACTTGTTGCCATTCCATTCATACTGATAAGCTAGCTATTGATAATACTAAAAAACAGAGTTTTGGCAGTATTTTGTTGATGTGTACCATAGCGTACTAGTCCAATAAGATTTTAGGAATGAGTATCAATTTGAATATTTAAAACCTTAACCAATGGTATATAGATGCATTTCATGAGACAGCCCAAGCATTAAAAACTAGCGAGATTATAGTTTTACCAGCAAAGATAGTGTGGTATCTCCAAATGCAATAGATCAAGCACAATGTGGTATGTATGATATACATTGTAGTATTGTACATCTTGTTCTGACCAGCACAAATGGGAAGAAATGAAAAAACTGTTGAGAATATAATTTCAGTTTACACTTGCAACATTTATGCATATAGAAGCGAAACAGCATGAAAGCTATAAAGTAGTTGACTGATTTCTCACTTTGATTGACAAATCTAAACTAATACTATTAAAACCAACATTGGTTTCTTCATCAGCTTGTATGGGATGCTTTCTAATGATAAGTGCAACATGGTTAGAGATGCAAGGCAAAGTTTACTGTTGAAAAGATCTACTAAAAGGCTAACATTAAGAAAAAGAATAAACTTGACAAACCTGCTGCACCTGATGGTGAAGCATCTGGACAATACCGACCACTTAAGAGTTTAGGGTGATACAAAAGATGCAGAGCTCCTGCAATCTCAGCATCCAATAAAAAGCTTCCTTCTGCCAGACTTCTCACATGGTCATTCACTCCCATCCAGGGTAATCCAGCAGCATTCCCGAAACAAGGTAGTGCATCTCCTCCCCTAGAAGCCAGTCGAAGCATTTTTTCAGGACCAATTGGTTCCTTAAAGATGTAAACAGGTCCCATCTCTGCAAATAGTGGACATTGTCGTCTTCGGCGCTGTAGCCCAGCCATGGTGGGGGGTGGGTTTGTCCCTATACATAAAAACGCCAATGGTTTTGAGATGCGTGGAAACTCAAAAGGGCGACTCTCATACAGATTCCCATCAACATACAATCTCAACTCACTCTCAGCCTTCCCAAGCAAACCTTGTTTGCAAGTGTGCTCTAACCCAACAAAGTACCAGCACTGAGGCTTGAATGCGTGAGTGAAGTGCAAAGAAGCCTTCTTTCCCTTCCCACCACCACTCTCCACCACCAAGAACTGCCCATGGAAGTATGCCTCCACTCCGAAGTTGTCAGAAGACAGAAAGGTGAAGAGCCTAGGCATATGGATGGTCCCTTCTCCTGCAAGCACACTGGCTGCTGCAGCTGCCGACATAGCAGATGACTTACCTGACTTTGCTGCTGCAGCTGCGGCAATGGCAGCAGCAGCAGTTGCAGTATTAAGGGTGTCTGAGAATGACTCGATGTAAATCCATGTGGCAAAACCATACCCATTGTAGAAAGGCCATCGGCTGTCTCCAGGGCCTAGTAATCCGGAGCTTTCACCATCAAACTCAAAAGTATGAGCAGGGCCTCTGGCCTCCCTGCTTCCCATGGCCTTCTCCAATGCCAACATCAGAGGTACAGCCCACTCAGTTGATAGAGTTTTCTTGATGACACAAAGCCAATTGTGGAGATCAAGCACTGTTAGAGAATGCCCTGCCAAGACCTGAATGCACTGGCACAGCAACGTTCCATCCCAAGAACTATGGTCAATAGAATTTACAAATATCTTCTCTGCCGAAAGGAGGAGAGCGTGTAACAGACCCGAAGCTGAGCACATTGTTCGATTTCTTGTACACGCTCGTAAGATCAAAAGCAAACTTTTAACCATCCTAGTCCTCGGCGACATGTAAGTCCTAGAATCCCCCTCCCAAGGCAACCAAGGAATCAGCTCCGCAGCCACCACAGCAGCCCTCGAACTCAGTATCACGCTCGGAGGATTCGAATCTGCATCCCTGATGCCACCAATTTCATCCAAACCTTCCACGCCGCCCATCGTACGGAGAAGAGCATCCACTACGGATCTTGAAGCACCCCCGACATCATCACTCCCTCCCCCTGAAACCATCGACTTGAGCTTATCCAGACCCTCCGCCCTGCCCATAATGGCGGAGTCGACCAAATGGACGAGCTCCCGCGAGACGTCTGGCATCGCGCGCTTCGCCCTCGGCTTATGCGGCGACTCGTCCGGGAACGCGTACGAGTCGAAGCTGACAGGGGACGCCTGATCTGAGAGGCTGCGCGTCGGATCGCCCCCCATTTCGGCCTTTGGGGAAGCAACAACGTCGGCGTGGGGCGAGGTGGCGGCAGAGGGGCGGTTGAGATCGTTGGAGACGGAGGAGGAGCCGACCGAGGCGGAAGCGGGATCCGGATCGGGGGCGCGGGGTGTGGTGGCAAGGTCCAGATCTCGGAGGGAAACGGGCTCGAAGGAGTCGTCGTCGGCGAGGGGGGTGGAGGGGTTGCCCCCAGAGAGGTGAACAACTGTTTCTTCAGGGCCACCGCTGCCGCTGCCGCGATCGGCAGGTCGGGAGGAGTCAGCGGGCTCGTGCGGATCGTCTTCCATTTCTGTAGACTTCTTGTGAGGTTTTGTAAAAGGAATAAATGGTTAAAAAAGACAACAACAAACACGACGATGTCAATCCAGGAAGAAGTAAAAAAAAGTGGGAGAAGCAAAAAAATTGAAGACAAATAGAGAAAGGAAATAAGTAGAAATGTTGACTAAAAATCCATATATTCGACCAAGAATTAAACAAACGAGAGAGTGAAGTGGAGGAGCAGGTGGGAGATCTGGGAATGGCAATTCTTTAAGCAACCAGCTCCCTTTGGAGAAAGAGCGAGAAAGAGAAAATTGAATCGGGAAGAGGACGGAGGGATTGGGTTGGGTTGGAGCGCGGACTAGACCGTGGTCCGGCTATTTTATGAGCTTGGATTGGTTCGGGTGAAATCTACATGAACAATAGTTTTTTATATATATGGTTAATTATGTAATATATTTTGGCTTTTAAAATTTTTTTCAAATCTATTCTAAACTGGACAAGTACTTTGGGTCTGGTCAGATTAGACCCTGAAGCGCTCATATTCATGAATCGAACTCGGGTCCAACCAAAGATCGCTTAGCCCGTGGGGCTCCACCCGACCATACAATGATATTTACATCCTCATTAATTATAATGATTCATCAATTATGAATCTGATATCTTCGGGATTAACATCGACCCATTTTGAGCAATGCTAATAAGGTATTTAGAGTGATTTGGGAACATTCCCTACTCCACTACTTTGGTCCACCACCAAGGATTTTCGACCACTTATATTAACTTCTCTTTCCTACAAATGAGCGTCAATCAAAGTCTTATCTCTCCACAATAAGAGTGCATCTACCTCAAACCTAAGGAATACTAAATGTACGCAAAAGTGAAACCCAAGGTGTGTCACTTACACCTTCTTAAAAACTAAATTTTGAATAAGAAAGATAAACAACAAAAATAACAATCAAATAAGGAGTAAAGCTTAAAAGAATTCCATAAACACTTATGGAAGCTTTTCCTTGATGTCCCTTAGAACTCCAAGCATAATTTCAAATACCGCACGATATTTATCAATTTTTAGAAAAATCGATATACGAGATACCCGATATTGGGCGATACTGGGTATCTCGATAAATACCATCCGGTATGGGCGGTATTTGATAAATACCACCCATACCGTGCGGTTTTTGCTGTCATACCGGGCGGTATCGCCTGGTATGACCCAACGGCTCTTTTTAAGAGTTGTTTGGTTACTGTAGCAACAGCCCCAAATGGCTATATAGTCATTTGGGGCCGATTTTGGCTTATTTTATGGGCTATATAAAGCCCCCCAAAATACCTCTTTTACTCTCACTCATCCATTTACTCATCTAAACTTCCTAAACTCTCAATCTTTCTCAAACTCTCTTTCTCTAATATCTATTTTCTTAATTTTCACGTTGAAACTCTGCTGAAATGGCGCCGAAATCTCAAGCCGACCCCGCATGGCAGTACGGTGTTCGGTTGGAGAAGGCTAACCATTGACAATGCATCCATTGTAATATGATTTGTCGTGGTGGATGCGTCACTCGATTGAAGGCACACTTGGCCGGAACATCCGGCGACGTCGTCAAATGCACTAAAGCACCGCCGGAAGTCCGACAGATGTTCAAAGATATGCTCACCAACAAGAAGGAGCAGCGTCTTAAGAATGCAGCTCAACAAGCCGAGTTCGACCGACGAGGCTCAGGGTGGCAGTGACGACGAGGATCCAGAACTTGAAGTCGGCATTCGAGCTTCATTGGAGCACTCTGCATTCGAACGAGATCGGATGTACTATCCTAAATCTCATTTTGAGTATGGCGGCGGTAGTGGAAGCGGTGGCAGAAGCAGTGTCGGATCGACTTCGGTTGCCGAATCAATGGACCGAAGTGATTCAATTCCCTTCGGTCCTCAAAATGGCCGGAGTTCTAGCATGAGGGTACCTTAAAGCAGAGGAGGCAGTAGAGGAGGCATTCATGGATTCTTCATAAATCTCGGAGCAAGTGGTAGGAAAACTAATGTTGATATTTTTGATATTGATCTCAGGGTATTTCCTCCTCCATCTATAAAGTAACCATGCATAGACAATGTTTGGGGCAAGACGAAGAAGTGGGAGTTGAGGAGAGCCATCTCCAAATGGTTTAACTTCAGCTGAATTCTCGCAAATGCAGCCAATAATCCATACTATCGAACCATGGTGTCTACCATCCAAAAGGTAGGCCCAGGTATTGCCCCTCCAACTCCCTATAAAATTTCAGGTCCATACCTTGAAGTGGAGGTCAATGAAATAAAGCAATGGATCGACGGAATCAAGCGGCAATGGGGGAGTACGGATGCAGTTTGATGTGCAATAGTTGGACCGGGCCAACCTGAATGATCATCATCAACTTCCTCATCTATTGCAACGGGAGGGTTGTTTATCACAAGTCGGTGAACTCATCTGATGAAATCCATGACGCTTACTATATCTCGAAGCTGATGACGAAGGTGATCGAGGATATTAGACCCTGGAACGTTGTTCAAATTATAACCGACAACGGAGTCAATTTCAAAAGGGCTGGTGAGATAATTGAACATGATTATCCTCACATATGTTGGATTGCATGCGCAGCCCATTGTGTAGACCTAACGATGAAAGATATCGGTGATATACCGATGGTGAAGTCGATGGTAAAGAAGACGCAACAAATTACCCGCTTCATCTACAACCACACATGGGTACATGCCCTAATGAAAAAAAATTACATAAGGTAATATATTAATTTTTAAATAATTTATAATATTTATTTATTAATTAGTTTATCATAAAATAATTACTAGTGACATTTCCATATTTTAGGTGAAATTTTTCGACCAGGAGCGACTCGTTTTGCAACCAACTTCATCGCATTAAGGTCGCTCCAACAAAAAAACACAGCCCTTAGAACCATGTTTACAAGTGAGGAATGAACTTCATCAAGATATGCCGAAAAAAATGATGAAAAACAAACAGAGAAGTACATCCTCAACATGCGCTTCTGGGATTGCATCGCAGAAATAATCGTCGTCGTAGAACCTTTGTACAAGGTTCTACGATATGTGGATATGGAAAAGACGCCTCAAATGATTCATCTCTACCACTATATCCACCAAGCACGAAAAGAAATCAAGAGGGTTATGATTTCTCCTGCCAAGTATGAGCACTTCATCGAAATTATCTCCCGGAGATGGGATAATCAAATGGGTCGTAACATACACATTGCGGGTATTTTTTATTTAATATTCGAAAATTATTTAAATTTAATTTATTATGTTTAATTACTTATTCATTATACTTAATTTTTTATAAGGTATTATTTAAATCCCACATACAAATATGATATTGGAACGGTCGATAGTTTGCTATATCTCCTCCGCAATGTCATACAATGAATGTCAGGATCCAACTGAGAAGCGGCACAAGCTCTCAATGAATCAAAATGGTTACAAAATGCAACTGGCAATTTCGGAGATTCATTTGCAATCTCCATCCGAGATACTATGGATCCAGGTAGATAGAATATTTTTGCCAATTTATTTATCAAAGATAAAATCTCGTTACTAATATTAATTTTAAATTTGTTGCAGTCGAATGGTGGTTGCAACACACATCCTCTTCGAAAGATTGCAACACACATCCTCTCGCAAATCACATCATCAAGTGGATGCGAGTGGAATTGGTCGACCTTCGCCTTGATTCATACGAAGTCGCGCAACCGCCTTTCATACGCCCGATTAGAGAAGCTCGTATATGTTCATTACAACACACGACTTCGAATAGGGCATTACATAACGAAGATAAAGATATTCCACATGTAGATCTGTTCGATGTCGAGTTCGTCCAAGGCGATGCAGACCCAATAATTGATTGGTGGAGTGCAATGGAGACTGATCCACCTCTTCTTGATGAACCAAGCGAACCACCTCGACCTTCACCAATTATATCTGATGCTATTGAGTCTGAGAGCCAACCAGAAGACACACACAGTCAAGCTCTTGAGGGGGACATGACCATTGCTCCCTTGGACTCTCAACGAGCTCGACAAGTAAGACGACGATCCACGTCCGACTCTCCATCTTCACAATCAAATGGAAAGAAGAAGGCAACACCTTCACCTTCACCCTCAAAGGCAAAAGACAAAGGCAAAGAAAAATGACCAATTGATCCTTTGGACGCGATTACAGAAACAGAAGATCAGGACGAAGAAGATGAGCTCTTGATTCATAGCAGTAGCAGCACAGAAGACGGAGGAGATGATGATGATGATGGAGCTGGGGGAGAAGACACCGTCGTACCTGTTGCCTTAAGGGTCTCTCTTAAGCCTCGATCTTTATTTTGATGATAACAAACATGTATTTAATCCAAGTGTGTAGTTTTGAGTTCAGGTTGAGGTTGCGATACGCATGCCTAATCCGTTCAAACGAGACGACGGAAAAGATCGTCAAAGAACGAAAGAAGAAATCATTGAAGAAAGGCTCAGGATTAATTCAAGAAGATTTAATGTAATATGTCCCTGGAATAGTTTATCACAAGCCTAAAATGTAAGGTTATCCAAGTTGAAACTTAGTAACCAAACCCTTAGAATTGGCATGTAAAAATACAATGAATTAATCATCCTCAGCCTGGGATCGGTCGACCGATCAAGGCAATAAAATGGCGATGCAGCCCATTCGGTCCACCGACTGGTCGATCGGAGATCGCAAGAAATTGGCAGAAGCCATTTGGTCGACCAATCGATCGATCGAATGTAGAGAAGGGCAAATAGCTGGGCTGCGTCGGCCGACCGGTTGGTCGACCGATAGAGGCAAAAATTTGGCAGAAAGATAGCGGTCGACCAATCGGTCGATCGACCTAAAGATGGCCTCTATCGCGTGATTCGCTGCAGTAATTCGGTCGACCGAATATCGAAAGAAATGTTGGCGGTCAACCTGTCAGTCGACCGACCTCTCTCAGCTGCAGCGGTCGGACCTGGCAGTTGGTCCGTCGATCAACCGACTAATCGACCGGCCTTGCGATCGAACGACTTCAACGATCGATTTTTTTATCCGTTGAACGGTCGTTCGGCTGAGGGGTTATAAATACCCCTCACCAAACTTCATAAAACACTTTTGCAAAACTTATTTGAGCATTAAAAAGTGAGTCTTAAAGCCTTCATACAAGCTACACCTGCGCGCGCCTCTCTGCTCCCAGTTTCGACTTCATCAAGCACTGATCTCTTCTCTTCAACCTTGCTGCGTTCGCTGAAGTCTTCTTCCAGTTGCAAGTTGGAGACGAGAAGGCGGTGGAAAGAAGCTTGAGTCTAATTCTTTCTTCACTAGCTCTTTCCCAAAGTTTATAATTTATTGAATCTTGTTTTCTAGTTAAGATAGCTTGCTAGGTGTGCTAGGAAACACTTAGGGTAAACTTAGTAGAAGTGTGTTTTGCATAGGTGAATAGGATTGAGGTGTTCTCCAAGTGAGGGAGAAGGGTATCCTCAAGTGTATTCAAAGGAAAATATACATTCTATAAAGTAGTGTTTAGAAATCCTTGGTAAGGAGCCAAGGTAGCGGAGTAGGCGGTTGGCCGAACTACTATAAATTGATTTGTTTGCATTGCTCTTTACTTGCTTTCATTATTGTGATTGAATTGTGATCATATCATTCTTTAAAGAACAATTCCATTAAACTAAGACAAAATTAAGTTAAAAGAAATTTAAAAAGGGGATTGACACTATTCAACCCCCCTTCTAGTGTCAAGGTCCATCCAACAATTGGTATCAGAGCTAGGTTGTAGGTTAAGATTTAACCATCTTCCCTACAAGTCATCATGTCTAGTGAAATTCAACTAGCTCAAGGGTCCTCTAGTAACACTCCACCACTGTTCGATGGGAACAACTATGCCTATTGGAAGATTCGCATGAATGGCTTTCTTCAATCCTTATGCATGGATGTATGGAGGATGATCCTAGTAGAGTATAAACTACCTGATAAGGACATGGATAAATGAGACCAAGAGGAAGTTAGACTATTTAATACAAATGCTAAGGCCGTCAATGCTCTATATTGCGGTCTATCAATTAATGAATTCAATAGGATCTCTACATGCAAGTCCGCATACTAAGTATGGAAGGTCCTAGAGACCACCCATGAAAGGACTTCGCAAGTAAAAGAATCCAAAATTAATTTACTCATGCATGACTATGAAATATTTAAAATGCTTTCACATGAGTCTATTGATGTCATGTATGCTAGGTTTCAAAATATTATGAATGACTTAGCTAACCTTGGCAGGGAGATAAGGGAAGAGGAGAAGGTAAGGAAGCTCCTTCGTTCTCTTCCAAAATATTGGGAATCCAAGGTGATGGCCATCATGGAAGCCAAGGACTTGAGTCAATTGAAGATCACCGAGTTCACTAGGTCTCTCATGACACATGAGACCCACATGAAGCAATATCAAGAAGAAGAGACTCCAAAAGGCAAGACCATTGTCTTGAAAGCATCCCATCGAGCCGAAGAGACATCGTCATCCGAGGAAGAGACGGATGACCTTAAAGAAATGGCGATGCTTGCAAGAAGGTTCATGGGCTTCATGAAGGGAGGCATGAGAAAAGGAAGATGTGGCTACACGTGCTACAATTGCAACAAGTCGGGGCACCTAAGGAAAGATTGCCCGTTTCTAAAGATGGCCACTACCTCCAACCCTCACAAGAGAGAAAAGTACAAAAAGAAGAAGAAGAAGGCAATGATGGCTACATGGGACGAAAGTGAGGCCTCATCAAGTGAAGAAGAGACAAGGAGTGAAAAAGCCAACCTTTGCTTAATGGCAAAGGAAGATGAGGTAAGATTTAATTTTGGTGAAAATTCATTTACCCAAGAAGAATTACAAATTAAATTTGAGCAAATGCATGATGAGTTTATTGCAATTAGAAAAAATTTAAGGACCTAAAAAAGGACAATAGGTCATTGGAAATTAAAAATGATAGATTAATACTTTCCTGCAATTATCTTAGGAAAGAAGTAGAAAACCTTAAGGAAGAAAAGTGCACTCTAGAAAAGGCTAACAAGGACCTAGAAATAGATAATAAAAAATTGGAAAAAGAAAACAAGTACTTATGTGATACAGTAGAGCATTTAAATAATAGCATGCTAACATTAAAGAAAGAACTTTGCATGCTCAATGAAAAAATGACAACTATTCAAAATATCATGCCAAAAATTGTCAATGAAAAGAAATCATCACACTCCCATGCTCACACACATACACAAAGAAAATTTCATAGTAATTATTTTTCTTGTGGTATTTTTGGTCATATGGCCAAAGATTGTGCATTAAGGAGGAACCTATATGCAAGATTCACATGGGTTCCAAAAGTGACTAACACTCAAGGACCCAAGGAAATTTAGGTACGCAAGAAAGTGTCTTATCCTTTTGTAGGTGGAGAAGCATCATCAACCAAGTAGGAGTACTTGGATCTTGGATAGTGGTTGCTAGAAGCACATGACGGGAGATATCAACTTGTTCGCAACCCTATCAAGTAAAAATGGTGGAAATATTACATTTGGAGACAATGTCAAAGGTAAGATTGTTGGCATTGATGACATAGGTATACTCCCTTACCCATGTATCAGAAATATTTTATTAGTTGATGATTTAAAGCATAATTTGATTAACATATCTCAACTATGTGATAATGGGTACATAATTATGTTTGAAGCATCTAAATGCATTATTAGAAGTACACCTTCAAACGATATCATGTTCATAGGAAATAGGCAAGAAAAAATATATATCCTAGAATTAAATGTCTTGCCCAATCCTCACGTTAGATGCTTAGTAGCCATGGAAAATAATTCTTGGTTGTGGCATAGAAGACTAGGACATGCTAGCATGAGTCTCATCCAAGAGATATCTAGAAAAGACTTAGTAAAAGGCTTACCTAAGATAAAGTTTGAAAAAGATAAACTTTATGATGCATGTCAACTAGGTAAGCAAGTAAAGTCTTCATTCCATAGTATTAATCAAGTTAGTACATCTAGAATTCTAGAGCTTGTACACATGAATCTCTTTGGTCCATGTGATGTAGCTAGTCTAGGTGAAAAACTTTATTGTTTTATTTTGGTTGATAATTTTTCGAGATTTACATGAGTTTTCTTTTTGGCAAAGAAAAATGAAACATTTGAGTTTTTCAAAAAAATTGCAAAAATGATTTCAAATGAAAAAAGAGTTTCTATTTTGAAAATTAGGAGTGATAATGGAGGGGAGTTTAAAAATGAAAATTTTCCGAGTTTTGTGATGATTTAGGTATTCAACATACATTTTCTTCCCCTAGGACCCCTCAATAAAATGAGGTGGTTGAGAGGAAGAATAGAACCCTACAAGAAATGGCTAGGACCATGTTGTGCGAAAATAATTTGCTTAAATATTTTTGGGCCGAAGCCATAAATACTTCTTGTTATATTCTTAATCGTGTTTTATTAAGACAAAAAAATCAAGACAACATATTTTGAACTTTGGAATGGTAAAATCCCAAATGTGGGATATTTTCATATTTTTTTGATGTAAATGCTTTATTTTAAATACTAAGAAAAATTTAGAAAAATTTGATTCAAATCCGATGAAGGAATTTTCCTAGGCTACTCCACTAGTTCTAAGGCTTATAGAGTTTATAATCGTAGAACTATGATAGTTGAAGAATCTATGCATGCGACTTTTAATGAAACTAATGATTCTTCAAGAAATGTCAAGATTGTGAATGTAGGCGATGAGCTTAAGGATCTCACACTTCATGATAAGGAAGTGGAGGATGAAGATAACGAGGAGACCCAACATGAAGAACCTCCATCCTCAAGTCAACGTCAAGTTGAAGGTGAAGAAGAAGAAGCTCTACCATCTCTCCCCAAGGGATACCGATTAGTAAGTTATCATCCAATGGACCAAGTCATTGGAGAGCCTTCAACAGGAGTGGTAACACGCTCTAAACTGAAAAATTTATGTCAATATGTAGCTTTTGTTTCTCAAGTAGAGCCTAAAAATATTAAGGAAGCTATAGAAGATGAGTTTTAGGTATTAGCCATGCAAGAAGAATTCAACCAATTTGATAGAAATAATGTATGGGACTTAGTGCCTAGACCTAGTGATCAAACCATAATTGGAACCAAGTAGGTATTTAAAAATAAACTAGATGAAGAAGGACTAGTCATTAGAAACAAAGCTAAGCTAGTGTCACAAGGGTACAACCAACAAGAAGGAATATACTATAATGAAACATATGCTCCCGTAGCTAGATTAGAAGCAATTAGGATGCTTTTAGCATTTGCTAGCTTTAAGGGCTTTAAACTCTTTCAAATGGATGTGAAAAGTATCTTTTAAAATGGTTTTATGAATGAAGAAGTTTATGTTGAACAACCCCTTGGTTTTAAAAGCTTTGAGTTTACTAATCATGTTTTCAAACTTAAAAAGGCTTTATATGGTTTAAAATAAGCCCTTAAGGCTTGGTATGAAAGACTTTCTATTTTTCTAATTGAATAAGGTTTTGACATAGGAAAAACGACATAGGATGTCTCACTTTTCATTAAGCACCATAAAAATGACATATTATTAGTTCAAATATATGTTGATGATATAATTTTTGGTGCCACTAATGAAATATTTTGTGAGTGATTTGCTAAGTGCATGCAGGATGAATTTAAGATGAGTATGATGGGAGAACTCTCCTTCATGCTTGGTCTCCAAATCAAGCAAACCACCAAAGGAATCTTCATCAATCAAGCTAAGTACACAAAGGAGTTCATCAAAATATTTGGAATGAATGAAGCCAAGATAGCTTCTACACCTATGAGCTCATCTATCAAGCTTGACAAAGATGAAGAGGGGATTAAAGTGGACGAAAAACGATATCGAGGTATGATCGATAGTCTCCTTTATTTAACCGCAAGTAGACCCGATATCATGTTTAGCATATGTTTATGTGCTAGGTTTTAATCGTGTCCTAAGATGTCTCATTTAATCGCCGTAAAACGTATATTGAGATATCTAAAGGGTACAGTTGACTTAGGATTATGGTATCCATGTCATGCATCATTTAATTTAATCAGTTTTTCAGACACTGATTTTGTCGGATGTAAGGTAGATAGGAAAAGCACTAGTGGGTGTTGTCAATTCTTAGGAGCGAGTCTTGTTTCTTGGTTCTCAAAGAAATAAAATTCAGTTGCGCTTTCAACTACCGAAGCGGAATACATTACCGCGGCTAGTTGTTGTGCGCAAGTCCTTTGGATGAAATAAACCCTTTTAGACTATGAACTTAGGTATTCTTGCATACCTATACATTGTGATAACACTAGTGCAATTAATTTAACCAAAAATTATATCTTACATTCTAGAACTAAGCATATTGATTTGAGACATCATTTTCTTATGGATAATGTAGCTAAGGGAAACATATCGGTAAAATATGTATCCATCGATAAACAACTTGCCGATATATTTACAAAACCCTTAGTTGAAGAGATAATCACAAACTTAAGGATGCAACTAGGAATTTGTGATTTACCTTGTGATTAAAGAAAAGTTTACAAGATCTCAAAACTTGCATTCTATAAAAGTGTCATCACACTTATGCATTGCTCTGTAGTGGGGCTTTGCGATCTATTGATGTTTGTCTTCTATAGGCTTACATTGATGGGAAGGACTATAGTGGTAGATGATACTTGATTTTTGTGGCTTTCTCGGTTTTTTGGCTTTATGATGAAATCTCATTAATTGTACCTTGATTCTTACCCTTTTTGATTGATGTCAAAAGGAGGAGAAAAAGAAAGGTCACACTTGGTTTTCACGATACATATAGGTAGTGTGAGTTTTATAGTTAAGGGCAAGAGATATAGTTAGGGGGAGTTAAAAATGACATGCACAATGGTAGGGGGAGCATAGGTCAAGTTATAGATAATTTGAACATGCACATTGATAGGGGGAGCATAGGTTGAGTTATAAGAAGTTAGATGTATAGGCTAAGTTAGAAAGTTGAATGTCTTAACTCAAACTCACAAATGCTGGTAATTTTCTTAAAATTTAATGTTATATTTGTCATCATCAAAAAGAGGGAGATTGTTGGCTTAAGGGTCTGTCTTAAGCCTCGAACTTTATTTTGATGATAACAAACATGTATTTAATCCAAGTGTGTAGTTTTGAGCTTAGGTTGAGGTTGTGATACGCATGCCTAATCCGTTCAAACGAGACGACGGAAAATATTGTCAAAGAACGTAAGAAGAAAGGCTCTGAATTAAGTCAAGAAGATTTAATGTAATATGTCCCTAGAATAGTTTATCCCAAGCCTAAAATGTAAGGTTATCCAAGTTTAAACTTGGTAACCAAATCCTTAGAATTGACATGTAAAAATACAAAGAATTAATCATCCTCAGCCTGGGATCGATCGACCGATCAAGGCAATAAAATGGTGATGCAGCCCATTCGGTCGATCGGAGATCGCAAGAAATTGGCAGAAGCCATTCGGTCGACCAGTCGATCGACCGAATGTAGAGAAGGGCAAATAGCTGGGCTGCGTCGGTCGATCGACAGAGGCAAAAATTTGGCAGAAAGATAGCGGTAGACCAATTGGTCGATCGACCTAAAGATGGTCTCTATCTCGTGATTCACTACAGTAATTCGGTCGACCGACGGGTCGATCGAATGTCAAAAGAAATGTTGGCAGTCGACCGACCTCTCTTAGCTGCAGCGGTCGGACCTGGCGGTCGATCCGTCGATCAGCCGACTGATCGACCGAGGACCTGGCGGTCGATCCGTCGATCAGCCGACTGATCGACCGAGGACCTGGCGGTCGATCCGTCGATCAATTGATTGATCGACCGGCCTTGCGACCGGACGACTTCAACGATCGATTTTTTATCCGTTGAACGACCGTTCGGCTGAGGGGTTATAAATACTCCTCACCAAACTTCATAAAACACTTTTGCAAAACTTATTTGAGCATTAAAAAGTGAGTCTTAAAGCCTTCATACAAGCTACACCTGCGCGCGCCTCTCTGCTCCCAGTTTCGACTTCAACAGTCGCTGATCTCTTCTCTTCAACCTTGCTGCGTTCGCTGAAGTCTTCTTCCAGTTGCAAGTTGGAGACGAGAAGGCGGTGGAAAGAAGCTTGAGTCTAATTTTTTCTTCACTAGCTCTTTCCCAAAGTTTGTAATTTATTGAATCTTGTTTTCTTATTAAGATAGCTTGCTAGGTGTGCTAGGAAACACTTAGGGTAAACTTTGTAGAAGTGTGTTTTGTCTATGTGAATAGGATTGAGGTGTTCTCCAAGTGAGGGAGAAGGGTGTCCTCAAGTGTATTCAAAGGAAAACATACATTCTATAAAGTAGTATTTAGAAATCCTTGGTAAGGAGCCAAGGTAGTAAAGTAGGCGGTTGGTCGAACCACTATAAATTGATTTGTTTGCATTGCTCTTTACTTGCTTTCATTATCGTGATTGAATTGTGATCATATCATTCTTTAAAGAACAATTCCATTAAGCTAAGACAAAATTAAGTTAAAAGAAATTTAAAAATGGGATTGACACTATTTAACCCCCCCTTCTAGTGTCAAGGTCCATCCAACAGTGCCATCAACACCGGTACCTACCGATCTATGGATGAATGAGCAATACTTCGACTACACCACCCAAGATCAGGATCATGATGCTAGAACCGGAGGAACAACTCGGGTGTACGAGAAGAGAGGCCGACATCGAGGCGGTGGACCGACAACTTTGCAAGATTACCACCACGATATAATGAGTAGTTTGCAAGAAGTTTCCGAATCAACCTACTATGTATCAAGTAGTTACTCAACTGATGACACAAGGACTAGTTCTTGGACTGCCAACAAAGAAATACTTATGGGTATGTGGATTAATCGATACCAAGGCATGATGGTATGGGATCATTTCCAGATATGGGCATTGGAGACTTATGGTGTTGACCTTAGTCGTGTATGTCCCCAAGATATGTACGAGTACGACGGACGTCATTCGTCCGTATTTTAAATATTGTATTCATGTATTTGACATTTGAATATTAAATTTAAGTATTTCTTAATCAATTATATGTTATTGGAGTTATTTTTAACAGCAAAATCAAAAAAAAAATTATCTGGCATGTATTTTTTGTACTGAACTGTACCGTGTGTCGGTACGGTACAGTACGGTACATACCAGTATCGGTCAAAAATCGAGATTGGTATCGGTACCGGTATTATAAATCATGACTCCAAGCCTTAGAATGATGCTCATACCGAATTTGAGGGCTTGAGAGTGAAGGAAAACTTTGAGAGAACAAAACTAGGGTTTGACTCTTAAAATCACTCTTTAAAGATCAAATGAATACTTAATAGCTCAATGGAACGATAACATACGCACATAAAACACATGAAAACACAAGTTTATATAGAGATTGTGGGGGATGGGGCAATTTCTAGTCGTTCAACGGATTACACAAGATCTGTTGGGTATTTTGGTCGATCGTCGGCCGAAAAGTTACTAGCCGACCTTTGACCGATAACTTAGCAAAAAGTCAATTTATTTTATTTTTTTTTTTTGATTTCTTTTTTGTGCTTATTTTTCCTTCGGAACTTGGTTTAAGGTCTCATTTTGGATTTTTGACTTTGGTAACTCAATATGGACATCATGATAAGGCTTAGAATCATTTACAATAGGAAAACTAAATCCTAAACTAATTTTGATGTGCTCGATTTCGAAGCCTCCAATTTTTGATTTTTTGTGATTTCTCTGATAAACTTCGGATGTGTATTGTTTGTCCAACCTGAGATCGAACCTTCATGAAACTATTAGAAAAATATTTGTTATCATCAAAATAAAGACTATGGTCAAGGTAGAACCATTGGACCAACAATATTATTGAATTTGACTTAAATTAATTATTGATATGTATAATAAGTAATCTCATAGTTGTTGGGAAATAAAAAATGTTCTAACATATATTTTTAATATTATAGTGTATTTTAATTATATGAAGTTTTTCTTTATCGGAAGAAAAGAATTGATTAGCTAATCATGCTAGATGCACCGGTTCTCTTTTTTATGTGCGAAGATTAGTGGTTGTCGGATTTCATGAATATTATTTAGAATGATTATTAGAATCCTGATTAATAGTATGATTTTCTTGTAAAGAAAAATTAATTTTGCAAAATCATTCTAATTTGAATGTCAAATTTGTGTGTAATTCACATGCGATGGAAAAAATTGTTTACTAGACAAAATTAAAATACTTTCATAATTCAGATGTTTGATAAACAATTAGATCCATGTCCAAAGGCGAAAGTCATGATCATCATGAGTCCAATGTCAAATTTTATAAACATTTTTTGTCGACTATTTTATTGTAACTTTATGGATTGTTTGAACAATTTTCATGATAATGTTTTTTTATCGTTTGAATGAAATAAGGTTATGTTAACCTATATTCCAAAATATAAGAATCCAAAAAGAGTAAAAAAATTTAGACCTATTACTCTATGTAATTTATCATATAAAATTATTACCGAACTTTTTGCCAATAGATTGAAAGTTCATTTGCATGAACTCATATCTCAAGAACAATGTAAGCATATATGATAACATTTTGATTGCTTAAGTATTAGCTCATACTATTTATGATTTAGAAAATATTTATGACTTATTATCTTGGGATGATGGTTAACTTGATTCATACATGCATATCTATTTATTTTGTCTGACCTATTAATAAGAACATTATTTTTTACGTTGTTTTAAGGTTTTTAACCTAAATTATAATTTTGGTTTTGATGATAGTAATTTAGATATTAAAATTTTATTGAGAAATAATTTCATGTTTAAAATTGATAAGCATGAGAAGTCCATAATCGAAAAAAAAATCAATAAGAATTCAAAGCACGTTGCTCGAAAGACACAAAATCTAATTGGAATATATCAAGACAACCGGTCCAACTAGACTTAACACCCTAGGTTCAACAAAATCTAATTGGAATATACATTATCTATATAAAAATATTTTGAAAACTAAAAATCAATTTAAAATTTGAAATCATACCAATTCATTTCAATTTATTACATTAACATAATTATTCTAATTATTTGTTCCTAGAATGGTTTTGGATGATCGTTTGGGTGGTGGATAAATAGGGGGAGGCGTGCTTGGAAAAAGAAAGAAATTGGGATATTAGATTTAAGAATGAAAAAAAAATAGAGCTGTGGAGGACAATTAGAAAAGAAGAGGAGAGTAAGTGAGAAATCCTAATTGGCTAATAAAGATAAAAATTAATTATTATTTTTTAATTTTATATATTTAAGTTTTCGATTCGATTTTGTTCCCAAACTCTAGGATCCGAAGTCGAATCAATTATTTTTTATTCAATTTCGATTCGATTTCGAATAGAACTTACCAAGGGCCAAATCGAAATAGACCAACAATTTTAGTTCAGTTTTTTAATTTAGTTCGGTATGACCTAGCAGTGGACACATTTATTTGGTACTTTAAATTTTAAAAAATAAATAAAGTAGCTCCTACTTAAAGAGGCCAGATAATTTTTTTTTTTACTCATTTTGCCTATTTGCTATCAATCAAATAAGGGAAAATAAATTTTACTTTGTCAAAAAAATTATACTTTTTAGGAAAAATGGTCAAATTTGCTCCTAAAATATTGAAAAATGTGCAAATTTGCTCATCAACTATGTTTTTTATCAAAATTGCCCTCGACGTTACATAATTGGATCATTTTTGCCCTTCTCATTAATGAAAGTCCACGTCAGCAAACGGAATCCCACGTGGCAAGTGCAGCTCGGCCACATAAGATGCCGATGGAAAATAACATATGGCAATTATGTAGTGACAAAGATAATTTTGGCATAAAATATATTTAAATAGGCAAATATGAATCTTTTTCAATACTTTAGGGGCAAATTTGCACCCTTTTCAATACTTCAAGTGCAAATTTAATTATTTTTTCTTTTATATATTATTATCATTAATGTGATTCTAGTTAACACTATAAGAATGATGTTGATATCATCTTTACCAAAATTAAGAAAATATAAACTTGACAATTATACTTTGTATTGTAACTGAAATATTTACTCAAAGATATGAACAGCTTTAGTCACTTATCATTGTAATAAGAAACCAACCAACATAGTAGAGGTTAGTTCAGGTCGGATGGGTCAAGATTTGGTATGTATCGATCCCGTCCTAATTTTGAGTCGGGACGCAAATATGTGTCCCAGTCTTAGTCCCGAATATGAAGCATCGTAATTTTGTTCCGGTCTCGTCCCGATTTTGAATTGGGACGGGATTATCCCCGAACTTTCGGGTTGGGCCGGACCAGTTACTAATAATTAAATTTAATCAAGTTTTTATTTTAGTAATTAAGAAATATCTTTTTGAATATTATTTTTGTTTCATCTTTAAAATTTATATTTCTTAAAAAATTTACTAAAATATTTGTTCAAATTTTAAGATAGAAATCAAACTTGCAGAAATCATGCAATGAACATAAAACATGTTGTTTGGGCACCATATATATTCTATTCAAGGGAAACGGGCAAAATTTGCCTCTAAAGTATTGAAAAGAGTGCAAATTTACCCCTGAAGTATTGAAAAGAGTGCAAATTTGCCCCTAAAGTATTGAAAAAGGTTTAGATTTGTCTCTTTAAATATGTTTTGGGTCAAAATTGCTCTTGTCACTACATAAATTGCCACATATCATTTTTCATCGTAGCATCTTATGTAGCCGAGCTGCACTTGCCACGTGGAATTTTGTTTGTTGACGTAGACTTTCGTTAACGAGAAGAGCAAAAATGATTCAATTATGTAACGCCGATGATAATTTTGGTAAAAAACATAGTTGATGGGCAAATTTACATATTTTTTAATACTTTATGAGTAAATTTGATCATTTTTCCTATTTTTTATATAGCTTTTTTTGCTAATCAAATAATTGATGAATAGCAACAAGTGCATTCCAAGACATGAAGTAGTAGTTCTTTTGATCGGCAAAACTCATATACAAAGGAAGAATTAATGATCAAATCACAGCCAAAAAATAACATGCTTTGATAATGTTCATAATTAAAGCCTAATTGACCCCATTACAGAGATGTGCATGAATGAATCAATTCATCAAATTAAATGAAAGAAAAAAGAGAGCAAAATTAAGAGGTTTTCATTTGATTAATCATATGGCTCGGGCTTTGATGATGTCAAGGCTCATCTCACTGGGATCAGTGGCTTGCAGCTCCACCTGTATCCCATCAAGCTCCCTCTTGAACCTGTCCTTTGAGCTTGCATACAGCATCTTGCTCCTCACCTTGGAGGTATCAGGTACCCTGTCCGGGAATTAAAGAATATAAATGTATCCTTAATTAGCTCAATTCAAGGAACAATTCTTTGTGTTGTGTCTCAAAGAGCTAATTAATTTTGAACAATTATTTAGAAATCATAGTATAGATAAGGGAAATTTTCGGATTCATAACAAGAATCCACAAATTCTCTTTTTTTCTCAATATCTCTAAAATACTCTCGAGTTCAATTTGGTATTCAGTTTCAAACTTTTGTAAAAGTCTGAAACCTATTATATTTTTAATAGGTTCTTGATATTATTAACAATATACGAAATAAACTCATTAAAAATATTGTATATATTGTAATCATCGTTATAGTTATCAAAAAATGATGAATTTGTCTTATTTATTTTAATTTCAATTTTTTTAAAAAGTTTAGAACCTATTATTTTTTAGACTTTTGTAAAAGTCTGAATCCAGTATCAGATCTAAACTCGAGGATATTTTAGATTTTTTTTAAAAATAAGTTATGAATCTGAAATTTTTTTTTGATCCATGTTATGTTATGATTTTCAAAAATTGCTCATTAATTTTCATATCCACGAAAAGAGAACACGCAAGAATCGATGATCATAAACTATAATGAGCAAATTACTTGCTTACCAAGATATGAAGAAGATCTTGCTCTTTTGGCAATTCTCGTCAGTAACGAAGTCGAAATCGAAGACAGCATAGCGGCATTCATCGGACGGCAAGGAGGCAGTGAAATCGTCATAGTTCTGCTCGGGCTCGCCGAGCTTGTCCAACGTGACCTGTTGTATCTTTTCGTCGATCTTGAAGGTAATGAACCTGAAATTCCTCTTCGCCTTCAGCTCTAAGAACTTGAGCTTACATTCATCATTCACTGCCATTCCCGACGATGAGTTCGCCTGATTCACAAAACCAAGATTAATAAACATCACCGAGAGAAGAAAGAACAAAGAGGGCCTCCATCATTATACAGAGTTGAGTTAATATGTCCATTAAACATAAAGATTGGAAGAGGGACTAGCAAAACTTGCTAGCTTACCATGGTTTCTCTTCAATGAGCAGGGAGGAGCAGGCAAGTGGAGATGGAGAAATCTGGGAGGAAAGCAAATGGAGGCAAGAAGAGGATTGAAGGGGGAGAGGGGGAAGAAGGGGGTGTCTTGTGAGAGGAGAAGGGGGAGAATTTGATGAAGTGGTGGCAGCAGCAGCTAAAATTTAGGCTATGGTTAATTTTGGTTCTTGGTGTTTGACCATGCATCTGGTGGATATTAGATCCTTCATTTTTGGACAATTCTATCTAAATTTTTTTCCAAGCTTCCGAGTTATATGCTTGAATGTTTGGATAGTGAGTTCTTCACCTGCCTTCTTTCTGATTTTTCTATCATCCTTGAATTTTAATATTTAGCTCCATTTTTTAGTCTTATTATTCTTGTGTAATTACATTATTTTTTAAAAATGTCAATAGAAATTAGGGCGAGCGAATCCGGATCTATTGTATTTTTCATACTACTCAGACCCTATCCTGTATAGGACCGGTTCCTAGATTTTGAAATCGGATCCTACCCTGTTGTAACTTGGAACTAGATCCTATTCGGAACCACAAGTTTCGGTTTCGATTTCAGGTACCCTGTTGGAACATGTTCATTTACAGGTTTTAGAACATGTTCCAAGATACAAGATTTGGGTATCGGTTCCAGTTTCGGGTACCCAATGTGTTGGATCCGGAATCGAATTCGATTTTAACCGATTCGTTAATTTTTATCCTAGATCATATCCAAATTTAATTCGATTTTACCCGAAATCCACCCGATCAAATATGCACAATTGCACACCCGCTAATAGAAATCATTGGTCTTTAAATTTAATTAATTTAGTAAATGAAGTAAATCTAATTCATTAGAAAAATAAAAAATATGCATCTTGAGTTTTTTCTACTATAAAAAAATACATCTACCATCCAATTTATTATATAGACTAAATTACATCTCTTATCCCTCCTAATTTCGAATTGCTCGCGCCTCATGTCTACGTAGCTCCTAAAGAACGTAGGTGGCAATTTTTTATTAATATTTTTTTTGCTTGTTTAACTGACACATCAGTGGTCATGTAATTAAGGGGAAATTATTTTTTATTTATCTTATCTAAATCCATTAATTAACTCTTATCATTTCACTGATTCTCCTTATTACAGTACCATTAACACATTAACGAGTATCTAATTTTGAAAACAAAAATATTCTTGCATATATAATTATTGCAGGGATGACAATAATACATGTTTAAGTGGGTGGATTAATATCTTATTGTGGAAATATCATAGGTAATTTTTTCTACCCATTTAATATATGGGGCGGGTATGTATATCATAATATTCGTATATGCTAATACTTACTACCCATAAATATATGTGTAATTATAAATATGCCTTGTATATACATCAATAATAATTTTTTGTTATTAATAAGAGCATTTCTTTTGATAGTCTAATCTACTGTACTTGTGTGCAACATGAAAACACTCGTGCAAGTTGATAAATTTTGACATGAAGTAGGGTTGAGCACCGAGCACGGGTCGGGACGTCCCGACCGTCCCGGTCCGTCCCAACCGTCTCGGTCCGTCCCGACCCGTCTTGACTCGAAAGTTCGAAAAAATTCTGTCTTGGTTCAAAATCACAACAGAACCTGGACAAATATGTTTGTCCCAATTACAAATTGGGACAAGACTGGGACGACATAAAAAAAATTGAGATTGTCTCGGCTCGATTTATGATATAAGTAAGATTAATTATTTAATATTAATTTTTTGGGACGTTGTAATACAATGTGCTATTAATTATTTAATTTAGATATTATTTTTATTTTGTACAAAAAATAATATTAGCAAATTCGGGATGTCTCGGTCTTATTCCAAAAATTCGGGACAAGACAAAATCGAGATGTTTCATATTCAGGACGAGGACGCATATTTGCGTCCTAAGTCAAAACTCAAACGAGCCCATACCAAACCCCAGCCCGGCCCGAACTCACCCCTAACACAAAGAACTCATTGGACTTTGAATATGTTTTATGTGTTTATTGTCTCTAAAGTAATTTTCTTTTTTGTTCAATCTTACCATTTCAATATGTAAATATTTTGTATTTTAGTTTAAGTGCTGCTAATTCTATTAAACCCCATTTGGTTGGTTTATCAGGACTCTCATTTTTTCTTTCCATTTTGCTCAATATCAGGCATAGAGAAGGATTTTAATGTTCCAATAAGGCATCCAAAATATTGATCCCTGCTGATACCCAGCATCAGAGAATACTAAATTGCGTACGATTTCTTCATCTCCTGCAAACTAAAAGAAGCAAAAAAACCTGCAATTTCAAGGAACACAGCAATCCTACAATGGAGGTCTTCACAAAATTGAGTGTTCAGTAGGATTCTGGAACAAAACTTCATAAGCTATAAGCAAAATGCTGATACTATCAAGGTACACCAAGACTGTGAAGACAAGCATTACAAGAAGAGAGAAGAGTGATAGCAATCCAGTATTGCAGTTAAACCAAATGAAGTCAATATAACATACCAATATTCCACGAATATATAATAATGGTTTCTGAAAAGGACAGAAAATAACTTACACATAATGAAGTAAAAGAATAGGACGCTTTGAATTGAATTTCTACAAGTGTCTTACTTTCCAGAAAGCCAAACAATGGAAAAACACTCAACAGGTACTTAACTCTACTTCAGCCCTTTTACTTCCAAGTTACAAAGAGATCAAACACTTCCTTAATGTCTATGACACAAACATCCAAACCTTAATCTCTATGACACGAGTACAAATAGGTAGATCACTCATAGCTGATCCAATCTAAAATACATCATAGCTGATCATTGATTATTTATCTGAAGTACTAGGTACACCACTAACCACTACAAACAATAGATACTATTTCCAATCAGCAAATGTGTTTTAAATAGCTCAAAACTAGTACACCACTAAACACTTGCCAGGAGGGGGGCAATTGCCACCCATGCCAACAAAAAAAATAATGTTAACCCCTAGAGGAAAAGGCAATTTTGCCCCCTCCCTAATTCATGTTTTGCCCTCTTGTCTATGTTTTGCCCTTGTCTTGAAAAAATTAAGAGTTTGCCTCCTCTTCTTGATTTTTGGCTCCGCGAGTGCTTCAAAAGTGCTGAGATACAAAAACTTGCAGGATCAGTCCAAGGAGGTGCGGCCAAGGATGGAAAGAGTTCCTATACAGGCATTTGACAAGTGAAAATAAGTGGGGGTGAACCACAATTCCAACTCATGGCCTTAACTCTTGTACCATGTTAGAGATTTAATTAGGCGGTGACCAATAATCCTAAAAGCTTAAGCTGCTAGGAAATGACCCAATTTATATATTTATGGTTTAACAAGAAAGATTTCCTATCTCCATAATAAATGTGTACTATTAAGAAAAACAATATGAGCAAACACTAAAAACAAATAAATTACCTTATTTGAACTAAGCATTTACTTGAACTCTTGACATGTCATAGGAACAACAACAAGGAAAAAATCTGAGCCTACAAACAATACTTGCTCAACCAGAGCTACAGGTATCTCAGTTCAGTTCAAGCATATTTTATAACTGTCAGGTAATTCTGACTAGCAAGGAGCTTGACAAAACAGGACTCAGCTTCTAGTACTGCATCATCAATTTGTAAATGAAAAAATGACAATCAAGAAAATTAGCTTCACTTTAAGTTTATGAATAGGAAAATAATAAGCTATCGATGTACTAGCTCCAATGACAGAAATTTCTTACTCTAATAGAACAAAATCAATTGTCATATTAAGAGTTCATATGAAGATGAGAGGCATACATGGGTCCGAAATAAAAGGTTATATTCAAAGTGCATTCTATTAATAATTAAAACAAATTTTTTTAAATCTATAAATAGCTTATGCAGTACTAATACAAAGCATCCTTTAACTCCTATGTCGCCTTTTTTCCTCAATCCTTTTGATAATACGCCTTACAAAAGTTTTATTATCCCAACTGGGCTTAACAAGCCTTTGGTACCTACGTATCACTCTTCTTGCAGTCAAAGTTCCTTGCTTCTTATGCCTTGGTGGTACAGGTGGTGACAGTGGTGTTACAAGTGCATTGGGTGCCACAGTTGGAACATTGAGTGGTAACTGTTCTGACCAACTCCTACTTAAGTCATTATATCCATCCACCCTACTCATTAGTTCCTGTAAACATTCAATTTTTATTAATTGGTTTCTCTCAGTAATTAAACTTACGACAGAAACACTACTGACCTCCACTCTTTCCTCCATTGCTGAAAGCCTTATCATCATGTTATCCTCTAAATAACGCATAGAGCGTTCAAGGGCCTCCAACCGTCGAGAAAGGATTTGAACCTGCACCTAAGACGATAGGAATTTCCACTAAATTCATAGGCCACACAAGTATTACACAAGAAAGATTAAGTAACATAGATAATTTGCTCAGCACCTCTGAAACTGAAACATCAATTTGTTGCATGGGCTCCTCGGGCTCAGAGCTTGCATTGGAAGCATCCATGTCAGCCCTTTTGAAGTAAAAGAATATGAATCAAGTAGAAAATGGTAGTGGACAAACCAGATAAATAGGACTCTAGCAAACAAAAGTGTATTTTTTCTTCTAAATTACGAAATATTTTTACCAGGATCATTCATTTCAAGTCAGCAGCTAAAGATTGAGATGAAAAGATTTTAGGTTAGACAATTTAGTTCCCATTCAGGCCAATGAGCAATGAGACAAAGAACAATTGCAGAACATATAAAAGCTAAAACCTTTTAATATACAATTATAAAGAAAATTAAGTATAACTTGGATGACTAACTGACCACACTCTGTGCGTTAAGCTACATAAATGGGTCTCTTTCAGAAAAATTTCAGGTTGCCCCAAGAACTTCAAATGTTTGCTTGAAAATTAATCCACAAAAAGCTTCCTACGCCAGATAGGTTAGCTAAAATGGGTATGGTTAATTACTTAATTCTCATGTTCCTTTACTGTGTGGCCATTAGTCTGAAACTTTGGAGTATTTGTTTCAGTATTGGAATGAAGTATAAGTCACTCTAGGAATTTATCGCAGGTCGGGTCAGTTTGTCGATCTTTCGGTTTCCAGTATTGGTATTTTAGATACTTGGCTTTGTGAGTCTTATAATTCAAGTGGCCTCACTTCTGTTCATAAAACTGTGTCTAAGGACTTTATACTTCATTTGGCATGCACGAAATCAAGTTAAATTTAGCTAGATTAAACCTTCAATTTATAAAATGTTCGCTAAGTATTGATGCTTATACAACAAACTTTGCTAACAAAAACAAGTGTGAGGGAACTTCTAATTATAATAACAAGCTTGAAAATAATAGAAGTCACCTTCCTGAAGCTTGGATTAAATATAGCACTGATCTGATGGAGGTTTTGACGCGAAGAGTGGGTATGGGGCTGCCGCTTTTATCTGTAAGAATCATGTTAAAAAATATTGTTACTAAAGACGTCGGCTTAGTAAGGATTAAGAAACACTGAAGAAAACAACACATCTCTGGACAATGTTTCACATGATAGCTCTGATTCCAGAAGTTTGTCTCACAAACTATTAACATTGTCTTTTTTTAAAGGGGTTAACTACATCTTAACTTTTATAATAATCTCTTACAGGTACCACATATGCTATGCATTCAGATGCCCTTTATTTCTGGATCAACACAACTACATTCTAATAAAAAAAAGTCAGTGGGGATGCGAACAGTGAAATCACACTCTTCCACTTCACATCATTTGCCGTACTCGTTGATTTTCTTGCAAGTGCCGAGCTATTACTACATATGACGCAGACGTGGAAAAGACAGTTTAGAGAAAGAAAAGGGCCTCAATATGTAAGAACCCTACCGAAACAAAAAGCGTGGAAAAGGGACAAAGAACTTAACCGAGCTAGTAGCCATATTAATCTTTAAAAAATCCGAAAAGCAAAACGCCCTAATGAATAAAAGAATACTCTTTTTTTTTATCCAACTAGGGTTTCAATCCGAATAACATCACGGGATTTCCATCTACACCGCAACAAGGAAGTCCTTTCCAGATTGAAACCTCGGCCATCAATAAGCATGAAAAGTCCAGAAAAGATGAGAAGCTCATTATTTTTTGACATACAAACGCCGAGAAGAATAACTGGAGCAGAGATCACATACCTATGAAGAAGAACGGTACCGCGCTTGAGGTGGGAGCGATTTTTCTCGTAAATCGCCTCCAGGAGGTGGATTTTGCTTGAGTTAGAGCGTAGATTGCAGAAACTTTGGGCTCACGCCTTGCTCCCCTAGGGGACGGTTTTCGTTTCCCGTCCCCGAGAAGCCACTCCCGCGGAGACTGGTTGTGGGTCACACACGGATCGCCGGTGGGAGCCACTGGCAATGGCCGACGTCGTCGATAAACTAGTGAAAAAACGACAACTTTATTTCACGCTCATCAATATAATGTTTGGAAATGGAGCTTGTCAGAAAAGAAGTTGGATTATTTTAGTATTGCCCTTGTAGTTTCAGTTTTTTATATTTTCACCCCTTTTGTTTAATTTTCGCCTCTAAATTTACAATTATTGTGTTCATAAATACCGAGTAGGTTTCAGGTAGACCCGAACTAAATTCAGCTAGACCCGAACTAAATTCAGCTAGAATTCAGGATAAAAATTGAAATTAGTTAAAATCGATTTTAATTTCGAGTCCAATACATCAGGTACTCATAATTGAAATCGAAATGAGTACCTGAAATATGTATCCTAAAACTTGTAAATGAATAAGTTCCAAAGTAATTTTATTGGAACATGTTCATTTACATGTTTCAATAGGATATTCGAAACTTGTATCACACATCATAAATTTTGAGTAGGATTCGAGTTCAAATCCTAGATATTTTTTTTGAAGATTTAGTTTATTATTATTTTAAAATAATAGAAAAATTACACGAAACCCCCATCGACTATAGTCGATGTGTGCAAATACTATCTAAACTACCAAGTGTGCGCGGAATCCCCCGCGACTACACTTTTTCTTCAAAGGAAAAATCATGCTTTTGATCACCACAGTTTGCTCCAATTTTGGTTTTAGACCATATAGTTTTAAAATTATAATTTTAGTCCTCATACTTTATTTCCGTTTATGATTTGGTTCCTACCGTCACATGAGGCCTAAACAGAGCTCACATCGATAATAGGTGCTGACTTGACATTGTTGACGTGGAGCCTGTAGGAACCAACTTTGTAAACTATGAGGATTAAAATCAAAATTTTATAAACTATGAGTACTAAAATCAAAATTTTATAACTATAGGGACTAAAACCAAAATTTAAGTAATTATTTTTCCTAATAAATATAAAAAATCACATGATATTTTTTAATTTATTTATAAATAATTATAATATTTAAAAATATTAAAATTGAGCAAACTTTTTACAAATTAAGAAGATTTATTTTGGATTTTATTTTGAAAAATATGATGACATGTTTATATATTTAGAAGATTAGTTTAATATTTGCAAGATTAATTTATTTTCTATTTAAGACACAAGCATCTGAATTTCGTATTCTTGCATTGAACACATTAATTGAACATGGAATATATTAATATTTTACAGTATATTATGTATCTCAGAATATCTTTTAACAATGCCTAAGAAATCATAGCAATAACCTTGTATTATGGTGTTGCTACTAGTTTTTGACGTTCGAAATCTAATTTAAATCGTTTTGAATGCGCCAAATTAATTAGAATCAAAATGAAGGCTCCACGTTAGCAACATCAAATCAGCACATGTTATCCACGTCATCTTCGTTTGGGACTCATGTGACGGTAGGGACCAAATCCAAAACAAAAATAAAGTGTGAGGACTAAAACCAAAATTTTGAAACTATAGGGATTAAAACCAAAATTGGAGCAAATTGTGGGGACAAAAAATATGATTTTCCCCAGTGCCACAGGGCAGCAATATCCATCTTTCATCTCATTGGCCGACCGTCTCTTCCCGTTGCAGCCGGCGGGAAATCCGACCGAAATCCTAAAAATAGGATTTTGGCCGGCGGCGGTTGGCCAATGGCCGCCGCCGGACCTTGTACAATGGCCGGACAGTGTGTCCGGCCACTGTACGCCGACGCTGGAGTCCACCTGACTCCGGCGCCGGAATTTGTAGATTAATATGTATTTTTAACTATTTTTAAATGTTAATTAATTATTAATTAATTATATATTTAATTAATTATTTAGATTAATTATTAGGGTTTAGATTAATTTCAGAATTGTCCACTTCGGACGCGCGCCGGAATCGTCCACTTCGGACGCGCGCCGGAATCGTCCACTTCGGACGCTTGCCGAAATCGTCGAATTTGGACTCGTGTCGGAATTGTCCAATATGGACTCGAACTGTCTCGAAACATTTAGAAAATAATCATCCATCCGACGAGTTGATATGTTTCACGTACGCATCGACGAGTCGGATATGATTTAGCAAAACCTTAGATCCGTTCGGGGATTGTATGTTCATGTAAAAGAAGTAGATGATCTTTTATACGACGTACAATTCTTGAATTGTCCCTGATTGGACAATTTGGGAATATAGTTATTTGTACTGCACTTACGTTCTTATTTTAATTGTTAACTAATTATTCTAAATTTCGGCAACATCTCTCTTGTTCTCCGATACGCGCCCAGATGATATGCGTATTCGAAGAACTGTAGGGAGATGCTGCCGAAATTTAGAATGAAGTTAGCGGTTAAAATAAGTACTTAGTGCAATATAAATAACATAAATCCAGAATGGAATAGGACAATCTCACATAAAGACATTAACCAAAGAAATTGTCATTGATTGACAGAATCATGTCGGCTGATCGAAGTTGGATGTACCGACGTCTTCATCGTGGAGCTTTAACGAATGAGTTTCGATTAGGCGTAACGTACTTCCTAAATTTCGCCTATTCGAATCGAAATTTCGTTAGCATAGATGATCAAATCCGATGTCCGTGCCGTATTTGTTCGAATGGACGATTTTTGGATCGGGAGACTGTCACTCTGCATCTATATACCAAAGGATTTGCACCAAGATATTTTCTATGGACTTGTCACGGGGAGTCACGCGAAGTCGGGACGTCGAGCAATCCTGTCGTTCAGACATATGGTGAATCTTCCTCTGCTGGTGCTTCTTCATCCAGTCAATGTAATCCCTATAGAACTATGATACTTGATAGTCTTGGGGGTCAATTCCACCTGAATGATAATGTTGATCGGCCAGTTCTTCAGACATCAGTCCCACCAGATACTACAGCGGTTGATATCACAGAAGTACAAACTGCGGTAGAGATTGAATTACCAAATAAAGAAGCTGCAGAATTTTACGAGATGTTGAAAGCTGCCGATGAACCTTTGTATGAGAATTATCCTAAATACACTAGGTTTTCAGCAATGACACAACTCTTAAACATCAAGGCCGATTGTAATATCAGCGGAGTTGCGTATGATCGGATTGCTGGATTGATTAATGGAATGCTGCCTACTGATAACAAGTTTGAGCCAACTTTTTATAAGACTAAAAAGCTAATGAGAAAATTAGGGCTTGGGTACGAAAAAATACACGCGTGCCAAAATAACTGCATTTTATATTATAAAGAAAATGTGGAGTTGGATAAATGCCCTGTATGTCAACATCCTCGTTACAAGGAGAAGAAATCGGTCTGACAGAAAAATATCCTGTTTAAGGTGCTTCGGTATTTTCCACTAACACCGAGGCTTCAAAGATTATTCATGTCGGAAAAGACAACCCCCTACATGAGTTGGCATGCAAGAAGTCGTGATGATACAGTAATGACTCATTCATCTGACAGTGAAGCATGGAAACATTTGGATACATGTTATCCTTCATTTGCTAGGGATACTAGAAATATCAGATTGGGATTGTGCACATATGGTTTTAATCCGTTTGGACATTCTGCAACTCCTTATTCAGTTTGGCCAGTGCTGCTGATAGTTTATAATTTGCCACCGTCAATGTGCATGAAAGATGAATTTATTTATCTTTCGATGATTATTTCGGGTCCTAAGGGTCCGCGAAAAGAAATTGACATATTTCTCAGACCCTTGATAGATGAATTGAAAACATTGTGGACTGAGGGAGCTGTCACTTATGATTATCATCGGAAGCAAAACTTCAATTTAAAGGCTGCGGTCTTGTGGACAATCAATGATTTTCCGGCGTACGGCATGTTGTCTGGTTGGAGCACTCATGGCCGACTCTCTTGTCCGTATTGTATGGAACACTCTAAATCAATCAGTCTTCAGAACGGACGAAAAATCTCATTCTTTGGTTGTCATCGTCGATTCCTACCGGTTAATCATCAGTATCGAAGAAATCGTAATAAATTTACTAAGGGCGGAGTCGAAAGAGATGGGTCACCACCGATGTTGTCTGGTGAACAAATGTTAGCACGTGTTTCAGCACTTCCAGATATAGTATTTGGTCGCAATGAAAGAGTGTCAGGTTTTGGCCAAACACATAACTGGGTGAAAAAAAGTATCTTTTGGGAATTGCCCTATTGGAGTTCATTATTGATTCGACATAATTTAGATGTCATGCACATTGAAAAAAATGTGTTTGATAATATTTTCAACACTTTGATGGATGTTTTCGGAAAAACTAAAGATAATGTCAAAGCCCGACATGATATGAAAATACTTTGTAAAAGACCAGAGTTGGAGTTACAAGAGGTCAACGGACGATATCTGAAACCGAATGCCCTATATGTGTTAAATAAACAACAGATCAAAGATGTTTGTCAATAGATAAAAGAACTCAGATTACCCGATGGATATGCTTCAAACTTATCTTGATGTGTGAACGTCGATGATTGCAAAATATCAGGGATGAAGAGCCATGATTGTCATGTATTCATGTAGAGATTACTTCCGATCGCATTTCGAGATCTTCTACCTGATAATATTTGGGGTCCGTTGACTGAATTAAGTATGTTTTTTAGAAACATCTGTGCAAATGTCCTTCAAGTCGAAGATATGTCAACACTTGAAAATAATATTGTTGAAATCATATGCAAGCTGGAGCAGTTTTTCCCTCCTGCATTTTTTGACTCGATGGAGCATCTACCGATACACTTGGCATACGAGGCACGAGTTGGTGGCCCCGTTCAATATCGGTGAATGTACTTATTTGAAAGATACATGAATCGTCTAAAGAAAAAAGTAAAGAACACCGCAGCTGTTGAAGGATCAATATCTGAATCGTATATCATCCAAGAAATTTCAACATTCTGCTCATTTTACTTTGAATCGATAGTACAGACAAGATTTGATCGTCTTCCACGTAACGACGACGAGGGTGTTCGACATTCAGATGGATGTTTAAATATATTTTGTCACTCTGGTCGTGCTTTTGGTTCTTGTCCATCTCGACACTTAAGCAATGAAGAGTATCATTTGACACACTTGTATGTATTACTCAATTGTCCAGAGATTGAACAATTCATTGAAATATTTGACATTGAGATGGTGCAAAAATACTCTATTCACAACGATGAAGAATTGGAGAGATTACGGAATCGTGATTTCCCTACTTGGATTCAGACTTACAACAAAGATCACAGAGCTGAAATAGATGAAAGAATATTTGAGTTTGTTAGTGGACCGTCGCGACTTGTGTCGTGCTATAGCGGATATTTTGTTAATGGGTATAAATTTCACACGGTTGAATATTCATTTACAAAGAAGACGATGAATGCTGGGGTCTGCGTGAAAGGGACAACCTATGTTGAATGTGATATGGATTTTTATGGACTGGTGGAAGAAGTGATAGAGTTGCACTACTTCGGCTTAAAATCAGTGATCCTATTTAGATGTCATTGGTTCGATACAACAGAAAGGGGCATGAAAGTTCATCCAAAATATAAACATGTTGAGGTTAATTACAAATCGAAATTGGCAGCAAATGAGCCTTTTATATTGGTATCACAAGCCGAACAAGTATATTACGCGAAGTATCCAGCTCGAAATAAAGATAGAGCAGATTGGCGTGTAGTCTGTAAGACAAAAGGTAGAGGAAAAATTGATCCGATAATAGGAGAAAATGAGCTGATACCTGATATGACACATGGTTTCTATCAAGAAGATGATCCTCCTGTTGTAGATCGTATTATTCCAATACTCGAGGATGCAGACACAACGTCAATTCAATTAGAAGTTGAATATGCTGATGATGACGATCATGAAATTGAGGAAGCTGGAGATGAAGAAGATGAATAAGAGGAAGAAGAGGAAGAAGAAAAAGAATTCGAAGACTATTATTCAGATGATGAGGAATAATTGTAAAGTATATATTTTATTAAAGATATCTCTACTATTTATACAATAATCTGATTATATGTCTATTCGACAGATATGTCTGGTCGTGGTTATCGTCATAGGAGAGCTTCGGAGTCTCCAATCGGTGAGACTCCAGCACTTACTCATGCTGCTAATCCTCCTGTTGCTGATCCTCATGCCGATGATACTGCTGAGGCTAGCACATCCAGACGCAGGCGGCCACGCGGGCCGAACAGGTGGCAGCCTCCACCAGCCATAGAGTCACGTAGATTTATTAGCGTGATTGGGGAGCGGTAATATATCATGAATTATGAATCATTACAAATTCATTATATCATAATATAATATTAAAATTTATTTTTGTTGTGCAGGTTCGAGCAAGAAGAAGTGCCGAGGAGCATTTCTTCTACTATTTGACGATACATGCACGGGGCATGGCCTACGCGGTCTCACGTGCCTAGCGAGCACGTCGACATGTTATGGCGTGAGTTTGAGGCACATATTTTTTTTTTTACATGCATGATGATTAATATTGGTACTGATATTATTATTCTGCAGGCTCGCTATACATGGGCCGAGGACCAAAGGCCCTTCATTTACGCTGCTTGGGAGGCTATTTCCCGGGCAAGGTACAACAGGCAGCTGGGGCAGGCTCGGTCCCAGGCGATGGCCCGAGCTGGGACCACTAACATCGCGGAGACTCGGGGATACGACCCCGATTGGATTACTCCGGATATATGGGACCAGCTCGTGGGAATATGGTCGACGGATCGATGGCAGAAGGTTTCTCGGAATGCGGCTAGAAATCGCATGTCGGGGGGAGCAGCGCGTCACACCGGCGGCTCTGTTGCATTTGCAGTGCACGCGAACCGTATGGTAAGTATACCTTTTAATTATATATTTTATTTGTTACTATGTGTACTAATTAATGTATTTGTTTTGTAAATGTAGACGACGGTGTCGGATGACAGGACTGTCCAGCGACCTTCCCCGATGGCGGTGTTTGAGCGGACTCACCGTCGAGCACATGGGACGGGGGAGTACATCGACAACCGCGCTGCATACATTATGGTAACTATATATTTGTTTAAATTATTCATTATATATTTATAATTTAAGTTTTATGATAAATATTAAACAAAAAATCAAACTCGAGTAGGAGACGTACAGCCAGACGATGGTGCAGCGCGGGGGCACCCCCGAGGACTTTGACGCAGCAACGTGGGTCGAGGCCGCAGGTGACTGGGACCATGGCCGCGTATATGGCTTTGCAGATAGTGGTCATGCGCGAGCCGTACTAGGGCCACTTGGGGCACCGATCCCTCCGGTCGCTGGTGAGCGGCCGTCCACCTCTAGATCCAGTTATGATCATAGTAGCAGAATAAGGACTTTAGAGGAGACGGTCGCGCGTCAGAGTCAGATGATGGCGGAGATGCATGCTATGCTACGCAACATGTCAGGTCATCCCGAAGCAGGCATCTCTTTGGCATCATCTAATCCATCGTCCTCGAGTCAGTCTACGCCGGTGTACACTCAAGCACTCCAGATCCCGCCATATGATCCAGACCATCCTCCATTGTCATCGTGAGATTTTTTATATATTGACTTTGTTATTGAGATATTGGACTTGTTTAATTTATTTTGTTTGGATCTTGATACTTCAATTTTGCATTTGAATAGTTTTTATACTATTGTGGATAATTATCAATATAAATATAATTATTTTGATGTATATCTTGGTGTATTTGTGATGTGTGAATGAATGTGTGGATGAGTGTATGAGTGTGTGAGTTATGTATCAGAATGTATCAATGTATCAATGGAAATTTGAAATTTTAAAATTTTTCGTTACCCAGTTCACATCATCAGCAACGGCTTTCCCACGGCCGTCCGTGGGAAAGCCGTTGATAAAAGTGTATCGAAAGCCGTTGCTGATGACCTACAGCAATGGCTTAGCGACGAGATTTTACTAACGGCGTTGCTACGGACTCAGCAGCCGTTGCTATTAATGTTATCCGCAACGGCTCCAGGTCCGTGGCAAAACCGTTGCTGATAATATTTTTAGCAACAGCCCGAGCGGCCGTTGCTGATCCGTTGCTAAGTTATCAGCAACGCGACTTTCTGCCACGGCTCCATTGCAACGGCTTCGGCCATTGCTGATGATCTTCAGCAACGGCATCAGCCGTTGCTGATGCCCATTTTTCTAGTAGTGTACCTACACTCATTCCCCTTGCCCCGGACTCCGTCACTGCTGCCGCAGTCGTCGCTAGAGGAGGAGGTCGACGGCGATCTCCTCCTTCTCCTCCTCAAGAATCCTCCTCCTTTAGAAGAAGAAGAGGAGGAAGAGAAGGAGGTCGGACTCTACTACTTCTTCTTCTTCTACAAAGGGAGGATTCTTGAAGAAGAGGAGGAGGAGGAGGAGGAGGAGGAGAGGGAGGAGATCGCCGTCGACCTCTTCCTCCGGCGAGGGTGGTGGCAGAGTCTAGGGCAAGGGGAGGAGTGTAGGTAGGTGAGAGATAGGTAGAAGAAAAATTGATGATCGTCGAATGAGATGGAAATTGCTACCACGTGGCACTAGGGAGAAGGATTCTGCGCACGTGAAAGTTTTACCGTTAAGTTACTAACGGACAAGCTAACCGATGAGGATTATTTGAATAAAATTTGTAGTCGTGGGGGTTCTATGCACACTTGATAGTTTATGTAGTCTTTGCGCACATCGACTATAGTCGAGAGAGATTTCATGTAATTTACCATAAATTAATCCATATTTTTATTATTTGCAATTAATTAAAATAAATTAAAAATATAATTTATTATATTTTTAGAAGCACATTTTGATTATTTTCCTATATTATTCTTCAATATTTGTAATAAGAATATAAAAAATAAAATGTTAAATTAATTTTAATAATTACGTATCTTAAATATATAAATATTATTTTATTATTAAATAATATTTTAATAATTATTTTTTAAAAATTCAATTATTTTTATGAAAATAAAATAAATAATAATATTTTTTATTTTAAATTAATAAATTATTTTATATTATTTTATATTTTAAATTATTATTTTACATAAATAATAAGATCTACTTGGAACGTACGCGACTGGAATAGTTATTTTCTTATTTGATTAACATAAGTATAGATTAGGAATAGTTATTTCATTATTTGGTTAACATAAAAAATAGGCAAGAAATATAGATAAAATAACAAAAATAATCTTACAATATAAATATATGTTTATACTATTTTATAATTTATTCGCACGTTATATATAGTTTTTACTCTAATAATATTATAATATTTTACTTAGCTTTCGGTGATATTATATTTTAAAATGATAAAAATATTAAATATTATGATTTATAATAATAAAATAAAATTATAAATTTTGTAGCTAAAATTTTTAATTAAAAATATTTTTAATCAATTAAATAGTTTAAAATTAAATATAATATTATTGTCCCATAAAAAATTTAAGACTAATTGAAATTATTTATATATCATATTTTTTTTTTAAAATAAAATGTAATTATAATGAGCTGGGCAAGGAATAGCTATTTCCCTTTTATTCATAATCAAACAATTTAATCGGAATAGACAAGGAATAACTATTCTATTCCTCTCTTTTTTTACAACCAAACGTGTTAGAAAATTTTAAACAAAACAAGTTTTTACATTGCAATTAGATATATAATATAATATATTAAGGGGCTAACCCACACTTAGGAATGAAAATAGGCCAAATCAGGTCGGACCTTTGCCTTAACATGTCATACTGTATAGTAAAAAGTTGGCATAAACTTGGGCTGTGGCATGTTATAGGCTATTTTTTCGGCTTGAGTTTGACCTATTCATAGATTTGGTCTGGTCAGTGATCTATTTATAAAACCTGCTAAAATATGAAACACGTTTATAAAATTTACTTCCTAATTTCAATACAAAAATGATAACAATAAATTTAGACATAGTGTTGTTTATTAAATTGAAATATTTTTTATTATATATAATAAACTAATAATATTATATATTATATATACTACATTAGCCGACCCAGATCGACCTATCAGGCTCATTGTAAGGCTATTGAGCATGAGCCTGGCCTGATAAATAAAATAGGCCTAGAAATAAGTCTGGGTCTGAGTTTTTTTTTAAATACGCCAGGCCAGAGCAGGCCAAATACAGGCCAGGCCACATGCCCCTAACAGGCCGCCTGGCATATTTCCATCCCTATCCATACTAGGGCCGAGGAGGCATTGGGAATTTGGGATCCTCTAAATTTAAAAATATATATTAAATATTAAAAATAATTTGGTAATTTTTTTAAATATATATATGATTAAATTACACATATATATATTATCAAGTATAAATGTTTTAACCCATCTACTCATAGTTTTTCCTGTTTATAAGTCTTAAGTTCAAATCTCATTGTTATATTTTATGGCCATTATTTATTTTTTTAAATGGTCGAATATAATTTTTTTTAATAAATACTCCAAAAATTCTTCTCTATTAATATGTTTACTCAAGTCCAAATTTTTTTTCATTAATTTCTATATTAAGTCCAATTTTTTCTCTATTAATTTATTATCTTTAAAACTCTCGTGTTGATTCATTCCTAATACATCTTTGTATGTTATCATTCATACTCATATTATTAAGTTGTATGAACTTTTATAGATGAATTATTAATATAGGATTAAATAATTAGTTTATTCATAAGTACTCGATTTTTTTAAAAAAAAATGAACAAAAAAAATCTACTTCTTCGTTCATGATTATAAATTCTATTTTAATTGAGAATTCAAATATGAAAATAAAATTTTTATTAATCATCTATATTAATTATATATTATATTCATGGTGAGGAGTTTTTTTTTGCAACATGAATTATGCATTCAAGTTAGGGAGAAGTGCATATTTGGTCCTATAAGTTTTTAATTTTTTGGATTTTAGTCCTATAAAATTCATTTTAGTATTTTCAGTCCTATAAGTTTGCTCCGTAGTACATATTTGGTCATATCCGTGATGGTTCGTTAATTCTCCGCCAATATGGATAACACTGTTCATACACGTTGATAGATTTGGTTCTATAAGTTTTATTTCAAAATTTTTAGTCATATATATTTGTCATGTAGCACAGATTTAGTCCTATATATTTGTCATGTGACACAAATTTGATCCAATATATTTGCTCCATAGCACAAATTTGATCATATTTGTGATGGTCCGTTAACTCTTCGTCCACGAAAAAATAAACGACATTATGTCCATGTTGACGGAGTTAACAGATTGTCATAAATAAGACCAAATCTATGTTACGAAGCAAACTTATTTATGTTACGGAACAAATTTATGTTACGAAGTTAACACATCAACTTGTCTATATGCTGGTTCGTCATATAGATTTGGTCATATCCACAACGGTATGTTAACTCCGTCAACATGTACATAACGTTGTTTATTTTTTCGTAGACGGAGAATTAACGGACTGTCGCAGATATGACCAAATTTGTGCTCCGGGGCAAATATATATGACTGCAAATTTCGAAGTAAAATTTATAGGACCAAATCTGTCAACGTGTATGAACAGCGTTAGTCCACGTTGACGGAGAGTTAACGGGCCGTTACAGATAAGACCAAATCTATGCTACAGAACAAACTTATAAGACTGAAAATACCAAAATGAAACTTATATGACCAAAGTACAAAAAATTAAAAACTTATAGGACCAAATTTGCACTTCTCTCATTCAAGTTAGTTTTTGCTTCTAGTGTAGTACTTGAATGCATTTACATGAGAATTTTGAAATCATGAGTAGAACTTAAAATATAGCAAAACTTTGTGATTTTTTAGTTTAGCAACATGAATTATGCATTCAAGTTAGTTTTTACTTCTAGTGTAGTACTTGAATGCATTTACATGAGAATTTTGAAATCATTGATAGAACTTAAAATATAGTGATTTTTTAGTCTAATTACTAATATATATATATATATATATTATAATTTAAGATGACATCGAGTTTTTAGAACTCATAAACCCGAGTCGAGCCGAGCTTAATCGAACTCATTTACGAACTCAATTGAGCTCGATAGAATTCAAGCCCATCAAGCTCGGTCAAGCATGATAAAAATAAATGAGCCGAGCTCGAGTTTAGAGATCGAAGCTCAACCGAGCTCAACATTCCTTAAACGAGTCGAGCTCGAGCACAAACAAACTTTTATGAAATAATTATCTTTTAATAGAGAAATAATATAGCAGTTATAAATTATGATTTTAATTAAAAATTTAAATTTGAACGGTTAAAGAAATTATAAATTATTATTTTTATATTTTAAAATAATCCTCTCTCGATAAAAACGGAATGACATTTTCTTCACCGCAAATCGAAGACCGTTTTCTTGTATTAGACGTGGCCACGTGGGACCTCTCTGCAGGCATCAGCTACGCTCGCCACGCGGACGGAAGCTGGCCACTTCTCCCCAAAATATCTTCTGCTTCTTCTACATCATCTCCCCCAAAAGCCTCCCTATGCTTTCTTCCTCTCGCAGTGCCATCGCTCGCCTCATCCCCCGCACGAATACCCCCGTCTCCGGCCTTCCCCGCCTCGCTAAACGTCTCTCATCTGTCTCCTCGAAGGCTTCGATCCCATCTTTCGGCTTGCAGCTTCCTCGTCAAACCAGCTTTCCCTGCTCCATCGCGCCGCCTTCACCAGCTTTGCGTCTGCTCTTTAGATCCGCCTCGGATATGGCTTCCTCCAAGTCCGCTGCATCCGTCCATGACTTCACCGTCAAGGTTGGTCTCTTTGATTGGTTGATCATCCTCGAATTTTGATGCGCGATTACTTGTCTGTTTTTTGGAAGGAATAAGATTATGGAATGAGAATTATAATTCCACAGTACCTTTGAATTACATAATTTGATCGGATTTGCATTTCTATTCACTTTTGATCCAGTTCATTATTATGGCCATGGTAAACTAATTTATTAATATGCCAAAAATAAAACCTAAGGAACCAACATGGGAGAAGAAATATCAATCTTTTATTCCACTAAACTTAGGAATTGAAATTTGAATGCTTTAGAATTTATTTCTATAATGGAATTATAATTCTTTTCAAACAATCAGATTTCTTATTATGAAACGCAATTTTCAGATTCTTTCCTCCGTAAAAGGCATGCACTTTAGTCAATAATTGCTGGATGCCTAAAAGTTCAGGGATTGGTAGAGAGTTTTGATTTAAATTATATTAAATTCTATGGTAGGATGCCAGGGGGAAGGACGTTGATCTCAGCACTTACAAGGGAAAGGTTTTGCTTATTGTCAACGTAGCATCACAGTGGTAATTAGTCATCTTGGTTATGTTCCTATTTGTGAGATTTCATCTATCAGACATTACTTTGGTGGCTTGGTAAAGTTCCATTTTTTTTTCATTTTATGCAATGCCAATAATCTTTACCCATGACTGAGTTTTTAGATGCAATTGTATTCTTAGTTCATTCATTAATTATGTCTTTATTTGTGTTTATGCCAGTGGATTGACTAACTCAAATTATACAGAGCTGAGTCAGTTGTATGAAAAGTACAAGGGCAATGGTATGTGCTAATCACTCTATCTTAATTGAACTAATACTTGCAATAATATTTTGATATCTTTTCTGATGGTGACTTTAAACTTATATCTTGTCAGAACTTCCTTTTGATTATGAAGGGAAGTTTGAGAAATCATGATACATCTATGGTTCTTGGACACCAAAAGAATGATAGACGAGAGCAAATCAGCAATTTTCTTGGAGTATTGGATATGGACACTCATTAGTTTCTCATATGTGTTGGATGTCTCAGCTAGTACCATCATTTTTTAACAACAAATCCTAGATTTTAATTTTGAATCCGTCTTTGGCTTTTTGGATATTTATGAATGAATATGAGCCTACAAACAATGAAAAGATTGAGGTTTGGCTGAAACCATTACCAATATAAGATCATTCTATCTGTGGCTCTGGAAAGAGGCTAGTGGTTTAATTTTTTTATTATTCATATCATCTTATGTTCACATGAAACTTTGTTTGGAATTAATATCATGATATACATTAGACACCATGAAGTTTCTTGGCTTCAAATTTTATCTAAATCTTATTACTTTTTGTATGTGTTTAGCCTGAGAGGATATCATTGTGGAAGATAGCCTGTATTTATCAAATAAATTATACCTCACTAGTAATTTCCTGTGGAAGATAGCAAAGATTGACCTAGCCATGTTGTTAGGCACGTTGCAATCTGCTATGGCAATTGCCTTAACTGGCCTTTCCTCTCAATTACTCTTCTTAGTAAAAGTTTGCATCTCTCTCTCTCTCTCTCTATATATATATATACACCAAAGTGCATATATACACCAAGCGTATATATACCTCACTAGTTTTTATTCAATATTATTTTACTTTCCCATCTTGGCATCTTACTTTTTTTTATTATAAATAATGTATGTTTGTGCCTAGTGCATCCGGTGTTATGTTTTATCCATTTACTTGTCTGTATTTATGCTTTTTATCTTTGTACTCTGGACCTGATTAAAATGCAACATAAGAAACATGAGGAAATGATGAATGCTTTGCTTGGATTTTAGTTTGTTAGAATGAAAATTGTAGACTCTATTCTCATGCTCCATTAAGAAAAAAAAACTTTTAGAGTGTTTATATTTTGATGGTGCCCGACAATTCATCTATGCAATGAAGATCTCAAATATGGTTTTCTAACTTATCTTTATTATATTACAGATTTTGAAATTTTGGCCTTCCCATGCAACCAGTTTGGGGGCCAGGAACCAGGTAGCAATGAAGAGATTGTTGAATTTGCTTGCACTCGTTTTAAAGCTGAGTATCCAATCTTTGACAAGGTAATATCTATAAATCATATCCTTCAGGTACACTTAAGAAGAATATTATTTATTGCACCCAAGCTACTTTTACAAATATAATTTGGAGAAGTTTAGAAAATTTTATGCAGTGATGGCATTTCAAAGTTCCAATTTGAAAGACACTACACTACAGTTTTATTGTTACAAAATGTCCACTTATGGACTAGGTTATTAACCTTATTCACTGCCCAATGCCCACATTTTTTATGATGGGTTAATTACTAAATATATCTAAACTTTTAGGGGTTTTCCCAAATCTATGGGAATATTTTATTTGTACCACTAAGGTACTTCAACTTTCAATTTGTTTCAGTTATATCCCACCATGGAGGATGTGTCAATTTCACCGTTGTGAATGGCTATTAGGATGCTAAGTGGTACTGTCGATGTGGGTCATAAGTTGAGAAAACATCGCCAAATAAGGATATCATGACACTAAATCCTTGGGTCTTTGAATGATGCAACCGAGATCTAAGGAATGGTACAAATAAGAACGATGTAACCGGTCAGTCGTCGGTGAGAGTGATGTTCTTCTGTCTCCGGCGAACAATGGCACAAAAAGGTGGGGGTGAGTGTCGAGAATGTAGGGGGACGTGGATTGAAAAAAAGAAAGAATAAGAAGATATAATTCTTTTAATGGTTTAGTGAAATGATATCATATATTTTTCAAATGTATTTAGGAATGCTATAGGACTTTTGACCCATATTGGTAGTGTCATTTAGCATCCTAATGACCAAATTGATAATATCTTGATGGTGAGATATAATTAAATCAAATAGAGAGTACGACACCCATATTGGTTGGACATAAGAAATTGTGATAGATTTGGGAAAATTCGTGAAAGCCGGGATATATTTAGTAATTAACACTTTTGTGATTGCTTTGATTATGTACATCCATATATGTGAGCATGTATAAGCACATGTTATCTTAACTTATCTTCTCTTTTGGTGGACATTCTTTGGACCCTTGAAATTTTGGTTTTGGCAATTACAAAGGATGCTTTAATTAGTGTCCTATGAATGCTGACCGTCGTTTTGAAATCAGGTTGATGTAAATGGTGATAATGCTTTGATTAGTGTCCTATGAATGCTGACCATCGGTTTGAAATCAGGTTGATGTAAATGGTGATAATGTTGCGCCCGTTTACAAATATCTGAAATCCAGCAAAGGTGGCCTGTTTGGGGATAACATCAAGTGGAACTTCTCCAAGTTCTTGGTCGACAAAGATGGTAATGTTGTGGACCGCTATGCTCCCACCACCTCTCCTCTGAGCATAGAGGTAAAATAAAATATTCCAACTCTATCCCTTGTTCCATCTATTATTCATGTCAATCTATCAGAGCGTTTGGAAACTTCAGATAATTAACATGCTGCATAAATTTGCAGAAGGACATCAAGAAGCTCTTAGGTATTGCCTAAATACTCGAGTGCATTGATGAAAGGATGGCACCACATCCCTCTTCTTTGACTCGAATAAGAATATGCTATCATAATAGTGATATCCTTCCTAGTTCCAAGTCCTAACGGCACACAATAATGCAATGGTATGTGGTGGTTCTTGTACTGCTACCATACATTTCAGAATTCTATATTTGTGTGACAAAATGCTACTTTTGTGTAATAGAGTTTTCATGCAAGTTGATATCTGCATGTTATTGGATCCGTGAGCTTAAAAATTTACTGTGCCATACTGTGCCAATATTTTTCTGAGGTTGGTTTCCTACCCTGAATTAATTTATCGGCTTAATTGATGTGATGAGCGTTAACTGCTTATTTGGCTATATGCTAATTAAGAAACCTATCATGTTTTACCTATGGAGGCAATGTTGTCACTACCTCATCCTATCGTTGCTCTGCCCAGCTAGTTTTCCTGAGACCGACCTTAGTTTCATCATTAAACATTGAAGCATCCATGAAAACAATTTCGTTGAAAAAGATCTTGCTAAAGAAAATGCCTTAATTAGACAGCTACTTGGCTACTAAATATTATGAATATTCACCAGTCCTGATTCGGTGATTCCTGAGTTCATGGACAAATAACTTACCGTAGGGAACAATTTTTGAAAACTGTATTGGACGAAATTACATCATAGTTGTCAGTATGGCTGAATTCAGGCCGGGAAGAGCCGGGATTTGATATGTCGCGGTTCCGTTTTGGTTTTGAGTCAGGACGTAAATATGCGTCCGGTCCCGGTCCCGAATATGAAGCATCCGATTTGGTCATGTTTGGTCATGTTCTGAATTTTTTGGGATGAGATCGTCTCTAACTTGTTAATATTATTTTTTCTACAAAATAAAAATACTATCTACATTAAATAATTAATAATGCATTGTATTATGGTGTCTCAAAAAATTAATATTATTTATATCATAAATTGAGTCGGGACGGGACAATCCTGATTTTTTTATGTCGTCCCGATCCCGTTCTACTTTTTAATCGGGACAAACATATTTGTTCCCGTCCTGATTTTGAATCGAGATAAATTTTTTTTTCAAATTTTTGGATCGGACCAGGGCATCCCGACCCGTGCTCACTCCTAGTTGTCCAATATGCTGGTACTTGGCCGGATTGCTCCTATCTTCAGTAGAGCTTGCACGTGTCTATTGTACTGGTCTTTCATCAGAGGGCTGATGTGTTTGAGCGGCTTATCCTGAATCGTCAGGTCAGGATTGATGATGTCAAGTTTACAGGTGACTTGATTCTTAGTCCAATGCTGGGCCGGGTTCTCTCCAATGAACCCTTGTTCCTTTAGCCTTGTCAAGAGTGGGCTAAATTGTTGCTTAAAACTTGTGGATTCTTGGAAGTTGTCGTAAGCAACTGCATTCTGGACCTCTATGTACTCCTCTTCTGACAGATTCAGCTCTTCTATGGATGCGGAATTTAGAACTTCTGTATCCAATCTTGTATTTATGGTAGTGACTTTCTTGTAAAACGTTACCGTCTGTTCTTCGATCCGAACACCTCCTTGCATGGCTCGGATGAAGTTACATCCTACTAACATTTGAATACCATCTCTCTTTCCCATTGGAAAGGCATACGTAAATGGTATTTTAAACTTGTTTTCTTCAATGCTCATCATATCCAAGATGGCTTGGACTTTAAATGGCTTAACATTTGGAATCTCCATTATAATCTCCATGTTATAAAGTCTGTTAAAGACTCGTCTTCCTTTGTGAATTCCTTGATAAATGGAGGCAATATCTGAATCATTTATGGCTTCTAGCGCTGCTTTAGAAGCTGCTTCTCTGAAAACAATTCCTGGTGTCTTGATGATTGTTTCCTCATCATCTTCATCTACCCAGGCGGCTTTTCCTTTGTCTTTTCTTTCTTTGTGCTTTCATTCAAGTGAAGTGTGCATGATTGTACACTATAATTTATATAGGGTTTGGCACCAGCTATGTTTAAAAGTTAAGCTAGATCAATAATTGGTATATCCAGTCAACAACTTGTCAAATCAGATGAAATTTTAAGACTCATATTAATGGGTTCTAAATTGATCGAATTGGAAACATATTCAATTCAATCTGGATTTTTAAGACGTTGGCGGAGGATGATAGTTGTATATGAAATTTCTGAATAAACAAATGGAAGAAGATGAAAAGACCAGAAGCAAGATGGATCCATTACCTGTTCATTTAATTCATCTTCTTCTCTCTGTTCGGCTTGTTCTAATTAATTACTGAAACATTGAATTCTCAAAATTCTTCGAAATCGAATATAATCGTTGAAATTCTTGAAACCTGAATCAAATTTAAAAAATATCCAATATATTATTGTACTCAAATGGTTGAAATGTTTAAAGAAGTTTCAAGTAAAGTGATCATTTGATCGAAAATGCATTTTAAAATATTAAAAAAAAATTCATAAAAAATCTTCATTTCACTAATTTAAATTTTTTGTAATTTTTAAAAATTTTAAGATGCATTTTCATTATTAAAATGATCATTTTTGTAAAAGCGTTGAAATGTTTAAAAAGTTTCAAAAATTTCACTTAGACTCTTCAAAGAGTTTCACTTAATCCTCTTGAAACTCTTCAAAGTGATAATTTGATCATGAAAACACATCTTAGAAATTCTCAAAAATCACAAAAAAAATTATTCACTAATATAGAATTATTATAATTTTTTGAAGATTTTAGAATATATTTTCATGATCAAAATGATCACTTTTGTGAAACAGTTGAAATGTCTAAAGAGTTTCAAAATTTTCAAACTCTTGAAACTGGCAATTTGATCATGATGTATATCTTAAAATATTTTAAAAATTATTTACTAATTTAAAATTATTGTGATTTTTAAAAGATTTTTTGAATGAATTTTCAAGGTCAAATGATTATTTTCAAGAGTTTCAAGTGAAACTCCTGAAATTCTGGATTATTTTCAAGAGTTTCAAGGGCCTGTTTCTTTGCCCTATTTTGGATTTTTATTTTTGCCCGAAAATGAAAATTGGGTCGAAAACCTGTTTGTTGACAGAAAACACGCGAGTTTTCAGTTCGTGTTTCGCGAAAATGACTTTTCGCGAAAATCCATTTAACACACGAACTTGAAAATTACAGGAGTAGTTTTCATGGTTTTCGCGAAAACTCACGAAAAGTGTGGTGGCATACTTGTAAATATCATGTCATTTCCGCACTTTTCACCCGTTTCGCCCGAAAACCGAACAAAACCGAGACGCCCGTTAGGGCTCCTCACTCGACGCTCGACCCTCTCTCTTTCTATCCTCACTCGACTCCTTGCAGCGACAAGCGACAACTTGTCGCCACCTCTTGGAATCCATCGCCGGTGGTGCAAATCGATCTCCGCTTGTTGAAATCGACGCTAACGACCTCTTACTTGCTTTCCACTACAGGTTCGGCTCATTGATATATGGTTTCCACATGCATTCGTGTTCGATCTATATTTTTCCAGATATGCTTTTGATGGTTTTTTTCGATTCTTTTTTATCTTCTATTTTGATTGTTACCCGAACTAGGGTTTTGATGTGTAGCCGATCTAGGGTTTCGATGATTTTTTATCTTCTATTTTAATTATTACCCGAACTAGGGTTTTGATGTGTAGCTGATCTAGGGATTCGATGATTTTTTATGTTTTGTTTTGATTATTACTCGATGTAGTCGATCCAGGGTTTTGATGATTTGATCTTTTATTTTGATTGTTACCTGAACTAGGGTTTTGAAGTTAATGTAGCCGATTGCCTCTTTTGTTTTGATTGTTACCCGAACTAGGGTTTTGATGTGTAGCCGATCTAGGGTTTCAATTATTTGATCATCTATTTTGATTGTTACCCGAACTAGGGTTTTGATTTTTCACCGATTGTCTCTTCTGTTTTGATTGTTACATGAACTAGAGTTTTGAAGTTAATGTAGCCGATCTAGGGTTTCAATTATTTGATCTTCTATTTTGATTGTTACCCGAACGAGGGTTTTGAAGTTAATGTAGCTGATTGCCTCTTTTGTTTTGATTGTTACCCGAACTAGGATTTTGAAGTTAATGTAGTTGATTGTTTCTTTTGTTTTGATTATTATCCGGACTAGGGTTTTGATGTTAATGTAGCTGACTGCCTCTTCTGTTTTGATGTTAATGTACCCGATTGCCTCTTCTATTTTGATTGTTACCCGAACTAGGGTTTTGATGTTAATGTAGCCGATTGTCTCTTTTGTTTTGATTGTTACCAGAACTAGGATTTTGATGTTAATGTAACTGATTGCCTCTTTTGTTTTGATTGTAACCAGAACTAGGATTTTGATGTTAATATAGCCGATTGCCTCTTATATTTTGATTGTTACTCGAATTAGGGTTTTGATGTTAATGTAGCCGATTGCCTCTTTTGTTTTGATTGTTACCAAAACTAGGGTTTTGATGTTAATGTAGCTGATTGCCTCTTCTGTTTTGATTGTTACCCGAACTAGAGTTTTGATGTTAACGTAGCCGATTGCCTCTTCTGTTTTGATTGTTACTCGAACTAGGGTTTTGATGTGTAGTCGATCTAGAGTTTCGATTATTTGATCTTCTGTTTATTCATTTGTATGTTGTTCTAATATATATTATTCTGTTCTGTCAGATTGTTTTATGTGGGTCTTGAAGTTAATGTATACTGTTCTATTTATTCATTTTTATGTTGTTCTAATATATACTGTTCTGTTTGTTTATATATTATTCTGTCATATCTTATATGTTAATGTATACTATTTTATTTATTCATTTGTATGTTGTTCTAATATATACTATTATGTTTGTTTATATACTATTTTGTTATATCTTATGTGTTAATATATACTGTTCTCTTTATTCATTTGTATATTGTTCTAATATATACTATTCTATTTTAATATATGTTGTTCTGTCAGATTGTTTTATGTGGGTCTTGAAGTTAATGTATACTGTTATGTTTATTCATTTGTATGTTGTTCTAATATATATTGTTCTGTCATATCTTATGTGTTAATGTATATTGTTATGTTTATTCATTTGTATGTTATTCTAATATATACTATTCTGTTTGTTTATATACTGTTCTTCATATCTTATGTGTTAATATATACTGTTCTGTTTATTCATTTGTATGTTGTTCTAATACATACTGTTCTGTTTGTTTATATATTGTTCTGTTATATCTTATGTGTTAATGTATATTGTTCTCTTTATTCATTTGTATGTTGTTCTAATATATAATGTTCTATTTTAATATATGTTGTTCTGTCAGATTATTTTATGTGGGTCTTGAAGTTAATATATATTGTTCTGTTTATTCATTTGTATATTGTTCTAATATATACTGTTCTGTTTTAATATATGTTGTTCTAATATATACTGTTCAGTTTTAATATATGTTGTTCTGTTTTAATATATATAGAAATAATAAATGGGTGGCCATCGTAATCCGAGGGAGAAGTCGAAAAATTGGTCCAAAGATGCTACTGAATCTTTTTTGTATATACTTCATAATAGACAAATAGAATTTGACAATTTGAATTTTGACAAGACAGTGTGGGAAGAGATTAGCACTAGACTTGCGGAAAAATATGGCACTAGGTACCCTGTTGATAAGATTAAGGCAAAGAAACTTCGCCTTCATTGTTTGTATAAAGATTGGCAAGAACTGATTAGCCACACCGGGGTCAACCGGAATCTTGATACTGGGATGGTTGAGGCTGACGAGATCGTGTGGAATATCACGGTAGGTTTTTGTTAATAGAGTTATTTATTATGTATCATATTGGGTAACATGTTAATATAGTAAATTTTGTGTGCAGAAAGGAGGAAGAAAATATTATTTCAAACAATTTAGGAATGTGCCACCTCCCAATTTACCGTTGTTGGAATTGATTTTTCAAAATCAATCTGCAACTGGTGGGATGGCCCGATCATCTACACATGAGCCTTTGAATTCAGATGATGAGCGTCAGTTAGAGGATCAATTTTTTGGGCAGAATGTTCGGGGCAAGGAGCGTGTTGTTGTGGAACGGGAGGGGGAAGAGGAGGACACTGGGGATACTAACGATGAAATCCCTAGACGTCCTTCTGTATCTTCAAGTCGCAGTAACAAACGAGGTAAATCATCGGTGAGATCATCCATAGAACAAGACAAGCAAAAGTTGTTTGAACTTATGAGTCAACAAATTGCAGTCCGTCATGCCCTAAGTGAGGCCGCATCAATTGGTACAACCCCCCCCCCCCAATCCATATACCCTTGCAAACTGCGGTGAGCGCTTATCTAATTTGCAGGGGTTGTTTGAAGAAACACATGCTAAGGCATGCACTTTCATGCTTAGTAATCCTAAAGCTCGGGAACTTATTATGACATTGCCCAATGATAAATTGATCAATTGACTTAAGACTTTGTAGTGACAATATTGTTATTTGTTTTCATGACTATGTGCACTCTTGTGTGCGCACCTTTCATTTGTTGCACTTTTTTTTTCCCAGCTTATATTCACTGTTCTGTACTTGCACTATTTTTTTTCACCTTATATTTCAGTACTTGCACTGTTAGCTTATATTTCAGTACTTGCACTATTTTTTTGAATTCAGTACCTGCACTATTTTTTTGAAGTTTTTTTTAATTCAGTACTTGGCACTATTTGAAATTTCAGAATGAGTCATCCATCCAATTCATTACATCCATCTCTTAGCGATGAAGAGGATGATGATGATTTTGAGTTTGCATTAATACTTATGATGACTATTTTGAATATCTTGGACGAACAACTAAATCCTCCACGACGAGCAATACTTACTAGTTCTTTTTTTTGTTGCTATTGTATTTTTGTGTAAGTAAGATGTTATTGTGATGATGTTTTTGGATATACTGTTGTTGTATATATACTGTGATGATGTCATTTTTTGGATATATTGCTGTTGTGATGCCGTAATTATAGGTTGTTGTGCTTTTTTTATATTTTTTAATTTTTTTTCATCGACGAGGAATTGGAGGCGATAATCAATTAATGGTTATGCGCACTTTTCTCCTAAAGCCGTAAAGTAATATTGCTCATTATAATGTATTTATATGCATTGTTGTTATCAATTTGTTATTTATTTTCCGATCTAGGGTTTTGATATTATTGCGTGGTTGTGGTGATAATTTTCAATGTGTGGTTTGGTTTGTAATTTATACATTGCGTGGTTGTGCTGATTTTATCGTTGTGTGGTTATACTGATTTTATAATTGTGTGGTTATTAGATAATGAACAAACCTATTTTTTGTGGACTATGAATTGGAGGCGATCACCAACTAATGGTGATACACATTTTTCTTCATAGTCCTATATTTATACATTCATACAATTCATACAATTGAGCATGTTCTGTTGTTGGTGGTGATTCTCCGATGTTGGTTACTACAAATTCGTGCCTCTATCTGGTTGCTGCATTGGCTGATGCAGACTGTTAATTATGTATTGATATGAATTTTATTGGTTCCTGCAAATTCGTGCCTCTCTGGTTGCTGCCTTGGCTTATGCAATATGTTAATTATGTATTGATATGAGTTTTGTTGGTTGCTGCAAATTCGTGCCTCTGGTTGCTGCCTTGGTTGATGCAAGCTGTTAATTATGTACAAATTTGTGCCTCTATCTGGTTGCTGCCTTGGCTAATGCAGGCTATTAATTATGTACAAATTTGTCCCTCTCTGGTTGCTGCCTTGGCTGATGCAGACTATTAATTATGTATTGATATGAATTTTGTGAACTAATAGTAAACTTAAAAGAGTTGTGTATTGATTTGAATTTTGTGTATTGATATTCGACTTAAAGAGCATTGTATTAAAAAGCAGTGTATTGTTAAAAATTTATATCAATTTTGTGTATTGATTATTTTCTGTTATTTATCACCAAGTGCAGAAAATATATTACATTAAGTAATACTTATTCAATTACAATAATAAATTAAGATATCGATAACTTAGTCAATTTAAATGACGATAAGTATCAAACCACGATAATTTATTCTATATTAATTAGTTGATAACTTAGTCAAGTTATACTTAGTATCAAACGACGATAATGATGTCAATTTATACTTAGTAACAAACGACGATAACTTTGTCAATTTAATACTTAGTAGATAATTTATAATTTATACTTAGTGTCAATTTAAACGATGATAAGTATCAAAATACGATAATTTATACTTACTCAATATTAATTTTATAGTTAGTTCATACTTATAATTAGTTGATAACAATTAAAAATAATTATAATTAGACGATAACAATTATAAATAATTTAATAATATTCTAATTATAATAAATAACAATTACAAAATAATTTTAATTTTCAAAAATTAAAAAAATATTAATAAATAACAATTATAAAATAATTTTTTAGAAAATAGTATGTTCCATTTTTAATATAAAAATATTTAATATAAAAATATTTACATTAACTAATAAAATATTATTAATAATAATATTTATTTATGAATTAATAAATTAAAATAATTAATAAAAGTTTGAGTAAAATTAAAATTGAAAATAATATATTATATTTGACAAACAAACACAGTTTCAGTTTTCATCCCAAAAACAATTATTGAAAATAACACACAAGAAATAAGTTTTCGCTATTTTCGTTTCACGAAACATGAAAACAAGCTATGTCAAACAAACACGTTTTCGCCAAACATCAAAATCGAAACTGAAAACCTGAAACTTGAAAATCCATTTCAATTTTAACGAAACGAAAATTGCTTCTAAATTTTCGCAAACAAACGCGCCCTAAAATTTTGGATTTTGACTTTTGAGAGAATGCATAATTTTTTTTCTGAATTATATTTTCCTTAAATTCCGATTATTTTCAAGTAAAAAGCCAATAAAAACCCATAGGTACTAGTAAGAACAAATAGTAACAGTAAACATATGAATTAACAAACAAATAAATACAAACCAATACTATTTAATAAAACCAAAGTAAACTGATAAGAGAACATCAAACTGATAAGTCCAATAAAACATCAAAGTAAACTGATAACTCATAATAGAGCAAGTATACTTTAGCAAACTGATAGCATACCATCAAAATAACCCATTGAGAAAATATAACCCATGATACATGCATCATTGATACAAAGTATACTAACACTTATAAAGTATACTAACAGCACATAAAGACATGAATGAAAGAAGGAAAACGTAAACCGAACATAACTGATAACAGATATGCAAAATGAGCATAATTGATACATAACTGAACATAAGTGTTATAATCAGTATCTATAAATATGCAAACTATTATAACAGTGAATTAAAAAAATAATCAAACAGATAAATTAACAAATCAATAAAAAACCATAGGTACTAGTGAGAACAAATAGTAATAGTAGACATATGAATTAACAAACAAATAGGTACAAACTAATACTATTTAATAAAACCAAAGTAAACTGATAAGAGAACATCAAACTAATAAGTCCAATAAAACATCAAAGTAAATTGATAACTCATAATAGAGCAAGTATACTTTAGTAAACTGATAGCAGACCATCAAAATAACTCATTGAGAAAATATAACCCATGATACATGCATCACTCATACAAAGTATACTAACACGGATAAAGTATACTAACAACACATAAAGACATGAATGAAAGAAGGAAAACGTAAATCGAACATAACTGATAACACATGCAAAATGAGCATAATTGATACATAACTGAACATAAGTGTTATAATTAGCATCTATAAATATGCAAATTGTTATAACAGTGAATTAAAAAAACAATCAAACAGATAAATTAACAAACCAATAAAAAACCATAGGTACTGGTAAGAACAAATAGTAATAGTAGACATATGAATTAATAAACAAATAGGTACAAACTAATACTATTTAATAAAACCAAAGTAAACTGATAAGAGAACATCAAACTGATAAGTCCAATAAAACATCAAAGTAAACTGATAACTCATAATAGAGCAAGTATACTTTAGCAAACTGATAGCAGACCATCAAAGCTGATATTAACTGATAAACAATTATATCAATTATAGAAATAGTATACAAGATAATGAAACAATCGATAATGAAACAATGATACTAATCAGATAATGAAACAATATATATAGAAATAAGATAAAGTATATCAACTTCTATGTTCTGTATAATGAAACAATCAGATAACAAAACCCTAGATCTGTATAACCCTACAAATAAACTACACCAGATAGCCCTAGATCTGCATAATCCTACAGATAAACTTAGTCGAACCACCAAAAAAATCTGGAATAAACCCTAAAATCGAATATAAGCATAGATAAAAGGCCAAAATCAAAAAACAAAACCCTACTTCTAACTCTAGATCTAACTGGGAATAACAAACCCTAATTTGAAAGAAACCCTAATTAGAAGATCAGGGAGAAGAACCTTTTAAAATAAAAAATCAAGTAGTCGAAAGAAGAAATCCCTAGATTGAACCCTAAAACCCTAGATCTAGCCATGAAATAATCTCTAGGTCTAGTTGAAGGGTCGAGAGGAAATCGAAAAAATAAACACCAGAATGTGCAGTCGAAAGAACGAGGTCAACACACAAATGCAAGAACATACGACATAGGGGGAAAAATGCGCAGCTGGAAGAACATGGGAAGAAGAAATAAGAAAAAACATTAACATGGATGAAAACTTACCTTGAAGAGTGGTTGTCGTCTCAGGCGACGAGGAAACAAGATTCAGGACGTTGTCGGCGAAATGGGCTCAACGAAATGGGATAGGCGACAACTTGTCGTCGAAGAGAAGGGCTCACACGAAGAGAGGGGTGGGATGCCCTAACCCGCTCGATCACGGGTTTTGTTAGTTTTCGCGAAACGGGTGGAAATGGATTTAATTACAAGTTTGCCACCGCTCGTTTCGAACGGTTTTCGCGAAAACTCGAATTCTACTCCGAGTAGAATTTGGGCTCATGTACAAAATAATGTTTCGCGAAAATTGGATTTTGCGAAATGGATTTCAAAATTTGACCCGATTTCGATCAACAAACACGATTTCGGAGCGGATTTCGATTACACACGAAACGAAAATTCGAAAAGAGCCCTAACGAACATGCCCAAAAAATTCATATTCTGATTTCAAAATAAGTATTGTATGAATTTGATTGATTTTAAAGAATCTCAAGAATTCATATTCTGATTTTAAAAAATTCATGCATATTAAAAAGTAAAAACATCCCGCCAGAAAAGCTGGATTGCATAATTTGACGATCCTCCACTATTCCGGAGGATTACATGCTGGCAGTGCATTCATTGTATCATATAAAGGAAGAACAACAGGCAAAGTGCTTACATCTTACGTGCTCAGGTGGCAGTGCGCACGCAGACAGCCCCAAAGTGAGGAAAATAGTACTTGTGATGCTGACATTTCACTCGCCCAACTTGTACGCATGCAGGTTAACGTCTAAATCAAATCAATTTAAAATCTGCCCTATATTTCAATTTTTAATTTTAAAAAATAATTAAAGTTTAATTATCAAATATAACCTGTTTTTTACTCAACTTTTAATTTTCACTAATATAATCATGGTACTTAACATAGTGATAATACATATAGCCATTCATATACAAGCAAAACAGTACAAAAAGCAAATCTACCAAGCACAAAAAAGATTCACCAACCAATCTCCAAATATTGCATTTGCATCATGCACATGTGTTTGCTTGCCACTGTTAATTCAAAATATATATCTCAAAATGGCAATAGATCTAAAGAGAGAGTATCATATCATTAATGGAAATTGCTACATTACAGCTGCAAAGTCTTCCTTCAACCGAAACTAATTAAATCTAAATGACAGCACAATACATTAAAGAGGCTTATAAACCAGTTCGTAGACGCAGGACCCGTATCACAAAACATAATCTGGGACTGAAGATGTGCTAGCATAAGTCCGTGAGATTAATTCAGAGCCCTGCCGGTCTCATCGCGTATTGTGATGATCAAATTCTCTTCAAGTGTTTTCTTGATTCATCGCCCACATAAACATGACACTGTTTTGAACAACCATTAAAAGGTAATTAACCTCGCGTCAAGTCGATGTCAATGTGAGCATTCCTCATATCCAATTGCCGCGATCCTGGCCATCCTCCAAGAACTGGAGAGGGGGAGAGGTTTTGATTAGCAAGTGTAGGATATGATGGTGTGTGTTGCTCATCCCCAACCTGGAGATCAGATTCAGCATTTGTTTCATTGCTGGCTTTTGCTTTGCTCTTGGCCTTTGACCCAGCATAAATGAAACTTCCAACGATTACCTACACGACGCATTATACAACATATAACTATTATATAAAGAACAATGCATGAAGAAAAAAACAGTACAAGTTTTGGCATTGTTAAGTATACAGATTAACAAATCATGTTTCATCTGACTTCTTAAGCTTTTCTATACTGTAGAATAACAATTCTTGTCAAAAACATTAAGAAAAGTGTGTATATATTGTTCATTAATTCAAGTTTCATGTGTTGGGTTCAGACAATTCAATCTGCCATTCACACATGAAGATCAGTCTTAATAATAACATTCATATTTCATCTAACATTAAGAATACAAACTGAGTCATTTTATCAAATCTTTAGGCGGAACGTCTCTGAAAATAAAATTTTGAGAGACATTCTTTTGATATATGTTAAGTTTGACTACACCATTGGTTCCAAAAACTTAAAACACTTATTGATAACAGAATTTTTGGATGGAATCCCACCCTGATCACTTATCCTTTGCGAAGACGACAAGGACGACGAAGCCCCGTCACACATGGGCGAGCAAATTAGTCTAGCCTAAGCCCAATTTGGGATTGGGGGGAGGGGATTCAATCCCACTAGTATCTACCTTTTACAAGAAACAAAATGCATGACTTTGAAAGTCTTGCTCCACTATCATGTTAAGTTTAATTAGTCCACTTTTCCTAAAAACTAAAGCTCAAATTGTTACAGAAGAAACCAATCTATACATAGTTCTTAACAATGCACATAAAGTAGGTTAAGATAGGGGATAACATTTGAAAACAAGCCAGATGTATTGAAATTTATTTCATAATATCCCATGTATTTAATGCAGTAAAGAGAATAAAAATTAGGGGTGAGCATGGACCGGTTAACCGGTCCATTAACTTCGGTTAATTGTTATTTTGGTTTCGCTTTTTTCGGTTCGGTTAACCGATAATTTTCGGTTAACCAATAAATTTTTTTAACCTACAAACATAATAATATTATGCAAATCATGGAGAAAAATCCAAACAAATACCAAATTCTTATTAAGAAAAAAGAAAAAAAAAGTGAAACCACTTGAACCAAAATAATGTTCTACAAAAACTAATATTTTTATTTTTATTTTTTCTAATACTTTTTTTTAATTTTTTAATTTTTTTAATTTTTTTTAAATATTTTTGTAATTTATTATATTTTTATAATTTATAAATCATTATTTAATATATATATTATATTAAAAATTAATAAATTATATCGAACCGGTCGGTTAACCGAACCCGGTGGACTTTTTACCTCTCGGATCGAAACCGAAACCGAAAACCGATTTTTCCAAAAATAAAAACTGAAACCGAATAAAACCGGTTTTTTTCTCTCACCCCTAATAAAAATGGTGAGATACGATTGGATTCAAATAGCAGCATTTAAACAAACAAACAAACTAGCATTCACCTATATTAAGCAAGGTATGAAGAAGTAACCTGTACAGGGGTTGCCGCAATAAGCACTCCGGCTACGCCACCACCGATTACACGACCATCAGGACTAGAAAGAGAGATGCTCAGTCCTCCAGTTCTACCACGTGATCCACCATTGTCAGTCATCATGTATGAACCAGATAAACAGAGTATCTCAAAACGGCCCTGATCAAGTTCACAACACTGCATAAGTTCAAGAAAGAAGTTGATATTTGAGGAAAATTCTGTGATCAATACTGTAGTCAATTTATCTTGTTCTGATGTGATTCTACCTCAAAAGAAACCAATTATCTTCATGTCCTAACACTTGGACTAAATAAAACAAACTTTGAAGCACAATGCACGTTCATGAGATGTTTAGGAAAACAATCTTTCAGATCAAAATGACAATTAAATCAAGATGTAATTAGGCTGTAGCGAATAACTTTGTTGCAAGTTAGCATAGAGAAATGTGCTAAATGTGGGATCTATAGCTTTTGCAATCTCAACTAATGATGTAGATATTCATGATAATTATCACTGCAAAAACGTACTAACATGCTCACTTTGCTATATGCTAATTCTTTTGCACATTTGAAAAGAAAATAAATGATAGAGGGAAAGGACATGTGTATAAGCAATTTGTTGTAAGCACAACCAAAATTTGCTCAATTTGGCAGCTTCAAATGTCCCAACATTAATTGGTTCAACCAGAAATGAATTGAACACAGTATACAATTTGAACTTCTCCAAATAGTCCAAGCATATTCATGTCAGTATGTCAAACAATGTAAATCATTCTTATATTTGGTAACAACCTTTAGAGAAAATACATGTAGAATCTTCTTTTAACATTAAATTGGATAAACATGGCATCTACAAGCCTATTTAAATATAAGAATATGACGAGGAAAAAACCAAAATGCCCGTAGAAATAATTTGAGAGTTCTAAACCTCATAAGTGACTGTGCCACCAGAAGTTGCAGACTGTCGAAGGGTCACCGTGGACACAACACCATTTGCTGAGAGGATACAGATAGCTCTTGGCCCCTGCTGTGAAAATGACATTATCTTTGTGGCAATATCCTGCACAAGAACAATTGGTATAAGTATCATAAATATGCGTGCTGCCATGTCAGCACTATATCATATACCATATTGATTAAACACAATAAGAACAGACTACAACTACACAATCAAGAAGAATAAAGATAGTTCTGCATAATCCAACTGCTCAAATTTTCAATCTGTGACAACCTGGCTAAAATGACAACTAACCGAAAGAAACTTCCCATTATTGATCTGTAAGTATGTTAATGGTGAAAGGTGAAAAAATTATTTGCTCTGTGCCAAGCTCACAGATTTAGTCTTCATCAGTAGCAAATGCCTTGGGATGGAGTGCCTCCATCAATTACACTTTAAAATCAGAAAGTAGTATAGGTAAACATATAATAAATACATTAAAAGCATGTACATATTTAGTCCTTGTTGCAAACAAAGTGAAGTTTTGTACTGTAGAATTTTAGGAACATTTATTATATTGTGTTATATACAAGAATGCTCATTTCCACCAATAACCAAGTGCAACTTCTATAGACCCAGACTCCATAGAAATTCTCACGGAGCCTCTCATAGGAGTTAATCTAGTCTTGTTAAAACTGAATGTAGTATGTCTAAGACCGAACACAAAGTAAGAGTGAACGTGTGGTGAAATAGTGAACCTAACACTTTCACTTTAGGTTAGGTCATAATGATGCTAGGTTCACTCTTAACAACTTTAGGTTCACTCATGTGTGAATCTCCATAAAAATTCTATGGAGCCGGATCCATAGTAGTTTTGGATCAAATATTTGTCTTTTATACTTCTATAATGTGAGTAAAATTATTCAAATCTGTATATCTGAACAATGGCAAGGATCAAATCATACAACGAAATTAAATTTCCTAAATCACAGCTAACATGCATGTATATATATAGGAATAAGAGGAATGATATGCAAATAGGAAGATATCTTCTAATACATTACTGCTCTAGAAAAGGAGCAAAAGATGTGTACCTCTCCTACTGCAATTCTTATGACATGTGGAGTGAAACCCATTCCAGCTGAACCAACAACCCATTCACCTGTTGAAGCCAGTAAGCAAAAGTTTTTCAAACCAAATATTTGTCCATCCAACAAACGTTTTGGAAACCAAGCAAATACTTAAAAACAACAGTGAGAAACAAAAACATGCAGATTTTTTAACCTTTAATTGACAAAGAACTCTTCAGACAACCCTTAAAACATTTAAATAGTATAACATTTACTCATTTCTAAATTAAAAGGCATATTATAATATTCTAAAAAACTGACTTGTACTTCACAATTATTTAATGAAAGTAACTGAAAAGGAATAAATTATTAATAAGCTAAATTGGTGTGAGTATCCTGGTATCATGCAGAGCTCCTTTATCTAATTTAAGAATGTGTTGTCATATGAAGCAGCTAATGATTTCTGCAATTAAGACCCTCATAAATGCTAATACACAAATATCTCCAACAACATAGTTCGAAGTTGAGAGGACTTCGAATTTTGTAAAGCAAGCAAAGAAGCATTGCGTCTTTCAAATTGTCATCGGATAATTCATAACAAAGAAACGCCAAAGAGAGTAAAAACGCGAGTTTTCCTTCACAATGGTAGGGCGAAGTTAGATTTTTAACCCACCAAGAGATGCTAACTGCTGCTTCCTTCCGGTGCCCGGCGGCCGGCCTCTCCCCCGCTTCTGCGTCGACCCCGAAGCTGACGCAGACCCGATCCCCATGCCGGGAGGAGCGGACGAGGAAATAGGGGAGAGTGCCAAAGCTACACTGCCATCAGGACCATACTTTCTTGGCCTTCCTCTCTTCCTTTTCACCGGCTCAACCTGGCTTACTCCTTCGCCCAGGCCACCGCCACCGTGGGACGACAACAGGGGCGGCGAGTCCATCTGAAACGCCGCCGAACCAACTCCGGAGGCCGTGACGGTGAGACTTGTACCGGGGTTCGGTATCGACCGAACCCCGGGCTGTGCCGTCACATGCAATCCAGACTGCGAACCAGCGACGGAGCCGGGGATTGATCTATGCGCTATGTAGTACGAGGCCGCACCGGACATCGCCATGGCGTCTCGCCCATCCATACATGAACCGGGAAAGAAGCTGCTCCTTCTCTCAAAGTCTATACGGGAAAAAATCTAGCCAAAACACCACCAAGATCGGAACTTTTTCGTTGTAGGAGAGACTAGAGACGGCGCGAAACCCAAAAATTGAAGCTTTAGCTCAAGAAACTAAGTGCCATGGAGAAAAGCCGGAGGCAAATGTCATTTCGTCCTCGTTCGTATCATACAAAACCTCTCATTATCTAATTTTTCTCCCTCTATCTCTCCTCTTTAATACAGGAAAACCCAACAGCAGTACAACAACAAGAAGACGACGAAGAGAAGGCAAGCTACAGCTTCCAAAACTTGCTTCTTTTGGACGAATGGCGAGAAGCTGCACTCGGGATTCCGAAGGGGATTGATGGAAGGCGCCAAATGAGGAAATGGCGCAGTTAAGACCCCAACGCTTGCCAAAAACCCTACCGTCGTGGCCTCTGCTTTTCTTACTCTCCTCCGCCAACTGTTCTCTCTGCGCGAACGTCTTCAGAGGGAAAGAGTGACAGAATTGGAGGGAAGCAGTGGCAGCAGCAGCAGTAGACAGAGCTCAGAATCATAAATGACGGAGACAAATCTATAAGGCCGGTGATCTCCGGAAAGAGGAAGGAAGAAGAATCACCGTGATTTTATTTCTCGCTCATCCTTCTTCTCCTCCTTCTAAGAGGAGAGAGAGAGAGAGAGAGAGGGTACGGTGGATACGGTGATGATAGGATAATTACAAAACCTGCTTTTTTTCACAGAAAAATAATGAGAATAAGGGATATAAATGTATGCGATATTATCCAAAGAAAAGAAAAGGAGACGATTGGTGCGCGTCATCTTTGCTGTCCGCTCTGAGACAGCGGACTCCCACCATAGTGGGACCCATAGTCTTAAGCTTTCCCAGGTGGACAACTGTAGACCCATGTAGGTGGGACCCGCGGTTGGTGCAAGTCCCGGTGGTGATTGGAGTTGGAAGGCATATCTTACAGAATAATTGCTCGAAGGAAATCATATGCGAGAGTTTTGTAACGCTTGGATCTCTTTTTTACGAATCGCGAAGACGATGTATGACGCAGATTTAGTTCTTCGAGAAGGGTTTTATGCGCTTCTCGACGAGTACTCCTTCGTGGACCCATGCGCCACCGAAGTCTAAGCCGCTCGAGAAAGCGCAGTACTTTTTCAACCAGTTGAGACGTTACTCAGGTTGGCCACCCGCCACCATAGCTGAGAGCGGTTTAACCCAGAGCGGGACCCGTTATTATCTCTCATACTCCACGGTGGGTAAGAAAACGAGTAGTTCCTGGACGAGTGAGAAAAATGTCAGCACTCGACAAATTGGATGACAGCTAGAGCTGGCGCGGGTCCCGCAGAGATGGACCGGGATCACGAACTCACAAGCCGTCCGACCTCAAATCAACGGACCAGGGAAGTGGCGCGTCAGCCACCACCACAACCAGGGGCCGGATCCGGCGCGCAGCCCGGTGCGTTTCCGCGATCGCTCTACGAACGGGAGCGCGACACGGCGTGGAGGACACTAAACCCCCGCAGGGAGGTTCACGTGCGGGCGTCAGCATGGGGGGACCAAGAGAAGCAGCGCTGCAGCTCCCCACAACCGGAGGCCGGAGATCCGGTGCAAAGCGCTTTGCAACGCATCTTCGGTGGACGGAGGCGCGACACGCCACGCGCCGTGAGATCGGAGTACCGCAGAGAGGAGGTTCGTGTGCGGGCGTCAGGATGAGGGCGCGGCGTCATCCGGACCAGTGGCAGCGCTGCAACTGGGCAGGCAAGAGTGGCTCAGCTTTTGCAGCAGAACATGACGTGGAGTGGTGCTTTGGAATTCGTGCTCTGTGTGCATCACGGACTCTGAAGGCCAAAGCCTTTTCACCCACTAACGGAGGACTTCCAGCTTCGACCCCACCACCATTTTCTGTACTTAATTTTTGCCAACATATTATTATTATTATACAAGATGAAAGGTTGATCAACTCTAAGCACCAGTAACACTAAACTCAAATTTGAGATAAGTCATCAATTCATCAATTATGTAATATAGTGGGTTAGCATATTTGATTTTAAAAAATTAATCCCATTTATTAGCATCATAAAAGATTCCCAAATGAAACTTATAATTTGAATGACTTTTCAACTTTATTTTTAAAATTCATATTCTATTTTAAATATCTAAAGGATTTATTTTTTTGGACTGAATTGATTTCATATTATTTGTATTCTTTTTATATGTATAATTTTATTATTTTAATAAAATATTTAGTTAAATGGAACTTTCAAATCTTAAGGTTAAAATTGAAAATCGATTTGAATTTTCTTTATATATACAAACTAGCGTGAATAATAAAATTCGAGTTTATATGTATGGAATCAAAATAATACCACAGTGTTTTGCTATAAGATTGCAACCTTGCAAATAACAACAACGCCGGCTATCAAATTTAGGTTGAATTTAAAATTATAAAAAATTATGTATTAATTTATCCCCACCGATAAAATTTTTGAATTCGACATTAAATATAGACATTACAAAAAGTAGACAAATGTAAAAATATATGCACAAAACGTATTACAAGATATACACATAGATACGAAAATATGCACATAAAGCGCCACCACTAGAGATCGAATCATGATCCATTGGTATCATACCCAAATATCTCACCATTAAATAAAAAATTTCTTGATCATAATCAAATATATATATCGATCATCTGTAATCAATGAGATTTAATTACTACTGAATTTGAATTATTTCATAGATGAGATTACAAAACTTATATATCAAGAAATGAAGAAAGTACTTTTAAAGTCGTATCTCTTGTGATCTTTTACTGAACCTTTTATATGTATACGTACACGTCCAATTAATTATTTCGTCTTTATTATCCTCCAAGTATTATTATATTTTTTAAAAGAAAATCTATTATTATCACGAATAGATTTTTGATTTTAAAATACTAACACCAAAATTATTTTTTTAATGATACATCACATGAAATTTGTTATGATTTACTTGATAGAATAATTAATCTATCAACAATATAAACTCAAATTATTAACCTAATTAAAATATATTTTAAACAAAAATTAATGATATAAATCATCACAATATTCAATATTTTTGACACTGGGACTCAACTGAAATATTATAGAATTAATATAAAATATAAGTCAATGGTCAACTTCTACCTTATTAAGATTTTTTTAAAATCATACTGTTTGGACTTTGGAGATAGCTTGAAACGAGGATACTAGGCTTTTCTTTTTGTCTGCCCTAAGATGTCAATCATATCATACACCAACCCTGCATTTAAGATTACCCCCTTCATCTTTTTGAAATGAATGAAGGAACCTAATATTGATTTTTTTTTAGAGGAATTTACTGCCCACGGTTTGATCATTTATCAAGTGATATCTATTTTCAAGGAACATTAATAAAATTAGTTTGTTTGTTGTTTATAGTAAATTATTAGCATAATTAAGTAATCTAATCATAACATGCCAACTACGGATAGTACAGTTGATGACAACATATTATAAGTTGCCTAAAGATTTAAGATTCGATCCCTAGTATGATCACCTATTGTGATTTTCTATCTTTGTTATAAAAAAAAATCTAATCATAATATGCCAAAAAAGTTCATCAAATAAAATTATTAGGTGCAAATTTTAATCATGTATATACATATGTATAATTGCCATGTATAAAATAATTAGACGATATAATATAGAAATATTATAATATTAAAGTATTATTTTATTTAATTATAATATTAAAGTATAATATAATACACACTTATTTATTAGATAATTTACAAAGTTATATAGAAATATCATCTGAATAAATTTTGTACTTCTACAAGTTATATAATACAGAAAATTAATATAATTTACCTAGAGGATTAGGCTTTCATGAAAAAGTAGATTTTTTCTGAATTGTAAGATATAATATTATATTTCTCATTTTGGCCATTTCTTGTTAATTAAATAAGAGATGAAATTTGTATTTATAAATTTTTTTAATATATTCTCCCATAAGTCTCTGTCAATCAAATAATCTTTAATTAATTAGATTATACAACACATACAATTTTATTTTTCCAGTTTTCTTATAATTCAAGATGTCTTATATATATAACAAAATGAAATGGAAAAAAATCCTATGTCCTTGAAGGAGCACCACACAGCAATCAGTGGCCACAAGTTCTTCATGTGGTTGGACAATAACTATCATGCCCACAATGTTTAGCTGGTAGATATTCTCCTCTCTTCCCATGTACGTAATCTCTCTCTCTCTCAATCAATAAACTTCATATCATCATTCGAGAGCTTGATCAGTTAATTGTTGAAGAAATTGGTTTTGGAGTAGAACACATGTGATCAAATAATTTAAAGGACACCGATAGACATTAGAGAAAGTGAGTCAGCCAACATGCAGCGGCCACTCCTTTAAAGGTCAAACAAGGAAGGCACCTTTTCAAAGCTCTTGACCAATTTGAAGGCATGTTGCACCAAAGAGATGAGTTGGTGGAACCACCACCCATACCCTTTTGGATAAGCATGAGCCAAAGCATTCATGACGAAAATGACCACAAGCAATGACCCAACACCCTCCCCCAACACAGAGCATTTTGTCATCACTGTTGCATTCTGAGCTTTTAAGACTTGTAGGGCAGGGGAAAAAAAATAAAATCAATGTTGTGCTTTCGGTGTGCAATGCTCATCATGCTTCATGTTCAAGTCAAAAGCTTGTTGGACAAACCCTTATGCTCACCATGTGATGTCTTCAACCATAATGTGAATAGGCTCTTCGATCATACACTACAAGAAAATTTGAATTTATCGATCACAACTTCCGACGAGAAGATGTTGTTGAAAATTTTCATTATATTTTCGATGACCCATAGCGTCGGAAAGAGTTACCGACAAAACTTTTCTACCAAAATGTGTCGAAAAATTATCATATTATTATCGATGAATTTTCGTCAAAAATTTGGTCGAAAATAATTTTCGACAGACTTTGTACTCGCAAGTTCGTCGAAAATATTAATGACATGAACTTATCGACCACAACTTCCGACGAAAATCCATCGTCGAAAATTTTCGTTAAAGTTCCGACGACTTTCGACATCGAAAAGAATTACCGACATAAATTTTTGATCAAATTGAGTCGAAAAATTGTAAATAAAGATTAAAAAGTTGTCGACAAATTTTCGTCCAAATTTTGGTCGATAATATGAAAATTTTATTTTATATATGAAAACTCATATATCTAATAATTTAAATTAAATTTATAATTAATGACACTCAATGTATTCATCACCTTCCATAACTTTTCATATTCCATGCCAAGATTTAAAATATCGATACCGGTCATCATCTCGGTTGATGATCGGTACCGGTACCGTACCGACACACGGTACGGTCCGGTACGAAAATGCATACCAGATATATTTTTTTTTGCTCTTAAAAATAACTTTAATAACACATAATTGATCAAAAAATACTTAAATTTAATATTCAAATATCAAATACATGAATACAATATTTAAAAGTCGTTTGGTACTGTATTAGGATTTTTCATAGATACAAGAGAATTATTATATTAGAGTTTATATAGGACGATACAAGTCCACAACCCAAATGGTTCAAAAAATATTCAGGGGCTCCACCCCCACACCCATGGCTTAACATCGATCGAGATGATGAATATCGTGTGTCGGTACGATCTTATGTTGCGCTACGCAGAGTCTTCGGCGGTCCCAGAGATTTTTTGGTGTGATGATAATTAAATAGAGAGCAATATATATATATATCATACTTTGTAATTAATGTGAATCGAAGAAAAGGTGTGTGATTACTTGTGAACCGTCCAAATGCAACCCTAAGTAGCTCATTTATCATCCTAAGTCTTAGGTTCATGGGGGGTTTTAGGAAAAGGATAAAAATTTGGTCCATTCTAATTGAGGTCAATTTTATTAAAATAATATTAACTTGCATCTAACTAAAAAAGAGAGAAGAGAAAAAAAAATTGCCACTCACCTCGCTTGCCTTTTTGTTCCATATTGATGTCTCCCCGCATGCTAGATGCTAAGCGAGAGGCGGAGATTGATTATGACTCTGATCTTAATCCTTTTTCATACATAGTAGGACGTGAGAATATATATATATATATATATATAATTTTTTATTTGTCTTATTATCATGCTTACATGGGCTTTTAAAAATGTATTATAAGTTTATAATAGTGTTTAATTGTTTATAAGTTTACATGCATTTGAACGTGACCTGAGGGCATATGCTATTAACGCTAACAATAGTGTTTATAAATTTACATACATTTGAATGTCCGAGTTAGTTTTTTTTTGTTTTTCATCGTAAAAATTAAAATTCTGAATGCACTTAATATCTAAAATTCATGTTTCTAAAATCAAACCAAATAGATTGTTAGAATAATTTTAATAATCTGATATGGACCAACACATATCAATAGGCGTGCATCCATCACTGTAAAATAAACGACTCAGATCTTAAGTGATCTAATTATATTTATTTATGGGCCCGCGACATCTCAATATTATATGAGATTTAATTGTACAAATACCATTTGAGATAATTATTAATTTTATGATAGACAAAATAGTAATTACTACTATCTCAGAATTTTGTTATAAATAGAGGAGTTATGGTCCCTGGGTCGTGCACTTGATTTCAATTTCTGAAGCCCCATTATTCAGAGATAACTAGTGAACGGTGCATAGACCTGGAAGGTCCCCCATCTCCTAATCTAAGCAATGAATTTAGGTACGCTTTCACATTTAGTTATTCTTAATGATTTAGCATGTAAAGTTCCTGGCTTGTGGTTTAATTCTTGTTTAAGAAAATTCTTTCAATTGGTATCAGAGCAAGACCTAGTCCTAAGCACGATGAGAGAGCCTATGTGAGAAAGGACTATCCGGATGATGGAGTGGAGCCGCTACTAGGCTAGGCCTCACATGTCGCTGACTTGGGTGTGATTCTGGGCTATGTGTTAGACTCGGGTTGAGTCTTGACAAGGACATCAAGTACATAAGTGGGGGAGATTGTAATACCCCAATTTAGTCCCACATCTGGAGTATGTTGGATGTGGTATTAGCTTATAAGGCTTGATGAGTGTACGTGCTATCATCAACTTCAGCTTAAGCATTTTAATTAGGCCAATAGGTTTCTTTACCGATTCACTAAAATTAGCATCTGGTTTAGCATAATTTCAACCGGTTCAATGCAATTAGCATTAGGTTCAACCTAATTTAGCTTTGGTTCAGCTCAATTAACATTGGTTCAACATAATTTTGATCGCTTTATTGTAGTTTGATCAATTTAATAAGAAATAAAATAATAGCCCATAATGTCTAATATTTTGGAATATGTTGGTTTGAAACAACATCTCGTCAAAGCGAGCTCTCTTGTAGTCTTGTATAGAATTAGCATGTTTTAGAACATAAAAGATGTTAGCATGTTAAAAATTTATGCAGGTAATGATCGGCCCAAAAGAAGATTATTACTTGGCCAGATTCCTTACGTGCCTGCGGTAATAAATGTGTGATGGTCATAAGGTTTTCCATGTGGACAAGAGTCGGTCCAAAGAAAGGCTTCTTGTTTGATAGGACTGATTGTCAATATTTGATTACTGCATTGAGAGTACCGCTTACAAGTTGACATTTTTGTCTAAAGATGAAGTGTCAATTTTGTGCCTGGTATCTTGTAATGGGACCTGCTAGTTATTTATTTCTTTTGCTTTAATTAATTTATTGAGCTGAATATATTAATGTTTTGTTTTATTCTTTGTTCAGCTAACATTTCTGCTTCATCAAATATTACTGTCACTCTAAGTTCTATCCTTGTGCTGACTGGCAAGAATTTCAAAGCCTGAAAAGAAAACATTATAATTATCCTTGGTTTCATGGATCTAGACTTGACACTTAGGATAACCGAGTCTGCTCTTACAGATGATAGTTCTCTTGATGACGAGAGAAAATATGAGCAGTGGGAAAAATCCAACCGCTTAAGTCTCATGATTATGAGAAGGGCAATATCAGATTATTTTAGAGGCACTATATCTGAAGAGATTAATGCCAAATTGTTCCTAGATGCTCTTGAAAAACGTTTTGAGAAAAATAAGAAGGTTGAGACAAGCATGTTATTAACAAATTTAGTCTTAATGAGCTAGGTATAAAGGCAAAGGGAACATTAGGGAGTACATTATGAAGATGTCAAATCTTGTCTCTAGATTAAAGGCACTGAAATTAGACCTCCCTGAGGACTTGTTAGTGCATTTGGTTCTGATCTCTCTTCCGGCACAATTCAATCATTTTAAAATCAGTTATAACTGTCAAAAGGAGAAGTGGACTCTTAATGAGCTCATCTCTCATTGTGTGCAAGAGGAAGAAATACTAAAGCAAGATAAGATTGAAAGTGCTCATTTGGTTGTGACCTCTAAAGATAAGGGCAAGAAAAGACCTAAGACTACAGAAGCTGCAGATGCTCCTCAAAAGAAAAAGCAAAATGAACAGACTAAAGTTTCTACCTGTTTCTTCTGCAAGAAAAGTGGGCATTGAAAGAAAGATTGTACCAAGTATCACGCTTGGCGTGTTAAGAATGGTACATTTCTCACTTTGGTTTGTTCTAAAGTTGATTTAAATTTTGTACATATAAACACTTGGTGGATAGATTTCGATGTTTCTACTCACATAAGTGTATTTATGCAAGATTACCTGAGCCGCCAACTACCGAGTGATGCTGAAAAATTCATCTTTGTGGGCGATGACAAATCAGCTAAAGTTGAAGCTATAGACTTTTTTAGGTTATTGTTTATGATTGATTATTATTTAGAAATTGAGAGAGACTTTTGTAGTTCCATCTTTTAGATGGATTTTGATTTCTATCTCTATTTTGGACAAATAAAGTTGTTCTTGTTCATTTAGAAATAGAAAATTTAATCTTTATCTTAATTCTATTTTTGCTGGTACCATTTATGTCTTATTTCAATAATCTTTATATGCTTGATGTAATTGCTTCATCTAATGAAATCCTGCATACCAACTTAAAAGGTACAAAATAAAAATTAGCTGATAAGAATTCCATCATGATATTACATAAGCACTTAGGTAATATATCCAAGTATAGGATACAGAGGCTTGTGTCTAATAGGATTCTAGTTATTCCTGATGCTACGAACTTTGATGTCCATACTGAATGCATTAAGGGAAAACAAACAAACATTAGGAGTTCAAACGTCTTAGAACATAATTATACGAGTGTTTATTGACCTTTCCCTATGGCTTCTTGGAATGGTCAAATAATATTTCTATGTTCATAGACATTTACTCCATATACGAGTACCTATATCTAAATAGTGAGAAGTCTAATTAATTAAGACTGCAGCTTATATTCTGATTAAAGTACCATCTATAACAGTACATAGAAACTCTTATATATTATGGACGGGCAAAAAACCCATACTAAATATTTGGGGTTGTCTAACTGAGACTATGCCATATTGGTCAAAGGAAAAAATCACTGGAGCAGTCCGCTGCTACTTTATTGGGTACTTTGATATGTCTATGGGATATTATAGAATAATTTTGATATAAGTAATACCCAGTTCATTGAAGTTATTGAGTTTGGGGGGAGATAAGTATATTCTTTGGAAATCTACCCTTGAAGTACAAACTCAAAGACCTCAAGAACTATTGCTTCCCTTTAGAGGTATAATTAATTTATCAAGTTATTATCTCATTTTGTTTTAGATAAATATGGTTGATGAATGCATATACCATGAGTTTAGTTGAGCAAGATTATTATCATATGTACCACTTTTGCTAAAAGATGTAATTTTAGTCTCAAATCGTGTCCTAAGGATAAAACTGAGCATGAGAAAATGCAGAAGATTCTATATGCGTCTACTACAGGAAATCTGATGTATGTTCAAGAAAGTACGCGTTCGGATATTGCTTACACTAAAGGGATATTAGGCAGATATCTAAGTAATCCCAGAATGGATCATTAGAAAGTAGCCAAACGGGTTATATGGTATCTACAGAGAATAAAGCATTACATATAGAAAATCAGATCAGTAGAAGATCATTGGGTATTCTTGATTCTAATTTTGTTGGATGCCTAAAAGGTTGAAGATCCACTTCTGGTTATATTTTTCTTTTGTCAGAAAAGGTGTTTATTAGAGGAGTGCTAAACAGACACTCAATGCAGCTTCAAATATAAAAGCAGAATTCATAACTTGTTCTAAGTTATCCAATCTTGAAATATGACTGCGAAATTTTGTCACCAGACTGCCTATAGTAATAAAATTGAAAGACCACTAAAGTTATTCTGTGACAATAAACTGGTAGTGTTATATTCCAATAACAACAAGAACTCTATGAAATTTTAGCAAATCAATATAAAGTTCTTTGCTAAAGAAAGAATTCAGAGTGATCATAGAGCACATAGGTATAACTTCCACAATGGTGGATTCGCTTACTAAAGTTTTTCCACCCATATATGGTCTTTCATGAGTAGGGCTGAAAACGAGCCGAACACGAGCGAGTACTGGTCTGCTCATGTTCGGCTCGGTTTTAAAATGTACATATTCGAATTCGATTCGAATTTGAAGCATTACCTAGACCTGCTGGTTATATTCAGCTTGATTCGAATATTCGAGCACTCGAGTTCGTAATTGCTCGACTCGGATCGCAATCGAACAGTCCGATTGAAACGAATCCGAGTACAAATCCGAGTACTGTTCGACAGATCAAGCCAGTAGTAATTGCATTGCATCGGATCTCCGCTCGAATAGCTCGAGCGATTTCGAGCGACGACACCTTCACGAACAGTTCGGGAGGAGTCGAGTAGCTTGAGGAGAAAACGAGTCGAGCACCATTCTATTCATATCCGGCTCGCCTAATTGATCGAACCCTAAAGGGGGATCAGATTCGACTCAGATCCATTTCGAATTCGAGTCCTGCTCGTTCGATTCCGAGCCGAATCTGAATCGAGCCCGACCAGTTTGGTTCGATTTTCAGCCCTATTCATGAGCATGTTGCTCATTTGGGTGCTGCATCATGTATTGATATGATGGTTCAGTGGAAGTTTGTAATTTGTTACTGTGCTTTATGATATTTTTTGCAGAATAAAGTTTTATTATTTTACACTCTGAATATTTTTGGTTGATCTCAATAAAGTAGGACCAGTTGAAAATAGGCATGTAAGGATCACATTGCATGTAATTTTCATGTTGTGCACCCATATATGATCTATGTCGTCGAGAGTATTAACATTGTGATCATTGATGGATTTAGTCACGATAAATATGGCGAAAGTCGCTTTGGTTCTTTGTTGGTATGATCGATGGACTAGATTGTTGGAGATGATTGATAAAAATAGTGATGATGAGCTCATAAAGTTAGTATGCACAGCTATACGGTGATTCATGTGTTGGCCCAAGTGGGAGACTGTTAGATTAATTTTAATAATCTGATATGGACCAACACATATCAATAGGCGTGCATCCATCACTGTAAAATAAATGGCCCAGATCTTAAGTGATCTAATTATATTTATTTATGGACCCGCGGCATCTCAATATTATATGGGATTTAATTGTACAGATACCATTTGGGGTAATTATTAATTTTATGATGGGCAAAATAGTAATTACTACTACCTCAGGTTTTTATTATAAATAGAGGGGTTATAATCCCTGGGTCATGCACTTGATTCCAGTTTCTGAAGTTCCATTATTCAGAGACAACTAATGAACGGTGCATAGACCTGAAAGCCCCCCCCCCCATCTCCTAATCTAAGCAATGGATTCAGGTACACTTCCACATTTAGTTATTCTTAATGATTTAGCATGTAAAATTCCTGGCTTGTGATTTAATTCTTGTTTAAGAAAATTCTTTCATCGACAAGTCAATTATTTTGATTGCAATTAGTTTAGGATTTGATTCAAGTTATGATTAAAAAAATAGCAATGTCAAAATTCCATAATATCCAATCCAATAAGATGAAAAAATAGCTAGATTTTAAAAAGAAGATCCATGCAATTGAACACTTTCGCCAACTAGATAAAAATTTAAGAGTATGTTTATGTTAAATTTGTGCCCATATTATTTGGGAGATAATTTTTTTATAAAAGAAGAGCACGGTCCTAAAATTCTCTTTAAAGTCAAAGAAAGATTATTACTCAAATTTCATTATTTTTTCCTACTACTTAATTTTACTTGTATTTTAAAAATTATGTTAACACGCTCCTCTTGATTATTATTTTTGAAAAAAAAAAGTTAACTTATTATTCTATTAGAAGGAGGACTTAAAAGGTCGTATGCACCTTCAATTCAAGATGCCTAACAATAGACCACCCCTAGGAGTGTCTATTGGATCGGCCTCAAATTGTTGCCTAATTATCTACTTCATTACACTCTCTTACAATAAAATGAAAATCAAAGTTACAAAGCTAAGGTGTTCTTAATTAGGACGTTCAATGTTTCACATGATTGTTTGTAAATTCCATGGAATTGGTTGCCTGTCATATAATATATAACGCATACAGATCGTCAATGGATTAGCATCATCCGAGGGACTGCCTGTGGCCCCTCTTCTTGGTTTGATCATTGGCAGACTCGCTACGCCTCATCGGCTTGGCGGAACATTCTCAAGTTGCAAGAAATCTTCTCAAGTTCTCTGGATTATGAGGTGGGAACATGGGCCTCTGTTCAACTATGGAGGGAACCTTGGGGTGGCAGCCGCACCTTGGCCGAGATTTTTCCTCAGCTGCATCGCCTTGCTCGTGTTCCCCGGATCTCCATTGCGGAGGCCCGTGTTGTGGATAGCTTGGTTGTTTTCATCTGTTGGAATATATCCTTCCAATCCTACGTTAATGCTGAGCTTCTTCTGGAGATGGCATCGACTTTGGAGATTCTCTGATTCTCTTCGGGTGATGATATCATTCGATGGAAGTGGACTCCTAACAAAGCATTCTCAACCAACTCCCTCTACCGGCTCTTGATCTTCCAAGGGGTGGCTGACACCTATCATCGCTTTATTTGGCAACGTAAGTTACAACCAAAGGTGGCCCTCTTCGGTTGGATATGGTCTAAACGTCGCATGCCAACTCGGGATAAACTCCTACAACGGGGTGTGATCAACGACTCTACCTGCCTACTGTGCGCAAATGAGGATGAATCCTTTGATCATATTTTCTACAACTGTCCATACTCTACTTCCACCTGGAGTCTATTCCTTACTCAACTCAAGGAGCCGATATTCCTTGTTACTTGGTTTCGGGACTCCCTGGCGAATGAGATTGTCAATAAGTTGTTCCTTAAGAAGGCACGCCTTATCATTGTCTGGAGTTGGTATCTTTGGTTTGAGAGAAACCAAAGGTGCTTTCATGATATGGCTCGGGGCATGCAGAGTTTTGTGGTATCCTTGATAAATTATTTTTGCTCCCACTAGCGTGCTTAACTTGCTGTATCTTGATATCCTAATGGTGCTTTCCAGTTGAGCGTGTGTTTAGATTACCTATTTTTACTTTTATTTTATTCTCCCTCCCTTCCTCCTAGCTTGTATCTCACTCAATACTCTTGATTGAATACAAGATGCTTTAGCTAAAAAAACACTAGACTGTGTGCTTCAATGATAACCTTAGACAATTGGCTAATAGTAGCATAATTCATGCCAGCCAGCACAACTCGAGCTTCACTACAAAGGACAAAGTTGCAAACGAAGAAAGCAGATTCCACATAAGTACAAAGACTAAAGTGTGTTCTAAAAACAAAATCAATGTCACCATAATCATTACCCCATGACCCACCACAATTGATTTTAATACATCCATGTTCTAGGGGAGTTGAACTAAAATAGGAGTATGACGTAGATTTCTCGAAAAATAATTTTTCATATTATTATTTAAGAACAAGCATATTGAAAAACAAATGCACAATAATGAAATTTCTAGCATGTCAAATGAACCAACATGCATCGGCTACTATGACTTTATTGTGGGCACTAAAATTAAAAATATCATCGGCAAAAAGCCAAGAGTGAAGAGCCAAAGTACAAATCCTCTTTATTTGAAAAATCAAATTTTAATTTAAGGCCCAACAAAAACGAGACATGAGTAGAACAAGCACATTGAAAAACAAATGCACAATAATTTCCTGCCAGAATCATATAAGTGGGTGCTTTTAGTATGCAGAGTTAAGTATTTGACCTCAATGTGAATTTGGAGTTCTAACTATATCCCATTTGATCAAATGCAATCCTCGTTGACTATTAGATTTGAACCAGTGGAAGTTTCTAATGCATCTTATAATTTTAGTAAGACATCTATGTCTTATAAATTCGAGTCGCAATAAAAGTATGCACTGAAATAGAGTTCAAGACAAAGTGCAATGTAACTAATAACACGTTTGGGAGAGATAATTGCCTCGCCAAGTACGTACCCAATTTGGTCTGAATTTGATGTACCAAATAGGTACGAGTTTTAGGAGGATCTCTCCTAGGTGAGATCATGGCACCTAGATACTTGAAGCGACCATATTTTATGTTCAAGTAATTGCAAATGCCATCGACAGTATCAATAAAAATGGATTTTGGTAAGAAGATTTTGCAAATGCCATTGATAGCACCTAGCAATATTTTTCTACGAGGATGTGCAATATTTAGAGAGAGAAATATTAAATTGGATATCAATAATAAAAGAGAAACAAATTATTTATTTTGCCATTGGTGTTAAAATTCAAGATACATGGTTGACCTATTAGTAGCTTTGTGGTGTTAAAATTCACCGTGAGATATTCGGATATATTGCCAATGGATCATGGGTCTGATCCGCTTTATGCGCCTATTTCTACGTCTATGTATACGTCTTGTAATGCGTCTTATGCGTAATATTCTTACGTTTGTGTACGTTTTGTAATGACTATCTTATAAAGCTAATTTTTTTGGAAAAAAAATAAAGAGACATATGATGCCATATGATTTTTGAACTAAATTAAAAGGGTTTAATAAATTTTGGGGGTAAAATAAGATATTTAAATTAAATTTTATGAATGGGTTTGAAAAATATTAAAGTTTGGGGGCAAAATGAAATTAACCCTAAATATTATGTCATGCTGACGATTTTGATCGATAGTGAAAGCTGGGGAGCTATTTGCAAATTATTATTATTATTATTATTATTATTATTATTATTATTATTACTACTACTACAATTATTATTATTTGAAAAGAATTGTGTTAATGAAACCTAGAAAAAATCTATCTTATCCGCTGGTCCATCATATGAAGAACTCAGTCATACGAAAGCACATCCCCAACCTCCAAGAAGAGATAGATGAGACCTCTGCCAGCTTTGTCCCCACTCACTCGACCTTCATGTCTGTAATCCTCATCGCCATTGGCTTCTCAGCACCAACATCTGCACCTTATCCTATCTCCCTCACCTGTCACCATTTGCCATGGCCAAGAACGCATGAGTTCTTCGCCTAGGATTTGTGATCATTTATCTCCAAATTATCAACTTAACTAATAACAAAAGATAACACTATTTATTAAGGTGGGACAATAGGTAAAAGGAAAATAAAAGAATTATTCGTGTATGTAATTTTACCTTTGCATAGTATAGCAAAAGTCATTGACTAGCATATGAGGTTGTTTTCGTGCCTCCTGGCCAGAATGAAGTAATCACATTGTTTTGTTAAGGCTTGCCATCGAGTGAGACAACTGAACAGATTCAGCTGATGGGAGCAGCGATATTTGATCAGCTAAAATTGGTTTACCAAATCCATCTACGTACCTATCATATTTGATGGACTTTATGAAGGCTGATCATTGATCAAGGATAAAAATAAACTTACCCACTTGAAAGAAGGATAAAAATAAACTGACTTGCAGTATGTCATTAATCCTTAAGTTAAAAACATGAGCTAAAGCAGTCTTCTAAGGTAACAAAGGCTCTGGCTTTTGATTAAGAAAGGCAGAATTAGCAGACATTTATACCACTTACATTATGTTTGGATAACTTTTAGATAGAGATTTGGACGGATAGAGATTTGGAGGGGTTTAAAGGATTTTGGAGGGAGAGGGGTTTGAAGGGTTTTCAAAGGATTTTAAAAATCTTATTTGGTTAGATTTCATAAGGGGTTTAGAGAGATTTGGTAGACCACTATGCTCTTTTTTATAATAATATTATTTTTATTTTAAGGATATTTTTGTAATTTATTTTTTAAAAAATTAATTAATTCTCCAAACCCTTCCAAAATGGGCTTCCAAAACTTCATTTTGGGGTTTTTTGAAAATGAGTTATATGAGAGGTTTGGAGGGGTGGAAGGATTTGAAACCCCTCCAAACCCCTTAAAAAAAGTTATACAAACAAAATGTTTTAAACTCCTCCAAACTCTAAAACTTTTCAAAACCTTCGATCCAAACATAGTGTTAAAGTTTGGATTGAAGTCCCATCTGGAAATGGGGATCAGAATTCCAACTTATTTTTTGATGAAACTATTAACAAGTAGATGACAAAGTTGTGTGATTTCAATAATCTAATAAGGACTTACAAGAAGCAACAAGACAAGTGGAAAATAGCTAATTCACATGAACAAAGATTTTTTTTCCATATTCATGTCCTTGAGAAGTAACTCCACTGAATTGGAAAAAAAACATTGGTCTGTTCTTCTCCTGACTAACATTTGTTGAGATTTCTGAGTCATGCAATATAAGAATGAATTCTATTTGATAAAATCATCTTAAATTAATCGGGTCAGGAAGATAAAATCATCGGGTTAAATTAATTGGCTCAGAAAGATAAAATCATCTCAACACTGAAGTAGAACCAATGTGGGTTAAATTAATCGGGTCAGAAAGATAAAATCATCCGCACCCAATGAATTCTATTTCCTAAACCAGATAATCAAATAGAGTTTGATAGTTATGTAGAGCACACACAGTGGTAGGATAATTGGCTTTTCCATCTTAAATGCATGTCTTTAGGCTAGCAACGAAGTGTATTGTTTGCTAATTTGCACCTTCAATTAAAGATCACTGATCATGATACAAAAGAAGAGAATATCTAAATCCACATTTGAAGGAATGCGATAACTCTACCAATGACAAATAGCTTCTTGAGTAAGTATAATCATTCATCTCAAAATCTTTATGTGCCTTTCCCATTATCACTATATACATATTGGATTCTTTTTTAAAAATAACTATACATATTGAATATTGCTTGACTTATCCCAGTGAAGTACACATTGTACACAATGTCTACAAATCTACAAAAATGTAGTATATCATTTTCGTTTACATGTCTAACATCGTTACCCAGTCTTATGGCTATATTCTCAAAAGACTGTTCGGATGTAGCATACAGATTGTTCAAAGTTGAGGAACTCTTTAACTCACTGCTTGCTTCTTCGCAATCATATGCTCATCCGTCCAAAGTAACATTGCTCATTGATCAAGTTAATAGACCTTTCCTCTTGGTTTTGCTTTTCCAACTTTGCTAGATATATTAGCTGGTTCTCCTTGGACTCTGCTGGTAAAAGGCTTCTCTGAGGTCAATCATCTCAGCTTGATGATCAAGCACTTCCACTGAAGAAACATTTCGATGTACCATTGGTATGTACATCCTCCATTGCATTATGTCATTCATATTTGTGGTGAATAATTTCACATGGTCTTATTTTGCTCATGCCCTCGGCCCTGTTCATTCTTGGAATTGTGCCACCCATTTACAGAATGTCCATCTGAATGACCCTTCATTTTGGCAAGAAGTCTTGCATGAACGGAATTCTGAATTGCTATTGCTTCTTGAATGCTGTTGTGAAGCTGTCTGCATAACTCATCAAGCGCAAGCATGGGAAACGGTTCTTCAATAAGCACACCGACCTGGAAGACATTTGTAAAGGAAGTTAGCAAAGCAGTAACCCTGCGTCCCTGCAGATATAGCAAATGCTATGGATGATAAGCATGAAACTGGAACACAGTAAAATGTGGCTTTCCTCAAGTGGCTATACTAATGGTAGAGGTGCCTGATCAGAGAATAACTTTCACAGAAAACACTGCATACAAATGCATGTTGCAACAACAAGATCCAAACAAACGCACAAGAAAAAATGATAAAAGATTATTTGTGTTCTTATATCTGTTGGTTCTACTTCAACAATAGACCATCCAAAGTTTATGATTTTTTTCTCCATGTTCACAAGTATGTGGGCATTAGTAATTTTTAGCTTCTTAAAGACATCAGCATTCTCACAACAAACAATATTCAAATGATTACCTAGACCTTTAATTGATCTCAAATGTTTCATGAGCTAATTTTAAAATGGTCTGCAATTTTTTCACAAAATAATGTTATTCTCTAACAACTACTTTCCAAATACATAAATTACTTGAAGAAAGTAAAATTTGAAGGACTGTACTGATATTTCTAGTCAATCTGTGAATTATAGTTGAGAATCTTCTGATACAGATGATGTCCATTATAATAAGGTTGTTCTTACATTCTTTTTATCGTAAATGCATTTACTAAAGTGGCATCTTAGATAAAACTTCCAGATAATCTACATTTTCACACACTTACGAAGTTGCAATGTCTATTTTTAATAGAAGTTGTCTCTAAATAATCTCACCTTTGGATATTATCAACCTAATCCATGGATGAAGAGTATTCCTGACTCAGTTAACCACAAATATTTCCATCACTTGGTTAGCTTATGTTGCGAATACTTATTCTCCAACAGAATATTCAAAAATAAATTAAAGAATCATGAAAAAATAGAAAATATCCAATAGAGGGAATAAGACATTATAAACTAGCAGTTTTCAGTAAAAAAGAACTTCAAGTACATTGTGCAATAAGTGTTAGCATTAGCATTTTTTATGGAGTTAATAATTATCATTATAACTTCTCAAGAGTGCTTAAAGGTATTCCGTAATTAGCAAACTCAACATTATGTCAAATACATGAGAATAATGGATTCTGTAATGCTAACTTGCAGGAAGATGGAAAATATCTCAGAATATTATCAAATGTAACATTTAAGTAATTGCCTAGAGTATATAGATGTCAGAATAATGGATTTTAAAAGAAAGTTAAGGCTTAGACAAATTTTTAGCATCTATATATATATTACTTTAAGATGTATTGGAAACTTAATGATTCTCCTTTGACCCAAAACGAAAATAATATTTGTTAAATGTATATATATATATATATATATACACACACACATAGGTTATTATGGTGTAGGATAGATTATCTAGTGACTCGTGCATACGTTACATGTATACACCTCTATATATATACCTTGTTAACATGAATGAGAATGAACCCCTTTTTGGCTCAACATCAACATGGTATCGGAGCTCTAGGGTTCTCTCCTACTCCCTAGGGTCCAGGCGGTGCAGGCTAGGTTTCTGACGGCCGACTAGGTTTCCGGCGGCCAACTAGGGTTCCGACAAGCTACTCCGGCGATCTCCCCTTTCTTTTGGTCATCTCCAAGTGGGTGCCTCTCTGTGTCCGCCTGCCTGGCAGACATCATCTACTAGGCGAACATACCTTTTAAGTTCGCCGGATCCGACGAACTTCTCGTACAATCTACCGGCACTGCCCTCTTCCTCCGCCCGATCAGGCGGATTTCTCTCCAACTGGCCCTTTAGGGGTTGTTTTCTGCCGGGCAGCGGATCTCAAGCTCCACCTCTTCAAGGTGGATCTTCCGGCAGCACCAAACCGCTGCCTCTAGGCAGCGGATTCTCGTCGCCTCTTCTCCCACGGTGGGCTGCCCTTTAGGGCTTATCTCGGCGGCTGGTTTTGTGATATCTTCGACGACTTAGGGCATTCTCTTTTCAAAGGAAACAACATCCCTCTCCATCATTCGATCCCTCTGTGCCTTCATCAAGGTATCTCCAGATGATTTTGCCTTGAGTTATCTTCACGTTTCAGACGCCGTCGATGTCAAACTCATTGATGGAACCGAAGATGACTTCCTTGTGCACATCCATCAAACTCAATGGTGCAAACTACCTCCTCTAGTCAAGGGCTTTTGGTCTTCTACGTGGTTCTCAAAGGAAGACCAAACATCTTGATTGTGAGCCCCCCGATGCACTGAATATTAAAGAATACGTTGAATGGGAGGCTAATGAGTTTGTCGTTCTCTCCTGGATGCCCAACAGCCTAGAGCCTCAAATAGCATCCATTGTGGTCTTTTAGTTGTGGGATGCCATAAAGAATACCTACTTCCAAGACAAGAAAATCTCAAGGATCTACACTTTGTATTCAGAAATATTCAACATAAAATTGGAAGGAGGATCCATTCAGGACTTCTATGCCACATTGAGAGGAAAGGCAGAGTATCACCCCTTCATTGCAGATGTCTCGGTTCATAAGAGGCAACATGAGGAGTTTCTTGTAGCTCGGTTCCTATTCGCCCTTCCTCCTTCACTTCAAAGTGTGAAGTCTGAGTTGATGGTAGATAATACGATAATTGACCTCAGTGGTGCTATGGCCAAGGTCCTCAGGATGACTGAACTCAACCCTGCCCCCTATCCTGCTTCTATAGGACAAAGTGCAGCCCTTGCTACAGAGGGCAAGGGTTGAGGTGGTGGTAGAACGGGAGGCCATAAAAGAGGAAGGAAATCCTTTCCACCATGTTAGTTTATCAACGGTGGCACAAGGGTGCATGTGGAATATTCATAAAGCACACCTCACCACCACCTCCTCACTCTCAAGATCCTCCTCCTGATCTTGAACTTCTTATTGCCCTACGCAAAGGTAAACGGAATTGTACTGCTCATCACATTCGTAACTACATGTCTTTCACTCATCTCTCACCCTCGTTTTGCCAATTTGCCTTATCTTTGTCTTTTGTGTCCATTCCCAGAGCATCCTGCTTGATCCCAAGTGGAGAAGTGTCATGGATGAGGAGATGGATGCACTCAAAGCCAAACATACATACTTGGGACCTAGTAACTTTACCTCCCGGAGCAAAACCAATGGCTTGCAAATGGGTATTCAGTAGAAATATCTACCAAATGGGTCCATTCAACGGTATAAGGCTCGCTTGGTCGCTAAAGGCTTCACACAATAGTTTGGTGTTGATTATTTTGAGACCTTCTCGCCTGTAGCCAGACTAAACTCTGTCGGGATTCTCATCTCCCTTGCCATAAATTTGGGTTGGAGTATGCATCAATTGGATGTTAACAATGTTTTTCTTTACGATGACTTAACTGAGACAGTCTTTATAGAGCAACCACCAATCTTTATAGAGTAACCACCTGGGTACGTTGCTCAAGGGGAGAATCCAGTATGTCAATTAAAGAACGCAATATATGGTCTCAAACAAAGTCCTCGGGCATAGTTTGACAAACTGAGCAGAATTGCTTCTGCCATTGGTCTAAAAGAATGCAAATTTGACCACTCGATGTTCACACGACAGATATCTGCTGGGAATGTAGTTCTTGCAATTTATGTGAATGACATCTTACTCACTAGCAATGATCGTGATAGAATTGAGGAAGTTAAAGCTCATTTGAAAAATCACTTTGTGACAAAGGACTTGGGTCGTCCGAGGTACTTCCTTGGTATCGAGTTTGCCTATAATGGAACAGGGGTGGTTATCTTATAGAGAAAATATGCTATGGATCTCCTAAGTAAAGTAGGCATGCTGAGATGTAAACGAGTTGACGTACCCATTGACACGGGTGTCACCCTTCAAATGACTTTACAAGGTTTGGACCAGACATAGGGATACAGTGTAGATATTGTATTATCTACATCTGTTGCGGATATGGATACGAATATCCATATCCGCACAGCATTCAGATGTCGATATCCACACCGCATTTAATAAAAAATTAATTAAAAAATATATTTAATAAAAAATAATAACTTACATTATTAAAATTCATAACAATTAGTTACTTACTAAGGTTTTATATGTAATTTACCATAAAACTTACATATATAATATATATTAAGTAACTTATACATGGGTAAAAATGATAATTTTTCATATGCGGATATGCAGTGCGGATACAGTGTGGATCCACATCCATATGTGTATCCACACCACATCCGCGTGATACAAATTTTGTAAATCCATATTTGCATCCATATATGTTTTTATTTGCGGATATGAATCGAATACGATGCGGATGCGCTTTTTAATTGGCAGATGCGGATAAAATTAACCAAACATCTCCTTTGTGGTTGGTGTTGTTAGTTAATTCATGCATCAACCCAAACGTTCTCCTTGAATGATCTATTAAAAATCCTACACTATGTTAAGCGATCACTAAGAAAAGGCCTCTGGTTTTAAATAAATGGACATATAAGAGTAGAATGGTTTTAAATAAATGTCGAGTCTGTTTAAGATAGAAGATCTACCTTGGGATATTGTACCTACGTAGGGAGAATGGTTACTTGGAGGAGAGTAAGAAACAAAATGTGATGGCTCGCTCCAAGTGCCGAAGGTGAGTATAGGGCTATGGCTCACATGTATATGGACTTATGTGGGTCAAAAGTCTTCTCAGAGAACTTGGGTTCTCCTTTAATGAACCTATGGTCATGCACCGTGACAACTAATCTGCTATTCACATTGCTAGTAATGTTGTGTTCCACAAAAGAACAAGCATATTAAAATTGATAATCACTTCATTCGGGATGTTGTCCCCTCTAAGAAGATCATCACTCCTCACACATCTTCCCAAGAATAGATTGTAGACATCTTCACCAAGAGAGTCAATTCTACTCGATTCAAATTTTTGTGTAACAAGCTGGGCATGATTGACATCTATGCTCCAGCTTGAGGGGAAGTGTTAAATATGTATATATATATATATATATAGGTTACGATGGTGTGATAGGTTATCTAGTGACTCATGCATACCTTACAAGGTATATAGACACTATATATATATATAGGTTAAGATGGTGTAAGATAGGTTATCTAGTGACTCATGCATACCTTACATGTAGACACCCCTATATATATACCTTGTTAACATGAATGAGAATGAACCCCCTTTTGGCTCAACATCAACAATATTTATCATGAGTTAGACAAGGCAAATAATACTAGGTTTCTGATTGGTGCTCAGCTGCTGCTTGAATTTGAACCAACACATCTAGTGGGCCTAAGTTTAACATAAATGAATGTGAAATATTGATTAGTATATAATAAATTTTATACATGTATAACTGAAGAGGAAATATCGCTTACTTCTTCAATGCAGAACAAAGAGGCTGCACTTATAAAGGTGGCTGGAATGACCATCCATTTGCAATCATCCCAAAGTATCACAGGAAGTGTAAGATGCCATAGGACTAGAAATCTTGATGTTAAACGTGTATAGGATAAAGGGATAGGAATCCCCATGATCTGTTCACAAACACCAACCCCTTCATGGAAGCAGCAGAGCTTTGACTCCTACATTAACAAAATAACTATAAATTTGCAGTACTGAAATTTGTTCAACTCTTAAGTCTTATGTTTCCTCTGCAGCATGTGAATCAAAAATGAAACAAGAAATAGATTAGTAAAACAAAAAATAAAGTTTCTCGTGATATATAGGTCCTTGTCAAATAGATTAGTAAAACAAAAATGAAATAAGAAATAAAATGAATTTCCTAGTTCTCAGATAGTTGTAAATTCTTATTAAGCAGATCAAAAGATAGCCTATAATTGTATAATGAAACATCATTGTACTTCTACTTGTGCTATGAAATGATAGAATTCAACCTTTGGGCTAGACAAAAACATTGTGCATTTTAAAATTACAGGAAGCAAGAACAACACCGTGACAATTTGCTTGCCTGTTTTACTATTACAACCATTATGACCAATATTGCATAACAAATTATATAAGTCATTGGGATCTTCCAGATATTCAAACCAATGTGGGAACAGGAAAAACAAATTCAGGAGTTAGAGGACAAGGAGTTCTTCGTAAGTTCATAGTTCATACATGCATTAAGATGATTATCCACATATCTACATTCAGTCATCTAAGGTTTAGGATTTTGTGGTCATCTATTAATTCGTATTCAACTATTTTCTGCTTGCCACTGGTAAAATCCTTATGTTGGTCCATGCTGGTCAGTACATTTTATGCTGGCAGCGAAGCACATTATCAACGTCTCTTTGATCTGCAACATTTAGAACCTTGCCTACTCCTCTTTAGTTTATGACTCCTAGAACCATTAAGAGTCCTCAACTACTTCAGTAACAACCAATATTCTCACAAATATTCTCCTGCGACTAAGAAATATAAACACAAAAGTTGAGCTTTCAATGAAACAAAACAATGATTTTACGTGTTATTTAAAAAACTACCAACAGTTACCCAAGAATTTTGACACCAATTATACCTATACATCAAATATAATTAGGGTAAATTACACTCCTCAGTCCCCCCTACTTTTGGAAATAACAATACCATCCCTCAACTATGTCACCAGACACCATTGATTATTGCAATAATAGATCTTGCCATCATCATGATGTGGATTATTGTATATTTTAATAATAAAATATTTAAAATTAATAAAAATGACTAAAACTCAGCACAATGCTAAAATTATTTTTATTAATTTTTAATTTATACTACTAAAAATATAAAATAATCTAGATTATCAACTTAGGATAGTGTGGCAGGATTTATTATTAAAATAATCAGGGGGTTTGATGGCTCGTAATTGAGGGGGGCTATTATTATTTCAAAAGTAGAGGTGGCATTGTAATTTGTCCTGTAAATTTATACAAAATCACTACATATGTCCCTGAAAAAACATTGGTTCATAATCAAACTGGATATACAATCCTTGGTCTGCATTAGGATGCACCAGTTCACTTTAAATATGCAGCATATCACATTTTTTAATGTTTCTTCCTGATTACTTGATCACTGATTAAGTAACAACATATATTTATAAAAAATGGATTTGTCATATACTCATATATAATAGCATATTAATTCCACATTCCAGCAATATGGAATCATCAGATCATAACTTAAAAATCCTTTTCCGTGCATCATATCTTTAACTCCCGCTTACTAGTTTCCCATGTATACCCATCAGTACTTTTACTCAAATATGATATGTATAGGGTTTGTCAGAATAACTCCCGTTTACTATTTTCCAATGTAAGTAACAACATAAAAATGAAGGGATAACAACACAGGTAGATGGAACACAATTGGTAATCAACATGAGAGACTAGAGAGCATGAACATGCCATATGTTAGTCCAATCATTTAGTGAGCATGGTAGAGTTGTTTTGCTATTGGCTACTATGACATGTGGTAACACGAGGATAACTATTTTATCTTGCACAAGAACTTACCAAAAGGTTGCCCATCAGTACTTTGACTCAAATATGATATGTATAGGGTTCGTCACAATAACGCCCATTTACTATTTTCCAATGTAAGTAACACCATACAGATGAAGGGATAACACTAGGTAGAAGGAACACAATTGGTAATCAATGTATAGGGTTTGTCACAATAACGCCCATTTACTATTTTCCAATATAAGTAACACCATACAGATGAAGGGATAACAGGTAGATGGAATCAAAGAGGAAGGTACACTGATGACGTCAGCACAAAGGCGATTCGGGCGACTGATGGCGCCAATCCCGAAACCCAAAGAACCTCCAGATCCAGCGGCCAAGGAGGCTTCCGATGGGTGGAATGTGGAGGGAAGACGTGATCTGAAGTATTATGAAGATGGAACTGGAGCTACTTTGCCGACGGCGAGGCTATTGGAGGGAGGCTTGGAGAATCGGCGGAACCCTAATCTGGGAAAGGTACCTTTAACTTGGGCAAGTTTGTTTAGAATGTCTGGTAAGGAAAATAACTGGGCAACATCAGAAGTATTAGCAAAGAAAATTGAAAAAATACAGGAAAGTTCAAAAGGGAGAATAAGAATTGATAGCAAGGATTTTGAGGAAGCCCGTAAGGATTGTAAGAGAATATTGTATGGGAAGTTCTTTGGCAGAACACCCCCATTGGAGCTAGTGAGGAGTTCTTTGCCCAAGATCCGGAAATTGAAGGCTGGATGCTGTATCGTGGATTTGTCTTCTGGGTTTTTTGCTTTCAAGTTTGAAAATGATGAGGATTAGTGGGAAGTCTTTTCAGGTGGTCCGTGGTTTCTAAGGGGGCAGGTTCTTTCAATTATCCTGTGGAAGGATAATTTTCAGCCTATCAAGGAGAAGGTTAACTTGGTGCCTGTGTGGATACAACTTCCGGGATTGCCATTTGAGTATTTGCATTATAATATTTTACCTCAATTGGCTGCTGTGATTGGAAGGCCTCTGAAGATTGATGACTATACAAAAGCTGGGTCAAGAGGGAAGTTTGCTAGGATGTGTGTGCTGTTGGATATCTCCAAACCTCTGGAGCAAGGTTTCTGGATTGAGACTGAGGGAGGAAGTTTTTTCCAAACTGTAGCATATGAGAATTTGCCCGACATTTGTTTTGGGTGTGGTAGAGTGGGGCATAATCAGGCTGGTTGTCATTTACATGGTGTAGAGAAAGAAAAGAACAAAGTGGAAGATGCAATGGATGTATGTGGGGAGAAAAAGGAGGAAGATTTGCTTGGACCTTGGGTTCAAGTGCAGAGAAGGAAAAGGATTGGAAACAGACAGGTTATGAACAGAAACAAGGAGGTTAGTAACTCATTTGTAGTGCTAAACAATCCTGCTTTTGAGGATGAGGCAAAGGGGAGTGTGGGGCAGAAGAAGAAAGAAGATAAAAATGATGCAAAGGAAAAATGTAATTTGATGGAAGTTAGTAGTAGTGGTGTTAAAGTGAAGTGTGTATCTAATAATAATGGTTTTAGCAAAAGGACAGAAGGGAGCTTGAGGGATGAAAGCATGGAAGTGGAAAAAAGTATGGTTCTGCCTAAAATGGGAAAGAAAGGAAATGAGAAGATAAGAATTGATACCAATGATGGAGTTTTTCAATTCAAAGCAAGTAAGGTTGACAATAATAGTATGGAAGAAAGTGATAAGATGACAGATACTCACGGGGGAGCTCGAAAGGAGGTGGTGCCGGATGAGCTAGATATGTTAGCAGAGATGGTGACCAAGTCAATTGGAAGAGTGATGGAGAATATAAATGATGAAGCAGGTTTGATAGAAAACAGCATAGACCCAGAGGCCTCAAGGAATAGGAAAGAAAAGGAAGTAAAGCAAGGAGTGTGAACAGTGGAAAAGAGGTAGTAAGTGTACCAGTTGAGTACAGTTGTTTTAAAAGAAAGAAAAAGAGATTCTCCAATGAGTGTTATGCTCTTGGAGATGAAGGTGACCCTAGTGAATGCAATAGTGGGAGGATTGGTAGTCAAAATTAGATCAATGATGAAGTTGATTTCATGGAACATGAGGGGGGCAGCTAGGCCAGAAGCAATGGAGTATTTGATGTTGTTAATTAGAAATCAGAAACCTAATATAGTGTGTTTGCAGGAAACACATTTGGTGGAAAATGAAGCAATGGAGTTCATTAACAAGTTCAGAAGACATTGAGAGGGAGACTTTGTTCCAAGTAGGGGAAGATCTGGTGGTATTATTATGTTATGGAAGAAGCTAAGTGTGGAAGTGAAAGTGGTCTTTAAAAATTGCCAAGTCATAAATGGGCTAGTAAGAATGAGAAATGATAAATGTTTCTTGTTATCTGGGGTATATGCAAGTAATTCTGCAAAGCAAAGAGAAGTGTTGTGGAAAATTCTAGAGGGGATGGAGATTGCTGATTTAGCTTGGATAGTTATGGGTGATCTAAATTGTATTTACAGTGCTGATGAGAAATGTGGTGGAAAGATGTTTCAGTGTAACAAATCTGTAAGGGATTTCAGGGAATTCTTAGAGAAGACAGGCTTAATGGATGCTGGTTACAGGGAGCCTAGATTCACTTGGTCAAACAATAGGAAAGTAGGGGAGCTGATTCAGGCAAGAATAGACAGATTTCTTTATAATGCAAAATGGTTGGAGTGGAAACTTAAGTTGTCAGTTTCTCATTTACAGAGAATGAGCTCTGATCATAGGCCTTTGGTGATGAAATGCATTAGAGACAGAAATTTTGTTAAGAAGAGTAGAGGATTTATATTTGAACATTTCTGGATGGAGTATCCTGAATTATTTGAAATTGTGAAGAATAGCTGGGATGAGGATGGAGCACTGGAAGGAAATTTAGCTGATAAACAGAAAGTGTTATCTGAGAAATTAAAAATTTGGAATAAGGAATTTGTGGGTCATCTAGAAGGAAAGCTGAAGGAGGATTTGCTATCTCTTAAGGAGTTGGAGTTAAAGGAGGAATGTGGGTTACTTGATGAGAATGAATATGGTGTTAAAGATGGGCTGGTGGAAAGGATTAAAATGTTGAACAAGCAGATTCAATTAAAGTGGTGGTCTTAATCGAGGAAGAAATGGATAGATGAAGAGGAAAAGAATACTAAGTATTTTCACAATTTGGTGAACATGAGAAGAAGAAGAAATCAAATTGAACATCTGAGAGTTGAGGATGCGGAAATAAAGGATGAGAAGAAGATGGTGGAAGCTTTTGCAAGTTGGTATGAAAAGTTATGGAACAATCCTGATGACAAGGGTGTAAGGATTTCTGAGATGGATAAGGTTAATTGGATGTGTATCAGTGAGGAGGAAGGGAAGGCATTGAGTGACAGCTTCAGTCAGGAGGAAATTTGGCATGCTGCCAATGGTTTAGGAAGAGGGAAAAGTCCAGGTCCAGATGGATTTATATTGGAATTTTATCTGAGACATTGGGAGTGTGTTGGTAAGTCTGTAAAGATGGAATTTGATAGAATTTATAGAACTGGAGTGATTCCTGTCGAATGGAAGGAGACAGACTTAGTACTGATACCAAAAAAGGAGAAACCAAGAGAGATAAAGGATTATAGGCCGATAGCCTTATGCAATGTTATCTATAAGATATTTGCAAAGGTATTGGCTAACAGAATAAGAAAGGTTCTGGAGAAATTAATTAGCCCACAGCAAAGTGCATCTGTGCCAAATAGATGTATGCAGGATTGTATTTTGGTAGTCAATGAGGCTGTAAATTCCTTGCATGGTTCAAAAGCTGAGAAACCATACATTATTATCAAGATGGACTTGGAGAAGGCATATGACAGAGCTGACTGGGATGCAATACTGGGGGTGATGCAAAAGATGAAATTTCCTGAAGAAATGAGAAGATGGATGAAGAATTGTTTGAGTGTTGATAACTTCAGTTGTAAAGTTAATGGAGTGAAATCCAGGTATTTCAGGAATCAAAGGGGGATAAGGCAAGGGGATCCCCTATCCCCTTACTTGTTCATATTAATGGAACAGTTCCTATCTGCATTAATAGAGAGGTATGTAGAGGAAAGGAAATTGAAGATTTTGAAGTTGGGCAAAAACAAAATAAGCCATTTGCTTTTTGCAGATGACCTAGTTGTATTCATCAAAGGAGATAGAAATACTTGCATAAATCTGAAGGAAATGCTGGGAGTGTACTGTGAAGTAACAAATCAGAAAATTAACTTTGAAAAGTCTGAAATATTTTTTCCTGGTAAATGCAGAGCAGAGGTGAAGCACAAGATTAGTCAAGAACTTGGAATGAAGGAGGGTAAATACCCAATGAAATACCAATTTAAGTTAGTGGAGAAAATTGCTAGAAGAATGGATATGTGGGCAAAGAACTACATTTCTCAAGCTGGAAAAAGGGTGTTAATAAATTCAGTTGTGACTTGTGAGTTCTATGCCTGTTCATGCAATGCTATCAACCTGGGTTAGTGATAAAGCAATGAAGAAAGTTAGTGGCATGACAAGAGATTTCTTTTGGGGAGGAAGTAGTAAAGGAGGCAGTGCTAAGCTAATTAGCTGGGAGAAGGTTACTTTGAACAAGAATGAGGGAGGTTTGGGTATCAGGGATATCCAGATTATGAATAAGGCTCTAGCTGCAAAAAGGTTATTGCCTTTGCTAAATAGAGAAGATAGAAGTTGGGTGAATGTATATTTGGAGAAGTATGGACAGGTGCACCCTTGGAGAGAGGTTAAAGGTAGAAAGAAATCCTGGTGTGCGAAGGGGATATTTGATACTATGGAGGTGTTAAAACAAGGATTTAGACTAAGTATAGGGAGTGGAAGAAATGCTAAAGTTTGGGAAGATCCTTGGATAGATGAGATACCTCTGATGAAGTGGCCAACATTCTGTAATGTTCAAATGATGAGTAAAATTATTCTAGTAAGTGAGCTTATTCAAGAGGGGGAGTGGAATTTGAAACTACTAGAGGAATGTTTTGATGAGAATTTATGTGGAAAAATCACTGCTATTGAATTAGATACTGAAGGTGAAAGAGATACCTGGGTGTGGAGTCCAAATAAGAATGGTATTCTAAATGTTAGGGAAGCTTACTGGCATTTGAAAGACAGGAAGGAATATGCAGGAGAGAAGCAGGTAAATTGGAAGAAATTGTGGAATATCAGAATTCAGAATACCTGAAAGGGTTAAAATGTTCAATTGGAAGTTGGCTTGGAATAGGTTGCCTACAAGTAGCTGGTTCGTAAAACATAATGGCATGGAATGTGAAAAGTGCTATGTGTGTGGCAGTGGAAGGGATAAGATAAATCACATTTTTTTGGAATGTGAGGATGTTGTTCAATACTGGGAAATGGTGCAGAGCCAGTTTGGGATAAAATTCAGATTCTTCAGGTCATGGGAGAAGGGAGGTTGGCTTAGAGAAATGGAAGGATATGATTTGGAATCTGCAGGAAAGTTAGCTGCATTCATAGCTAATTCCTTGTGGTTAATTTGGAAGAACAGGAATAAGGCAAAGCATAAAGAGAAGCTTGAGGGGTGGGAGAGAATGTTTAGGAAGGCTCTGAAGGATGCTTTGGATTACTGGGAAGGAGGGAAAATTGAGATGAAGAATACAAGTAGTATGAGCAAGCTGGTAGCAGATGGTAAGAGGGATGCTGATGATGTTCCAAGGTTGATGTGTGATGCTGCATGGAAGAATGGTGAATTGGTGATACAGCTGGAGTAGGATTTCTAGTCTTACAAGGAGGAAATTGTATAGCTGCTGATAGTGGAATTGTAAAGGCGTGTGATGTGTTGATGGCTGAGTGTAAAGCCATCTGGTATGGGCTGGATAATGTGAGAAAGAAAGCAATGAAAGGATTTGTTGTATGTTCTGATTGCTTGAATGCAATTAGGATTTTAAGAGGTGAATGTGAGGTCCCCTGGAAGATTAAGGGAGTGATAAATAAGATTCTGAAATTGGGAAGGTTTTTGAGGGTAAGAGAGTGGAAATATATTACTAGGGAGGAAAACATGGGTGCACATTCTGGTGTTGTGGGTAGATTGAGGAGTTTTGAGAGAGGAGAGGTGTTTGATTGTGATAACCAAGGTTTAAAATCTCGGTACCGGTACCGATTTCGGTCACCGGCCGAAACCGGTACCGTACCGTACCGACACACGGTACGGTCCGGTACGGAAATAGCATACCGTTTTTTTTTTTAAGAGTTAGATATAACTCTAATAATACATAATTGATGAATAAATGCTTAAAATCAATATTCAAATGTCAAATACATAAATTCAATGTTTAAAAGCCATTTGGTACTCTATTAGGATTTTTCATAGATACAAGAGAATAACATTAGAATTAATACCATGTGTTGGTACGCAACATAAGACGTACCAACTCATGATATTCATCATCTTAGTTGATGTTGCGCTACGTCTTATGTTGCGCTACGCAGAGTCTTCGGCGGAGCCCCCGGAAATTTTTTAGACCCTTTGGGTTGTGGGCCTGTGTCGCCCTATATTAATTCTAATGTAATTCTCTTGTATCGAGAAATCCTAATAGAGTACCAAATGGCTTTTAAACATTGTATTCATGTATTTGACATTTGAATATTGATTTTAAGCATTTATTCATCAATTGTATTATTAGAATTATATCTAACTCTAAAAAAAAACCGATATCGTGTAATACCGGGAGGTATAATACATATACCGCCCGGTATAATACATATACCGCCCTTACCGGGCGGTATATAGAGAAATACCGCCATATACCGCCCGGTATACATGATATACCCGGTATTTTCAAATACCGGGTATATCGAATACCGGAATCCCCAAAAACCGGTATATACCGTTTCGGGCGGTTTTTTAAACCTTAGTGATAACAGTAGTTTTGTAAATTGTTGTGATGCTTTTAATAATAGTGATATCTCGGAAAGGAATGAGGAAGCCAAGATTGGTGGAGTCATGAATTTCTAGAGATGCTTTTCCTTTGAAAAAAAAAAAACAGGTAGATGGAATCATGGAAGTATGGAACACAATTGGTAATCAACATAAGAGACTAGAGAGCATGAACATGCCATAAATTAGTCCAATCATTTAATGAGCATGGTAGAGTTGTTTTGCTATTGGCTACTATAACATGTGGTAACACAAAGATAACAATTTTATCTTGCACAAGAACCAACCATAAGGTTACGCTTTGGTTCTTCAATGTGTAAGATCTGAATGCTCTGTGAGATAAACTCAATAACACAGCGAGGACGATGTTTTGACCTCAGAATAACTGCTAGATCATCCACATCAAGCAAAGTCTGCAAATCTGCTTTGATATCTGAACCACTAGTAACATGGCACTGCAGTTAAATTCAGAAGAATGATGTCAGCTTAGATTGACTGAATCATAACTAACATCTATAACAAGAGATTTAAATAGACTAATAATTGAACCATCATAACGCAAAAGCACGTCCAATCCTAGTTCACAAACATAGGATAATACCTGAAGTAGGCATGCCTCTGTGACAACATTATGCTCTAATTCCGTTAAATTAATTGCTAAAATCTAGAGTCAAAACAACACGCTAAAGTTTCTATTCCACTGCTTGAAAGCAACTTTAGAGTGATAGTTTCCCAGCAGCTCCAGTTAATCTCAATCAACAAATGACCATACACCAGCAGGAGATAATCATAGAAATACAACCAAACGAATTAGCAAATGACATATTTTTCAGGGCATGAGTGTGTATGTGTGTGTGTAACATGCCACCGGAAAAAGAACCAAGTGTCATAAAGAAACAGTACAAGTTAGAATCGAAACGGACCTTGAGAGCCACCGGAAACGCCATAATATAATTTAAGAGGGATCGCTTTACTCCCGCGTCGTCTTCCCTCCCCTTGGCCATCAACACCATCCCAGCGAGCTCGCTGGCGACGGCCATGACCCTCATCCATGCCTTCCTCCCCTCCTCGAACCTCGAGTAGGAGGCCTCGGTCCTGAAGACGAGCAGCAGCGCCAGGGCGGGCGCTGTGAGCTGATACGGCAGCGAGGACGAGCGGAGCAGTGGGAAGAGGCCCGGTGGCAGCCAGGCGGAGGCAACGGCCGAATTGTAAAGGGTTAGAGCAGCGGCCACGGCAGTGAAGGCAAAAACAGGGGGGATGAGGGAGAGTATAACACGGGAGGTGAGGCTGGATAGGAGATGACGGAGGTGGCGGCGGGAGCTGCGATGGGCGCGCCAGTCATCGGGCGTGTAGAGATAGCGGCGCTTGCGCATGCCGAGCTCCTTCACGGCGTCGGCCCAGTCTGGGATCGAGCGAAGGAAGTCACTGAAGGAAGGGGACTCGGCATCGGCGGGGGAATTGAAATTGGAGCAACGGAGTGGGGGAAGGGGAGGAATACGAGGCGTGAGAGGGCTTCTCGTGGCGAAGAGGAGAGAATTGGAATTGGGATTGGAATTGGAGGAGGAGAAACAGAAAAAATGCGGAGGTTGGGGGAGTTTGGCCATTTTGGACTATTGGAGAGGAAGGCAGAGAAGGTGTTCGAAGGAATGCGTTCCTTTCTAAGCTTCGAAATATCGGGAGAGCAAATGCGGGTTGGTGAGGCGAGACGAAGTAAAAGTTTGGATGTTCGACGGCGACTGCTGTGGATAATGGAGGTACACGTATGGAAAATAGCAACTCAACGAGTGAGAAAAAACGAATATTTTAAGGCATTTAACCTTTTTTTATAAATAAAAAAATCTTTAATTTTACAATTTACTACGTAAGCTAAAATTTGAACTTACCTCGATTGACTACATAAGATTCGATCGGACTTGACCTCGATTGACCCTTAGTCAATCGGTTAGACCGAACGATCGAGAGTTGACACAGTAACATTATAAATAGAGAAAATTAATAAAAATGATACGAAAGATTGAGTTTTTAATAAATTTGATTCACACTTTTATTTATAATTAATTTATATTCAAAATTTTATTTTAATATCAATTATATATTCTCATCAACTGGGTGTTAAAGTAGATATTATATGCTGACGTGGACTGCACAGTCAGCATAAATAAATTAATTTTTTATTCAAAATTATCTCGTCATCAAATGATCCACATCAATGAGATCAATTAAAAAAATATATAAAAACTCTTCAACGTCACGTCAATTATATCTTTAAAAAAAAGAAAAAAGTAATTGAATATTTTTTTAAAATTGATCTTGCTAACATGAATCATTTGATGACGATGCAATTTTAAATGATAAAAAATTAATTTATTTATGCTGACTGTGCAATCCACGTCAGCATATAACAGCTACTTTAACATTCAGCTTACGGGAGTATACAATTAATACCAAAATAAAAGTTCAAATATAAATTAGTTAAAAAAAGTATGAGTCATATTTGTTAAAAACTCAATAGTTCGTGATATTTTCATTAATTTTTTCTTATAAATATAATAATTACAGTGTCATGCTCTACACAATAATATGTGATTTTAAAAATAAAAAATAAATAAATAGAATTTTTATATTTTTATATATCATTATAGTCTATTTAAAAAATGATATTTTTCATACTTAGTAATATAATTTTAATTTAAAATTATATACATTTAAAATTAAAATTAAAATTAAAATTTATAATTTTAGGGGAAAATGATTATTTTAAACTAAATTAAATTTTTATTTCATGTAAAAGTATATTTTAGTAATCTTAATAATTAAAACTAAAATTTTAAAGTTAATAAAATATAAAATATAAAAGGCAAGGGTATAAGCGAAAAATCAAAGAAAAAAAATTGGGTGAAAATATTTAGGCAGTGGAAATTCAAGGGTAATTAGATTAGAAATTGAAGAGAGCGTAAAAATAATAAATAAAAGTAAAAAGACAATGGTATAAATGAAAGATAAAGATAAAATTTGAATGAAAAAAAAATTAGGGCAAGAAAAATTTAGATGAGATGTTGATTCCTTTTATATATATAGAATTTACAAAACTAAAACATATAATATATGTATATTATATAAAATAATGTTAAGTTAAAAGTCATATATTGTATTTAGAAATAATTAATATATATATATATATATTATGCATATTATATATAATAGTATCAATAATTTTTCAAATTCTAATTTTGGTACGGAGAAATTTCCAAATCCAAAACCTAAGGGCCTGTTTGGTTAACGAAACCAAACTCGGTTTCGTGGTTTTGGTTTCAGCGAAACCAAACCAATTTACGAAATCTTGTTTGGTTGTATATTTTCGCGAAACCGAATCAAAACCGAGCCGAAAACCGGTTTCTGCGAAACCAACTTTTCTTAAGGAAAGTGAAAACAATCTTCACCTGTTTTCGTTGGTTTCAAATCACGCGGTTTCAAAAAAATGAAACCGGGCGGTGGCAAACTTGTAATAAAACAGAAATCTTGGTTTCAACACAAAACCCGATTTCGCGAGACTCCCTTCTCCTGGCAATCGATTTGGCGAGACTCCCTTCTCCTTGAGCCGCGACGACAAGGGCGACGACTCCGCGAAGAATCCTGTGCGACTCTGCTTCTACAGGTTACTTCCTCCTTCTTCCCTTCTCCTTCTTCTTCTTGGTCGCGACGACAAGTGCAACTCCTGACCCCTCTCTTTTCTTCTTCTCTCGGCCAGATCTGGCCCGACTTTCCTCTTCTTCTTCTCGGCCAGAAATGGCCTGACCCCTTCTTCTCTCGACCAGATCTGGCTCGACCTTCTTCTTCTCAGCCAGATCTAGCATAAGAATGGTCTTCTTCTTCTCAGCCAGATCTTATCTCCAAATCCAAATCGTCGCTTCCTTCGGTAATCACCGGATTACATATTCGTCCGGATTTCACCTCCACGCGCTCACCTCAACTGCATCTACATCGCCGATTCCATCTCCAATCGGATTTCATCTTCTTGATTTCCGATTTTATACTGGATTTCATCTTCCCGATTTTGTTTACTGATATTGTTTACTGATATTGTTTACTGATATTCTTAAGTTGCATTGGCATTTATTTACTGATATTGTTTACTGATATTGTGTTGAAAATGGTGGTAAACAGCCTTTGCCGATCAAAGAACTGCATAGCAGAGAGGTAGTTGAAATGTAAGGAAGCCCGACATATCTCATAATCATCACTAATGCATAGACTAGTTATATCCTAATTAGTTATATCATAATCATCTTATTTCCAGTCATTAACTGCTGCTTACGTACTAATATGTTGTTAGCTTTGTCTGCATCTTGTTATGACTTGAGATTTATTCTAGTGCTTTGTTTCTTTTGATTTTGACTCTAGTTTCTCCATCAACTGTATTATTTATTCTTTCTATGTAGTTTCCATTTACCATGTTTGTATGGAAGATATTGTGTGATTGGCAGCAAAGATAAGATTATACACTCTCAATTGTTCACATCTATAACTATAGTTTGAAAATAAAAAACTGCCATTGAACATGCTTGGATTTAAGTATAATGTTACTAATTCTATCTATTAAGTATTAGTTACTCCTCTTAGTAAACTTGCCAACCAATAACATGTTGATATTATGATTATTTGTAATAGTTGCTTAAGTAACACTACCACAAACTAAGATTTGGAATGATTTTTGGGCAAAGCTTGCTGGAATATGACTTTTATATCTTGCCTTATTTGTTTTTTCTCTCATAACCCTAGAACTTGTGAAAAGTGGAAATGTCGAAGATAGAGTCCTTTTTCTCCTGAAAAATAGCAAATTACATATTATCATATTTACACCCTTTGTCTGCATCTGTACTTTAGTTGTTCTTTTGTTGAAAAGGTGACTCCAGTTCTTGAGCGATTCTTTAGAAGATAGAGTCTTTTTTCACCTGAAAAATAGCAAATTACATATTATCATATTTACATCCTTTGTCTGCATGACTGCATCTGTACTTAGTTGTTCTTTTGTTGAAAAGGTGATTCCAGCTCTTCAATGATTCATTAGATGATAAATCTTACTTTCGACAGTCTTTACTTGATGGATGCCTGCAGAATGCCAGTATCAGTAGCTTTTATGTTGACTATAGCCTTGTGTTGTTCGGCAAAAAGCTAGCTTTCAAGATTTTAAAATTTATTTCTTTGTTTCGATAGTTGGTCTTATCTTCAGGTCGCTTTATCTCATTTTTATTTTTGTACTTACTGATTTTTATTTGCAGCTCCGGCCTAACTTCTCTGATGTATAGGTATTAATCTTGACAAAAATTAGGTTGATGCTCATAGCAATCTTGGAAATCTCATGAAAGCACAAGGCTTGATTCAAGAGGTAGGTTGCAGTAACTTACTTTTGGGTTTTATGTAAATGCTTCATTATTATTTAACTCCTATTTGGGTATATACCAATGAAGCTGAAGTTTCTTTAATGTCTTATGGACATTGCAAACTAACTTCTGGCTATTTTCTTGATTAGAATATTAATTTCCTTGTCTTATGGATTTTGTTCTCACATGAAAGAAAAGAACAAATCCCAGTGATTGCAACAAAAGTTTAAACCTAAATAAACCAGTATGTTCATTACATTGATTAAGGTGCTTGAACATTAGTTCTTTTTCATTCGCACATCATTAGTTCTTTTTCTTTCCCATTAGCATCATTAGCATCATTAGGAAAGGAGATTTATTCATTTTGCAAGTAAAATTTGTAGCTTGAACAACTTTTCTAACTAGTAAAATTTGTCATTCTAATTTCAGCGGATCTTTTTATAAGATATGGTTGGCCCTCGAAAATCTCGAGAAAAGATTGAAACTTGGCCCACTAATATCACCGAAGAATTTTTACTCATTTTGCAAGGATATTTTGCGGCAAATGGTACCACAAACTTTAAGCCCTCCATTTGGGAAGAAATTAGTGAAAAATTATATGAGAAATGTGAAATTAACTTTGGGGGAGAAAAGTGTAGACAGAAGAAAAATCGTATTCATCGGCTGTATCGAAATTTCAAAGAATTAATTAACCATACCGGCGTCACGTGGAATCCAAATACCAACAAAATCGAGGCTGATGAAATAGTGTGGAATAGTGTTTCGGTATGAGTTAATTTATATTGAATTGGTTTATATATTTTGCATATATTTCTCATTTAGATATTTTTAATGCATTTTCTTTGTATACACAGAAATCAGGGATAGCGTACAAAATGTGGAAAAAGAGTCCACCTAAACATTACCACTTGATGGATATGATATTTGAAAATCAATCTGCTAATGGTATGTTAGCAAGATCCTCTACGCAACAACCGTTGACTTCTGATGACGAACGAGCATTGGAGGATGATTTCATAGGAAATGGTGGGCATAACAAAAGAACAATAGATATTGAGGATCAGTCAGATGAGGAGACTTTATCATCTAAGCAACCTGTTCCAAGTGCGACTCATTCATCTCGAACCAAGAAAAGAGGTAAATCAAGAGAGAGTGCCGACCTTATTTTTGCAAAAGGATTTGATCAAATGACTAGTGCACTAAATTCATTTGCTGCAAGTAAGTTATCTATGAATGCAGCAACAAGTAGCTCATGCAGTGATCCACATACAATTCCTAATTGCATTGCACGGTTAGATACCATTCCCAATTTATCTGATGAAGTTTATTTCAAGGCAACAATGGTTCTTAAGGATGATGCTGGAGCTCGAGCTATTTTTATGTCAATGCCAGAGGACCGCATGAAATATTGGGTTCAAAATATTGATAAATTAGTTTAGATGTTATTGCACTCTTATGTTGGACTGTTTTAATTTTCATAAACTTATGTTGGACATGTAAAATTATTAATTTTAGATGTTATTGCACTCTTGGAACTTTTCACTCTTGTAACTTTCTATCACTAATTAGTAATTTTGGTCATATTAGTTTTTTAAAATCTAGATGAGTCTTAAATCAGTGGCTGCGGTTCTCAAGTTTAGAAAGTGTTATTGGTTTTATCGAAGTAAAAAAAATCAGAATAGTGGTATTTAACTGCTTATCAGTCATTCGTGTTTTTAAATCTAGATTAGTCTTGAATCAGTGGTTGTGGTTCTCAAGTTTGGAAGGTATTATTGGTCCAATCTAAGTAAAAAAAGATAATATCAGAATAATGGTATTTAGCTCATCAGGTATTCGTGTTTATAAATCTAGACGAGTCTTCAATCAATGACTGTGGTTCTCAAGTTTGGAATGTATTGTTGGTTCCATCTAAGTAAAAAAAATCAGAATAATGGTATTTAGCTCATCAGGTAATCATGTTTTTAAATCTAGAGGAGTCTTGAATCAGTGGCTGTGGTTCTCAAATTTGAAAAGTGTTATTGGTTCAATCAAAGTAAAAAAGAGAGAGATATATAAGAATAATGGTATTTAACAGCTCATCAGGTATTAGTGTTTTTAGATCTACACGACTCTTGAATCAGTAGCTGTGGTTCTCAAGTTTGGAATGTGTTATTGGTTCAATCGGAGTAAAAAAAGAATCAGTTTTTTTAAAATTTAGATGAATCATGGTTCTCAAGTTTGGAAGGTCGAAGTTACATACTTTAGGTGTGGGAGAATCTTCAGACCAAAATGTGATGCACGCAGTTAGGGAGGAAATTGCAAATCAAATTTGGGCAAATCGGCGTTGAGAGATTGAGTTTTTATTTATAATTATGTCACAATAATATTTTCTAAGGATGATATAATAAGCATCACTTGTGATTTTTATCTCAAATGAATTATGTCAACATAGTTTTATCTCAAATAAGCATCACTTGTGAGTTTTCACTAACCAAACACGTTTTCACTGAAACTGCATGATGAAAACTAATACTGTTTTCTATAACCAAACAAGTTTTCATTGGTTTCAATCAACTGAAACTGACACTGATTTTGCTAACCAAACACGTTTTCAGAAAATTGGTTTTCTGAAACCGAAACCAGTTTTCTGAAACCAAGTTTTTGGTTTTACTGAAACCAAATCAAAAATTAGTTTTCGCTAACCAAACAGGCCCTAAAGTTCTCGATTCCCATTTTACCCTCGACCAAAGTCTTGGTCAAAAATTATATATATATATATATATATAAAATTTAAATTATATGAAAAAAAATATGATAAAAATGATGTATATAATCTAAAAAATATTTTATTAAACTCTCTAATGCATTAAAGCCTTTTGCACAAAGTCTATAAAATTAAATTTAAATTTAAATTATGAAATTTTTTAATGTAAATATTAATTTTTGAGATCATAGTATCTCTTTGTATCATTAAAAAAATATTTTCAAAAATTATGAAGCTATTATAGACTTTGCACATAAATCTCTAATGAGTTAGAAACTTTTGTTTAAAATAATTTTATAATTATAAAAAATAAATTTTGATTCATAAAAAAAAATGTGTGATATAAAAAGATGTGCTGGAGTCTATAAAAATATTTTGAATATTTTTTTTTCACTATTTTTAAATAAAAATTAGTTTTATATGCTTTTGATAAAAAACTAGTTTGAGACTTTTGTTTTATAATAGTTTTATAAGTATAAAATATTTATTTAATTCATAAAATATATACCTAATGTAAAAGATGTGGTATAAATCTATAAACAATATTTTATTATTTTTAATTTTAACTTAATTTTATAGACTTTGGGCAAAAGTCTCTAATGGCATGTTTGTTTGTAGGATTTTCGTGTTTTCATTTCTTTTGAAACCAAAACCCGACCCGAAAACCAATTTGTTGACGAAAACGAGTCATGATTTCAAATCGATTTTGTGAAACGAAGTTTTCGCGAAACCCATATTTGTACATGAACCAGAATTATGCTTGGAGTAGAATTCTGGTTTTCGTGAAAAATACCCAAAACGAGTGGTGGCAAACTTGTAAATAAAATAAGTTCTCCGCCCATTTTGCAAAAACGAACAAAACCCGACTCATGCCTGTTAGGTCTTTTATCTCTCGCGACACCCCGACCCCGAGCAGAGCGGCGACAAGAGGCGATTTCTTCATAAAATGTATGATTTCTCGCCTCTAGAATATTTCGGAGTCGATTTTATTTGAACATTCTGTATCAAACAACGATAACCATCCGTATCAAACTTGTTTAAAAATATATGACATGTCGTATACTCATCATATATGACATGAATTGTATTTATTTATGACTTATCATATACTTACCCTATACTCAACATATTTATGACATACCCTGTACCTTATATAAAACCCTATATACACATATCATAATGAATTTGAATATGAACTTATGACAAACATATTTATAAAATACATACCATATATTATTTGAGTCATTAATAAATACTTTTGATAATATTTTTTTAATGTTCATTTTAATTTTACATTAGCTAATTCTTATTTATATATATTCAATATTATATTTTTATAAAAAATAAAATTTAATTCATAAAAAAATATGTGTGATATAAAAAGATATGTTGGAGTCTATAAAAATATTTTAGACAAATTGTTTTCACTATTTTTTAAATAAAAATTAATTTTATAGGCTTTGGATAAATGTCTCTAATAAGTTGAAGACTTTTGTTTTATAATAATTTTATAAGTATAAACAATTTATTTAATTCATAAAATATATATCTAATGTAAAAGATGTGGTATAAATCTATAAAAAATATTTTGGACAAAAAATATTTTATTATTTTTAATTTTAACTTAATTTATAGACTTTGGGTAAAAGTCTCTAATGCATTCGAACCCAAAGTCTATGATAGCTTTATAATTAAAAAAGACAGTTTCAATTAATGAAATATTTTTTTATTATACAAAAGAGGTGTTGTAGTTCAAAAAAATATTTTTCATCAAATTTTTTTTAATTTTAATTTAATTTTATAGACTTGGTGAAAAAGTCTCTAATGCATTAGAGAGTTCGAAAAATATATTTTTTAGACTATAACTTCTCCTTTGTATAATAAAAAAAATATTTCATAAATTAAAATTATTATTATTATATATATATATATATATTGGCCAAAGTCTCTAATTGGCCCAGGGGCAAAATAGTTATCCGAAGCACTAGATTCAGGATTTATGACACCAAAATTCGGATATGAGAATTTTTCCTCTCCCAAAATTTGATTTTGGAAAATTATTGTGATAGTATTAAATATAATATAAAATGACATGTATATATTAGGTTCTTTTTTTATATGGCCCTTTTGCGATAAGGGTTTTAAAATTTGTCTCTCTTTATAACTTTAACAAATTTTGGTCATTCGAGGTAACAAATTTGCCTATCTTTATAATTATAAAGGTAACTATAACTTTAAGAAATAAATAAAGAGAAGATGAAGTAGAGATACGAATCGCGGAGGGAAAAGAAAAGAGAGAGCCAAGCTGGAATAGAACATTCATCGTATTCTTTGTTCATTCGAGGTAATTTATTCTTCATTCCTGGCAATTTTTTCTTCATTCGTACATTTGTTCAACACCCTTTCACCATTGGTATTCGTTTTTCGATCTTTATGGGTTTTCTAGGGATTTTCGTATTGTTAGGGTTTTTTGGGTTTTCTTGAGTTGGTGGTGGTGTGAGTACAACTCGCTCTAGAAATGAGTGTGAAATTCATGTTTGAGGTTGTCATGGATTGTCGACATCTAGGGGGGTGTTGCCTTTGTTTCTTGATATTGGCATATGGACGAGTTGTTACCGGGTTGATCACATTGGGACGAGGTGTTGATACACACAGAAGAACCTACTCGAGTGCCATCAACCCAGTAAACCTCGGGAACAACCCGTTCATATACAAAAATAATATTTGTATTATTTGTGAGGTGAAGATTATTAAATTTACAAGAGATTTTTAGTGTCATTCGTAAATTTATTATAGATTTACGGAGTGAAAATTTTAAAATAAGAAAAAGTAAATTAGTGATATTTATATATATATAATTTAGGTTATTAAAATATTTTTTTTTTCATTTAACCCCTTAAAATATATATTTCAGGAATTTTCCAAAATCAAATTTTGGAAGAGGAAAATTCTCAGATTCAAATTTAATCTGGGGTTCAAAATTCTTAAAATTGAAATCTAGTAAATTTGATACCCACTTTACCCCTAGTAAAAGTCTCTAATCAAGTAGAGACTTTGGTTAAATAAATAAATAAAACTTTTTTAAAAATAATTTTAATTTATAAATATATATATATATATATAATAAAATTGAGGTGTTAGAGTGTAAAAGATATATTTTCAAACTCTTTAATTCATTAGAGACTTTTGTACAAAGCTTATAAAACTAAATTTAAATTAAAAATTATGAAATATTTTGATGAAAAATATTTATTTGAACGACAACACATCTTTTGTATTTAAAAATATATATATTTCATTAATTAAAATTATTTTTGTAATTATAAAATTATTATAGACTTTGGGCAAAAATCTCTAATACATTAGAGATTTTTGCTCAAAGTCTATAAAATAAAAATAAAAATAAAAATATTGAAATATTTATTGTCCATCATATTTTGATAGACTCTAGCATATTTTTTATATCACATATTTATTTTTTGTGAATTAAATTTTATTTTTTATAATTAAAAAATTATTATAAATAAAAGTTTTGAACTCATTTGAGACTTTTGTGCCAAGTTTATAATAGCTTCATATTTTTTTAAAAATATATATTTTAATTTATGAAATAATTTTTTGATGATACAAAAGATGTACTGTGATTTAAAAAGATATTTTACATTGAAATATTTCATAATTTTTAATTTAAATATAAATTTATAGATTTTGTACAAAAGTTTTAATGCATTAGAGAGTTTGAAAATATATTTTTTATACACTAATATCTCATTTTTATCAAAAAAATATATTTCATAAATTTAAATTATATATATATATATAATTTTTGACCAAAGTCTCTAACCAGTTAGAGACTTTGGCCGTGGGGTAAAATGAGTATCGAATCTACTAGATTCTAGTTTTGGGAATTTTAATCCATAAATCTATGAATTTCTCTCTCCCAAAATTCGATTTTGGAAAATTGTTGTATATATTTTTTCCTGTTTGGTCAATCATTTTGTATTTAATTCATGTCAGCATTGTCATATTGACACTTAATAACAAAAATTAATGGAAGGACCAAACGAAAATAAAAATATTTTTTAAGAGACTAAACATAAATTTTTTAAAAAGAAAGTATCAAACTGAAAAAATATAATATTTTGAGAGACTAAAAAAATAATTAAGCATTAAAAAATAAATTGAAGCTATATATCATAAAAAATATGACATGTAAATATTATAAAATATTTATAATTTATCAAAATTATTGCAATAAATCTTAATAATAATAATATTTTTTCCATTCATTGAGCCGCCGCAAGTGCAATCCAACTATTAGGATTGTTCATGAGTCGGATCTGATTAGTTAGTCGAGTTTATTCGTTTAGGTAAAAATATTTTTTTTAAAATTAAAAATATATTTAAAATCATTAAAAAAAATTATTTTTAATATAAAAATTTAAAAAATAATTAAAAATATAAAATAATCTGATTTTTTTAATATATATTTTTTTTAAATAATTAAAAATATAAAATAATCTGATCGTCGGTCAGATTGGATTTCAAATTTTAAAACATAAGATTCGATCCAATTATAATGAAATTTGGTCGGATTTTACTCAAAACGATCGGATTATCTAATTCGATCAATCTCAATAGTTCGGGTTAGCTCTCGGCTTCGTTGGTCGATTGCCCTATCTACCCGCTGCCATCATTTTTCCTATTTTTTCCAACCAGATAAAACAAAAAGAACCCAAAAAAAATGTTTTCCTCACAGGAGCCCAACAGATATAGTACAAATCCGACTTTCCGACTACGCGAAGTAGCAGATGCGGGCGGACCGTTGCAGCACATTATAAGCCCTTGCCCGCATCTCACAGCAAATTACCGCTGCCTTTTCCACCATTTTCTCCGCTCTCGCTCTCCTCGCTCTCCAGCGCGCATTTTGGCCGAGGAAAGGTGAGCCATAGCGGGGGAATCATTAGGGCGATGCCTCCTCCCTCCTCGTCTTCTCCTTCCTCGGCGTCTCTACTCCCTTCTCCCGGTGAAAACAACTCCGAGAAGAGCGGCGCCCGCGAGTCCTCCTTCAAGTTCACTGAGTCCACCTTCCTGGCTTCTCTCATGCCGAAGAAGGAGATCGGAGCGGATCGGTTTCTCGAAGCCCACCCGACCTATGACGGGAGGGGCGTCCTCATCGCCATCTTTGGTAATTGTTCTTGATCGTGTTCTGGTGGATATTCCATTTTGGGGTTTTGATCTGTTTGCGAGGTTTATGATGAGTTAATTTAATCAGCTATTCTTAGAGTGACATGTTGATCGGCTTTTTTCTTTCTCCTTCGTCTTGCCTGATGCCTAAGGAGATCAGAGGGTTCATTCCTGGTCTCAACGAGGGAATAGAATAATGCACATGTTAGTTTCCAATGAAAGTTAACTGGAAGAGAAACACTTATCAGCTTTTGAAATAAGCCATTCTTATTTTATCTTCTTTTCACCTTTGTCCTTTCCTGATCATGAAAGAGGTCAAATCATATTGGTTCCTCAAAGCCCATTTCATCATTGTTAATACTTCTTAGTCATGTTCTGGTGTCTTGTTTCTAGATTGTTTATTTTATTATTTCCCCCCTCAAGTTGTTTATTTGTTGAGGTGGGGGAGATCCTGAAACCCATCCAGCTATGATAGGAGGGTATTCTTCTTGTCATTTTTGGCAACATTGTTAGCCATGCATAGTGAATGTTCACTTTTAGGAGTTTGGTTTGTTTCTCATTGGTTAAAAGAAAGTCAACTAAGTAATTCCTTTTTGAGCAACTATGCAATAGCAGAATTGCTTTTTGAAGAATTCCTAAAACCACAACATTGTTTGCCAAATTCCCAAAACCAGAATTGAATTATCAAAAGTCCCAAAATGCCCATTATTTAAGCTTTTCTCCATTTTTACCTGATTCAGCTGAAAACAAGACCAAATTTGCTGCAAATGACACTTGAACACTTTAATATCAAATAAAATCCTAAGTACTTGAAGAATAAGTAAAACATAAGTAACTTTACAAAGTCTTTTAAGTGTCTAAAACTAGGTGAAAAATGATACTTAAGCACTTTGATAAGAAACAAAGCATAATACATGAAAAATTGGTAAAACGTAAGTAGTTCTAGCAACTGCTATGGTCTTGTAATAATTTTTAAGTTGAAATAGGAGGGCTGTTCGGGGCTTATTAATAATTCGTTTTTGGTTTTGAGAATTCTTCAAAAAGTAATTTTGCGAATATTTGTCTGAGAGTTACCTGCAACTGATTTCGTTTGATGAGATATTCATAGATATGGATGGTGGCAGATAGTGTAAAAACCATATCTGCACTGCAATCCACATTCTCACATCCATATCCACACTGCATTCACAACATATATGAATATGTGGATCCATATCCGCACCGCGTGTAGATGCAGATATTTGCATCACATCTATATTTGCACTGCATCCTAAATACACTATATATAATATAGTATATACTATATAATATATAATATAAAAAGAATACATTACTAACTCACATAAATAAATTGGTAACTTAGTAAGCATATTAAGTATTTAAGGTTTTAATGAAATTAATATATTGTATATATAAGAGTTATTACTTATTACTTACTCGGGGTAATAGGGTAATTATAATACACAAACATGGATGTGAATGGTAATTGGATATGGTGCGTACACACTTCCAAAATCATATTCTCATCGCATTTATAAAGATATTGATGTTTCAAATCTGCATGTGCATCCATATCCATTTTTTCGAAAAAAACTGATCCTCAAGGTGCAAATATGGTTATTATCCAACGGGTGCGGGTATAAACCATTCCTATTCATAGTTCACGTTGAGTAAAGTCATAAAGCAACTTTTAACCTCCTTGCCTCCTTCATGTAAAAGTACATCTCATTGTGTCGATGCCTTCAAGCCACCATCACCACCATCGTCTTTGGTAATTTGTTCTTAGTCTTGCGTTGTTTTTATTTTTCTGAGGTTTGGAGCAGTGGATTGGGTAGCTGTTGGTTAAAACATCATGGTTACCACCATCTTTGGCCATCTCTTCTTAATATTTTATTCTTTCTTTTTGAAGAAAAATATTTTAATGCATTTCTAAGGTGAGTAATTGAACTGAGTAGCTATGGGTTAAAACACCAATACTTTGTGTTTTGAAAAAGTCAAAAAGGTACTTTTAGTTGATTTCTGAAAAGAATTTTTGTTTTATATTTTCCTCATTTTTGTTTGCTTGTCAGCTAAGTATATTGCATATTTAATATGCTTTTAGCGTAGATTTTGGAGATCTTGTTTTTAATGGTTCATGTTGTTTTCATGATTGATTTGTTGCACGAACAAAGTTCTTTCAAGCATTTTATATCACATTTTGCGAATTTTAATTCAGCCTCTTTTCAAGTGTGCAATTGTTGTTCTTGATATGTCCCATTGAGTACTTAAAAGTTAAAACTACTCCTCATGATTTCTAAGAGAATGTTGGTCTCTGGATTATCTTGACTTTAATGAACTTAAGTTTATTTCTTCCTTGGAATGTTGGAGTGCGCTTGTCAAGTTGTCAGTACTAAAGATTAGCAGATGATTCAAAATGATCTTCTATATCATGTTGGTTTGCTGTTTTTCTATGTCTTATGCGATGCTAGTTATTCCAATTGTTGACATGGTCATTTATTGAGATAATTTTCTGAAGACTTCTTCACAAATTGTGATTTTGTTTCTCAGATTCTGGAGTAGATCCAGCCGCAGCTGGCTTACAAGTTACATCAAATGGCAAACCCAAAATCATTGACATACTTGATTGGTAACTCAACATTTGAAAGTGCATCTGAATATATTTCTAACATGAATTTGGAACTTAAATGTTCATAAATTCTTAAGTTTAATTAAATGGTTTTGTTGTACTTCAGCACTGGAAGTGGTGATGTTGACACCTCCAAGGTGGTGAAAGCTGATGATGATGGCTGTATCCTGGGGGCATCAGGTTAGCAATGTATTTAAGATCATTATCATTTATCGCTGCTATGAAATAGTTTAGGAAATTGAGAAAGCTATTTCAGTTTTAAAAAAAAACAATTCATGTTCATGTTTTTATGTTTACTCATTCGTATACTTCTTTTTGACAATCAATGTTGCTTCTTATATATTTGACAAACATGTTTTGTTGTTTGATGCATGCCATAACAAGCTTATGGCATAGCAGCATGCATTAGCTCTGTTTTCTAGTTCAACATTTGTTGCCATTTACTAATTATTTTCTTAGTTGTCATTTCAAGGCATTGTTTAACCTTCATAGTTGCTTGCTCCATCTTTTGCCATATGCAATTATCCTTTTATATATAGTTCATTGAAGATTGATGCAGGAGCTCATATTTTAATTATTTATCTAGTTATTTTGTTTTAATTCAGGTTATGTTATTTTATTATTTAAGTGGTCGTATGAGTTGCATGTATCTTTTAATATATTTTAAATAGTCATGTGACTAACATGTGGCTTTTTAGTGAGTTTTAAGGGCTAAGATAAAGTAGTCTAATCTAGGGTTGAGATTAAATATAGAGGGTACTGCCCTAGTATTTGAAGAGTTGTAACACATTTTGCAGCTGTCTTAAATGATACTATTCATAATAAGGTTTAAAAAATCGCCCGAAACGGTATATACCGGCCGGTATATACCAGTTTTTGGAGATTCCGGTATTCGATATACCCGGTATTTGAAAATACCGGGTATATCATGTATACCGGGCGGTATATGGCGGTATTTCGCCATATACCGCCCGGTATTACACGATATCGGTTTTTTTTTTAGAGTTAGATATAATTCTAATAATACAATTGATGAATAAATGCTTAAAATCAATATTCAAATGTCAATTACATGAATACAATGTTTAAAAGCCATTTGGTACTCTATTAGGATTTCTCGATACAAGAGAATTACATTAGAATTAATATAGGGCGACACAGGCCCACAACCCAAAGGGTCTAAAAAATTTCCGAAGACTCTGCGTAGCGCAACATAAGACGTAGCACAACATCAACTAAGATGATGAATATCATGAGTTGGTACATCTTATGTTGCGTACCAACACATGGTATTAATTATAATGTTATTCTCTTGTATCTATGAAAAATCCTAATAGAGTACCAAATGGCTTTTAAACATTGAATTTATGTATTTGACATTTGAATATTGATTTTAAGCATTTATTCATCAATTATGTATTATTAGAGTTATATCTAACTCTTTTTTTTTTTAAAAAAAACCGGTATGCTATTTTCCATACCGGACCGTACCGTGTGTCGGTACGGTACGGTACCGGTTTCGGCCGGTGACCGAAATCGGTACCGGTACCGAGATTTTAAACCTTGATTCATAATCTATAGGTTCTTTAAAAAAACCTTAATCGTTCCACCTTTAGTCTTCCCCATTTCTGGCCGTAATTTTGTCTATATTTGCTGAATTTTCTCTTGTACTATACGAAAGACACAATGAGGAATTAAATTATAATACATTTACAATTTTCAATGCTGCATGATTCAATAATTACTTATTAGTTTATGGATTTATGCTCTTTGTTATTGTTCTTTCTAGCTTTATAATGTACATAATATGTAACATGAATATTTAATTAACTATATATAGATTATAATCATTATGATTTGTCCGTATATGTTGTTAATAGGTTTGGTTTGATCAAGCAATCTATATTGACAATAAGTATCATGATACTTCAAATTTCATATCCTATAATCCTAATGCTATTTAAATGCTATTAGATAGATGTTGTTAACATGCTAGCTTATTAATGCTTAATGGAGATTTCTTGTGAGGAGAAGTTGACTCATGTCTCTGCTCCAATAATAAATTTGACAACCACAAGTTGTGCTTATGTTTCTCTCTTAAGGTTTATATGCTATCTATCTGTCCTTTATATAGGGACAAAATTGGCTGTGAATCCATCATGGAAGAATCCTTCTCAGGAGTGGCATGTTGGATATAAGTTAGTCTATGAGCTCTTCACCAATACACTCACTTCTCGTTTAAAGGTGTATCTTTTACTTGTATCAATGATATTGCTTACATCAAGCTTGTACTAGATGTATCTTATTTACTTATCATAGGTTTATCATACATATTACAGAAAGAAAGAAAGAAGAAATGGGACGAGAAAAATCAGGAAGCAATTTCAGAGGCTTTAAAACAGCTGAATGAGTTTGACAAGGTCTTTAATTAACTTCTATTAGCAATAAGCAAAGTTTTCCCTTCTCTCTCTATGTTTATATTTTTATAGTAAATTATAACTTTTGTTATAAGATGATTAGTTTCAACAAACAGAGTTCTCCTTTTACTATGACAGTATATGATTAACTGAGATTGTTAACTGTTTCTGGAGTCTATTATCGATACCTTAGGTTAGTGATGTTTTTTAAGATAACATGGTACAATTTTCTTGTTTATTAAATAGTTTTTGTTCAAATAAAATCGACCAGGTCTTGGTAATCTTAGTGATTCCTGATTTTATTTTGACAGTCTTTTTCTGCAAGGACTTTTCATTTAATAAAGAAAACTTAAAATAATAGTTGTAGAATCACAATCATAAGAGTGCTTAGTATTTATGAATTGTTAGAGGAGTGCAGTGCTTACTTTTGACTATTTTCTGAGGCACCCTGACAATTGCATATGGGGTTTGAGTTCCCGATGAGCTTGCGCCAGCAGTTTAGGGGGTGGTGCACCCCTATTGTGCAACACTCTTCAAGCTAGTCAATTTTTTTGGTTTTAACTTGAGTTAGGATTTCCACCAATCGCTGTTTACGGGCATATTTGTTTTTTGCTATCATGCATTTTTGATTTGCCCTGACATCCTTGTTATATATGGTGGGTAGAGTGTAGTGCTTACTTTTGACTATTCTCTGAGGTACCCTGACAATTGCATATGGGGTTTGAGTTCCCCGGTGAGCTTGCGCCAGCAGTTTAGGGGGTGGTGTGCCCCTATTGTGCAACACTCTTCAAGCTAGTCAATTTTTTTGGATTTAACTTGAGTTAGGATTTCCACCAATCGCTGTTTACGGGCATATTTGCTTTTTGCCATCATGCATTTTTGATTTGCCCTGACATCCTTGTTATATACGGTGGGTAGCTGCATCTTGTAAACAAAATTTGAGAATAGGAAAAAAGAGGAACTCTGCGCAATTGCTAACATAGGAAACTGAACAACATTAAACCTCTTCGAGTAAAGGCTTCTACTTTTGGTTGACCAAAATGAGGATCCCAAATTGCATGAACAATAGGTCTTATATACAAAGGGTCTTGTATCCATGATACCAAATTTCTTTGCCAAGCTACATCTGAGAAATTTCCTGACATCCACGCAAATACACAATGATTATTGCTAACCGCCCAAAATGAAGTATTTTGATAAAGACATTTGATTTTACCATTTGATTTTTTAATAATTCATGTCAGATAGTTTATACAATCCATTTGATTTTTTGTGGGTTTTTGTAGTAAAAAAGATTTTTTTATTATAAATAGTCAAAATGGGAAAAATTTTAGACAAACAATATTAAAATAATATTAAATTAATTACCATTTTATTTTTAGTATTTTTTTAAAAGATAGCCAAGAAATATATTCCCACTTTGATAATTTCAAGAGTAGTATATGATTGCTGACTATTTCCATACATAAGAAGTTTAGTTCCATATTTACCTTTTCCTAGTATCCTATATAAGGACTTTGGTTTGAATATACAGAAGTAGCAGAACTATCAACTCATCAACTTTAAGCACATCAGTTGGCCTAAGCTAAACTCAAATTAAGCTCTAATTGAGTTTGATTTGAGTTAAACTAAACTTAAAAATTAGTTAAGTAAAGTTTCGTTAAAATAAAAAAATAAAAAGCCAAATTTGAATTAAGTAAAATTGGTTTGGTTCATAAAATCAACTGGTTCATCTGGTTTACAAACCAACCCGGTTTAGAAAAACCGACTGGCTGCTGGTCTGGGTCTGATTTTTCTGGTGGACCGGCTTGCCCAGTCTGGGTTTTAAAACTATGGTTTGATGAAGCACCATTTGCATTTTAGTATTTTACGATATCTGTTTTGCTTTAGAAAATATAATAAGCTTGTATGTTAGAGTGTATGATAGCATTATCATATTAATGTTTGCAGAAACATGCCAAATTAGAAGATTTGAAGTTAAAGAAGGCACGCGAAGATCTTCAAAATAAACTTGATTTTTTGAGGAAAGGGGCTGAAGTAAGGAAAATCTTTATTACCATGATCACTTTTTTTTAAAAATTATTGTGTATGCTATTTGAAGAGTTCTTTGACTCTTATCAATATTAGAGCTATGATGATAAAGGACCTGCTTTCGATGTTGTTGTTTGGAATGATGGTGATGTGTGGAGAGTGGCTGTTGACACACAAAGTTTTGAGGATAGCCCTGATAATGGAAAACTGGCAGATTTTGTTCCTTTAACAAACTACAGGTATGTTCAGTCTGTTAGCGCTGCCTTCTCTTGCTACATGTAATTTTGGAGCTTTTGTTGTTTTTGTGGATTTTTTGCTGTTTATGGAACAAGCAATACTTATTATTATGACAAAGGAAATGCAATACTTGTTTACAGTTGATGCGAGTACTTGTGTAGTTTCTTTGTCGTCCTTCTTGCTATATTTTTTCTGTAGTTCTCATATGATTTAAGGCAAACTTCTTCTTTGTAGTTCTTGAATTACAGGATTTCTTATCCAGCTGAATTGGCTTCATATGATATGTACTAATAGAATAACAGGTCTTCGTATTGTATCTTTGAAATTTACTTTCACCACCATATTTTGCTCGCTATTTTCGTTGATTGTTTGAATTCAGTTTTATTTCTACCTGTCCATGAATCTGCCTCACATCTAATCCCTCTTATTATATCTCCCTCTGTAACCTTCTGAAGATTCAGGATACTAAGAAGTAAGAATAAGAAGCCCAGGCCCATTTCTTCCGTCATAGTTTTGATCATTTTTCTTCTGTTTCAGTGCTACTGCTACTGATGCTGCGACTTTCTGATACTTTTGTTGTGCATTTTTTTTTGTGTCCATAACTTTAGAACTTCAATATGTGGCTATTTTCGTTGATTGTTTGAACTCAGTTTGATTTCTACCTGTCCATGAATCTGCCTCACATCTAATCCCTCTTATTATATCTCCCTCTGTAACCTTCTGAAGATTCAGGATAGTGGATACTAAGAAGTAAGAATAAGTAGTTCTAGAAGCCCAGGCCCATTTCTTCCATCTTCATAGTTTTGATCATTTTTCTTCTGTTTCAGTGCTACTGATGCTGCAACTTTCTGATACTTTTGTTGTGCATTTGTTTTTATAGCCATAACTTTAGAACTTCAATATGTGAGACAGCGAGTAGCCGAGTACTTAAATGCACTGGTAACTCATAAAATTGGAAACGTATCTGCAGGACAGAGCATAAATTTGGTATCTTCAGCAAGTTGGATGCTTGCTCTTTTGTCACTAATGTTTACGATGATGGAAATCTTGTAAGTATAGTAACAGATTGCTCGCCTCATGCCACACATGTTGCTGGCATTGCAACTGCCTACCATCCTGAGGTATCCTCATTGCATAATAATAATGCTTCTAGTTTAAGTTCCAGGAACTTCATCTTTTCTGACCAAATAATCACCTTCTAGGAACCTTTGCTTAATGGAGTTGCTCCAGGAGCTCAATTGATTTCATGCAAGATTGGAGATACACGCTTAGGCTCAATGGAAACAGGAACTGGTCTTACACGGGCATTAATAGCTGCAGTTGAGGTGGGCTAGTTCATAATTGGAATTTCTGAACTTTTGTGACAGATTTGAAATTTATGAACTGTTCTTAAAACATTAAAGCCACATGAATGCTTTGTTTTATTGTGTTAAGATTGGAATAATGTCTTTCTAACCAATTCTAGTCAATTTAGCTGTGGAGAGTTCTGTTATTGGTATTTTGTTACTTATTTTATTGTAGTATGTTAGGGTAAAACTCCCAAAATCAATTCATTAGTGAATCTTCTCCCAAATATATAAAGGGAGAGAAATAAAAAGAATACAATAGCATGAGGAATAACTTAAGTTAACCTACACTGACAAGAGATTATTTATAAGTAACTCTTATAACTCTAACACTCCCCCTCTTAGAGAGAACAATATCACAAATGAAATGACAATCGACTTCAATATGTTTGGTTCTCTTATGAAACACTGGATTGCTTGCATGAACTGGCTGACCACTCCAACAATAAAGAATATGTCTCAGATAAATAAGTTTACCAACAAGTCTGCTTTTGACACAATAATCAAAGTATTGATCTCCATATTCAGACGACAATTAGGACTCAAATGGGATTTGAGCATGTTTGCACCCGAGCAACCTTACCTTAGTTAGTAGGTCCATAGCATATTTCCTTTGAGATAAGGTCACACCCTTAGAACTGTAGGCAATTTCTATGTCAAGAAAGTATTTAGGGTGGCCCAAGTCATTGGTCACAAAGTGTTTCTTTAAATGAGCCTTCACCTCATATATGTCATCATTATCACTGCCACCGAGCAAAATATCATTCACATACACTCCAAGAATGAATACACCAACAGGGGAATAATGTACAAACATTGAGATCTGCCTTGCCCCACTTAAGTCCAATGTCAAACCATGCTCGAGGATTTTGTTTCAGACCATATATAACCTTTCTTAGCTTGTACACTTGATTCTACCCTAAGCAACATACTCGGGAGGTTTGCGTTTGCTCCATGTAAACTGTCTTAGAGAGATCACCATAGAAGAAGACATATTTGATGCATTTGCCACCCTAGATTGACTGCCACGAAAATAAGAATTCGCACAGAGCTCAGCTACGGGAGAGAAGGTATCAAAGTAGTCAACCCCATACTCCAGACCGAACCCTTTTGCAACTAGTCGAGCCTTATACCGATCAATAGTACCATCACGAAGATTCTTGATGGTGTAAACTCATTTACAAGCAACTGGTCGAACCCTTGAAGGAAGAGGGACAAGATCCCATGCATGTCTTGGAGTGAGAGCTGACATCTTCTCATCCACGGCCTGCTTCCTTTTGGGGTCATGAACCGTGTTATTAATGGCGGATGGCGGCTCATGGCGGAAAGCCAAAAATCCGCCATACAAATATGGCGGATGGCGTTGCGGCCAATGGTGGAAGCATGACGGCTGAATATATATTATATATATATATATGTGTGTGTGTGTGTGTGTAACAACTAAGGTTTAAAATACCGCCCGAAACGGTATATACCGGCCGGTATATACCGGTTTTTGAGATTTCCGGTATTCGATATACCCGGTTTTGAAAAAACCGGGTATATTGTGTATACCGCCCGGTATGGGCGGTATATACCGGTGTACCGCCCGGTATGGGCAGTATATACCGGTATACCGCCCGGTATGGGCGGTATATTCCGGTATACTGCCCGGTATGGGCAGTATATGGTGGTATGTCACGAAAAAAAAAAAAACAAAAAAAACCCCGGCCGGTATGCATTTTCATACCGGTCCGTGCCGTGTGTACAAGAGAATTACATTAGAATTAATATAGGGCGACATAAGCACACAGCCCAAAGGGTCTGAAAAATTTTCGGGAGGCGACATAGTTAGCGGGACCGCCGAAGACTCTGCGTAGCGCAACATAAGACGTAGTGCAACATAAGACGTAGTACAACATATCTAATAAAGACTGTACGTCAACTTTGGTGCCGCCCGCTAGCCGGCTATTAGATATGTTGCACTACGTCTTATGTTGCTCTACGCAGAGTCTTCGGCGGTCCCGCTAGCCGGTTAGCGGGCGGGGGTCAAGGGGGCAGCGCCCCCTGCCGGGGGTGTGGGGGCGGAGCCCCCTCCCGAAAATTTTTCAGACCCTTTGGGCTGTGTGCTTATGTCGCCCTATATTAATTCTAATGTAATTCTCTTGTATCTGTGAAAAATCCTAATACAGTACCAAATGACTTTTAATATTCATGTATTTGACATTGGAATATTGATTTTAAGCATTTATTCATCAACTATGTATTGTTTAGAGTTATACCTAACTCAAAAAAAAAAAAAAAAAAAAACCCGGTATGCTATTCCCCGTACCGGACCATACCGTGTGTCGGTACGGTACGGTACGGTATGGTACCGGTACCGGCCGGTGACCGAAACCGGTACCCGTACCGAGATTTTAAACCTTGGTAACAACTACAACTAAGTAGTAAGCATTAATAGGTAATAACATATATCAAGAACAATAAAATTAATAAAATTAGAAACATGATAGGAGATAAAATTCACCAAATGTAACATAAATACATAATTAAAGTCAGAACTAAAATGAATGAAAGAAACAGAAAAAAAAGAAAACAGAAGTAAAAAAAAGAATCGAACAAACCAGTAAGTAAAAAAGAAAAAGAAAAAGAAAACAGAAGTAGAACATGAGCCACATAAGAAAGAAAGAAAATAAACAGAAGTAAAAAGAAAACAGAAGAGAAACAGGAAAACGGAAAAGAAAACAGGAAAAAAAAGAAAACAGAAAAAAAGAAAAGAAAAAAGAAGTAAAAACGAAAGAAACAGGAAAAAAAATCTGCACATACATATGGGAGAGAAAAGAAACAGGAAATAACCTAAAAAAACAAGAAAAAATTAATGAAATGAAGAAGAGAACTGAATGGGAGAGAAATACCTTAAAAAACAGTAAAAACTGCTATTTTGCCGTCGGAATTCGTCGCTGGAGCTCGCCGCCTGAGTTCGTCACTGCATTTCATCGCCGGATTTTGTCACCGGAGTGGAGTAGCTGCTGGTAGAAAAGTTCTCATGTGGGAACAATCGCCAACCACCATAAGGCTTTAGGGTTTTAATTGTAACCCTTTTTAAAAAATTATAGAAACGCCCCTACTTTTTTTTATAAAAATAAAAAAAATGCTGAAGTGGCGCCATTTCCGCCATGGCACCATGGCGGATGGCGGGCGCCACACAACGCCACGCAGAAACTGCAACATTGTGGTTTCTGCGTGGCAGATTTTGATAAAACCGCCACGCTATGGCTGCTATTTAACAACACTGGTCATGTAGTGCCTTTTGATATGTTTGGAGAATGGAAACAATGGACAAGGACAAAGCAAACATATAAAAAGAAGGTGATAGATCATAGATGAGTAAATGAAACACATACACTGATAGGATGTGACGTACAAGCACGCTTACTCTTACGAGGTGCAATAAGTAGGTCAAGCTCAGTGGGGGGAGGGGGGATTTGCAGACTAAGGAGTTGGAGATGTGTTGCGGTTTCTGCATGGCAGATTTTGATAAAACCGCCACGCCATGGCTGCTATTTAACAACACTGGTCATGAAGTGCCTTTTGATATGTTTGGAGAATGGAAACAATGGACAAGGACAAAGTAAGCATATACAAAGAAGGTGATAGATCATAGATGAGTAAATGAAAAACATACACTGATAGGATGTGACGTACAAGCACACTTACTCTTACGAGGTGCAATAAGTAGGTCAAGCTCAGTGGGGGGAGGGGGGATTTGCAGACTAAGGAGTTGGAGATGGAGCTGATATAGGGGCTGCTTCTTTATTTTTCCACCGTTGGTAAACAAGAGGGGGCGGAGACGAAGTTGTATCATGGTCGGGAGGAGCATGAATGGCAGATGGAGGAGGGGCCACGACAGGTGGAAGAAGGGGGTTGTCAACACTTGGGAAGGAGAAGGAGATGATGGTGAAAAGTAGGGTGTCTTCTCGAAGAAGGTAACATTGGCAGATGTAAAAAGGTGTTTGGAAGTCGGGTCATGATATCTGTAATAAAGATACATTTGATAGCTTGAGGATACATTTGTCGGCCTGAGGACGAGGAGATAGTTTACCATGACTAGGTCAAGGGAATGAACAAAACATACGCAACCAAAGACCTTGGGAGATACACCGAAGGGTGGTTGAGCACGGTGGAGAATGGAGAAAGGTGACTTTCCTCCAAGATAGATGATGACACTGTTGATTAGGTAAGTAGGTAAGTGGATGTAAGAACCGCGTCACCCCAAAATGTCGTGGAACATTCATTTGAAACATCATAGTATGGGGCTATGGGCAACATCAAGTAAATGTCGATTTTTACGTTCGACAACCCTATTCTGTTGTGAGGTGTAAGGACATGATGAATAATTCCATGGGAATCACAAAAGGAAGCAAAGTTTAACTACAAGTATTCTTTAGCATTATTAGTGCACAAAACTTTAAATAAGAATACCAAATTGAGTTTGTTTTTATTTCAGAATAAATGTTTTGGAATACATGAAATACTTATGACCGACACTTTAACAATAAAACCCAAGTCATACGAGTGTGGTCATCAGTAAAAGTAACAAAATATTTGTATTTACTAATAAAATATTTGTATCCCAAACGACTGACAATAAGACTGAGATCCCAAATGTTAGAATGAATAAGAATAAAGGCTGACTCACCACTAGGGGTGTAATCGAGCCGAGCTTGGCTCAGCTCGAGCTCGGCTCGAGCTTGATCAAGCTTTGGTCTATCGGCTCAAGCTCGGCTTGAGCTACATTCAAGCCACTCGAGCTCGGCTCGGCTCGGGAAAAAAATCAAGCCGCATGAGTCGAGCCGCACGAGCCGAGCTCGATCGAGCTCGAGCTCGACTAAGCTCGGGTTCTTTTTAGAGGGTAACGGGTTCATAAAGTTTAAAAATCAAACCCGGTATATAATATATATAGAAGGCTCGATTAGGCTGGATTAGGCTCGATTAGGCTCGCGAGCTGCTCGAGCCGAGTATAGGTTAGCTCGAACTCGGCTCGCTCGCATGTCTGGCTCGGCTCGGCTCGGCTCGAGTTCGATAAGTTCGAGTCGAGTTCGAGTTTTTTCTGAATCGATCTCGAGTAGCTCGCGAGCGGCTTGGCTCGCTTACACCCCTACTCACCACGACTATGTGAGCTGCATGGGAAGGGCACGCGATGTTGTTTCCTAAACTGACAAGCTTCACATTGGAAAGAAGAAGATGATACAGACTTAGAAAGAATGATGGATGACCAAGATGGCAGTGCCACTGATATGGTGTGGTGGAGAGATGAGCAGGAGAAGTAGAGGTAGAAAGATATATCATTATATCCCTCTAGATTTTGTTCTTCCACCAATCGTCCTTCTCGTCTTTAGATCTTGGATAACACATACTGAGACGAGTAGAAGGTTACACAACAATTAAGATTTTTGGTATGTTGACGGATAAAAAGAAGATTTATAGTAAAATTAGGTAGATAAAAGACTCCATCAAGATTAAGGTTATTAGGGTTTTTAATAGACCCTATATCATGAACAAGTAAAGATGAGCCATGAGCAAGAAGAACATGTGGCAGAGTAGAAGATATAACGTACGATGGAGAATAACCTCTGGTTACTTGACATGTGATAGAGGTTCCAGAATCAATGATACGAGACATCCACAACATACGAGAAGAGGCAGCAGTTGCAATCCCACAAGTGGAAGACATGACAACAGAAGAGGTGGCAGAGGAGGAACTCATTTGTAGAAGCCTATCATACTCAGCTTTAGATATTGTCATGCTCTATGTGCTAGAATTTTCCACAGGCCGAGTGGCTGGTGAGGAAGTGATAGCTTGAGCTTGAGGCAGTCGACCAACTTTTGCCAGCAATGTTTAGAAGAATGATTAGTGTGACCACAATGAGTACAAGGAGGAAATGAATTCATCCCATGATCGCGGCCACCATTCTTTGCACCATTTGCACCACCACGACCTCTGTCCCTAGCAGCGAGGGCAGAATGTTCAAGAGTAGAAAGAGGAAACAACGGGAGTGAGTTCAGCAACTTTGGGGACCCTTGCCATAGCAGCGCTGAGGTACATGCTAAAGTGAAGGTGGTAGGACGGAAAGGAATCTGGCTACAAGGAATTCTTCTTGTTGCCTCTTCTGAAAGGAAATATCAGCAATAAAAGGACGTTGAGTGATATTCAACCAACTCATCTGATTTTCCTTTTAAGGTGGTGTAGAGGTCCTGATTAGTGCGACCACAATGAGTACAAGGAGGAAATGAATTCATCCCATGATCGCGGCCACCATTCTTTGCACCATTTGCACCACCACGACCTTTGTCCCTAGCAGTGAGGGCAGAACGTTCAAGAGTAGAAAGAGGAAACAACGGGAGTGAGTTCAGCAACTCTGGGGACCCTTGCCATAGCAGCGCTGAGGTACATGCTAAAGTGAAAGTGGTAGGACGGAAATGAATCTGGCTACAAGGAATTTTTCTTGTTGCCTCTTCTGAAAGGAAATATCAGCAATAAAAGGACGTTGAGTGATATTCAACCAACTCATCTGATTTTCCTTTTAAGGTGGCGTAGAGGTCCTGAACAGATTAAATATCTTCGAATAAAGGGTGCCGATTCTTGATATATTTTTGTCTTGGAAGTAGGTTTTCTTGAGAGCATCCCACATGCTTTGTGGCAGTGGGTGGAAATCACGATGGAGGCAATCTGAGGTTTAAAGCTGTTAAGCATCCAAGGGAGAACAACACAACAAATGCCTCACAATCTACATATTTCTCAATGTTTGCTGCATCCCATGGCTCACAATCGAGATGTTTTGTCTTCCTTTGTGAACCACATAAAAGACGAAAGGCCCTTGAACAGAGAAGATTGTTTGCACCATTGAGTTTGATGGAGGTGCAAAGAGAGGTGGTCTTGGGATCCATCACAGAGGAATAGGAAGACATTGAGTAAGAACCCTTTTTTTTGCCAAATAAAAACTTTAAATCTACAAAGAAGAGGCTGCTTGAGAAGGATGGATTTGTAGAAACCCTTAATTGCTTGGCTGCTGTCCTCTTTTGTGCAGAAAATAATAGGGTCTCTTTAGGGCAGTTTTAGGGCAGCAGCTGTCACTGAAAATATGAGGGCTGCTGCCTTGCTTTTTGATGCTCTTGTGGGAAGGAAAGGACTGCTGTTGTCTATCCAAAGAGAAGGAGGAGCCAACCCTTGTTTTGCAAAGCTTGGTGAAGAGAGGAAAGGGGCGGCTGAGAGGGGCAGCCCTAGGCTGCAATTGATGATTAAGGCAGCCCTAGGAGGAGACGGTGGCTGCTTGCCCTAGTTGCAGCAGAAGCAGTAAGAGTAGGGAGAAAAGGGAGAGATGAGAGAAGAGTGAGAAGGAGAGAGGAGAAGCCCTAATCCTAGTCGCTCCGATACCATGTTAAATTTGATTGGATGACCAACTTTCGCAAAAGCTTAAGTTGTTAGGAAAGAGACCAATTTATGCATTTATATTCTTAACACTCCCCCTCGCTTGTGGGTGGGTAAACTTGATGAGACTTACCCAAGCCCAACAAGTGGATCGACTTAATTGAGGTGAGAGGTAATTATTTTTAAAATATTGATGCTAGGAGGATTCAAACTCATGACCTCTTGCTCTCATACCATGTTAGGGTAAAATTCCCAAAATCAATTCATTAGTGAGTCTTCTCCCAAGTATATAAAGGGAGAGAAATAAAAATAATACAATAGCATGAGGAATAATTTAAGTTAACCTACACCAACAAGAGATTATTTATAAGTAACTCTAATAACTCTAACATAATATTAAGTGATTGTTGAGTTACTTCGGGCACTGTTTCTAGTTGATGTATTTGTAAGTTGTATGACTTTGCTTTGGAGTCTAATTTACTGCCTTTTCCCAAGAGTCTTTATATATGAGTCTTACATTGGTAGTTCACTTTCTTTTGCTACTAGAATTTTTATTTGGACTGATGTAGATGTGTCTTTTAGTGATTTTTTTAGAGTGACAGAATTAGAATATTTGCTTCTACAAGATCTTATCATAGGTTATAATTACAAGTGGTTGTAATTCCTTGACTTTGAGATGACTTGAGTTTGTTGTACTTTTGTTGCATTGATACATCATCTTTAATAGAGTGGCTTGGTTTTGTTTTACTTGGAGGTTCAATTTCCTGAAGAATCTTTGTTTGGAGTCACATATTCTAACTCTTCACTTCTATAATAATATCCAGATTGTAGAAATTTCCTGGAATACATGCCATTGCAGTTTATATTTTTGTGAGTTATAAGTTTATAACATATTAACATGCGAAGTGTAGTTATTTTATATCTTATTGTAATTATCAGTCTAAACTCTTTTCCTCCACTTTCTGTAAAATTTACTTATAGCATCTTTTAATATCTATATTCCTTCAAATGATGATTTTAACTTGGAGCATATGTTCAGCATTTGTAAGTGGTATTAGTGGGTGCTATTTAAATATTTATACTTAAATTTCTGCAAATTTGTTTGACATACATCTTTTTATGGATTTTCCAGCATAAATGTGATCTTATTAATATGAGTTATGGGGAGCCTACACTTCTTCCTGATTATGGGCGATTTATTGACCTTGTTAATGAGGTAGTTTCTTTTGTCTCCCCTCACAGCCTCAACTATTTAGCTGTTTGTATTCATTACCCATGCTGTGGTTTTTGAATGTTAAAATGTTTTCAGGTTGTAGACAAGCATCGTCTAATATTTGTTAGCAGTGCTGGAAATAGTGGACCGGCATTGACCACTGTAGGTGCACCAGGTGGCACCACTTCAAGCATTATAGGTGTTGGTGCATATGTCTCTCCTGCAATGGCAGCTGGAGCTCATTGTGTTGTCAACCCTCCAGTTGAGGGGTTAGAATACACATGGTAATAGTCAACTTTCCCGGCATGTTGTTCTCCATGTTCAAAGGGGATAGTTACTGGACATGCTAATTCTAAAATTTCTCCACAGAAATTATGAACGGCCTAACATCCTTTTATAATGTGGAGGTTTTTAATAGAATCTGACTACCTATCAAATTTTAATTAGATAGTTGATATTCTACCAGTTTTCTACTCTAGTATCAATTTTGTGTACGGAGTCCCTACTTGCACCTAAATGTTTTGTACTTTCATTTGGTGACTTTATGGATTTTCTTAGCTAAGAGAAGTATCTTCATATTTCAGCAATCCGTTGATAATGAGTTCCTCTTCCTCCTAATTCTGTTCAATTTTTGGGATCCATATTTATACAGTCACATTTAATGTAAGGGTTAAAGGTGATCATTGCCCTCGAACTATTGAAAATGGGGTAAAAATACCCCTAAACTCTTCTTTGGTTGATTTTTACCCTTAAACAAATGAAAACATATGAAAAATGCCCTCAAACTATTAGTAATGAGTAAAAATACCCCTAAACTTATTTTTTGATAGATTTTTTACCCTTAGACAAACGAAAATAGTTGAAAAATACTAGTATTTTTACCCATTTCTAAGGAAAAAAACCCTTTCTACCTTTAGACATGGGTAAAAATACTAGTATTTTTCAACTATTTTCGTTTGTCTAAGGGTAAACAACCTATCAAAAAAAAGTTTAAGAGTATTTTTACCTATTTCTAATAGTTCGAGGGCATTTTTCAACCATTTTTGTTTGTTTAAGGGAAAAAATCAACCAAAGAAGAGTTTAGGGGTCTTTTTACCCTATTTTCAATAGTTCGAGAGCAAAAATCACCCTTAACCCGTCCTCCCTAATCTGTTCATTTACGGATCCATATTTTTGACCTTTAAGAAATCATGTGTTAGTTGGTTAATGTATGGGTCTATTTTCTTAAGGAACTAAAAAATTGTGATATATTTTTGGACAACTATGTGCTAGTAAAGCCAATCATAATCATGTCCTGTTCACCTTTTTAAATAGATCAAATTTTAGGCTTGGTAGATGTGCACTGAGAACTTACAAGCAAGGTTTCAACTTTAAAGTTTTGGTTGGTGCTCTTACTTCTATTTTCTCGCACCTGTATGGGTATTGACTGACCCGTACCAACACACAATATGGGTTTTCCAAAACACGTAGATCATCCCCAGCCCCTTCTATCAATTGCTATAGGATCTTCTGTTATAAGCCTAAAATGGGAACACTGAAAGAATCATAGCATTTGATGTATGAAAATGAGAAGTGAATGATTGATACATTGCTAGTATCCCCTAGTAAGACATGCACCTTCTGAATCATGTTAAACTTAAAAAGATTGCTTTAGGAGAGGGATTATAATGGGTTGAGAGAATGGTGAGAGTGAATAAGATGAGAGAGAATTTATAGAAGTTCCCATGTGGGGGGGGGTGGGTGGGATTGGGGGATATTTGATCAAAACAATTATCGGATGGCTTTGTTTAGAAAGTGAAGTGAATAGTGCTCAAACTGTCAAGTGACATGTATATGTACTGACCTGTACGGAGGCATTTCGACACAATATTCTCTGTACACATGGAGTTCTCAGAAACAATGCCAATACAGCTCAGGGCAGTGAATTCAGTCTAATAAATTGCCCTCCCTTCGCAAACCACACACATGTTACATACTGGGAAGTTTTTCCCTCTTATTGTTCTTTTATGTGGCAAAGGCATGTAATGTATGTGCAGTTTAACTCACGAAAAAAACCATAATTCAACTCTGCTTCTGTTGTCTGTTAAGTTTTAAGAGCAATAGATTATGTTAAATATTTTACTGTCTTAATAAATTTGATATAACAGAACCAAGTGTACAATGGTCATAGACATGTACTTTTTACTACCTTCCATCAGTGCTGCAGCAACTTGATATCCAACTCTACGTCTCTACCATTGCCATCCTATCTACACTACTTCAACCACTGGCCTTGCACCATTCCTTCATCACATCTACATTCTCCATTACCCGATTAAGCCATCAAAACATTGCAAATTTTCTTGTGTTGCCTCATCCTCCAATATTCTGTACCACGGTGCCAATGCCCAAGGATATGGAGATCTGGGTCAAAAGACATGGTTAATTGCTTTTCCCTTGATGTAGTGAATTTTAAACTTCTATGGTCCATTTGTTTCATTGGATACAATAGGATAGGATAACAAATGAGAGTGAGATTTGGATAGGATTTTATAATGGTGACATGGTGTATACCCGATATAACATCAATTTTATATTCTTCTAACCCAAGCATCAAACAAACAAGGGATTAAAATCCATCCCTTGTCTCATTCTCCTCTATCCCATAAAATAAACATGCCACTAAGGTACCTCATGGATAGAATAGTTGATACGGAAAATGGGAGAATTCTTTTATGATAAACAGTAATATAGGGGTTCTGTGAAATAGATACTTTTTTCTAGGTACTTATTTGGAGTCTACTTTACATTTGGCAGGTCTAGTAGAGGTCCAACAGCTGATGGACATTTGGGTGTGTGCATAAGTGCTCCCGGTGGAGCTGTGGCACCAGTACCCACGTGGACTCTACAGAGACGCATGCTTATGAATGGAACTTCCATGGCATCACCATCTGCTTGTGGAGGGATTGCTCTTCTTGTTAGTGCAATGAAGGTCAGTAGTTTGTCTCTTTTATTGCTTTATTTGGACTTTTACGGTTAACTTGTATATGAACGAAAGCATCTATTAGATCTAAGATCTGTGCCCATGATTTTTTAGGCTGAAGGCATTATTGTTAGTCCATATATTGTGCGAAGAGCATTGGAGAACACTGCAAAGTCTATAGGGGATGTGGCTGAAGAAAAACTAACAACCGGGGAGGGTCTTGTGCAAGTTGATAAGTTTGTTCAAGTTTTCCTTGCTATTCTTCTTCTTCTTCCAATATGCTCTTTTGTTTTCTCCCAATAAGATATAACTGATAAATGAACATTTGAAGTTATTATGCCAAAAAATATATTCTCAGATATTATAACTTTCAAGGCTCATGATTATTGATTGGATGCCAGGGCGTATGAATATGTGCAGAAGTGCAAGGATTTCCCTTCAGTTTCTTATAAGATTACAGTTAATCTGGTGGGCAAAACAAGTAAGTTATTTGCTTTTTCTTACTTACCTGGATTACAGTTGGTGTAAATTGATGAAGTTAAACGATGGGGTTTTTTACGTTAACAAGCCCAAAGTTTATACTTTTGACACCAAGGTGTCCCCCTTTTAGTTTTTGACATGGGTGTGCCCAAGTCAACTTTTGTCAGCCTTGCCTTGCTTTCTATTTCCCATAGAAACAAAGTCGTCTAAGGACCACCTAAGTTAATGCTACTCAGTTTATGTTAGCATTAAGGTTTAAAATCTCGGTCGGTACGGTACGGTAAGTCCGGTATTTACCGGTTTTTTAGGTTTTCGGTATACGATATACCCGGTATTTGAAAAAACCGGGTATATTGTATATACCGGGCGGTATACCGCCCGGTATGGGCGGTATATGGTGGTATGTCACGAAAAAAAAAAAAAAAAAACCCGGCCGGTATGCATTTTCATACCGGTCCGTACCATGTGTCGGTACGGTACGGTACGGTACCGGTATATACCGATACCGTCCGGTGACCGAAACCGGTACCGGTACCGAGATTTTAAACCATGGTTAGCATTACATTCAGTTTAGGGCTGAGTGTAAAAATGGCACACATTTACACACAAATCAAGGCCAAGTGTAAAAATGAGTCACATCCTAAGTTAAAAAACCAGCTCTAAGATCTATTTCGCCAATCACTCCCGCATGACCAACAATGTGTAGTATTTATATTTTGCCTATTTTACATCAAATTATTGCCAAAATTGAATGAAACTTGTTTGATAAAATTTTAAGAAATATTGTATGGATTTATTCTCATTCAGTTTGCTTTTGGGTGCTACAAAGTAGGCAATTAGGCATATTTTATTTTTTTAATTATTATCTTAGCATATTTGTCATTCATACACTTAAAATATTATTGATGATTTTCTTGATAAGTTTTGATGTGAATCATGTGTTAATGTCTCTTTCAATATGCTTATAGATGATAAAACATATTATGACTTTTTTTTAACTAAAAGCAAGGGCAAGGCTGGAAAAGTTTGACTTCCCATGTCAAAAATCAAAAAGAGGGTGTTCCAGTGTCAAAAATCATAACTGTGGGCTTTTCTTTGTAAAACTCCTTAAATGATGCCTATTTTCATTATAAAACTTACACTTAAATTTCCTAAGCATATCTTGTGTCAATCTCAATAGGCAGTGTTCAGTAAGTATTACTAGTTCATGCTTTGTCATTGTTGATGTTCTACAGTGCTATATATTTCTGAAAATCGATGTTTTTACATCATGATAAAACGGTAAACATTAAACTTTCAACTTCACATATGGTGTTAGAAATTGACTAACATACAACTGTCATCGTTGATGTCTAGTGATACCTTTACCATCTATTCACGGATAGTACACAGAATGACAGAACTACAGAAGACTATGAAATTATGAAGTACTGTTGAATTTGTTTGCTTGAACAGTGAAGGGAAAAAGAAAAACTGACTTTTATGGTTCAAATATTGATGGCAGCTCCCACGTTTCGAGGAATCTATATGAGAGGACTCGGTGCTTGTCAACAAGCTAGTGAGGTGAGTTATTTGTTATCTACTTTCTAAGAAATAATGCAGTTGATTATCATACGTGTTTTCTTAGAGGATTTTGTTAGGTCTATAGACTTACAGTTACAAACTTATTATGTTACGGCCCGCTTAATGGGATAACTAACATACCAACTTCATAGGCCAACATATTAGCCTAATTAAAATGCTCAAGCTGAAGTTGATGGTAATACACCCATCAAGCCTTACAAGCCAACACCGTATATAACATACTTCTCATGTGGGACTAAAGCGGGGTATTGCAATCCCCCCACTTTAGGACGTCAAGATCCAATTCGAGTCTAACACAGCCCAGAATCACACCCAAGTCGGCGGCATGCGAGGCCTAGCCTAGTAGCGTCCCCACCCCATCACCTGGGCAGCCCTTTCTCACATGGGCTCCCTCACCATGCCTAGGACCTAGTCCTACTCTCATACCATTTGTTACGAGGATAACTGACACACCAACTTCATAGGCCAACCTATTAGCTTAATTAAAATGCTCAAGCTGAAGTTGATGGAAATACACCCATCAAACCTTATAAGCCAACACCATATCTAACATACTTCTCATGTGGGACTAAAGCGGGGTATTACATATTAGCAACTTTTTATGTGCCAATGCAATGCATGGTACAAACTTGTAATCCAGTATGACCCGGCACTATATGTGGCACCATGCATTCTATGCCTGGATTACGAAATTCTGGGACTATAACTCACTACAATTTAACCTGCAATGACACTTTTTCTTTGCTCTATAGAAGTTCAATTATTTGATGCTTAGGGGTGGCAACTGGGCGGGTACTTGAATTTCTATAAGGTAGTAAGGGTTAAAGGGTGATGGGTTTAAAATTTATCGTGTAATCATATAAACAATATATATATATTAAAAGTTTGAAATTTGTAAAACTATATAATTGGTTTCAGGCACCTGAGGGAACCCACTCGAAAGCGATTGGGTTTTTTTAACTTTTCTACTCAAAATTGAAAGACAGATTTTTCTATATCCGAAATTGGTTTTCGTTTTTCTAGGTTCACTTAGTCGGGAACCTGACATGAATTGCCACCCCTGTTCATGCTAGTTGACTTCTTTATAAGTTTGAGCTGCAACAATTGAGAAGTGGAGGAATGATTGCAAGGTGGTTCAGGCCTGTTCAAACAAAATCACCAAGGAGTGGAAGATGACATGCCAAATGAGAATTTGTTGGGTGTGATGTATAAAATGTGGCCCCTAATGGGTGAAAAATCATGTGTTTTCCATATGTGATCTAAACATGGTTCAAAATCTTAAACCAGTACCAATCTTGGCCTACGGGTATCACACCCGCACATGGTACAGTTAACTATAAACCGGACGATACTGTTTTTTTTTGTATATTTCACATTCCAGATACTCCAAATTCTTCTTTTCATGATTTACTTCAATAAATTGTGTGGAAACATACACAATAAAGTGCACACTAGAAATTAAAATACAACACTAAAAGTTTGAATAAATAGATACAAGTGCTTCTTTAGGCAACCGATCCTTCCACCAAGAGCAATGAGGTCACACTAGACGCATTGCCACATGTTTACCTTCTTGGATCGGTGAGAATGCTGCTATGCAGTTAGTTGTTTGCACTTATTGCTATTCCTTTTTACATAGTTTTAGGAACACATGAGAGATTGAGAGAAATTTAGAGAGAATTTGAGAGTTTTGAAGAAGTTAGAGGATGAAGATGGAGTAATAAGGAGTTTGAGGCCTTTATCAAGCTTTAAAAGAACCCAAAACCAGCCACAACAACTAAAATAGCCATTGGAAATACAAAATAACGCCTCAACAGCTTGGAATAATAGTCGTTGGGTGTGTTCTGCCTGGTACATCAGTATGTCGGGTACACGCTACACCAAGTGGTACCATACAAGTGGTATTTTCATGTAGTGCCCAATACCTATCTCGAAAAGTTTTTAAAAAAATGGATGCCACATGGTATGGGTGGGACCATGGTTTAAAATATCGGTACTGGTACCGATCTTGGTCATTGGCTGATATCGGTATGTACCGGTACTCTACCATACCGACACACGGTACGAGCCGGTACAAAAGAACCCATACCGACAGTGATTTTTTTTTGTTTTTTGCTGTTAAAAATAAGTTAATAACTCTAATAACATATAATTGATAAAAAATGCTTAAAATTAAGATTCAAATGTCAAATACATGAATACATTGTTTAAAATACAGACGAATGATGTCCGTCGTACCCGTACTTATCTTGGGGACATACACGACTAAGGTTGACACCGTAGGTCTCCAATGTCCATATCTAGAAATTATCTCATGGCATAATGCTTTGGTATCCATTATACCACATTGACATCAATGTTTCTTTGTTGGTAGATCAAGAACTAGTCCCTGTATCCGTATAGTCAGTTGAGTAGGTACTGGATACAGAGTAGATTGATTTAGAAACCTCTTGCAAGCTACTCATCATATCGTGATGGTAATCTTGCAAAGCTGTCGGTCCACCTCGACACGAGATTGCAAATGGATCTCCGAAATTGCCACTTGAATCTCGGAAACATCTTGATTCATTGATAGCTTGTGCCACTTCCCGGTTGGATGCCGACATTCGCTATATGACCTTGCGGAGGGGATATAACAAACTATCGACCGTTCCAAGTTCATATCTGTACTGGTATGCAGGATTTAAATAATACCATATAAAAAATTATAAATTCAATAAGTAATTCAGCATAATGAATTAAAATTAAATAATTTCAGAAAATTAAATAAAAAATACATGCGACGTGTATGTCACGGCCCATTTGATTCTCCCATCTTCGGGAGATAATGTCGATGAAGTGTTGATACTTGGCAGGAGCAATCATAACCCTCTTGATTTCTTCATGTGCTTTGTGGATATAGTGGTAGATATGACCCATTTGAGACGTCTTTTCCATATCCACTTATCGTAGAGACGATTATTTCCATGATGTAATCCCAGAAGCGCGTGTTGAGAATGTTCTTCTCTAATTGTTTTCCATCGTTTTTTCCAGCATATCTTGATGTAGACAATTTCTCACTTGTAAACATGGATCTAAGGCCCGACTTATGGTGGTGGAGCGACTTTAATGCGATGAAGTTGGTTGCAAAACGAGTCGCTCCCAATCGAAGAATTTCACATAAAATATGGAATTATCATTAGTAATTGTTTTTGATAAACTAATTGATAAATAAATACCGTAAATTATTTTAAAATAAAGTACTTTTTGTAAATTTTTTCATAAGGGCTTGTACTCATGTGTGGTTGTAGATGAAGCGCGTAATTTGTTGCGCCTTTCTTTACCGTCGACTTCACCATCGGTATTTCACAAATATCTTTCATCATTAGGTCCACACAACGGGCTGCACATGAAGTCCAACATATGTGAGGATAATCTTGTTCAATTATCTCACATGTCCTTTTGAAATTGGCTTTGTTGTCGGTTACAACTTGAACAACGTTCTGGGTCCAATCTCCTCGATCACCTCCATCATCAACTTCGTGATGTAGTAAGCATCATGGATTTCATCGGACGAGTTCACCGATTTGTAATAAACAACCCTCCTGTTGCAATAAATGAGGAAGTTGATGATGCTCATCCGGGTTGGCCCGATCCAACTATCGCACATTAAACTGCTGCAGCCGTAGTCCACCCATTGCCGCTTGATTCCGTCGATTTATTGCTTTATTTCATCGATCTCTGCTTCAAGGTAAGGTCGTGAAATTTCATAGTGAGTTGGAGGGGCAATACCTGGGCCCATGGTTTAAAATCTCGGTACCGGTACCGGTTTCGGTTACCGGTATATACCGGTACCGTACCGACACACGGTACGGACCGGTATGAAAATGCATACCGGTAGGGTTTTTTTTTTTTTTCGTGACATACCACCATATACCGCCCATACCGGGCGGTATACCGCCATATACTGCCCGGTATACACAATATACCCGGTTTTTTCAAATACCGGGTATATCGTATACCGGAAATCTAAAATACCGGTAAATAGCGGACTTACCGTACCGTTTCGGTCGAGATTTTAAACCTTACCTGGGCCTACCTTTTGGATGGTAGACACCATGGTTCTATAGTATGGGTTGTTGGCTGCTTTGCGGGAATCCGGCTGAAGTGGAACCATTTGGAGATGACTCTCCCCAACTCCCACTTCTTGTTCTTGTTCCAAGTATCGTCTATGTGCGGTTGCTTTGATGATGGAGGAGGAAATGTCCTGGGATCAAGATCAGAAACATCAACATTAGTTTTCCTATCACTTGCTCCGATGTTTGTGAAGAATCCCCGAATGCCTCCTTTGCTGGATCCTCTGCTCTGAGGTGTCCTCATGCTAGAACTCCGGCCAATATAAAGACCGGAGGGAATTGAACCGCTTCAGCAGCCGAAGTCGAGCCGACACTACATGTGCCACCGCTGCCTTTGCCATACTCAAATTGAGATCCGGGATGATACATCCGATCTCGTTCGAATACAGCGTGCTCCAATGAAGCTCGGATGCCGATTTCAAGTTTTGGATGCTCGTCGTCACCCTGAGCCTCGTAATGGCCACCCTCTCGTGTTGGCTGATTTCTTGGGTAGCTCGTTGGTCGAACTCAGCTTGTTGAGCTGCATCCTTAAGACGCTGCTCCTTGTTGGTGAGCATATCTTCTTTCGGACTTTCGCCGGTGCATTGGGGCATTTGACGATGTCGTGAGATGTTCCGACCAAGTGTGCCTTCAATCGAGTGACACATCCACCACGTGAAATCATCTGACAGTGGAGGCATTGCCAGTGATTAGCCTTCTCCAACCGACGACCGTGCTGCCATGTGGGGTCGGCTTGAGATTTCGTCTTCATTTTAGTAGAGTTTCGGGGTGGAGACGAAGAAAATAGAGATCATAGAGAGAGAGTTTGAGAAAAATTGAGAGAGATTTGAAAGATTTGAGAGTTTGGGAGAGGAGAGGGGAATGACAGGGTGAAATAAGGTGTTTGGGGTGTTTATATAGACCCCAAACAGCTGTTTGGGAACGGCTATGAACGTTACCCAACGGCTCTTTTTTGAGCCGTTGGGTCATACCGGGCGGCAAGGTTTAAAATACCGGTACCGGTACCGTACTGTACCGAAACGGTATGTTTCGATACGAAAAATGCGTACCGGGCTATTTTTTTTTTGATTTTGCTGCTAAAAATAACTCCAATAACATATAATTGATCAAGAAATACTTAAATTTAAGATTCAAATGTCAAATACATGAATACAATATTTAAAATGCGGACGAATGACGTCCGTTGTACTCGTACATATCTTGGGGACATACACGACTAAGGTCAACACCGTAAGTCTCCAATGCCCATATCTGAAAATGATCCCATGTCATCGTGCCTTGGTATCCATTATACCACATACCTATTAGTGTTTCTTTGTTTTCTTTGTTGACAGTCCAAGAACTAATCCCTGTATCATCAGTTGAGTAGGTACTAGGTACTTGATACAGAGTATGTTGAGTCAGAAACTTCTTGCAAGCTAATCATCATATCGTGGTGGTAATCTTGCAAAGCTGTTGGTCCTCCTCCTCGAGGCCGACCTCTCTTCTCGTACACTCGAGTTGTTCGTCCGATTCTAGCACCGTGATCCTGATCTTGGATGGAGTGGTCGAAGTAATGCTCATTCGCCCACAGATCGGTAGGTGCCGGTGTTGATGGTACGACGATGTGTTCTCCCCCAGCTCCATCATCAACATCAACTCCTCCGTCTTCTGTGCTGCAACTGCTATGAACCGATGGCTCGTCTTCTTCGTCCTCTTCCGCTTTTGCAATCGCGTCCAATGGATCAATTGGTCGTTTCCCTTTGCTTTTACCTTTGCCTTTTGCCTTTGAAGGTGAAGATGAAGGTGCCTTCTTCTTTCCCTTTGATTGTGAAGATGGAGAGTCGGACGTGGATCGTCGTCTTATTTGTCGAACTCGTTGAGAGTCCAAGGGAGCAAAGATCATGTACCTCTCAAGAGCTTGACTATCCGTGTCTTCTGGTTGGCTCTCGGACTCAATAACATTAGATATAATTGGTGAAGGCCGAGGTGGTTGGCCTGGTTCATCAAGAAGAAGCGGGTCAGTCTCCATTGCACTCCACCAATCAATTATTGGGTCCGCGCCTTGGATGAACTCGATATCGAACGAATGTACATGTAGAATATCTCTATCTTCGTTATCTAACGCCCGCATTCGAACTCGCATGTTGTAATGAACATATACGAGCTTCTCTAATCGAGCGTACGAAAGGCGGTTGCGCGGCTTCGTATGAATCAAGGCGAAGGTCGACCAATTCCTCTCGCATCCACTTGATGATGTGGTTTACGAGAGGATGCGTGTTGCAATCTTTTGAGGAGTTGGAGTTTCGATTCCAAATTGCAACCACCATTCAACTGCAACAAATTTAAAATTAATATTAGTAACGTGATTTTATCTTTGATAAATAAATTGGCAAAAAAATTCTATCTACCTGGATCCATAGTATCTCGGATGGAGATTGCAAATGAATCTCCGAAATTGCTAGTTGCATCTCGGAACCATTTTAATTCATTGAGGGCTCGTTTAGTACCCCGTATAGTACTAGCCTGTATAGTACTAGTCTGTATTGTACTATTATTATATAGTGGTTGGTGCACACATGTATAATATTATATTACATTATATTACATTATATTATATTATATTATTGTAATGTAATGTAATATATATTATATAAAAAAATTATATAATATATTTTATCATTGAAAATATTTCATAAATTAAAATTATTTTTTAAATATTTTTCAATTTTTGGCCGGGGGTAAAATGAGTATCTAAACTATTGAAAGTTCTAGTGCAGGCTAATGAAGAGCTTTGAGAGTGTATTACTAATACACCTTATAACAATTTATGAGGTACTATTTTTAGTGCAGGTATTAGTTAGTACTATTCCCAAACACTGTATAGTATTACTATATAAGAGGCTTATACAGGGTACCAAAGAGGCCCTGAGAGCTTGTGCCGTTTCTCGGTTGGATCCCGACATTCGTTGTATGACCTTGCAGAGGGGATATAACAAACTATCGACCATTCCAAAATTATATTTGTATTGGTATTCAGGATTTAAATAATACCCTATAAAAAATTAAGCATAATGAATAAGTAATTAAACATAATGAATTAAATTTAAATAATTTCCGAATATTAAATAAAAAAATACCTGCGATGTGTATGTCACGACCCATTTGATTATCCCATTTCTCAGAGATAATTTTGCCGAAGTGCTCATACTTGGCAGGAGAAATCATAACCCTCGATTTCTTCTTGTGCTTGGTGGTTGTAGGGGTAGAGATGACTCATTTGAGGCGTCTTTTCCATTTTCACCTGTCGTAGAATCTTGTACAAAGGTTCTACGATGACGATTATTTCTGCGATGCAATCCCAGAAGCACGAGTTGAGATCCTGTTTGTTTTCCATCCTTTTTTCCAGCATATCTTAATGAAGTCCATTTCTCACTTGTAAACATGGTTCTAAGGGCCGTATTTTTTTGTTGGAGCGACTTTAATGCGATGAGTTGGTTGCAAAAGGAGTCGCTCCCGGTCGAAGAATTTCACCTAAAATATGAAATTATCATTAGTAATTATTTATGATAAACTAATTTATAAATAAATATTATAAATTACTTAAAAATTAATAAATTACCTTTTATAAATTTTTTCATTAGGGCATGTACCCATGTGTGGTTGTAGATGAAGCGGATAATTTGTTGCGCCTTCTTTATCGTCGACTTCACCATCGGTATATCACCGATATTTTTCATCATTAGGTCTACACAATGTGCTGCACATGGAGTCCAACATATGTGAGGATAATCCTGTTCAATTATCTCACCTGCCCTTTTGAAATTGGCTTCGTTGTCGATTATAACTTGAACAAGGTTCTGGGTCCAATCTCCTCGATCACCTCCGTCATCAGCTTCGAGATGTAGTAAGCGTCATGGATTTCATTAGACGAGTTCACCGACTTGTGATAAACAACCCTCCTATTGCAATAGATGAGGAAGTTGATGATGCTCATTCGGGTTGGCCCGGTCCAGCTATCACACATAAAACTGCATCTGTACTCCCTCCATTGCCGATTGATTCCGTCGATCCATTGCTTTATTTCATCGACCTCCGCTTTAAGGTAAGGATCTGAAATTTCATAGGGAGTTAGAGGGGCAATACCTGGGCCTACCTTTTGGATGGTAGACACCATGGTTCAATAGTATAGATTGTTAGTTGCATTTGTGGGAATCCGACTGAAGTGGAACCATTTGGAGATGACTCTCCCCAACTCCCACTTATTCATCTTGCCCCAAGCATCGTCTATGCGCGGTTGCTTTGCTGATGGAGGAGGAAATGCCTGGGATCAAGATCAGAAACATCAACATTAGTTTTCCTACCACTTGCTCCAAGGTTTGTGAAGAATCCACGAATGCCTCCTCTACCGCCTCCTCTGCTTTGAGGTACCCTCATGCTAGAACTCCGGCCAATTTGAGGACCGGAGGGAATTGAATCACTTCAGTCCATTGATCCGGCAGCCGAAGTTGAGCGAACACTGCTTCTGCCACCGCTGCCACTGCCGCCGCCATACTCAAAATGAGATTCGGGATAGTACATCCGATCTCGTTCGAATGCAGCGTGCTCCAATGAAGCTCGGATGCTGACTTCAAGTTCCGGATCCTCGTCGTCACCGCCACCCCGAGCCTCGTAATGGCCATCGCTGACTTGTTGGGTAGCTCGTCGGTCGAACTCGGCTTGTTGAGCTGCATTCTTAAGACGCTGCTCCTTCTTGTTGGTGAGCATATCTTTGAACATCTGTCGGACTTCCGGTGGTGCTTTGGTGCATTTGACGATGTCGCTGGATGTTCCGGTCAAGTGTGCCTTCAATCGAGTGACGCCTCCATCACGACAAATCATATTACAGTGGATGCATTGTCAGTGGTTAGCCTTCTCCAACCGAACACCGTGTTTCCATGCGGGGTCGGCTTGAGATTTCGGCGCCATTTCAGTTCGATGTAGAAATTAAGATAGTAGAGATTAGAGAGAGAGAGATTGAGAGTTTAGATGAGTAGAGAGGTGAGTGGGAGTAAAAGAGGTGTTTTGGGGGCTTTATATAGCCCCCAAAACAAGCCAAAACCGGCCCCAAACGGTTATATAGCCGTTTGGGTGTCGGTGCTACAGTAACCCAATGGCTCTTAAAAAGAGCTGTTGGGTCAGGTCATACCGGGCGGTATTGCCCGGTACGAGAGCAAATACTGCCCGGTATTTACCGAGATACTCGGTATTTTCCAAACCGGGAATCTTGCTACAATAACCCCAAGGTCATACCGGGCTGTATAGCCCGTTATGATAGCAAATACCGGTATTTACCGAGATACTCGGTATCTCGTATACCGGTTTTTCCAAAAAATTGGTAAATACCGGACTTGCCGCCCGGTACGGTACGAGATTTTAAATCATGCCCGGTATGGTATTTACCGATACATTGTACCGGGTGTATCGTTTATCGGTTTTTCAAAAAACCTAAATACCGGCCGTACCGGGTGGGGTATGGTACAATATTTTTAACCATGGGTGTGATTATACGAAATTTTAAACCATGCATCAAAGTAGTAGGGGCTTGGGACTGATTGTTATTGCCTTCAATTTTGTTGTTGGTTTTGTAGGTGGATGTCACTTTGGTGATTGAGCCGTATGAAATCATGAAATATGGAATTGTCATGAGTTGAAGTCGAAAGAGACTAGATCAGCGAAGGCCTTAATGAAAAGATGGAGAGACCCAAATACATTAATATAAGATCCATCAGTAAATATTTTTGCCCTGGGTAACTTAGTATTATGGAGACATTGGGGCTATTATTTGTGTAAATTAGGATGAGCTTAGTGCTCTTATTCATGAAAGTTATGATTAAACCAATGTATTATCGTTAGCAGCACCTCCACTATAATGATGATCTAGCCCTTTCAACAAAAAACCATTCAGCTTGAAAGTTGAAACATATTCTCATTCATGGATTGAGATGTTGGCACAAAATTCACTTTTCCATGCTGCATTGTTAGTTTCTTGTCTGTGCCATACCAGAAATGCCTGTCTGTGTGATCTTCTAGGGCCAGGTTATATTACCTTTCATTTGAATGACAATTCTGCTGTGCGAATTTTTAATAATTCTAGACCAACAAGGAATCTCTTAATATCTAGATGAAATTTGATGCACAATAAACCCTTGAGTTTGGATCATCCAACAAATTCTAGACCATCAAGGAATCTCTTAATATCTAGATGAAATTTGATGCACAATAAACCCTTGAGTTTGGATCATATGTTGGATGATTGTTGACACCCTTAAGCTGGATAAAATGTTTGAGGCGTATTATATTTTGTAGCTTCAAAAGTATTAGATAGAATCTCTAGCTTATTAAAAAAATACATCTGATTGATTTACATTTATCCAGTAACCCGTTAGGAATCATGGGCCAGCAGACTCCACTGACCACTCCTACACGTGCATGATTAGTTTACATAATAGAAAAGTCTTTTTCTGGTGAATGTATCTGATTGAAGTATGTTAGAAGGCTTGGCATTTCTCAAAGAGTTCAATTATATTAAATTCTTATGATATGGCTTAAATAAAAATCCATAACCAAATTAATTATTATTTTGTATGTTAGAAGGCTTGGCATTTCTCCATGCCGATCTGAAGTGAAAAAACTCAAGTGAGTCGGTGTGAAGAAGGGATATGCCATTAATAAGATCCTATTTATCTAGGTTAGCATTGTGAACCTTCTCTCCCTAGTCCCTACTGAGCATCTCCACTAGCTCATTAAAAAAAGCATAAGGTCAATTTTGCACTTTTCCTAAAGAAAATTCCTTAAGAAGTCCTAGAATATATAATAGTTTTGGTATTTAGTTTGTAATTAGTTGACACATTCAATACTAACAGAAAATCAATCATTAATTTTTGCATGCTGTTGATTGGTAGGGGTGAGAATCAATCTTTTTGGATTCGATGTGGTAGCCATAGAGATTGACATATCTTGTCCACCATGGAAATTTGTATTTGATTACATGTTATTTGTCTTATTATTTGAGTCTGCATCATACTATTTTCTGTCTGTAATAATCTAAAGTTAATTATTTTGATACTTCTAGTGGACTGTTCAAGTTGAACCAAAGTTCCATGAAGGTGCAAGTAATCTGGAGGAACTGGTCCCCTTCGAGGAGTGTATAGAATTGCATTCAAGCAATGATTTGGTTGTCCAGGCACCTGAATATTTGATGCTGACATATAATGGGCGTAGCTTCAAGTAAGTACATTTGCTTTGTTATTTCTTCAGGAAATTCAGTGTATGTTATTAATAATTTGAGTGACAGAATATACAGCGATAATAACTGTCATATCATCTCTTCATCAATTTTGATAAATGACAGTCTAATATCATTAAAGACGAAGGTGCTAGAGCATTCTACATGCCATTATTCAAAGAGCTAGATTTGACTTTCTTAAACTGTAAACCCACTGTGCACGTCCGCAGCTATGTACACATGTTCTTTTTAGTGTCTTATACTCTTATGAACTCAAAAATTAGTTTGCCCAAGAATAATGTTTTTTTGGTCCTTCCTAAATGTTGAATATTGTTTAATCCCCAATATGCTTTTATGAATTGTGCTTAAGAGGTTCTCATACAATATTGTTTTTGCTTTATCCTGAAATGTAGTTGCTTGAGATTCTCACTGAGAATATACATATACGTAATATAATATATGAACATGCATGCATATATTATTCATAGGTATGTACATTTATATATCTATAATATGCTTGAACTGGGACCTACATGTTGGGTTGAGGTTTACAGTACCCTATCAATTCAAAGTTATTTATGGAAGCTCCAAGTACCAAACATAACATAGACCATTCAAAATAATTTAGAAGCCCAATTCGGATAGTTCAATATATTGTGGTCATCAAATTAAAAGACAACAAATGTTATACAATTCTTACGTATCATTCTGCGATCTTGACTACTGCAATTACTAATTTATATATCTGAAATTGATCAAAAAGTGCGCAAGTAGAAAAGTTTCAACTTGCTTTCTTACTTCCATGTCATTGTACATACTAATATACTTTTGATGTTTGATGCAAATTTATTCTTTTTTTGCTTCCTTGATTGGCTTGGAATGTTTCAGAAACATGACCTTTTTATTTCTAGAATTTTTAAAGTCATATTCATGTTTAATAAAGTTTATTTTCAGTTTATAGCATTTATTACTGATTTTAAGGTGAACAATATATCAAATGCATACATATGTTTGATATGTGGGTACTTGTTTGTATAGTTTATCTTGTCCTCTTTTAGTTTAATTTACAAATTTATCTTTGTGATCAATAGTAACATTCTGCTGATGAAAAGCCACTTTCTTTTCTTCATTTTCATATATGCTGCTGATGATACTTGTTAAATAATATAGTTATAGGTATTTGTGTATGGTAGTACACGTTAGCTTATGTTATACCTCTAGTGTAGCATATTCTATTCTAGGCCTATATATAGGCCTCTTTTTTTAGATTTTGTTCCAGGCGAAGGTGACCTGGTATGAAAGATACATGTTTTGTATCGCTCGGTACAACCGGTATGGTTGATATTTTTTATGTATCCGCCTATATCGTTATTGGTATTATGAAAAACGATACTAGTCATCCGTCTGAACTGGGCTGTACAGCACAAGATTTAAGACTATGCATACCAGTTTCAGAGACCATTATGGGGCTGGCAGGTCACTATCTGAAATTTAATTCTGTATAGATAATCTATTGCTAATAATTTATTATTGGGTGAAATTTTATTGTTATGATTAACTATTTGTTCATTTATACATCAACAGATCAAATCCCTTCTCATGTCAGTCTAGCTTTTATTCTATGTTAGCATCAGAAGTGGCACACAATATGAACTAGTTTCAGTTTCTGTCATTTTGCAGCATAGTTGTTGATCCTCTTAAACTTAGCAATGGCTTACACTATCATGAAGTCTATGGCATAGATTCTAAAGCTCCATGGCGTGGCCCTCTCTTCCGGGTGCCTATTACTATAATAAAGCCTTTTGCTCCAGTGGGCAATCCTCCAATATTTTCATTTTCCAATGCTTCCTTTTCTCCGGGTAACTTCAAACTTATAGATGAAATTGTGCACAAGTTCAAGATTAATAGTATGTTCAATTCATCATTATTATTTTGTTTATGTAACTTTTTCTTGATTAGATTTGTCATTTAATTATTAGGTTGTTGTGGGCTTTGAATCTTTTTTTGTAAACTTGTAATTTGACTGTTGATACTAATATTGTAATGGTTTTAAATGGCAGTGCCAACTTCTTGGAAACAGTATTAAACTAGATTTAACAGTGTGATCTTGCGGAGGGGTTCCTCTTAGAACTTGTTGAGCATATGCTCAAATGTTGTTAAATGTGCTGGGTGCTAATGGGGGCATAGAAGGTCCTGTATTGCCACCTAAGTGCAGAAAGGCACACATCTTTTTTTTATAAAAAATATAAGAAATACCTCTGACATGGGGAATCATATTCATATTAGAGAACTTTACAATTAAGTGCTAGAAAAACTGTCATTTTTATTAGCATTGTAGTGGAACATAGATACTGTTAAGAACATAAATGTATAGTTTGAACTTTGAACTTTGGACCCATTCCTAACATTGTTTTTGGCAAAAGTTGATTTCCCAATCAAATTTAATATGGTATTAGAGCAATAAGTCGAGTTGAAATCGTGAATTTTTTTGAGGGAATAAAGATGGAGAGAACCCATAGTCAGTTTATTGATGGAAAGTATTTACAAGAAGATAGTGTTGGAAAAAGGAAAAAAAAAGAAAAAAGAAAGTAAGAGACACATGTACATCAATGGGAGAAAAATATAAGGTGAAAAAACACAAAGAGACTCAAGTAGTTTCCTCTAGATGCTATCCATAGATTGACGTTGTTGCTTGAATATTTTGATGTTTTCCTCTTGCTAGATATGGTATAGCATAGTCTTCAAATATTCTCTTTTGCCTTTTTCGTCCACTGCTGGGGTTGAAGTTTGAGACATGGGTTAAAAAATCATACCATACTGCTCGGTAAGGGCGGTACGTACTGATTTCTTGAGAAACTAGTATTCGGTACACCCGGTACCAACTCGTACAGGGTGTACGGGTAAATATCGCCCCCAAACGGTATTTACTCTGTACCTCCCTTACTGGGCGGCAAGGTTCAAAATTTCGGTTTCAGTACCAGTATCATACCGACACATGGTATGGTCCGGTACCGAAAATGGTATCGACAGGACGACAGCAACAGATGGCAGCAGCACAGTGCTGCTTTGCTGTAGCAGCAGCAATAACATGACTGTTGCTGTTGTGCTGTCTGCAGCAAGGCACAGTCATGCTGCAGTGCCGTGATGCTGTGCCTTGCTGCACACGACATAGCAGTGCGCACGGCAACAGCCGTGCTCTGCCGTGTTGCTCCCATACTGGGCGGTACCGCCCAATATGGGTTAGTGTACCACCATGGTACACAGTAAATACCGGGCTTACCGCTTGGTATTTACTGGTATACCTGGTACTGACTGGTACCGGGTGTACCGAATACCGTAAAGGTAAAAAAATGGTATGTACCTAGCGTACCATCTTATACGGTACGGATTTTTAAACCTTGCCGGACGGTACACTAACCCTTACCGGGCGGTACAACACCATATTGCAGCACCACCACCATGCTGCTGCAGCAACCTGTATGGTGGTCTGTAGCATGGTGGTGCTGCTCCATGCTGCTGCAGCAACCTGTACCATTTCCATGTATCGTATGTCGGTACGGTACGACACTGTCGGTCAAACACTAGTACTGGTAGATTCTAATCCTTGGTTTGAGATGACATCATTTGGTGAAATTGGGGGCAGAGATTGTGGATTCAAATTGAAGATGGCAAATGGTGAGCAAATGGACAGTTGAATAGTAGACGTGCAATTTTTCGTCCAGAGTGAGGCCGTGTTGGTTGAGGAAGGATTCCATATGAAATTGTTCCTTGATGATTATCCATTGCAAAATCTTGTATTTTTGAGTTGTGGTAGCATACCGAAGAAGTTTTAACCTGTAACTCCTAATGCTTCCATAGTTTAAAATCTTGTAGAAAGAGGCTATAGAGAAGCTCCCTTTTGTCTCCAAACCAGAAAGTAGTTTCGGCATCGTGTCCGGGAGGAGGTGGCCCTAGTCTTTCAAGGAAAAGGAATTGATCAATGGGAAGGTTGAGTCTTAGATATTCCATGAGTCACATTTGTGTCTAACATGATGTGTTGGTGGACAAGGGCATCCCCAGCGTTGCGGTAGCCTCAAAGAAAACATCCTGACAATCTAATCATAAATATAATCCTAGCTAAATTAAGTTATTTCATAGATTGGGCTTGGGCCAATCTAGTTTAGTACTTTAGTTTGCCCGATCACGCGTGAGGGGGAGTGTTAAGAATATAAATGCATAGATTGAGCCTTCACAACTTAAGCTTTCGGAAAAGTTTATCAACCAATCAAATATAATAGATGCTTCTAGACCGAAATTATAATACAAAACATCCAAATATGATATGCAATTAATATATGTGCATGAATTATATATAACAAAGTTCTAGGTGAACATCAATATTTATGAAAGAATGTAACACAATGAACATATCTCGGTTAAGTGTTTTTCAGCATATTTAACAAGAAAATGAAACATGAAAATTACTGATGAGGGACTATTCAAATAATAGAAGAATCTTCAAATGAGTCTAGGATTAACATTATGTATGTTAACAATCATTACAATCCTACAACTAAAAGAAGACTAGGAATGATAGTGCAATTTGCTATCCAGTCGGATAGACCAGAAGGAGTAATACAGGAGGGAGAATGTGACTTAGAGGAGGTGAAATGACGGAGAGAGAATCAAGATAAGAAGCTAGGGGGAGGGGGTAGAAGTAGGAGGAAGAGATGCAGATTGAGTGAAAAAATAAGTTAGGGAGAGAGAGGATGATGCTGGAGGAAGAGGAGAGACCCTGAGAAGAGAAGAGGTTGGGAGAGAGGGGAAGTAGCAGAAGAAAGAGTAGAAAATAAGAGGAAGAGAAAGGGAGGGAAAGTTATGGAGATGGAAATGATAATGGAGGAAGAAAGGGAGAGAAAAGGTGGGGATGAAGAATTATTAGAAATTTAAAGCTGCTTGTATTGTCCTATTCCTGAATTGCTTGCTAATTTTATTTTTTCCTTCGTGTTTGCTTGAGTTATATATACCTGTGGTTTGTTTTTATTTGATTGAATGCTGGTCATAGTTCTGTTGTTTATTCATAAAGCATAATGAGCTGCATCTATCGTAAACCTTCACCAATTCCTGGTTTGCTTAGTACTATGAACCTATCAGAGTCAATGTAATTGAATTCATATTTATCTCATGATTTAGTTGCTAATGCACTATTGCCTTTTGGTGTTACACGTCAATTCTTTGTGATAGTTTACTTTGTCCATATGTTCATATTGTACATTAAAATGATAGGTTATATTAAAAGAAGGTTTATTGAGGTACCTATTGGAGCTACATGGGTTGAGGCAACAATGCGAACATCAGGGTTTGATACAGCTAGGAAATTTTACATCGATACAGTTCAGGTATAATGCAGACTGAAGAAAAATACAGTTCATATTCATGGGATTTGACAAACTTTTATGCTGGTTGAAATGCCAAGCCCAACCTCCATTTTTCATCCAGGCTTGGACCAGCATAACATGAACACAATTTACATTATTTAATTTGGACATTTGCTAATGTTCTTGACAGATCTGTCCACTGAAGCGGCCTATCAAGTGGGAAGCTGTTGTGACATTTTCATCTCCTTCAGTTAAATCATTCACTTTTCCTGTTAAAGGTGGTTTTACAATGGAATTGGCTGTATCTCAATTTTGGTCCAGTGGTATTGGCAGCCATGAACCTACCCTTGTAGATTTTGAGGTGAGATATATCATTACTAAATCTGCACTGTCACACAACATTTTATCAAATAGAAATATATTATTTAGGTGGATTAAATCACCCCTGAAGAACTGATGTGAGGTGCCAATTCTTTGTCTTTATTATCATGCTGTCTCATGCCAAAAAGAAATATCTTAAATGTCTTTATCATCAATGTGCATGGATCATCCCTGAAAAATCATGCCCTCCGTAGATCAGGTCTATTGGATGTCGCATCACCCCTTAATTTTTTTCGGATGTGGCATCAAGCTAGGTTTCTTTTAGCATAGTATTTTGATATTATCTAATATTGTAGGTTAATTTCTCTTGGCTCTGCAGATTGAACACATAAGATATCCATTTATTTATTCTTTATTCTCACTGTTGTGGTGGCAAAGCATGACGTCTAAGTAGTCAACAAAATTGTAATGTTTAATTAAGCTTAAGGTTGTACATTTATCGTATTGTGGATTATTTTAGATTTAGATATTCAAAATATAGAGCTAGAACTTTTAAGATTTTTTTTTCTTGGTGATGGAAGTGGTAATATTCTTTATGGATAGTCTGATGGTTACCGTTATCCACATTGGCGTGTCTTGTACATAGGTTGCCCTTTAAATATCTGGTTGGAAGTTGGAACCATGGTTTTAAAATTCGTACCGTACCGGGCGGTATGTCCGGTATTTACTGGTATTTTGACTTTCCGGTATACGAGATACCCGGTATGGGAGAAATACCGGGTATCTCGGTCATACCGGGTGGTATTTATCACATACCGCCCGGTATGGGTGGTATGATGGCTATAGCCGTTGGTTGGGCACTTGGGCGGTACCGGTATACTAGTAAATACTGCCCGATATATAGCAAATACCGGGCGGTATTTGCTATCATACCGGGCGATACCGCCCGGTATGATCCAACGGCTCTTAAAAAGAGCCGCTGGGTACTGTTTGGTACTATATTAAAGTTTATCATAGATACAAGAGAATTACATTGGAGTTTATATAGCGGGACCGCCGAAGACTCTGCGTAGTGCAACATAAGACGTAGCGCAACATAAGACTGTACCGACACACAGTATTCATCATCTCGGTCGATGTTAAGCCAGGGGTGTGGGGGTGGAGCCCTCGGAGATTTTTTGGACCCTTTGGGTTGTGGACTTGTGTCGTCCTATATAAACTCCAATGTAATGATTCTCTTGTATCTATGAAAAACCCTAATACAGTACCAAACGGCTTTTAAACATTGTATTCATGTATTTGATATTTGAATATTAAATTTAAGTATTTTTTGGATCAATTATGTATTATTAGAGTTATTTTTAACAGCAAAAAAAAAAACCTGTCCGGTATGCGGACTGTACCGTGTGTCGGTACGATACGGTACCGGTCATCAACCGAGATGATGACCGGTACCGGTATTTTAAACCTTGGTTGGAACTATGGTATATGCTGTTAGAGTGGTATGTTTTCTTCTAGGCACTATGACCAATATCTTTGTTATGTGCTAAGTTTGGAAGAGTGAGAATTGAGGTAGTGCAAGATGCTATAGTAAGTCCTATGATTGTGGAAATTATTTTTGCAATTAAGGGTGTTTGTTTTGGACATTATATGCATCGTGCACATCGGTATTTTTTTTAAAAAATGAATATGGATGTGGATATGGATGTACAAAGTCCTTATCCGCGCGGATGCGGATATGGATGCGGATTATGAAATCCGGTGCAGATGCGGACCATATCCGATTCATTGCCATCCTTAATGAATATTATATAATTTTGGAAATTAATTATGCTATTAAGGGTGTTTGTTTTGGCAAACAAATATCATGGGAATTGATTTTGCAATTAATGGTGTTCATTATAGCAAACAAATATGCTATAATAAGTCCTCTACTTGTGGGAATTAATGCTACCATCAGGAGTTTTTGTTTTAGCAATAAGGATGTAATTAAGTGCAAGGTTTAAAATCTCGGTACCGGTACCGATTTCGGTCACCGGCCGAAACCGGTACCGTACCGACACACGGTACGGTCCGGTATGGAAAATAGCATACCGTTTTTTTTTTTTTTTTTTTTTAAGAGTTAGATATAACTCTAATAATACATAATTGATGAATAAATACTTAAAATCAATATTCAAATGTCAAATACATAAATTCAATGTTTAAAAGCCATTTGGTACTCTATTAGGATTTTTCATAGATACAAGAGAATAACATTAGAATTAATACCATGTGTTGGTACGCAACATAAGACGTACCAACTCATGATATTCATCATCTTAGTTGATGTTGCGCTACGTCTTATGTTGCGCTACGCAGAGTCTTCGGCAGTCCCGCTATGTCTCCCTATATTAATTCTAATGTAATTCTCTTGTATCGAGAAATCCTAATAGAGTACCAAATGGCTTTTAAACATTGTATTCATGTATTTGACATTAAAAATTGATTTTAAGCATTTCTTCATCAATTATGTATTATTAGAATTATATCTAACTCTAAAAAAAAACCGATATCGTGTAATACCGGGCGGTATAATACATATACCGCCCTTACCGGGCGGTATATGGCGAAATACCGCCATATACCGCCCGGTATACATGATATACCCGGTATTTTCAAATACCGGGTATATCGAATACCGGAATCCCCAAAAACCGGTATATACCGGCCGGTATATACCGGCCGGTATATACCGTTTCGGGCGGTATTTTAAACCTTAATTAAGTGTATCACAACCTTCAAATAAGCTAAGATTACAATAATTAACACTAGCCTTGTTACACATCTGCATAATTTATCCTGAAAAATTCATTCCAGGATGATTTATCTCAGGATAATTCCCAGCATAATTTTATCTCATGTTTGGTATCTGATTGAAAAATACATAAAGGCACAATTAATGTACAGTTTTAAAATAATTACTTTTAAAATTATATTTGAGAAATCTCCTATAAATTATACCATAGTTTAATATTTTTTTTCAAAATTTAATTGAAAAGCTTTCTGGAAATTATATATATATATATATATATATATATATTATTTTAATATTAATTTGTTTTCAAAACATAATTGTAAAAATATTATAGGCTCATGATAAAGTAACAATAGCTAATTATTTTACTTGCTACATAAAAATTCAGTTAAAGTAACAAAGGATAATCTCATATCCTTGGTGGGATGATTCATCCCACCTCATATCCCATCAGATGGGATGATTTTTTGATAAATTTTGGCTAACATGGGATATTAATCATCCCACCAATATTGCATGGGATGGGATACTAATCCTATACCAAATGAGGTCTAGAAGAAATTACGTCTGAAATATCCCTTCCCAACTCTCTCTCCCTCTCTTTTTCCTCTAAACCACTCTCAATTTCTCTTCTTTGTTTTCCTGCTCAACCCCTTTATGTCTTCTCCATTACAATCTTCTTCTAAATTCATTCAAAGAACGTGCTCAACTCCCGAGCTCCACAAGCTTCTACCCAGTCCACTGCCATTATAAATGGACCAATGACCATAATGATATTATGGATTTTTACTTACCACCTTTTGTTTTATACCTTGCACTTCTTTACATCTGTGTGAACCTGTGTTGCCTATGCCGTCAACATCATTTTAAAATTCTATCTATTTGTCTAACTTAGTGGGAGAAGCAAGTTATTTTTAGTATCAGAACACTAGATATTACATGTTCTATAGATGGATTACTGATTTCATCTTTGTTCGTACTAGTTACTATTAGTGTCTGTATCCAAGTTTTGTGTTACGACTCGCTTGATGGGATAACTGACCCATCAACTTCATAGATCAACCTATTGGCCTAATTAAAATGCTGAAGCTGAAGTTGATTGTAGAACACCCATTAAGTTTTATAAGCCAACACTACATTCAATATACTCTAGATGTGGGACTAAACTGGGGTGTTACAATCTCCCCCACCAACTCGAGTCTAACACATTGTCCAGAATCACACCCAAGTAAAAGGCATGTGAGGCCTGGCCTAGTAGCGGCTCCACCACAACTCCTGGGCAGCCCTTTCTCACATAGGCTTCCTCAACATGCCTAGGATTAGAACCTCGCTCTGATACCATTTGTTATGACCCGTTTGATGGGATGACTGACCCATCAACTTCATACGCCAACCTATTGGCCTAATTAAAATGCTGAAACTGAAGTTGATGGTAGCACACCCATTAAGCTTTATAAGCCAACACTACATCTAATATACTCCCGATGTGGGACTAAACTGGGTATTACATTTTATAAACTGTCTTAAGCCTGCAACATTTTGCATGGTTCAAATTAATATATCTTTAGTTGAATGAGTTATTGGTTGGCTGTTGTATTCTTTATGAAACAAATATCCTTATCAGCTGGCATGTTACAGTGTCTATATGCTTTGGTTGTATATAGTTGGAAATCCTACTTCAATTTTCATTGTAGAGAAAACTTAAATTTTCATTTTTTTCCAACTCTACTTCTTAGCATAAATGGTTAATTCCTTGCAGGCTTGGACTATTTGTTAACAACCCTACTCTGATTGACGTTTTTTTCCCTATATGTATCTGTTCTAGATATTTTGTTGATAATTTGATATTTACGTATTGCTAGGTAATTGTATGATCAATATGTCGATGCAAACCTAAAATGTACATCTTTAGTTATCGTACAACTTTTATTGTGAAGACTGATAGTAGATGGTTGACAAAAAGAATGGAGGGAAGGGGAAAATGGATTCATTTGTGTAATACTTGTGTAACCTGACCATTTTTATTGACCTCATAGGTTGTGTTTCATGGGATAAATATCAGTCAAGAGTCTCTGGTGCTTGATGGAAGTGAGGCACCTACAAGAGTTGTTGCTAGATCTCTTCTAGCATCTGAGAAGCTTGTTCCAGCTGCTACTTTAGATAAGGTAAGTTGTTCCTACTGGAAGAGTGTAGGTACTCATGCAATTCTATAACTATACACAAGAAACATTTGTTGTTTTTAGATGTTTAATGACTACTACTCTTTCATGTTGATTGATTATCTTTTACAGATAAAAATGCCATTCTGTCCAGTTGATTCTAACCTTCGGACCCTTCAAACAAAACGTGACAAATTACCCTCCGGCGAGCAGATTATTGCACTGACATTAATGTGAGCTTTCCTTATGTTATTGTTTTTAGTGTTTAAATTGGTTGTGATATTAAGATGATCTTTTTGCTACTAGCTTTAAGATGAAACAAATCACCATATATTAAGGTTAGTTTTTGTATATTTAATTGTGATATTCTCTAGCATAAAGCTTCTTACTTGGTTGTGTTCTTAATACAAAGATGTGCCTTTGCAATTAACTAAGCAATAAAAACTCTCTGAGCAAAAGAGTTATCTAGGTAATAGCTAATCACTTCTATGGAAAATGCTTTATCATTGAATTCGCCTCTTCTAAATGTTAAAAGAGTACTAGGGGTATTATGTCATTTAGTATAAGTATAGTTTTGTTATGATTCAGGGTTTCTCCATATTTCACATGGTATCAGAGCCACAAACCCTAATCTAAGTAGTCATTGCCATCATATATTCTATTTCAGCATGCCCCAATGGTCATCTTCACTCTCCTCGGCTAGGGCTGGCAACGGATCGGATACGGTGCAGATACTGAATTATTCGTATCCGCACCGCACCCCATATCTGCACATCCGTATCCGCACCGTATCCGCTACAGATGTGATCCACACCGCTTCAAATGCGGATATCCGCACCGCATCTGTATCCGCATCGTATTTAATAAAAAATATTAAAATAATATATTTAACTAAAAAATCAATAAATTACCAATTTATTGATTCAAAATAAATATATAATATACTTCAAAATTCATCTTGACATGAAATTACCATAGAGCTCTTATATATATTAATAACTTATATGAGCAAAATAGTATTTCAGATACACGGATAGGCGGTGCGGATACGGTGCAGATCCACAGTAATATCCGTATCCACACCGTATCCGCACGGATATAAGTTTTCTAAATCCGTATCCATATCCATTTTTGCTTGCGGATATGGATCGGATATGGTGCGGATGCGGTTTTTAGTTAGCGGATACGGATAAAATTGCCGCCCCTATCCTCGGCGCGTTAATGGTGGGGGTATTTAAAATTTTAGGTATATATATATACACACAATGGTGTAGTTCATCTCTCATTTGGGGTGATTATGATGGGGGACATTCAATTATTTTCATTCGAGCATACAACTTCAGATCTCCACAGGAATCAATTTTTAGCAATTTAACATTTTATATGTTTTCCTTTTGAGTTTTATTCAATTATTTTCATTCAAGCATACAACTTCAGATCTCCACAGGAATCAATTTTTAGCAATTTAACATTTTATGTTTCCAAACTTAAGCGTAATGCTCTATAAATCATCTTTAGCTTGAGAGGAAGTTAACAGTATTAGGGGTATTGTGTCATTTTGTATAGGTATAGTTCTGTTATAATGTTCCTCATTTATATTATTATCTTTCCTCTTCTATATAAATAAAGGAGGGGTTGAGTTAATATGATAGGATTTAGGGTTGCTCCATATTTTACACTAAAAAAGTGTGCCATGCTCTGAAATTTGCCAGCACTTGGAAAGTTGATCTTAATTTCCGTGAAATAGGTCATTGAGCCTTATAGTAATAGTCCTTAAGATGTTCTTTATTGTTGGAAGTCAGGACCTTATCAATGGTAAAAGGCTTAGACGACGAGACATGTATACAGTTATTTTTATTACATAATTTTTCTTGTTTTCTTGTTTTCAGCTACAAATTCAAGTTGAATGAAGGAGCTGAAATAAAGCCCTGCATTCCACTTCTAAACAACCGAATCTATGACAATAAGTTCGAATCTCAGCTCTACACTATTTCAGATTCTAACAAGGTATATATATATCTATTCTTTATAAGTTTGTCCAACAAGAGTTTACTCATGTTGTTTGTTGCTTTTCTTAAGTCCTTTGATGTATACATAACTTTGCAACTTTGTGCCCCTATATATTATTTTCCTATGAAACAAGTGTGTGGTCCAGATCACTTTGAACTTTTCATTGTAATTTTGTTGTGAATGTTATAAGTCTTCGTCTGTTCGGTTATTATTGTGAAGTTGACACAAAAATGTTGTCATGAGAATATCAATCATTGATAATATTGTAGCATTTATATACATTGTTGGTTTGAAATATTATATCATTTGCTTCTGATCCTCTCTCTCTTATTAAGGAAAAAAAGAATCATATGTTGAGACAGTTAACTTCTGAACAATAGAGGTACTTGAGTTGAAATCATGGTTTGTATATGGTACGACCAGCACTTAACAATAGAGGCAGTGTCGGGCCGGCCTGAGCTTGGTTGGGCCCGATCAGCATGACCCAAAGAATTTTAGAGTCGGCCCAGCCTGACTCATGGCTAAAAAGAAAAATAATTTTAAAATTAAACAATTAATTAAATTATATTTTAAAAATCTAAAATACCATTAAATAAATGATAAAACAATAAAAATTTCAAAATAATGAAATAAATATTTATTTGAGTATTTTAAATAATTTAAATTATTAACTAATTTATTATAAACTAAAAAAATTATTGGGTGGTGGTTTGGCCCGGGCTCAGCATGTGGGTCGGGTCCGGGCTGCCTATGGGCTGGCTTGGCCCATTGCCACCTCTACTTAAGAGTCTTACTTGGCCATGGTGTGTGAATCAAGGTTGCACCACCACTTGGTTGAGTATTCTCTCATGTGATAAGTGGTGGGGCTTTCTGTTGGGCGTATTGCCTTCTATTGGGTAGTATACCCATTAACACGCTTCGAGCAATTGTTTACTTTTAGTAGTTGGTTTAGGGTTCATTTAAGCTCTTCAAATTATTTTTAGCTTGTGTATTCTTTGATCTATGTGTATGTATCTAGGTCTAAAGACCAATAAACTATGCTAATTTAATGTATTATTGCTTTACTTAAATATAGTGTTATCAGTTTATCACATTATAAATATGCCTTGGCCGATGTATAAATTGTTATAACTCACCCAATGAGATAATAGACCCATCAACTTCAAGCCAAAAACATTGGTCTAATTAAAATGGTTAAGCTGAAGTTGACCCATCAAGTCTTGAACTCTCAATATTAGATTAATTTGGGGTGTTATGGATTCGCCCACTTAAGTCTTAATGTTATGGTGAAGACCTCACTCAAGTTTAATGCGTAATCCACAATCACGCCCAAATCAACGGTATATGAGACCTAGCTTAGTAGCGACTTCACCCCTTCTCCGGGTAGTGCTTTCTCACATAAGCTCTCTCATTATGCCTATAAGACTAGGTTCTATTTTGATACCAATTGTTATGACTCATCCAATGGGATAACCGGCCCATCAACTTCATAGGTCAAAAAATTAGCCTAATTAAAATGCTTAAGCTAAAGTTGATATTAGTACACCTATCAAGTCCAACAATATGGTTTGTATGATTGTATCTACTGGTTTTTGGGAAATTACAAGGTGGTACATATAGAATACAACTCATAACTATTTTACCAGGCGGTACAAGCCTTGTATTGGTTGTAAGGTTTAAAATCTCGACCGAAACGGTACGGTAAGTCCGGTATTTACCGGTATTTTAGATTTCCGGTATATGATATACCCGGTATTTGAAAAAACCGGGTATATTGTGTATACCGGGCGGTATATGGCGGTATACCGCCCGGTATGGGCGGTATATGGTGGTATGTCACGAAAAAAAATAAAAAAAAAAAAAAAAAAAAAAAAAACCCGGCCGGTATGCATTTTCATACTGGTCCGTACCGTGTGTCGGTACGGTACGGTACCGGTATATACCGGTACCGGCCGGTGACCGAAACCGGTACCGGTACCGAGATTTTAAACCTTTGATTGTATCAGATCGATACGATCCGACACAAGGCTTGTATTGATTGGTATAGACCCAACCAAGGTTTAAAATCTCTGTGATACAGGTACCGCACCGACACACTACACTCCGTACAGAAAATGGTATTGATTTTTTTTTTGTTTTTAAATTTTTTTTTTTTAAAGCTGGGTAGTATAGTTTTGAACTCAAGTAAGTGTTAAATTTCACTTTGATCTTCAAATTTGAAGTCTAAAACATTGTTTAAAGCTATACAACATCATACTTGACAAAGAAATGATGAAAAACATCCATAAAATTCTTAAGTAGTCAAATAGATCAAGGTTTGCAAGTAGGATACAATGTTTCAAATACAATTCAAAATATAAATTCTATGACGTTCATTGTAGAAATTAGCCATCTCTACGAAACCAACACGACTAAGATTGAATTCATAGGTCTTTAATGCTCTCATCTTGTAAGCATCATCATCATCAAGAAGTTATCCTTTGTTCCAAGGGCGTATTTATACTGGTATGCTTGATTTATATAATAACCTATATGTTCCAATGGCGTATTTATACTAGTAATCCATAAAAAATCAAAATTCTTTATAGGTTATTATTTGTCACCCAACAACTAGTTTTCTTTTTGCAGGTCGATTCTAACAGCTATTTTAGCCGTTGGAACTAGGTTTTAATGGGTTTGAGGGCTAAAAAAACCCAAAAAATCTTTGAATTTCTCTTTATTCCTCTATCACTCAAATCTCTCCTAACTTAACTATGGGTTTGGAGTGTAAAATAAAAAAAATGTACTGGTGCAATCTAGTGTGTACCGGAGAGCATACGGAGTGTTTATATCGGTACATACTAGTAGAGGCTAGTTATCGAGATCGGTACCATTATGATATTTTAAACCATGCCATGGAATGATAAAACTAACATGCTCACATTATTTTGAGAAATCAACAAATTTTGTACCTTTATTTGATCAGAATTTCTAAGATGCTTGTATCAAGTATGTCTTAAATATATTTTTTGCCTTTGTTTGTGTAGCGTGTCTACGCATTTGGGGATGTTTATCCAGATTATGTGAAGGTTCCCAAGGGTGAATTCACTCTCCGTCTGTATATAAGGTACTTTTTCGTATTTGTTTTGTTATTTTGCCAAAAACTGTAGCTATCAGAAAGTACTTAGAACAACTTATTCGTGTATTTATTTCCTCTGGAAAATAGTCATTCTCAAAATTTGTTCTGAAAGTCCTCTTTGGTCTTTTTGATTTTTTTTATCAGGAACTTTTCTTGTGTTCCTATGATTTAAAAAGTTCTTTTTGGTGATTGGCAATAATCAATTTTTTTCTTAGCCTTAAAATTGAAACTTTCATTAGATAATTAGCTGTCACTTCTATAAAAATTTCTTTCCTAATTATCTCTAATAAGTTTTTAAAGTGTTATGCATCAAATATAATTTGCTCTTATGTGCAGGCACGAGAGTATTCATATCTTGGATAAACTAAAGAATTTGGTCTTGTTTATTGAAAGGAAATTAGAAAAAAAGGTAATGTTTGAAATGCTGTGTTTGAATGACTTCTGAATTTTGGTTGCTTAGTAGTTTCGATGTATTGCAGAATTCACTAGTCTGATTTATTTTCACCAATAGTATCATGTCAAATTGCAACAATTGCTTGTCTACATTTACAACATCTTTACCTAAGGTCATTCTATTCTCTACCTATATGTTAGCATTATTTGGTTTGGGGCTATATAAAATCTACGTGGACCCATGGGTGGTGAAATGGATATGGATGAAATATTCGGAAAACTACAGTTGAAAGGAGGACCAGGGAAAAAGTGGCCACGACATGCATGCCGTTGTAAGACTTGTGCATGTATGCATGATTTTAAAGATGCAAAAATGTGATCCATACATGTTGAGATTCCATTTCAATCTTCATAGTGTAGTCTTATCTTAACACACATGATTTTAACACTGTTTCCTAGATATTTTTTAAAAAAAACAGTACCGAGTGTTGGTACAGTTCGGTACCACCACCTATGCCTTGCACTCAAGCATTGGAAAAATGTGGCCTCTTATCAGTTGTATATTTTTCTATCACAAGCATTTCCTTCGCTATTAAATCTTCTGACTCTCTGATACATAAAAAAGAATGAAATATTTTATTTGTTTTCGCTTAACTAGAAACAAATAAAATGTTGCCATGTGGCAGCTCATTACACATCAAGAACTAATAAAGTTATTTCTTAGAAGCAAATAAAATAGAACTTCTATGGATTTACCTAGATGCGCATGTTAAGTAAAATATGACAAAATACCTGTTTGTCCTCTCCTAATTGTATTCTGCCAAAAATTGTCAGTACAGTGTTCCACATGATTCCCAATGTTTTGGAGAAATTCTCCTGTATCCTTAAACACTGTATTCGGTCAATCCCAAAGAAGATTTTTTTTTTGTTTTTTCAATAGAGAAAATTTTACTGCAGATTTGATATGGGTGTCAATTGAACAGTTTACATTATTCCTTTGAAGGAGAATCTGGAAAAGCTGTCTGGGTAACATGCTTATTATTTTAATAATTATTTTAATTATTACTTATATTTGGGTAACAGTTTACATTATTACTTATACTGACATAACTATTAAAATAATTATTTTAATAATAATTTGAATCTTCTTTACTATAGTTGTCCTGCTATTAAAGAAGAAATAAACGTACTTTTGATAATTTTACTGTAGAATACTGATAGAATTTTGAGTGTAATTGCAGGACTACATTCAGTTGAGCTTCTTTTCTGAACCTGATGGTCATATTATGGGGAATGGTGCCTTCAAATCCTCTGACTTAGTTCCAGGGTGTGCTATTTTGAAGTTTATGTCATATTTTGTCTTGTCATAAGGTTTAGTTTCTGTAAACTGATATTGGGACTTGGGATATGTTCTTAGTGAAGCTGAAGCTTTTTATATCAGTCCTCCATTGAGAGAAAAGCTTCCAAAGGTGCTGTTTTCTGTAGATTTGTTGTGTACTAGTCTTATCAGTGCTTGGTTTCTTTTTGTTCTCACTGTAATGTTCTGGTTCATTTCCTGGTATCTAAATTGCAGTACTCTCTACCTGGAGCTGTATTGCTTGGCTCAATATCTTATGGTACAACAAGCCTCACTAATGGGAATGGACAGAATAATCAAAAGCCACCAGTATCTTATGATATTTCTTATCTTATTCCACCATCTAAGGTGATGATTTCTGGTGCTTTTATGCCTTATGTGTAAATATAGTTCTTGTAGTTTTGGCCATAATATGATTAAATTAATGCTTGTAGGTTGATGAGGACAAGGGGAAAGAGGCCACTGATAGCTCAAAATGTGTATCTGAGCGTTTAGATGAAGAGGTATCAAAATGATGCAAGTTTGTTGTTCTATTGTTTGTCTTACTTCTGGAATAACGTCATTTTTGTCTGCACCATAACAAAAAACTCTCTTATAGTATTTATCAATATGCTTTAGTGTTCTTCAGCCTTAATGTTTTAGTTCTTGATGTTTCCCTTTAATATGTAAATTAAAGTAAAGTACGATGCAATATGTCTATCGCACCTAGTTATCCCTTATAATTTTTTGATTTGATTGGTAGGATAAACTTGTAAGTACTAGGTTAGAATATTGTTAGGTAGTTTCCATTGGAAGAGAGATGTGGCCTATCTATAGGCTCTCTCATTTAATTGAAGGAATAGAATCCCAATAAAATTTTTGCTCTCATCCTTCTTTGTTTTTTTTGCTTTTTCAAGAGATTAAGTTGCCTTGAAGAAGAACACTAACATGATGTGGATTGTCGATCAATATATTTCGATGACCTCCATGATATAGGAGCCCTTTGCTTAAGTTGTCTGATTCTGTAGTTTTAAAAACATACATTGATTTACTCTCTCATACTTAAAATTCAGGTATATTTATGAATGCGATTGCATATTTATACTCTCCATATTTGTGTACTAGGATAAAACTAACTTCTCATTTTTGCATCAGCTAAGGGATGTTAAGATCAGGTTTCTTGCGGACTTAAAACGAGATACTGATGAAGAACTATCTGCATGGGATCAACTTGCTGGTTCTCTTAAGGTGGCATTTTCTTCATCCATTTCTTCTGAATTCAATTTATCTGATTATATTGTAGGGTGGAGTTAGGCTATGCGACTGAACTGCTCCTTTTTTGCAAGGTAAAATTAACAAGTTTATAATGTATGAATGGAGAGTTCATTATGTGTTCACTTTCCAGGTAGAACGGGAAGAGTCTCAACATTGACTTCATATGTACACGCAGAAAGCAAGCATAATATCTATAAAAACTGAAAATTTCTTTCAAGAAGGAACTAAATGGCTTCCTCTTTTTCACTTACTGATTGAACCATTCTTTACAAAAGCAAAAACTTCTCTAAAATACTCCTTGACAATTCTAGTTATCCACAAATTCAACATATCTTCAGAGGCTAATCTTCTTGTTATAGCTTATTGTTTTAGTGGGGAATAAGGGAAGCGTAATTGAGAAAAGGGTTGACCAGGACAGGACAACAAACAAAACAATGTTTTGAGATGTGGACTGTTAATTGACCCAGTTGAGATTCGACAGACCAGTGGGTCAATTGGTCAGACGTATAGTTTTTTTAAAAATATTTAAGAATCTTTTACGTTGATAAATGTATAATTAATCTTAAAAGTATATATATTTTAAAATTATTAAATATTCTCTATTTTGTATGATAGATATGTAAATGTTATGTTGTTTAAGTAATACATTTGATATGCAATTCATCCAGTTGTTAGTAGATCACTCTAGTAAAAAAAATTAATATAAATAAAATAAGAAAGTAAAAATAAGATAATAGATATTATATTATTAATATTTTATTATTTTAAATTAAATTTTATTGTAATCAAATTTAATATACATTTTCATGCTTAAAAATGATTTAGTTTTTATTAGAAATGCTACATGGGAGAATTTAACTCTTGACTTTGGGCAACATACCAATAGTGTTAACTCTTAACCATTTGGACTATTAGAAATTTGATAATTTTATACCATTTTTATACCAGTTTTATGATATTATATGCTTATTGTATATTCTTATACATTGAGTTTAATCCCACATTGGAAAAAACTACCTTCTACCAGTCTTCTACGTAAGGAGTTAAGGACTTGAGCTTTTACTCTAACAAATATTCACAAAGCACATCAATTAAAATTAAGCTCCAATTGCAAATTAAACTTTTATGAGCTTGAGCTTAGTTAAACTCAAGTTAAGCTCCAGTTAAAATTTTATTTAAGCTGAACCTAAGCTTGCTTAAAATTTAAAATTAATTAATCAAGTTTGACTAATATTAAAAATTTAATGAGTCAATATTGAATTAAATTAAATAGGACATGTTTTACAAAAAACTGGCCAGTTCTTCCTTGTATAAAACTCATTAGTCCAATTGCGATTTCAATCTAATCTTCAGCTGGACATACCCAAGTCTGGGTCCAGTTTTTTCCAGCCATACCAGCTTGGGTTTTAAAGCAATGAATCAAATAGATAGGCGTGGTTGCTGGTTCACATCAAAAATTCTAAATTACATGAAGAGCCAGCATGAGAGCACAAAGAATTAGAAGAGAAAACAAGTTGCAAGCAAATTCTGCTACAAATCCTCCATAATGATGAGCAGATAGATCATTGCTTGCAACCCTATCTTGATTCCCCATGCATCTTGCCATTCTATTCCAAATACTGATCAGTTTTATCTCTATATTTGTCTATTGGTTTGAAGCCTTTTGATGTGGTTGGTAGCGCTGCTCATTTGACTTATTTAATTATCTTTTATTTTATTTGTTATATGTTCTCAGTAGAACTTTAATTTTCTCTTTCTTACCCTATCTCCCACTTACTACTAATTTTTCTATCTTCTACTCTTGTGCTTTCTTGTATCCCTTTATGAAATAAGCCTACGTTGCTCCTATTTGCAACATTTTTTGTTTTATCATTTTCCATTATTATTGCAATGTTTCTCTTCTTCCCTTCTATTATTATATATGCAAGGTGCAAATTTTTAACTTTGTTACAAAATAGTTGATGCCTTATTTTTGTCATTGTAGATGGAGTATCCCAATTATACACCTTTACTTGCCAAAATATTGGAATGCATAGTCTCAGGAAGCACTGATCAGGATAAGATTAGTCATAACCAAAAGGTGATCATCTCAGATATTTTGAGATTTGCTGAAAATAGTCTTTTGTGTGGGTTCTTTAGTCTATTTTTTATTACCATAGATAACCTGAACAGCGTTTTAAATATCTTAGAAAAGAATATGTAATAGCATTTTTCTATTTTCAGATTATTGATGCTGCCAATGAGGTTATTGACAGCATTGACACAGAAGAGCTATCAAAGTATTTATCTATAAAATCAGACCCTGAAGATGAAGAGACTGAGGTGATATTTCCTTTTTAATCATTTATAATGTGGTTCTTGGCCATCCATTTATTCTGCACTAATATGTCCAGTGGGTGTCATAGTTGATTTTGCAAATAAAATTACTTCAATATATCTGAATTTATTATAGTAACCATTAATTGCATTTTCAGTGGCATGATTCATGCTGGTGCTCCTATGATATGATGTCTTGCTATGTTGGTTACACGTAACCCTTGTACAACACAAGCTTAAATTGGGATAGCCATGTTTAGATTGGCCATCGATGCCAATTTAGATGCCAACTTTAAATGCAATCTATCAATGAAACAATGAATTTGGAAGGTTATTGCGTAGATAATGCAATGTTTATAGTTTGATCTCTATCATAAATTTGAATCTTACAGATTATCTTTTTTTTTATTTCAATAATTTGGTGACTTAAATTTACTTACTTTCTGCACCTTCCATCTAGAAAACTAAGAAGAAAATGGAAGCCACCCGTGATCAGTTGGCAGAGGCATTATATCAGAAAGGACTGGCTCTTGCTGATTCAGAGTCTTACAAGGTATGCTTATTCTGCAGTCATCATTGTTGGAGTTGATCATATGGAACAGGATCTAGGTTCCTATTTTTCCCTATAGATAAGAGTATGCTGTAATATTTCTTTCTAAAATTTACCTAAAATGGGGCTTGAAGAATCTGAATATTTGCATAAATAGAAAAAAAAAAAACATAATCTTATTGTTTTTTATCATCTACTTTTATTATATTATATTTTAATAATTCACATATGTTGCATTCTTGAATTTTATATTTGTTACGAAAGCAACTGAGTTACAGAATAGTGAACAAACTAAGCACCACTGAGACTTGTAATTCAACTAACAAAGTACATTGACCAATGGAGCAAAAGACCTGAAGCAACGGTAGATTTTTGTTTTTTGTTTTTGTTTTCCAACCAAAGATGATTAAGTTTGGGTAAAGAAATATGGTGTATTACTGGTGTAGATGCAGTGAGTTTGATCTTCAAAAGTTCACTGTAAAGCAAGTACTTTGACCAACAATTGGAATCTCTAAGATGAGGGCAACAGTGGGAGCAAAGGTGTAGAAGACAAGGAGAAAAAAGGTGGGTTAAAACTAGGAGGGAATTGAAGGGTTAAAGAGGAAAGATAACATTAATGGTCTGTTTGCTTCACTGGATAGGATATGATACAATACGATAATAAATAAGTGGAAGAATGTCATAAAATTTTTATATCCGGTTTGCACCGGATATAAAACCAATATTATATTCTTTCAATTCTAATTTCTTATAGTCCAAGCACCAAACAAACAAGGGATTAAAATCTATCCATTATCCTATCCTCCTTTATCCCATGAAGCAAATATGCCTTAAAGGAGTAGTGTTGTCAAATTTCCTCCATGCCATGGCGCAACGCCACGGTTTTTACGTGGCGTTTTATGGCGCCCGCAATCCGCCATGGCGGAAATGGCACCAATGGCGGAAATGGCGCCTTTTACACGTTTTTTTCTTAAAGGAAGGGCATTTTTGTAAACTTTTGAAAAGGGTTAAGGATAAAAAACCCTAATCCTTAAGGCCTAAAGGTTGGTGACTGCTTTGGACTCTAAACATAGAACCCTCCTACCTGCGGCTGCTCCATTCCGGCAATGAACTCCGGCGACACAAGAGAGCTAAAGAGCATAAAAGATAGCAGTTTTTGTCGTTTCTTTTATGTATTTCTCTCCCATTCAATTCTCTTCCTCACTTCATTTTAGTTTTCTTGTTTTTTTAGGTATTTACACACTCAACAAAGGAATTTTTTCTGTTTCTTTCTTTTTTTACTTGTTTTCTGTTCTATTCTTTTTTTTTTTAATTTCAGCCGACAACCCTTCATATTTTTTCTATTTCTTTTTTTATTTCACTTGTGTTTTTGCTTGTAGTTGTGTTTTGTTCTATTCTTTTATTTTTTAATTTCAACCGACAGTTCTAGTCATATTTTTTTTGTTTCTTTCTTTTTTATTTTGCTTTTCATTTGTTCTATAGTATATTCTTGAATTTTATTTACTTTAATTATGTTACATTTGGTGAATTTTATTTCCTATAATGTTTCTAATTTTATTGTTCTTGATATATGTTATTACTTATTAATGCTTACTTCTTAGTTGTTATATATATATAATATTTTCAGCCGCCATGCTTCCGCCATTGGCCGCAATGCCATCCGCCATATTTGTATGGCGGATTTTTGGCTTTCCGCCATGAGCCGCCATCCGCTATTAATAACACTGTAAAGGAGTGAAGGGGGATAAAAGATAAGGAGCAGAAGGGCTTGGAACATGGAAGCACAAGGGAATTCAAAGGTTCACAAAAGGGGATCATTCTCTCAAAGAGGCTTGATGGTTGATAGTTCACTTTACCTTTTTCTGTTGTTGATTTTTCTAACTATCCATACCACTCCAACATGAAGAAAAGGAAAATAATCAGATTGACCAACTGGTTTGTTGATCGAGGTTGAAGATTGACCAACTGGTTTGTTAATCGAGGTTGAAGAGACTGAAAACATTCACTAGGGTGGTTACCCAAGGTTAAAGAAATTGAAAATGATACATTCAAAAAGTGAGGTGGTTTCTAAACGACGAAGGAATTGCAAATAGAAAAAATGAATTATTTGGATAGTATCCTAAGAAATTGGAAATGACAAAATCAACGATTGAGCTAGTTGCAACGAAATAAAACAACCAAATCAATCATCAATAAAGTTGCCTAACGCTGAAAGAAATCTACAACTCATAGACTAGGCCAATTGTTGAATCATACTATGGCCAAGGGCTTTTGAGTAATACCTCGATTTAGTCCCACATCGGAAGTATATTGGATGTTGTGTTGGTTTATTAGGCTTGATGGGGTATATGCTACCATCAACTTCAGTGTAAGTGTTTTAATTAGGCCAGTAGTTCGGGTCTATGAAGTTGATGGCTATTATCCCATCGACCGGGTCAATACAAATGGTACCAGAGCATGACCTAGTCCTAGGCATGGTAACGGAGCCTATGTGAGAAAGGGCTTGCCCAGAGATGGGTGGAACCACTACTAGGCTAGGCCTCATATGTTGCCGACTTGTGTGTGATTCTCAACTATGTGTTAGACTTGAGTTGAGTCTTAATAGGGGCGTCAAGACATAAGTGAGGGAGAATGTAATACCCTGATATAGTCCCACATGAGGAGTATATTGGATGTTGTGTTGGTTTATAAGACTTGATGGGTATCCTACAATTCAACTTCAGCTTAAGCATTTTAATTAGGCCAGTAGTCCAAGTCTATGAAGTTTAATGCTAGTTATCCCATCGAGCGGGTCGATACAAATGGTATTAGCGCACAACCTTGTCCCAGGCACGGTGAGGGAGCCTATGTGAGAAAGGGCTGCCCAGAGATAGGTGGAGCCGTTACCAGGCTAGGCCTCAGATGCCGCCGACTTGAGTTGAGTCTTAATGGGGGCGTCAAGACATAAGTGGAGGAGAATGTAATACCCTGATTTAGTCCCACATCGAAAGTATATTAGATGTTGTGTTGGTTTATAAGACTTGATTGGTATGCTACCATCAACTTCAGCTTAAGCATATTTTAATTAGACCAGTATTTCAGGCCTATGAAGTTGATGGCTAGTTATCCCATCGAGCGAGTCGTTATATTTTGAGTAATTTGAACTAAATATGCAAAGGGACAAAACTGCTAGGAGTAGGGATGGCAGTGGATGGGATATGGTGTGGATATTGTATTATCCGCATCCGCACCGCACATCCGCATCCGTTGCGGATATGATATCCATATCCGCACCGCATCCACAACCACACCGCATTTAATAAAAAAATAATTAATAGTATATTTAATAAGAAAATAATTATTTATATGATTAAAATTCATAACGATTAGTACCTTAGTAGAGTTTCATATGTAATTTACCATAAACCTACCTATATAATATATATTAAGTTATATATGGGTAAAATTGTAATTTATCATGTGGATATGCGGTGTGGATATAGTGCGGATCCGCATCCATATCCGTATTCGCACCGCATCCGCGCAAATAGGAAATTTTTAAATCTATATCCGTTTTTATTTGCGGATATGGATGATACGGTCTTTAGTTGGCGGATGCGGATAAAATGGCCACCCCTACCTGGGAGTGAACACTAGGAGAATTGATGAATCCAAACAACGTCCAAAAGGCTTCAAATCCTTAACAAGGTAGTAGATAAAGTTGCATACCAACTTCTATTGATAAAGTCCTGAATAAAAGAAAAATCAAATGCATGCCCATGAAAATTGTCCTCCCGAGAAAGTGTGAGCAAATATAGGAAGCTCAACACAATAGAAGACAATTAGGATTAGAGACAAAAGCCCAAACCATGTTTTGTGGAACCGAGCATTGTGCCAAAGGCATGCTCCATGCTGAAGTATTTTAGCCAAAGGCAGTCTCCAAACAATTCATATTCTATTTGCTCACAACCAAACACCCGTGCATGTGTAGCAAATAACTTGCTTCGAGTGCTCAAACTCTAGCTGATTAAAAATAATTCTTTTGCCAATATGGTATGGAACCTTCAAGGTTGGCTTGTTTAGTATAATATCATCCATATATAAACAAAGTCTCTATTTTCGTGTTCTGCTAAGCTTATTTGACTTTTGAGGACCTAAGTTCTTTTGGTATATACATACTATGTCATTATGTTCTTATCATTCCATATCCATTTTCATGCTTGTTTCTCTTTCTGACCTCTCTGGTTAGCTCCCACTAAAATAGTTGCTTTGAGTGCTCAAACTATAGTTGATTAATAATTCTTTTACCCTATCTAGGTTGATGAGACTGTGGTGACATCCACCACTGTGAGCAGCACCACGACAAACTTGGACGCGCCAGCTGAGGAACCAGATCTTTTCGAAGAAACATTTAAAGAATTAAAGAAGTGGGTGGATATTAAATCCACAAAGTACTGCATGCTCTTAGTGATACGTGAGAGACGCTGTGGAAGATTAGGGACTGCCTTAAAGGTATTTTCTGCTTACTATTCTGCTCATTTTGTGTTTTTTATTATTAATTTATCATGTATCTTTGTGCAATTACTGTACGAATTATCTCTTTATTAAGGCAGATTATAATTTATGATTCTAGTACTCATCTGTATCTTACCGCATTAGGAAGCAAGCAACCAATTTCATGACTGTCATTTTGACTAAAGCCTTTATTAATTTAATCTTATTGTATTGTCTATGCTGTTCTTGTGTTTTAGCTTTAAATTAATTCAGCCCATTTGTTCCATCTACACTTATAAGAATATAAAAATTAGTTTTAGGTTTAACAATGTAATTAATATAAAATATCTTAAATATGCTGCATGCTCATGAAAATATTTTGATATTGTTCTACCAAAACTATTCAGATGCATACAAAGTAGACATCAATTTATTTGGTTAATTACTAATTTGGTTTGTACTTTAAGGGCTTGTTTGCTAACTGGAAATTAATATGTAGGAAGAGAAACTAACAGGAACCTCCATGCTTTTAGGGTGTTTAAAAACATGGAATTCCTTGGGATGATAATCAAGGAGATGGATTGTTGATGGATTTTAGTGGGTAAGAGTTGGAACAAGTGGAGCATGAATGAAAAATCATAACTGACACTAATATTTGGTAATAAAAGTGAAGGGTTGATGATTTACCAAAAATTGGAATGACATTTGGGGTTTGTTTTGTTTGAAGGTTTTTTATTCCCATGACATGGGAATAGGGTAGCAAATAATACAAACCTTGTTTGTAGACATAAGGTGGGATTTTAATTACCAGATGTCAAGAAGTCGCTCCCAAGGTGGTAGTTTTCTTGTGATTCCCACTAGGTGGAATTTGACTGAATTTACATTATTACTATATTATTCTTATTTTTCTCAACCTATTTTATTTGTTTGATATTATATTCATCTATTTGCTAATTAATTAGTTGATATTTCAGAATTTAAAACCAACCCAAATTTTTAATCGAACCAGAAGAGTCGGATATATTCTAGCAAGACATAAAAATTATAAATTAAAAACTAATTAATACCCATATTTAACGTGTTGGCCCAAGCCTAGGCCCGAGCAAGCCCATTGCCCACTGTTGTGCTTGGCACAACCTGGCTAATTTTCAGGTTGTGTCAGGCATGGCCCGCATTTCCTATGGGGTAGCCTAGAACAGCTGCGACCCGCCCCTTCTGGTTCTGGCGAGGTTCATGTCTTGCTCATGCCAACCCATATAAATACTATTTTTTTTAAAAAGGCTCTAAAATAAGTTGCAACTTGCCCAAGCTTGGGCTAGCACCGGGCAAGTGTGCCAAACGCCCATGGCGAATGCCTGCCCATGCCTACGCTCAATGTAGGCTAGGTGCACACCTAGCCTATGCTTGGCGCAGGCATACATCGGCACTTGTAGGCCAAGCTTGCGCCAGTGCCTCGGGTCATGCTAGGCTCGAGCTGTGCCCAGCCCATCACGACCTCAAATCTGGGTCGTGCTGGGCACAACCCACGCACCCAAGGAATGAGCCCAGCCCATCCCTTGGGCACGACAGTCTTTGACATGACTCGGATTTTGTCGAGTTGGGCCTAGTACACAACCCAGTTCAGGTCGGGCTCATGCCACCAATGTGCCAACCAGTCTCATTGCTACCTTTATTGCTTATAATTACTTTATAAAAGGCATTTGTCTTTCTCAAATCAAAGCTTCACATTCCCGTCACAAACCAAACATAAGGATCAGTTTTTTCAACATTTTTTCACCATGACATCAAGACATGATTTTTTTAATTTTCTTGGATATTATCTTCCGCGAATAGTGGATTCAGAAATCATACACATGAGAATCATATACCTTGGAAATATAAATCTGCATAGAAAGCAAACCCTTGGTGCTACATTTCCCATTCCCATATTTTTCCCATTGTCTTAATCCTATTGCTTATTTATGATTTCAAGTCTCAACATATATAGACCAAACTTACATTTGTAATTGAGGGTTTTCACAAATATATCCAATCATTGTTACTGTTTACACATCCCTGCTATAAACTTTGGAGGCATTTGGTTTATTGGTTCATTTCTGATTGCAATTTTTTAACAGAATTGTGCCTATATTTGGTCTAATTATACTCTAAAGATCTGGTCATGATCCAAATACACCATGAACCTTTGTTTCGTTGTTCCATTTTCACTAACTACACAAATTAACACTTGCATAGGATACAGTCCTGGCACAAATGGTTGGTGATCATCGTGTGAACTGAATAATCTTGAGCTAGTTGGATATTTCAAAAGGAAGCTACATTTAACATGATTGTTTTGTATTTTCTCAGTTTCTGAACGATATGATTGATGCCGAGGCAGAACTACCAAAGAAGAAGCTTTATGATCTGAAGATTCAATTACTCGATCAGATTGGATGGGCTCATGTTACTTCGTATGAAAGGCAATGGATGTATGTCCGTTTCCCTTCAAGTTTGCCTATTTTCTGATTTAATTTACTTTAGAATAGTAAACTAAGCATTGTTTGGTTCCCTGAGATTACTGTCAAACAGAAAATAAGCAAACGATTTTGTTCTGTACATTATTTGATAATATGAAGCAGGCTTGTTGGACTATTTTAATCTTTTTTGGCTTATATGTTCGACTAAGTAAGATATCTTGTAACTTTGTCTTATTTACAGCTTTTACAGTGTTTCTGTTCATTATCTTTTATTATTTTGTAGCATTTATGTTTACTTCCTATCATGGTAGGTAATTGTCACGGATCAATTTTGAGATCAAAATTTTAACCGTAATAATTAGCCCAGTTTATCACCATCTTGAGGTTGAACACTCAATCAATTACCGACTCTAGCAACACATGTCAATAACGGCAAAGATACCATTGAATAACACATACTCTATTGACTGTATTGTTGGGAACTCGTAGTCAAATTTCAAGCCCTTAACATTGTTGGGAAAGATGGTACGGCTGCAGCTAAAATAATGGACAATTGTCATGCCACAAATAAGGTCTTTCCTGTCCCGTGAGAAACCAAACTCCACAACTAACAATAATTACAATATATTTAGTTCATGATGCACAAAAATAAATGACCACATGAGCAATATAATTTTTAACGTGAAAAATTCTTTCAAAGGGAAATCACGGGACCTAGTCTAGATAAATAATACATTATAATGATCAATGAGTATACAAAAAGGGGTCTCATCGGGATACCAGTATTTAAGTTTCATGGATATTTATTCGGGCTACAATTAGATCTGGATGCATTTGGAAGATAAAAAAAAAACGGCCTTCATTATCGAGCACACAAACTTCGGGCTTAAAAACACAGATGCCACGTATCAACGCATGATGAACAAGATCCGTAAAAAATAGATTGGTTGTAATATGAAAGTGTACGTCGACAACATTGTTGCCAAAACACTGGCCACAAGAAATCACTCAATGATCTCATCGAGATTTTCAGCCAGCTCAGGCATTACAACATGAGATTAAATTTGAAAAAGCGCACCTTCAAAAAAGCTCAGGCAAGTTCCTCAACTTCATGTTGACACACCGAGGGATCGAAGCCAACTTAGAACGTGATGAAGACAACCACTTGAAAAGAAGATCGGTTTCTGCCCTTCAGGATGAGGTCTCCCGCACACATCACTAGAGAGAGGAGGAAGACACCATGATCACAGAGGTCACCCCTCCACACCCCATCGACTCAGGATCCTTCGTTGAGTGCATCATGGTTGTCTGCCTTCCCCCCCAAATTCAAACTTCCGACTACACTTCAGCCATATGATGGAATGGTGACCCAACCACACACATAACGATGTTCAGGTCAATGATGCTCCTCAACGGAGCAACCGATCTCATCCTCTGCCAAGCCTTTCAACCTTTTTGGAGAAGGCCGCAATACTTTGGTTCTCTACCCTCCCACCAGGGTCCATACACACATTCGAGGAGCTCTCACGCGCCTTCACAAACTAGTTCTCCTCGTCATGGATCTACTCCAAGATCGAAGACACCCTCCACTACATCAAGCAGGGGCAAAACGAGTCGTTAAGATACTACATAAAGAGATTTCAGGCCACGACCCTTGAGATCCCGAATCTCGACCCTCGTGTCGAGCTATTTTCTATCAAACACGATCTAAAGTCCGGATATTTCGCAAACTAGATCGCCTTGGCGAAGTCGAAGGACATGACCGAGTTTCGGGATAAGACCATCAACCATATAGAGATGGAAGAACTTCGAGAGGCTAGAAAGGCCGATAGGCAAAACGCTAAGGACATCGCCGAGGACAAGAAGCTCGACATAAAGGGCGAAGATAGAGACCATCGCGACTAGGATCGTGGCAGAAGAGGAAGGTTTCCCTCCTGACCTATTCCTAGGCTCAACGAGTATGCTCCTCTTAACACCAGACGAGAGACCATCCTTAAGGAGATCTATCACTTGCATTTGCTAAGACCTCCCAATTGTGCTGAGAAACCGAAACTCTCGTCTAACGTCGACAAAAGCAAAAGGTGCGAGTTCCACCGAACCTACGGACACACCATCGGGGAGTGTGTGGTGCTCCGGGATCAAATCGAGCGCCTGATTAGAGAAGACTGCCTCGACCGCTACGTCCGTCGCAAACGAAATCACAGTCGAGACTGGCAAAACTACGGCCACCAACGCCGAAGTCCGAGCAGGACACCGCCACCCCTACGGCAGGGTAAGCAATCATGACGATCGTAGAGCTGAGCAGCTGAATGCCAGAATCCACGAGGTTATCGACTACATCGTGGGTGGATTTGATCGCTAGAGAAGGCGAGACGAGCTCAGCTAGAACGGAATCGCTCCAAGCCATCATGGCAATCGACAATGCAACTCGCCCGCAAAGGTCACACGCGCCTACCCCGGTAATATCTTAATTTCTATGAAACTAATTTTCAGGAAATTGACAAAAAATTGCATGACCTTGTTGTTATCTTTGTAATCGCTGGTGATTTCCTTGTTAGGGAAGTCCTAGTAGACCAAGTGAGCTCAACTGACGTCTTATTCTATCCAACACTCAAGAAGATGCACATAAGCGAGACCTCGCTCCATCCTTGCCATGGAGACCTCGTCGGCTTCTCAAGAGAGCGAATCAACGTCGGAGGCTACTTGTGGTTGACAACGACATTCGATTCTCCACAGAGGACAAAGTCAATGGACGTACAATACTTTGTCGTCCAATGCTCAAGTCCCTACCGCATGATCTTGGATCGACCATCACTAAATAGTTTAGGAACCATTGTATCGACTCCCCATCTCACCATCAAATTCTCTATCTTGAAGACAGAGGTAGGAGTGGTACATGCAGACCAGAAAAAAGACTTGTGCGTACTACAATGAATGTTTGAAACTCAGGCCAGCCAAGCCAGAGGAGATATTAGACACTCTGCCCCTCACCAGCAGTGTCAGTTCTTCACACAGAACACTAGCCTTAGATTTCGGAGCTAGGCCCAGAGGAGATGTCCAAGAGCGGCCCCAGCCCATTGACGACCTGGAGCCCGTGCAAGTCGGAGCCTTCCTCGAACATGTAACTTACATGGCCACCGAGCTCAAAGCTCAACTCGGCACTCTACTCAGAGATATCGCCGACCTCTTTGCATGGACGCCAGCCGATATGACAGAGATAGACCTCCAAGTCATTTGCCACAGATTAGCCATCGATCCTCTGGTCAAACCCATGGCCCAGAAGAAAAGAAAGCTCGGAACCGAGCACCAGCGAGCATCCCTCGAAGAAACTGGAAAACTTTTGAAAGCGTGATTTATTAGAGAAATCATATTCACCATATGGCTTGCAAAGTCGCGATGGCCAAGAAACACTCAGGGAAGTGGAGAATGTGCATCGACTTCATCGGCCTCAACAAAGCATGTCTGAAAGACTCCTACCCACTGCCAAGCATAGACAAGCTTATCAATAGCTCCTCAAGATACCAGTACCAGAGTTTTATGGATACTTATTTAGGCTACAACCAGATTTGGATGCACCCAGAGGATGAGGAGAAAACAACTTTCATCACCGAGCACGCCAGCTTTTGCTACCAAGTGATGCTCTTCGAGCTCAAAAACGCATGAGCTACATACCAATGCTTAATGAACAAGGTCTTTGAGCAACAAATCGGCCGGAACATGAAAGCGTATGTAGACGACATGATCACCAAAACACTTTGAAGGAATATGGAAGTGTAACACATATTATATACTAATTAAAATATATTAGATGTAATTATTATGAACCTTGATGGTTAGTGGACTGGACTAACACTTTGGGCTGATCATATTAGGTCTAGAAGCGCCCACACTAATGAACTAGACTCAATTCAAGCCAGACGCTACTCAGCTCAAGCGCTCCACCCGATCATACAAGGACACTTACGTCCTCATTAATTAGGAGAGATTCGTCAATTATGAACACAATATTGTAGTATTTTGTGCACTTCTCCACGTCTTTGCATATCTTTCCACGTCTTTGTACGTCTTGTGAAATGCGCCTTGTGCGTATAAGTTTTGTATCTTTGTACGTCTTGTAATGACTATGTTATAAAATTTGTGCAAGCTTAAAGCAAAAAAAAAGTTGAGGTGGAAAATAGTATTCCCATCCATCATGAATACTATTCCTTGTTACCATTTTTTATCCATTCTCTCCAATCAAATATAACCGAGAATGAGACAATAAAATAAAGAATAATTACCTAAATATATCCTGAATTATGTATTTTGTCTTATTTGTGGCCAATTCTAAAATATTATCAAATTGTATCCTGAACTTTGACATTTATCTCAATTACATCCTCCCGTCAACTCTCTGTCAGCAGCACCGTTAAAACGATGATATGACGCTCTGACGTGGATTAAAATAATTTTTTTAATTTAAAAAAATAAAAAAAATCATGTGAATTTATATTAAAATAATATTTTATATTTTATATTAAAAAATCACTCCATGTTCACCCCGACATGGCTTGGAGTGATTCTTTAATATAAAATAAAAATATTATTTAATATAAATTAAATTAAATTTTTATATTTTTTAAATAAAAATATTATTTTAATCTACGTTAGCGCGTCACGTCATCGTCTTAAAAAATATTATGTAATTTTAGGAACTAAATTAAAATGAAGTTAGAAATTGGAGAGTCTAAATTAAGACAAAACAATCTAAAAATTAAATTAATAATAATACCAAAGTAATGTGCAACAATGTGAAATTAACCTATAAATATTTTCCAAATTTCTAATCAGAATATTTTTCCACATCATTTAATAATATGCTTAGTTGTTATCCAATAGCTCTTCTTTTCCAAGCTCAGAAATCCACTATCTCGTGTCGCATCGACGGTAGGAAGGAAGTCAAGTTGCCTTTGGATTAAAATGATGAGTATATTAATTTTTCATTAATTTTAGGTTTGTTTGTGAAGTTTATAAACATGAAAATTTTAAAAAAATTATGCATTAAAATGTATATATAAAGTAATTAAATTTTTTTAACCAAAATTTTCACTTACAAATATAACTACAATTGACATTTTTTGGATTGTTAGATTCGTTAATTTTATCAACGTGAAATTTATTTTTTGTTTACACAGTAAAATTATAGATTTTTCATCCAATTTCTTAACCATTAATATAACTGCAATTTAAAAAATTGTTTTTTTAATCCTTAAGTTAAAGAATAAATTGAAGCTATATATCATAAAAATTATGATTAGTAAATATTATAAAATATTTATAATTTATCAAAATTCTTGTAATAAAACTCATTATATATATATGTGTGTGTGAATATTATAATGATAGGATTAATTATTGTATTGAAAAAAGGGGCATCATTATAAACATAAAAGTCTACATAGTGTTTTGTTAGCAATATCATTAATAATAAAATTTATTGCGGTCTTAAAAACCAATAAAGTGTATTGACTTTAATTTATCTTGTTTTTTTCTCTATTATTTTTATAGGTATAAATTTGAGAGGTAAAAGAGTCAATGAGAGAATTCATGTTATATATTATATCCTAATGTGAAAATCAAAATCTATGCAGACAAATTTTTCTTTTCAAAGTCATCTGACCAGGTAAGAATAAATGCAATTTTTTATAATGATTTTTTTCTTCATTTGCATTATGATATTAATGTATTATTTATGTTAATTATACTGTGTGATCCAGTACGATGGAGCTGAAGACAACTATGAATAATGTATTGTGTCCCATTAAAATGTATATTGTTGGGTATAGAAGAATTCATACATTCTAAATAGGGATAAGGGTCATATTTACTCCTAAAATATTCGAAAAAGTATAAATTTATCTTTAATTTTTTTTTTTCAAAAAAAAATATCCTCGTCGTCCAAATTTTGAACCAAAAATTCACTGCTTATAACAGTTTGACAAATCAACAAACAGTTGCTTACGTTGCAAGGATAAGGATCATATTTACCTCTAAAGTATTTGAAAAAATATAAATTTGTCATTAAACTTTTTTTTTTGAAAAATACCACCGTCGTCCAAATTTTGGGTCATATTTGCCCCTAAAGTATTCGAAAGGGTACAAATTTGCCCTTAAACTTTTTAGTTTTTGAAAAACGCCCTCGTCATCCAAATTTTGGTCCAAAAATATCACTATTTGTAACGGTTTGACAAGTCAGCAAATAATTACTTACGTGACAAATAAAATAAGCAACATCATCCAACAACACTGGATTTTAAGCTACCAACATGTAATACCCAATATATTCACAACCTAAATTAATTAGGGGTGACATATAGAGTTTGTATATATCCTAATTTTTAGTTACAAGCCATTAAAACACGCATCAAATTGAACAAGTTGAAAAGATAGGAAAAATAAGAAGAAGAAAAATAAGATAGCCCAGCCGGCTACAAAAACTAGCCTGTTAAGGGGTGCTGCAAACACATGTCCCACCACTTCTTTGTATTATCCAAAAAATTTTAAAATGTTTATTTAATTATTTCAACGGGATAATTTAATCGCGCGTCAGGATTAGGGTTGTCCATGGTTCGGTTCGGGTTGAGAGATTGTAGGTTCGGACCCGAACCGAACCGAAATATGGTGTTCGGTTCGGATCCGGTCCCCGAAATTTGGGAACCGACCCGAACCGAAAACCGAAAACCGAAATAAATAAAAATATATATTACCCGAACCAACTCGAGTCGCCCACTCCGCCACTCGCCCGCGGCCCGCCCTACTCAATACTCATCTCTCCCGACTCCCGAGTCCCAACCCTCGAGTCCTCTTCGTCGTCTTCGATCCCACCATCCCCCTAGGTCATCTTCGTCGATCTCCCACTCCGGCGCCTTCCCGAGTGCCGACCCTCCACTCCGGCGCCTTCCCGAATCCCGAGTCCCAACCCTCCACTCCGACGCCTTCACGAATCACGAGTCCCAACCCTCCACTTCGCCGCCTAGGTCATCTTCGTCGATCTCCCACTACGGTGCCTTCTCGAGTCCAGATCCTCTATTTCAGCGCCTTCCCGAGTCCTGGCCCTCCACTCCGGCGCCTTCCTGAGTCCCGACCCTCCACTCCGGCGCCTTCCCGAGTCCCAACCCTCCACTCTGACGCCTCCGGTGCCTTCCCGAGTCCCAACCCTCCACTCTGACGCCTCCGGTGCCTTCCCGAGTCCCAACCCTCCACTCCAACGCCTCTGTCGCCTTCCCGAGTCCCAACCCTCCACTCCGACGCCTTCACGAGTCCCGACCCTCCACTTCGACGCCTTCCCGAGTCCCGACCCTCCACTCCGGCGCCTTCCGGCTTCCTCCACTCCGACTGACGGCCCAGCGTCTCAATCGATCTCTCACTGTAAGTCTCTGTCGAATCCACCTTCCAATCTTTCCATTGATTCCCTGTTGATTCTTTGGAAGAATGAGGCACATTTTCCTCTTCCATCGTGTAATCGTGTTTATGGAATTATGGTGCTTCTGAAAATTTTAGTGGTTGTCTACTTGTCTAGTTGATAATTGATACTTGATAGTTGATAGTTAAAAATATTATATCAGACTGAAATGATGCGCCCTCAATCCCTCATATAGTCATATTGTAGGATTTGTAGCATCAGATAGTTGATAGTTGATAGTTAAAAATATTATATCAGACTGAAATGATTATTTTCCTTTATGTGTTTGTTGCAATTACTAAGATTAATATGTGTTTACTGTAATATGCTAAAAGAGGATTAATTACTAAGATTACTAATATTGTAGTTTTACTGTCATATTGTTGCAATTACTAAGATTAATTACTAAGATCCAAACTACATTAGCTAAAAAAACTAGATTCTAGTTATAGAAGAACAAAGAGGATTTAGAGAACTATTACAGGATTTAGAGAACTATACCTTAATGATAGCATTTAGCATAACTATTCCTTTATGTGTTTGTTGCAATTACTAAGATTAATATGTAACTTTATTTTGCATAGATGGCAGAAGAAACATCCCCTAATGTTGATATTGGTGTCGAAGTCCTCGAGAATTCTAATAATTTCATTGAGAGTTCAGGTTCGGGTTTAGGACCACCATCAAAGAAAAAAAAAATTATGAAACCACGAGCTGATGTGTGGAATCACTACACGAAATTTAGCAATAAGGAGGGAAAGTTGAAGTGTAAGTGTAACTATTGTGAGCAAGAGTATGCGTGCGACACGAAGCAGTGCGGTACTAGTACACTTAAGGCACACTTAGTGAAATGCTTTGAATATCCTCCTAATAAGGAAAAGCAACAAAAGAAGCAAACAGAAATTGGTTATACATCGAACTTGTCTGAATCAGGTCCTGGGTCGAACATAATGAGCACATGGAGGTTTGATCAAGTTGCAACTAGAAAATCACTTGCACGGATGATTGTTAAGGATGAATATCCCTTTTCATGTGTTGATGGTGAAGGATTTAGGGATTTCTGTGCAACTGGAATGCCTAGGTTTCAAATTCCTTCTAGGCAAACTGTGAGTAGAGATTGTTATGAGTTGTATATGGCAGAGAGGTTGAAAATGAAGAACCTTTTGCAGTTGGAGTGTCAACGTGTTTGTTTGACTACAGATACGTGGACTTCTATTCAAAGAATCAATTATATGTGCATTACAGCTCATTTTATTGATCGAAAGTGGAAGGTGCAAAAGAAAATTCTGAACTTCTGTCCAATCAGTAGCCATAGAGGTGAGAACATTGGAAAGGCAATTGAGAAGTGTTTGAATGATTGGGGAATTGATAAGGTCATGACTATAACGGTTGATAATGCAAGCTCAAATGACACTGCTATTGCTTTTTTGAAGAAGAAAATGAAAAATTGGCCTGATGGATGTGTCATGAATGGTGAGTTCTTGCATATGCGATGCTTTGCTCATTGCATGAATTTGGTAGTTCAGGATGGTTTGAAGTTATCTAATATGTCTCTCACTCGTGTTCGGGAGGCCATCAGATACATTCGACAATCACCAGCTAGGCTTCAGAGATTTAAGACATGTGTTGAGAAAGAGAAAATTGAAAGTAAAGCTCTTTTGCGGCTTGATGTCCCCACGAGGTGGAATTCAACCTATCAAATGTTGGAGGTTGCTTTGAGGTTCGAAAGGGCCTTTGAGAGGTATCACGAAGAGGATCCTTGTTTTAAAAGGGATCTTCTCGAGGGGGATGGTGGGGGGCGGCCTATGGATTTTGATTGGGTAATTCTAAAGGGTTTGGTTCAGATGCTTCAGATTTTTTATCGAGTCACTTTGACTGTATCTGGAACGATATCTGCCACTTCTAATGTCTATTTGCATGACATTAGCGAGATTGTAGCTCTTCTAAATGAATGGGTGTCTGATCGATCTCCCTATCCTGAGTTTCGGGAGATGGTAGTGAAGATGAAAGAGAAATGGGATAAGTATTGGGGAAATCCAGATAAATTAAACTTCCTGATATTTTTTGCCATGATCCTTGATCCTCGATGTAAGTTTGGTTTGGTCGAGTTTGCATTTGAAGAGATGTTTGGGGAGGAGAAAACTAAACTTATTTCGAGGAAGATGAAGGATAAGTTTTTTGAACTCTTTAATGAATATTCCGAGAGGTTTAATAATGGGCAATTAAGGAGGATTCCTTCTGAGATTTCAGGCTCTTCTAGTTCTCATGCTTCTAGCATGCAACCACCAAGTCTACCACGAGCACCAGTTGTGGATGTCACTTTTGGAACAAGAAGAACAATTGAAAAATATAAGCAGAAGAAGCAGATACTTGGTGTTGAAAGCAAGATAGAGTTAGACCGATATTGGGATGAGGATCCTGAAGCCGATGATGTTGATGTTCTAAAATGGTGGAGTGTCAATAGTGGGAGGTATCCTATTCTAGCTTCGATGTCACGAGAAATACTTGCAATTCCTATATCCACCGTGGCATCTGAATCTACTTTTAGCACGGGAGGTCGAGTTCTCGATGAGTTTCGGAGTTCATTGGCTCCTTCTATGGTGGAAGGACTTATTTGTCTTCAAGATTGGATTCGACTCAGAAAAGGAAAGCAAGTGGTAGACGATTTGGAAGAGGTTGAAAAATTACAAGAAGGTATATTTTGGATTAATAAGTTCTTTTAAGTTTTAATTATATTGGACTTGTTTTATTGTTTATAGTTTATACCGTATTGATGATTTCTTATTTTATTGTAGAGTTTGCGAAGATCGATTTTGCACCGCCTATCATCGACATTCCTAATTGATCCGGTCATCTTCATAGCAAGGACTCAAGGAGCAATGATGGCTTTATTTTGTTGAATTTTATTTGGTTTGTTGGTTGGTAATATTTTGCTACTTTATAATGTTGGTGTCTAAGTGTTTTGAACTTGATTAGTGACTAGTGGTTGTCTAGTTGATACTTGAATACTTAATAGTTGATATAATATTTTGCTACTTGATAGTTGAGATAATGGTTGATAATATTTGTAATAAGTAATTAAGTATTGGTATTTAGTATAGATAATTGATGCTAGTTACTACTTGATAAGTTGATAATATTGTTGCCTTAAAGTGTAAATGTGCATGTGTAATTGTGTAGGTTCTATAATCAGGTTCTATCATTGCATGTACAGAATGTATCATGTTCAATTTTTTATGTATTCAAGTTTAATTTCAATTTTTTACAAGTTCTATCATGTTTCTAATTTTCTATCATCTATTCATATTCAGTTTTTTTTGAATGAGTTGATCACTTGATCATTTGATCATTTTATTTTTGTTTCAATTTTGCAGTGTTTCTCTTGCCAATTCATTGATTGTTCATTTACTTATCTATTCTATATGCAGTAGAACTAATGTGCTAATATGGAAAACTTCATTGTAGAGCTCATTATATTCTTCTGCAATACTTCAAACTTGCAGCTCAATTCATGGTACTCATCAATTAGAAAGCTCATCAGCACAATAGTGAATCGATCCAAAAATATGAAACATTGTAAATTCGGTTTTTTTCGGGTTGAAACCGAACCGAACCGAATAATTTCGGTTCGGATTAAATCGGGTTAGAAATTGTTCGGTTCGGGTTCGGGTTGAATATTGGGTTTAAAAAAAAATTCGGTTTGGGCTTGTTCGGTTCGGTTCGGTTCGAACCGAATGGACAGGCCTAGTCAGGATGGATCAGATAAAATGTTGGAGGGCTTGAATTGAAGATTGACCTTTGCGTGCGAGGAAATTAAGTCATCTAAATTTTCATTAGTCCTTAGATGGGTTGCTTGGTTCGAGACGAATTCGGAGGTTCAAGCGGAACTCGAATCAGACTTGTATTGATTGAGTTATGACTTATTTTAGACTCAACTTAAGTTAATAGACACTTTGATCTTTTGACGATTGAGGTTTTAGTCTTTATACCCCATCCCTCAGGGGGGCGCGACTGATAGCAGCAGACGCCCACTCTCTTGGGCGTCCAAAGGAAGAGGCGCACACATGGAGAGGGAGAAAGGGAATCTTGGTAGACTGCTCCTTGGAGCGTTGGACTGTAGCAAACTTTGAGAAGTTGTTGGAATATTATTTAATTTAGGTTGCGAATATATTTGGTACTACATGTTGGCAGCTTAAAATCCAGTGTGACTTGATGATGTGGCTTATTTTATTTACCACGTAAGCAACTGTTTACTAATTTGTCAAACCGTTATAAGCAGTAATATTTTTGACCCAAAATTTGGACGACGATGATATTTTTCAAAAAATAAAAAATTTAAGAGCAAATTCGTACCTTTTTGAATACTTTAGGGGCAAATATGGCCCAAAATTTGGATGACGATGACATTTTTGAAAAAAAAAGTTTAAGAGCAAATTTGTACCTGTTTGAATACTTTATGAACAAATATGACCCTTATTCTTGCCATGTAAGCAATCGTTTGCTGACTTGTCAAACCGTTACAAGCAGTGACATTTTTGGCCCAAAATTTGGACGACGATGACATTTTTGAAAAAAAAAAACTTTAAGGGCAAATTTGTAACTTTTCGAATATTTTAGGGGCAAATATGAACTTTATCCCTTCTAAATATGATGGGCCACGAGGTCATATTGAGGATGAGCGGGTTAGGGTATTTTGTATTTTTCATGATACTCGGCGGTTCCTAGATTTTGGACTCGGACCCTGCCCTATTGGAATTTGGAATTGGATCCTACTTGAAACCTGTACTGGTTTTGGGCAAGGGTGGAGCTACATTTGGCAGGAGGGGGGCAATTGTCCCCCTACCAACAAAAAAATTAGTGTTAAGCCTTAAAGAAAATATCAATTTTGCCCTCTCCCTTCCCTCAATTCATGTTTTGCCCATGTTTTGAAAAAAAAGTAAGAGATCCCCCCTCTTCTTGATTTATAGTTAGATCTACTAGTGGTTCCGGGTATCTTGTCGGAACCTATTCATTTACAGGTTCAAGGTACCATATTAGAACATGTTCATTTACATGTTTTCAAGTACAAGTTTCGATTCTGAGTATCCGATGTGTTGGACTTGAAATCGAAATCGATTTTAATTGGTTTCTTACTTTTTATCTCGACCCCTAATCTAATTTATTTTAGGTCTATCCGAAACCTACTCGATCGGGTAGGTTCTGACCGATTCCAAATCTATCATGTATCCATGCATACCATAGACGTAGGCATGAATAATAACCTCATAGTGATATTTGGCACAAATGAATTATGAGGAGCATTATCTGATTTTAGTCAATGGTTTTGTGATACAACATTCTAAAAATAATGATAAAATAATAAATTAAATAATAAATTGAAAAAATGGTTAAAAATAATAATTAAAGGGGGATGTAGTGGAATGCATTTGCATGGTCCCTGCATGTCATAAATTATGACAAGCTTTGTCCCATCAATTTTGGATTTTTGGGTGCTTTTCTGGCCATCTCATTACTTCCTTTGCTCCTAAAATTATATATACGAAATCATGGGATGGGAGCCCACCTGCATATTCATTATTTTTCCTGAAAGAAAATTATTTTCTTTATCAGTAAATAAATGAAATTTGAATTATAATATTTTTTTTGAAAAAGTAGAATCATGTATTTCATTCAAGGGTGTGAACTGATACAAGAATAAGTGAAGGTAAGAAAATAAAAAAATAATCAAAAAGAGCAAAACTCAAAGAAATTTGACATCGAGGCAACCAACAACTGAAAAGAAACATGATGAAAATTTAATAATAGGAATTTAACTTATGTCTAGAATCATACATGTCAAATCATTGAGAAATATCAAAAGCGAAAGCGTACTCGAATTCATTGCTAAATTTGAGAGATAGGAGATCTTTCGAGTCTATGCACCGACCACAAGACATCTCTGAATAATGGGGCTTCTGAGACTGGAATTAAGTGTATAACCCAGGGACCATAACCTCTATATTTATAACAAAAACTTGAGGTAATGGTAATTTTAATTTTTTCCATCATAAAATTAAAAATTATCCCAAATGATATATGTACAATTAAATATCATATATTATTGAGATGTCATGGGCCCACAGATAAATAACAGTTAGATCAAAGATCTGAGCCATTAATTTTTGATAGTGACGAATGCACGGCTATTGATATGTGTTGGCCCACATGAGGTTATTAAAATTAATCTAATAATCTCTCACTTAGGCCAACAAACGTATCATCGTAGAGCTATGCATGTCAATTTTATGAGCTCAACATCACTATTATTATCAATCATCTCCAACAATTTGGTCCATCGATCATACTAACAATGAACCAAAGCGACATTCGTCACATTTATCGTGACTAAATCCATCAATGATCACAATGTTAATATTCTCGACAACATATATCATATATTGGTGCACAACATGGAAATTACATGCAATGTGATCCAAACATGCCTATTTTCAACTAGTCTTACTGTATTGAGATCAAATAAAATATTCAGAGTGTAAAATAATAAAACTTTATTCTGCAGAAAAATGTCCATAAAGCATAGTAACAAATTATAAACTCTCACTAAACCATCATATCAATACATGATCTAACACCCAAATGAGCATCATGCTCATGAAAGACCATGGGTGGAAAACCTTTAGTATGCGGATCCGCCCTCGAAGAAGTTGTACCTATGTGCTCTATGGTCACTCTGATTCTTTCTTTAACAAGGAATTTTACGTCAATTTGCTTAGATTTCGAAGAGTTCCTGCTGTTATTGGAATATAACATTGCTGATTTATTATCACAGAATAACTTTAGTGGTCTTTCAATTCTATTACAATGAGCAGCCAAGTGACAAAGTTTCGCAGTCATATTCCAAGATTGGATACCTTAAAACAAGTTATGAATTCTGCTTCCATATTTGAAGCTGCAGTGAGTGTCTGCTTAGCACTCCTCCAATAAACAGCTCTGCTGGCAAACAGAAAAACATAACCAGAAGTGGATCTTCAACTATTTAGGCATCCAGCAAAATCAGAATTAAAAAAATACCCAATGATCTCCTGCTCATCTGATTTTCTATATGTAATGATTTATTATATGTAGATACCACATAATCCGTTTGGCTGCTTTCTAATGATTTATTCCGGGATTACTTAGATATCTTCCTAATATCCCTTCAGTGTACGCAATATCCGAACGCGTACTCTCTTGAGCATACATCAGATTCCCTATAGTAGATACATATGGAATCTTCTGCATTTTCTTCTGTTCAAACTTATCCTTGGGGCACGGGTTGAGACTAAATTTGCCTCCTTTAGCAATAGGGGTATATAGGAAAATATACTTGCTCCCACTGAACTCATGGTATATGCATTCATCAACCGCATTTACCTTAAAACCAAATGAGATAATAACTTGATAAATTTATGATACCACTAACGGGAAACATTTGTTCTAGAGGTCGTTGAGTTTGTACTTCACGGATAGATTCTTAAAGAGTTATTTCTCCTTATCTCCCCCAAACTCAATAACCTCAATGAACTGGGCATTTCTTATATCAAAGAATGTCCTATTCAAGGGATCATTGAATTTTATACCCCCTAGACCTATCAAAGTACCCAATAAAGTAATAGCTGGCTATTCTAGAGTCCAGTGATCTTTCCTTTGACCAATATGGCCTAGTCTCAATTGGACAATCCCAAATATTTAGTCTGGATTTCTTGCCTGTCCATAATACATAACGGGTTTTATGCATTGCTTTAGATGATACTCTATTCAGAATGTAAGCCGCAGTCTTAAAAATTAATCACATCTAGTGATTGAGACTTCTCACTAATTAGATATAGGTATCCGTATATGGAGTAATCGTCTATGAACGTAATAAAATATTATTTGACCATTCCAAGAAGCCATAGGGAAAGGTTCATAAACATTCGTATAATTATGTTCTAAGACGTTTAAACTCTTATTAGTACATTAACCCTAACATTTGTTTGTTTCCCTTTAATGAACTCAGTATAGACCTCAAAGTCCGTAGCATCAAGGACAACGAGAATCCCATTAGACACAAGCCTCTGTATCCAATGCTTGGATATGTAACCTAAGCGCTTGTGTCATAACATGGTGGAATTCTTATCAGCTAATTTTTATTTTGTACCATGTGAACTGGTATGCAGGTTTCATTAGATGAAGCAATTACATCAAGTATCTAAAGTTATTGAAATAGGAAAAATAGTACCAACAATATTAGAATTAAGATAAAGACTAAACTTTCCATTTCTAAATGAACAAGAATAACTATATTTGTCCAAAAACAGAGATAGAAATCAAATTCTTTCTAAAGACGGTACTACAAAAGTCTCTCTCAAATTCTAAATAACATTCAATCCTAAGCAATAACCTAAATGTGTCTATAACTTCAACTTTAGCTGATTTGTCATCGCCCACATAGATGAATCTTTCAGCATCACTCGGCAGTTGGTAGCTCAGGTAATCCTGCATAAACACACTGAGTAGAAGCACCGAAATCTATCCACCAAGTGTTTATAGGTATAAAATTTAAATTAACTTCAGAACAAATCAAAGTGTGAAATGTACCTTTCTTAGCACGTCAAGCGTAATACTTGATACAATCTTTCTTTACATGCCCATTTTTCTTGCAGAAGAAACAGGTAGAAACCTTAGTCTGATCCTTTTGTTTTTTCTTTTGTGGAGCATCCGTAGCTTCTGAAGTCTTAGGTCTTTTCTTGCCCTTATCTTTAGAGGCTACAGCCAAATGAGCATTTTCGATCTTATCTAGCTTTAGTCTTTCTTCGTCTTGCACACAGTGAGAGGTAAGCTCATTAAGAGTCCACTTTTCTTTTTGACAATTATAACTGATTTTAAAATGATTGAATTGTGTTGGAAGAGATATCAAAACCAAATGCACCAATAAGTCCTCAGGGATGTCTAAATTTAGTGCCTTTAATCTAGAGACAATATTTGACATCTCCATCATGTACTCCCTTATGTTCTGTTTGCCTTTATACCTCATGAGACCAAACTTGTTAACATCATACTTGTCTCAACCTTCTCATTTTTCTCAAAACGTTTTTCAAGAGCATCTAGGAATAATTTGGCATTAGTCTCTTCAGATATAGCGCCCCTAAAACAATATGATATTGTCTGTCTCATAATCATAAGACTTAGGCGGTTGAATTTTTCCCTCTGCTCATATTTTCTCTTATCATCAATAGAACATTCATCTGTAAGAGGAGCATGTTCAGTCATCCGAAGTGCCAAGTCTAGATCCATGCAATCAAGAACAATCATAATATTTTCTTTCCAGACTTTGAAATTCATGCCAGTCAGCACAGGGATAGAATTCAGAGTGGCAGTAATATTTGATGAAGCAGAAATATTAGCTGAATCCGAGAATAAAACAAAATATTAATATATTCAGCTCAATAAATTAATTAAAGCAAAAGAAATAAATAATTAGCAAGTCCCATTACAAAATACCAAGCACAAAATTGACACTTTGTCTTTGGACAAAAATGTCAACTTGTAAGCAGTACTCTCAATGCAGTAATCAAATATTGACAATCAGTCCTGTCAAACAAGAAGCCTTTTTTTGGACCAACTCTTGTCCACATGAAAAACCTTATGACCATCACATATTTATTACCGCAGACACACAATGAATCCGGCCAAGTAGTAACCTTCCTTTGGGCCGATCACTACCCGCATGATTTTCAAACATGCAAACATCTTTTATGTTCTAAAATATGCTAATTCTACACAAGAGAGCTCGCTTTGGCGAGATGTTATTTCAAATCAACATATTTTAAAATATTAGACATGATGGGCTATTATTTTATTTCATGTTAAATTGGTTAAACTATGATAAAACGGTAAAAATTTAATTAATTTTATGTTGAGAATTAAGCGAGAATTTAATTTAATTTTATGTTGAACCAATCAAGATTTAATTAATTTAAATATGAACCAAATCTATTTGAGCTGAACCAAAACTAAATTGATGAGAATTAAGTTGAACCTAGTGTTAATTCTACTGAACTAGTTGAAATTAAGCTGAACCAAATGATAATTTTAGTGAACCGGTCAAGAATCCTAATGAACCGCTTAAAATGTGCACTGAACCGAATCTAATTTCATTGAACCAGACCTAATTTTAGTGAACCAGACCCAAAATAATTAAATCAGAACCTAATTTGACCAACCAGACCTTAATTGGGCCAAGATTAAATCAAATTCAAGTGAGTTGGTTCAACCGAGAAATTGAACCGGACTGGAATCAAATAAACCAGCTGAAATTGGGATGAATCGGATCTAATTAAACCGGTTTAATTTTAACTTAAAAATGGGTCGAGTTTTAACTTAATATTGGGTCGGGTTTTATTCCTAATGGATCCGGATCTAACCGGATCTAGATCTTAAATATAACCCATCTACCCAATGAAATAAACCCCAACTTCTCTACCTCCCCTCTACATGATTCAGCCGCTGCCTCCCTCATGTCACCCACACTGGAGAGACGCCACCGACCAGCCCCGATTCCTCCTTCAACACCGACACCGCCTACCCTGAGACGCTGGCAATGACTATGCTAGCATTAGGCAGAGATTCGTAGGCCGGAGATGACGGGGAAGATGCAGATCCATAGGTCGTTTGCACCAGAATCTATCGCCCTCCGCATGGTCGGAGCCGTGTTCCTCACGAGGGGAAAGAGAAGGCCAGTTGTATCTGTTGACATTAGCATGAGAAAGAAGAAGGGTAAGCAATGACAGGTATTACCTGACGCAAGAAGGGAAAAGACACATATAGGTTTAATGAAGAGTATAGAACCAAATAAAGGAGAAGGGCAAAAGTGTATTTTTCATTATTTCCTCAAGTCATATAAATAGCATATTTCAAACTGAGAGAGGGATCGATTCCTTTTGAATTTGTTTTCCTCCTCAATATTTCTTCTGCTTTTGAGAGGTTCTCTGGATCATGTTCCAGATGAACCTGGTATTGCTTTTGTAATCTTTCCGATCACTGATGAATTAACCATCAGTTGAATAAAGATTGGTTGCGTCTTTCTCTTGCGATCCTTCCTCAACTCTGATTCATTTTCGCATCATGGTATCAGAGCGGGCTGATTGAGCGAAATATCAAACCTAGAGTTTGCGTTCTTCCCCAAATCAGATGGCAAGAAACCGCAGGACCAGATCGACACCTTCAGTTGTCGCCGAGTCTGTGAATCAAGATCAAGAGGAAAGCCGTGCCACATCTGATGCAGTAGGATATGCAAACGATCCATATCAGATTCATAGTAGTGATTCGCCAGGTATTTTTCTTGTTTCTGTGAAGTTAATTGGACAAGAAAATTACTTACCTTGGCGCGAATCCATGTTAATTTCACTATCTGCAAAAAATAAATTGGGATTTGTTGATGGCTCAATCCAAATGCCCGAAATGAACTCTCCAATGTTCGGCATTTGGAAACGCTGCAATGACCTAGTTAGATCCTGGATAGTACAGTCGATTGTCCCGGAGCTCACTACTAGTGTCATATATGCAAAGTCAGCTTATAAAATGTGGTTAGACCTGGAAAACAGGTTCGGAAAGAGCAATGAACCCAGAATTTTTTAGCTGGAAGCTCAAATTTACACATTGAGGCAGGGAAACTTATCCATTGCTACCTACTTCACCAAGATAAAATCCCTATGGGATGAACTGGATGCAGTAGACTTGGATCTCGATTATGATTCTGACAAAGGAAGAAACAGAATTGAAAAGATGAGGTTGAGACAATTCCTGATGGGCCTAAATGATTCTTACATACATATAAGAGGTCAGATACTACTTATGAAACCACTGCCTGATCTTAATCAGGCCTATTCCTTGCTTAGTCAAGAGGAGTCGCAAAGGAAAATAGGCATGCAAGGAAATGCCTCGGTTGATAGTGTTGCATTGAACACATTCAAACAGTCTCAAGGGGCAGGTTTCAGAGGTGAAAAGGGAAATGAAGGATATCAGCAAAGAAAATTCTGTGATTTCTGTAAAAGGGCAGGTCATACCCGAGAGAATTGTTTTAAAATACATGGATACCCTTCTGGAAACAAGAATTACAAAGGGAAACAAAAATACCCTAATCAGTTCAGTGATAGACAAGTGAACAATGCAGTGATGGACAAACCTGAAATGAAGGAGGAAGACAAACCTGAGAGTTCATCAAATAAGAAGGAAGAAGGGAATCATGGTGGCTTCACTGAAGAGCAATATCAAACTCTGCTAGGAATGTTCAATAACAGTCTGAGCAACAAAGCAGTTGTCAATATGGCAGGTGAGTTACTCAACAGAAATTCTAGAGGATTAGAAAAGAAATGGATATTAGACAGTGGGGCAACTGATCATATTGCCTCTAGTGAAATTGACTTGATACATACCTTCGAAACTGATAAAAAGGATAGAGTTTCATTACCCAATGGCACTTCAGTACCTATCACTGGTATTGGTACAGTGCATGTAAACAAACATATCCAATTACAGAATGTTTTATCAGTTTCTGCCTTCAAATGCAACCTGATGTCAGTGAGTAGACTGACTAAAAGGTTAAGATGTTCTATAACATTTAATCCTTCCCATTTCATCATACAGGACCTTGTTTCGAAGGAGGTGATGGGTACTGGTGATGAAGAGAATGGACTCTATGTACTGAGGGAAACCAAAGGACGTGAATGCAGGCAAGAGAATGAGATCAGGGCAATGAACGTGAAGCTGGATACTTTGTCCTTATGGCATCTTAGACTAGGGCACATGCCATCTGATAGAATGAAAATTTTGTCTAAGTACTTACCAGATTTGAATTGTAATACTGACTTGTTTTGCAACATATGTCCAGTTGCAAAGTTGAACAGATTACCTTTTCCTCAAAGTTTAAATAAAGCTTCTGATTGCTTTGAACTTATACACCTTGATGTATGGGGTCCTCATAGAGTTAAAACATTTGATGGTTGCTCATATTTCCTGACAGTGGTTGATGACTATTCTAGAGCTGTGTGGATATTTCTTTTCTCCTTTAAAAGCCAAATCCCAGGAATACTGATAGACTTTGTGAAGATGATCAAGAATCAATATGATAAGTGCATCAAAGTAATTCGAACAGACAATGGTTCAAAATTCTTTAACAGCACAGTGAGGGAATATTTGGCTGACCAAGGCATTGCTCACCAAAGTTCTTGTGTGGAGACACCCCAGCAGAATGCTGTTGTGGAGAGGAAACACAAGCACCTTTTAGAAGTGGCCAGAAGCTTGAGGTTTCAGGCACAGCTGCCTGAGATCTTTTGGGGTGAATGCATACAAACTGCTACATACCTAATCAATAGAATGCCAAGTATTAAATTGGCAAACAAGAGTCCTTATGAGTTGCTATACAATTCTTCACCCAAGCTAGACCACTTAAGAGCTTTCGGATGCTTATGTTATGCTAGCACATTGAGACATGGGAGGACAAAGTTTGATGCTAGAGGTAGTGAGTCTGTTTTCATTGGATACCCACAAGGCAAAAAGGGATACAAGGTATATGACTTGAAGACTCAAAGCATAACTGTGTCAAGAGATGTGATATTTGTAGAACACATTTTCCCTTTCAATAAGCACTGCATATAGGAGACTATATATCCAGTGCCAATGAATTGTGATGGACCAACAGATGAATCCTGTTTTAGCACTAAAAATGACAATACTGTGACACACAGCCCAAAAGAAGTGAGTCAAAACTCTATGCATGAAATATCTACTCACAATGATGACAGGAATATGAGATTGCCAAATAAAGACACAAACAATACATCAGAGGGAAACAATTCAGATATCAATAGAGAAGTAGCTGAAGATACAAATCAGTCACCTGTTCGAATGAACAAAAGGATGATTAAGAGGCCTGTGAGGTTACAAGACTATGTGTGTAACCAAATGAGCAGCAATTCACCTCAGGAAATCAAGAGGAGTCATGTTAGTACACCATATCCTATGATGAACTACATGAAACTAAACAACATTTCAGAAAACCATAAAAGGTTCATTGCCAACATAGATGTGAAACATGAACCAATCACATATGAGGAAGCAATGACAAATCCTATATGGAGGAAATCCATGGAAGAAGAGTTAAAGGCACTCGAATTGAATAATACCTGGAATGTGTGCAAATTACCAGAAGGCAAAAATCCTGTAGGTTGCAGATGGATATATAAGATCAAATATAATCAAGATGGCACAGTGGACAGGTATAAGTCTCGACTAGTAGCCAAAGGCTACACCCAAGTTGAGGGTGTTGATTACTTTGATACTTTTGCTCCAGTATCAAAGATGGCCACCGTGAGAATAATACTTGCCATAACATCAAGTTCAAGCTGGCCCATTCATCAACTTGATGTGAACAATGCCTATCTTCATGGAGAACTTGAAGAGGAAGTGTATATGAGACTTCCACCAGGGTATGAATCAGTCTCAGATGAAAAAGTATGCAAACTGAACAAGTCTTTGTATGGACTGAAGCAAGCTGGGAGGCAGTGGTTTTCAAAACTGTCGACTAGCATCAAAGAGAAGGGTTTTGTTCAAGGCAATGGAGACCCATGTTTGTTCATTAAAAGAAGTGACAACATAATAGTATTAGCTCTCATCTATGTTGATGATATCATACTCACAGGTTCTGATAGTGAGGGAATAGATGAGCTGAAAAAATATCTGAATGACAAGTTCAAAATTAAGAACTTAGGATCCTTAAAGTACTTCCTTGGATTAGAAATACAAAGGAGTGATGCAGGAATTCATATCTGTCAACGCAAGTACATTATGGACTTGCTATCAGACATGAAATTGGTAGAATGCAAACCCAAACCTACTCCAATGGCTTTGAATAGAAAGCATGATAAGGAGATATCAGAAGCTGAAGAACCATTTGAGGACAACTCAGCTTACAGACAACTCATAGGGAAGCTGCTGTATGTCACAGTTACAAGACCGGACATAATGTTCAGTGTCCATAAACTGAGTCAGCATGTCCAGAGCCCTACAGTGAATCATTACCTAGCTGCGTTAAGAATTCTGAAGTATCTAAAAGGAACTGTAGGATTGGGGCTGTTCTACTCATCAGATTCTGATATGACCTTAACTGGGTATTCCGACGCAGACTGGGGTGGCTGCAACCAAAGTAGACGATCAGTAACAGGTTACATCGTCAAGTTGGGTTCCTCAATTGTCAATTGGAAGTGCAAGAAGCAGCCCACAGTTAGTCGATCTAGTGCAGAGAGCGAATTAAGGGCATTGTCTAGCACTACAGCAGAACTGGTATGGATATTGAACCTCTTGACAGAAATCGGGGTACATCAACAAGGAACAATACCTTTGTTTTGTGATTCGCAAAGTGCATTACACATCACTCACAATCCTGTCTTTCATGAGCGAACCAAACACCTCGAAATGGATTGTTACTTTGTCCGAGAAAAGTATCAAGCCAAGATTGTGGAATCGAAATATATCCCAAGCGAGGAGCAACCAGCTGATATCCTCACCAAAGCTCTACCTACACCTCAACATTGGAAGCTATGTTCCAAGTTGGGAATGGAGAATCCCTTCTCCATTCAACCAACTTGCCAGGGGAGTGTTGACATTAGCATGAGAAAGAAGAAGGGTAAGCAATGACAGGTATTACCTGACGCAAGAAGGGAAAAGACACATATAGGTTTAATGAAGAGTATAGAACCAAATAAAGGAGAAGGGCAAAAGTGTATTTTTCATTATTTCCTCAAGTCATATAAATAGCATATTTCAAACTGAGAGAGGGATCGATTCCTTTTGAATTTGTTTTCCTCCTCAATATTTCTTCTGCTTTTGAGAGGTTCTCTGGATCATGTTCCAGATGAACCTGGTATTGCTTTTGTAATCTTTCCGATCACTGATGAATTAACCATCAGTTGAATAAAGATTGGTTGCGTCTTTCTCTTGCGATCCTTCCTCAACTCTGATTCATTTTCGCATCAGTATCCGCCGATGACGTCCAAATGTGACGCGAGCAGTCGTGTTTGCTTCCCCGCAAGTAGGGCTTTCGGGCTGTTGTCGAGACGACGAGAGCGTGAGAAAACTGAAATCGCGTCCGTCCCTGTGATCGAAACAACCCTTGCCAACAAAGGCAAATCGACAGCGATGCATGCATGAAGAAGAAGATACGAGGAGGAAGAAGACGGCTACTTTCAGCCGCCTTCAAGGCTGCCGTAGCCATTATTTATTTATTTATTTTATTTGTTTGTAAAGAACAGTGTAATCAACATATTCTAATGTAATCATGATTCACGAAGAACAATGAATGCTGATCTTAATGTAGAAAAATCTACGATTCTTGAAAAATAAGGGAAATCATGAATCTTGACAACTATCAACAGTAGATATAAATCCAAAGCATAAGGAAAATTTTTCTCAACGATTCAAGCATGTAGAGTGCCTCTTATACCAATTGATGAAAATTTAATAATATGAATTTAACCTAGGCCTAGAATCATACATGTCAAACCATTGAGAAATACTAAAAGCGGAAGCGAACCTGAATCCATGGCTAAATTTGAGAGATTGGGGGCAATCTTCCAAGTCTATGCACCGACCACAAGACGTCTCTGAATAATGGGGCTTCTGAGACTGGAATCAAGTGCATGACCCAGGGACCATAACCCCTCTATTTATAACAAAAATATAAGGTAATGGTAATTTCAATTTTGCCAATCATAAAATCAAAAATTACCCCAAATGGTATCTGTACAATTAAATCTCATATATTATTGAGATGTCACAGGCCCACAGATAAATAACAGTTAGATCACTTAAGATCTGGGCCGTTAATTTTTTATAGTGACGAAAGCACGGCTATTGATATGTGTTGGCCCACATGAGGTTATTAAAATTAATCTAACAAAACAATCTCATTTCTAAAAGCTCGAGTGTTCCTTTCGAATCAAATGAACCAATTTCTGTTAGAGATTGACTCAAATTGGGTCCGAACTGAATCCAACGAGTCCGACCGGATCCAAATCGGAGTTGATTTGATCAAGATATGCTTGAACCGATTTGCCAATGTGATTGAACCATGTTGAACCGGACTCGATCAAAATAAACCATGATTTTATAATCATGGGCATGGGAGCCCAACCCACCATCTTCTCAAAATACTCATGTCAATGTTGCAGCAGCACACGTAAAAATTTTCAAATTGATGATAACTTCAGAAGTTTTCAAATTGATGATGTGGAAATCAAATATTGCTTTTGACTAGTCAAATGGAGAAAAATGTGGAGGCATCATGTGAAGCCACCAAGCATTTTTGAAAGTTTCTTTGGTCCAAAGAAGCATTCCAACCATTCGATTAAATCAGACGGAGCAGCAAATCCTTGGAGATTTTTTCTCCACTAAAGTAGGCATGAATCGACTCTCCCCCTCTATTATAAATATGGGTCTAATATGCAGTTCTAAGATAATCCCACACCAAGAGAAAATCCCCCTATATGAGAGTTTCAAAGATCCAGAAAGTTAAGAGTGTCACTACGACCCTTTTCCTAAGGAGTGCCCCTTCTCAGTTTTTGACATACAGCAGCAAGAGTTCAGTTTCAAGACAGATCTTGCAAAGACAGTGCCTCTACTCCGTACCAGTTTCAGGTTCAATTAATTTAAGACAGTTTGTTGTATTCTGAAGGGGATTTAGATTATTGCACTCTTATTGTAAAAGTTTTTTTCTAGATTTAATAAAGCAGTCTCCTCTTCTCCCTGTGGACGTAGGATCGGCACCCCGCCGAGTCCGAACCACGTCAACCTCCCTTGTCTTTTGTTTTTCTGTATTATTATTATCGGATTTGGTTTTTCATTTTTCTCGCCGGGTTCGGGTTTTGTAGATCCTGCAGGAAATTATCCTAAATTTTCTAACAGTTGGTATCAGAGCCTACTTCCCAACCATGGTGAGTACCAAATTTGATATTGAGAAGTTAGATCGCAATGTCAACTATGCACTTTGGTCAATGAAGATGAAAGCGATCTTAACTATGGAGAAAATACATGATGCTATTCTTGGTAAGGATAAGATGCAGGGGACCGAGAAGGAGAAAGAATATAAGGAGCAAAAAACAATTGCAGTTTTGTACCTAAGCTTGTCAAATGAAGCACTTCGAGAAATTGCATCCCAAAAGATAGCTAAAGGTATTTGGGACAAACTCACATCCTTGTATCAAGACAAAACTCTCATCGGTAAGATGACTCTGAAGCAGAAGGTCCATTTCCTACGTATGGCAAAAGGCACATCGGTCAAAGAGCATATCAATACTTTTCAGACAATCATCATGGACCTGGAGAATAAGGGTGTCAAAATTGAAGAGGAAGATAAGGCTTTATTCCTTTTATGTTCACTTCCTACTTCTTTTAAAAATTTTCGTGAAACTATGCTTTTTGGAAAGACTACTATTACTCCAGAAATTGTGATCACTGCTCTTGTGTTTAAGGAGCTCATAGACACACATCTTACAGCAAATTCCTCTGGTGGAGGGAAAGGAGAAGCTCTCTACTCTAATGAAGCATGAGGAGGTAACAAATCAAATGTCACTTGTTATTATTGTAAGAAACGAGGTCACATCAAGTCAGAATATCGCAGTCTTAAGAAAAAATTACAGCAGCAAAATAAGGGTCAAGACGCACATGTGGAGGCCTCTTACGTAGATTTTGAGAAAGTTGAGGTACTGGTCATGACAGATGACACACGCACTGCTAAGACACGCCATGGGCAACGACGGTCTCATCGGCGACAACACACCTCAGGTCAAAATTCCTCTTCATCTTCTTCTGATATGTCTGATCATGTAACATGCAATCCAGGTCAGTAGGCAAACAGATCAACCACCAGTAGCATTAATGAGTGGTTCCTGGATTCTGGGTGTTCCTATCACATGACTCCACACCGGACGACCTTTGTGAATTATCGGCGCACCAATGGTGGAGTAGTTCGTGTCGGCAACAACGTTCCTTGCAAAGTTATCGGATTCAGAATAGTGAAATTAAAATTGCATGATGGCTCGACAAAGATCCTAGCAAATGTTCGTCATGCATGTCCCGAAGCTAGGAAGGAATCTAGTGTCTCTTGGAGTTCTTGACACTAGGGGCTATACGACATCCTCTGCAGGAGGAGTCTTGGAGGTACAGGATGGAGCCACGACGGTACTGAAGGCTCTAAGGATGTCGAATAATTTGTACAAGGTGGACGAATCCATCTTTCGTGAAGCAGTTCAGATTCTGAGGCAAAACACAGCAAAATCAGACACCAAGTCAGGTATAAATTTTGCTTTCAGGGAAATCCCTTCTCAGAGATACACAATGAAGGAGGAGACTCGGAGGACTATGTGGGTTCCTAAGGCCAAGCAAGAAGCTAACTCGGTCCACTTGAACACTGATTCGACGTAGGCCCTGTAGGAGCCTTGTGGGAGAGGAGGACGACTTTTGAGGATTGCATCGGCCCTAATTTTCATCAAATGAGGAATTGTTAGAGATTGACTCAAATTGGGTCCGAACCGAATCCAACGAGTCTGACCGGATCCAAATCAGAGTTGATCTGATCAAGATATGCTTGAACCGATTTGCCAATTTGATTGAACCATGTTGAACCGGACTCGATCAAAATAAATCATGATTATATAATCATGGGCATGGGAGCCCAACCCACCATCTTTCAAGATACTCATGCCAATGTTGCAGCAGCACACGTAAAAGTTTTCAAATTGATAATAACTTCAGAAGTTTTCAAATTGATGATGTGGAAATCAAATATTGCTTTTGACTAGTCAAAGGGAGAAAAAGGTGGAGGCATCACGTGAAGCCACCAAGCATTTTTGAAAGTTTCTTTGGTCAAAAGAAGTATTTCAGTCATCCGATTAAATCAGACGGAGCAGCAAATTCCTTTGAGATTTTTTCTCCACTAAAGTAGGTATGAATCGACTCTCCCCCTCTATTATAAATAGGGGTCTAATATGCAGTTCTAAGATAATCTCACACCAAGAGAAAATCCCCCTATATGAGAGTTTCAAAGATCCAAAAAATTAAGAGTGTCGCTACGACCCTTTTCCTAAGGAGTGTCCCTTCTCAGTTTCTGACATACAGCAACAGGAGTTCAGTTTCAAGGCAGATCTTGCAGAGACAGTGCCTCTACTCTGTACCAGTTTTAGGTTCAATTAATTTAAGACAGTTTGCTGTATTCTGAAGGGAATTTAGATTATTGCACTCTTATTGTAAAAGTTCTTTTCTGAATTTAATAAAACAATCTCCTCTTCTCCCTGTGGACGTAGGATCGGCACACCGCCGAGTCTGAACCACGTTAACCTCCCTTGTCTTTTGTTTTTATGCATTATTATTATCGGATTTGATTTTCTATTTTTCTCGCCTGGTTCGAGTTTTGTAGATCCTACAAAAAATCATCCTAAATTTTCTAACAATTTCAAATCAAGATAAGGCGAGATCGATTAACCTCAACTTTGTGAGTGACCTTGAGCTGAGAATTCCAAGGAGATTCCACCGTAGAAAAGAAAGAGTAGTTCACCGAGGAGAGGAAGGTGTTCCAACCAGCACAACTGTAGGGGCATGAGTTATATACTGTGCTGAGTGTCAACTCCACAATGATGTGTTGTAAGCTGCCAGAATACAGGAATTGGAGGAAGATCCATCACATGATTTCACTTGTTTCTTGTTTGCCATAAACTAATTTGCCACAAAAATTCATTATATATACATAAAATAACAATTTATATATCCAATTTAAGATAGACTATTCTGTTCTAAAATGGCAGCAGTGAAGTATATATCAGAAAGCTTTATAATATTCATAGCTCTTGGAGCAGGATGTGAATTAATTGTAGGTTCATGCACTGACCTCAGCCATTCATGTACGTATTGTTGAACCAAAAGCATGCATAAAACAAGAATGTGATTAGTAGTTGCTGACACCTGACAACTATTTATGTAAATCATAAGGGCCTGTTTGGTTAGCGAAATCAAGTCTGTTTTCATGGTTTCAGTTTCATTGAAATCAAAACTGCTTACGAAAACGTGTTTGGTTTAGTATTTTCGTGAAACTGAATCAAAACCAGAATGAAAACGAAACCAGTTTTCTTAATAAAAATGAAAACAACAGAATGTTGTTTTCTGTGGTTTCGAGACTGTCGATTTTGTTATCAAAATGCTGTGACAACTTTGTAATTATAAATATTTTTTTATAAAATTAATTAATTTAAAAATAAATCAAACTATATCGAATTTTTAAAAATAAAAATAAAAATCATCATTTTTAACTCAAACTTTTATCTTAAATTTATAAAATAATTAAACCAATTTATATCTAATTGACTCAAACCCAAATTTTAAATAACTCAATTTTCTTAAAGTTGGTCTATTTATAATTTAATCAAACCTAATTTTAGATCATTGGACTTGTTTTTTTTTTGAAATTTTATAATAACTATTAATTAATTTTTATATCTAATTGAACAAAAAAATCTTAAATTACCAATAACTTAATTAATTAAATTATTTAAATATTTTGTAACCATATTAACAAATATTTAATTTTATAAACTAACTAAACATTTAATTACTACTAAAAATGTTCAAGGAAAATTAATATTATTTTTTATAATCAAATAAATATTTACTGGTTTCAACTAACTAAAACTGATGTTGTTTTTATTAACCAAACGCGTTTTCAGAAAACTGAAAACTAGAAACCAAAACCAAGTTTTCGAAACCAAGTTTTCAGTTTCACTGAAACCAAACCAGAAAATAATTTTCGCTAACCAAACAGCTCCTAAAAATTTCGTACTATAAAAAAGTTCCTGCTCCATCAGAACCCCTCCCATGTTTCTATCTAGGGCTGAAAATCGAACCGAACCGATCGGGATCGATTCGGAATCGGCTTGGAATAGAGCGAGCATGACTCAAGTTCGAAGTGGATTTGAGCCAAATCTGATCCGTCTTTAGGGTTCGGTCGATTAGGTGAGCCGAATATGAGCAGAGGGGTGTTCGGCTCGATTACCCCTCAAGCTACTCGTCTTCTTCCCAAACTGTTCGCGAAGGCGTCGCTCGAAATCGCTCGAGTTGTTCGAGCGGAGATCGACTAATCATATCCCCGACTCCGAGATGTCGACTGCCATTACTCCTGCTGCCAAATGCCAATTGCCATTGCTCCTGCTGCCGAGTGCCAACTGCCATTACTTCTGCTCCTTTCTCCATACTGTAAGCGGTAAGTCCATAACTCCTTTGCCCTAATCGAGTAGAGAAGCTCAAGCGATATCGCTGATCGGTGATTTCCGAGTCGATTTGAGGAGTATTTCTTGGTTCCGTGCAAGAAGATTTATCGACTATAAATATCTAATTTTGTAAGTTTCAAAACCTAAAATTTATTCTTCGCAACGCACGGCTTTCGGATGTAATTTATTTTTCGCATGATGAATTGATGATTGATGACTCTAATTCTCTATAAATAGTTGGCCATTTGGCCTCTAGTTCTCACCAATCTCCCTTAAGCCATTTTTCGCATGATTATGAACCGCTCGTTAGCCCTAATTTAGGATTCTTAATTCCTAAACTATGTCTGCGAAAATTGTAAACCAGTGAACAATCTACCTTAGTATCTACTTCTCTACAGCTCTACCAGTGAGCAAACTTTTCTCCATCATGTCTACCTCTGAAAATGGTAAACAATGACAATTTTTTTCTATAGTTGATTAGTTTCATTCAATTTATTATATATTGTAACTGTAAATTCTTAAGTCTGTAATCAATTTTTATGTTATTATTTTGTTTTTGATGTGTTGTGTTGCCTGGGGATAATTCAAACACAACTCCATGACCACAATCTGAAGCTGGTGATAATTCAGCCATTGCCAATTCAAGCCAAGAGGCTCCAGACGAAGGACAATGTATTTCTACGGTTGCAATAGAAACTGCTGAGCAGGTGATAATTCTACCATTGTCAATTCAAGCCAAGAGGCTTCAGACGAAGGACAACGTAGAAACGGTTGCAATAGAAACTGCCGGGAATGGTGATACTGATACTTCGGAAAAGAAAAAAAAGAAAGACTTCTAAAGTTTGGAATGAATTCATTGTGGTGTCATTGAATGATGGTACCAAAAAAAACCAATGCAACTATTGTTGGGCTCGTCTAACTTATCAAAACACTGGCTCAACAACACATCTAAATAGACACATATATGGTCACATGTGGAGTTCACTTGTCTACTATTTCAAGAAAAACTCAGCAAGTATTGGCATTCCCTACTATGAAACCAGAAGGAAAAATAGATAATTTGACATCATTTAGATACGACAAGGAAAAAGTTAGAGACATACTTGCAAAATTGATTATTGTCCATGTGTATCTCTTTAGGAAGGTTGAGCTTGCATTTTTCAACTTCTCATGAAAACTTTGAATCCTAAATTTGAAAGCATGTCAAGAGTGACTATTAGGGCTAATTGCATGAAGATATATGCTTCAGAGAAGAAAAAAAATCAAAGTTTTGTTTGATAGTGTTGATAGGATAAGTCTTACTTCTGACTTGTGAATTTCTAACCAAACTATTGATTACATGTGCTTAACTATCCATTTTTTAAAACAATGATTGGAACCTCCAGAAAAAAATATTGAATTTTATTAGCATGCCACCCCCTCATACTGGTCTCATGATCAATGATAGTATTTTTTTTTGTCTAAATGATTGGAATATTGAAAATAAAATTTCAATAATCATTCTTAAAATATTTCTTCAGATGAGGTAGTTGATACAATTACTTGATCAGATTGGATGGGCTCACGTGACTTCGTATGAAAGACAATGGATGTATGTCTGTTTCCCTTCAAGTTTGCCTATTTTCTGATTTATTTTACTTTTGAATCATAAACTAAGCATTGTTCGGTTTCCCTGAGGTTACTGTCAATTAGAAAATAAGCAAAAGATTTTGTTCTGTACATTATTTGAAATTAATATGAAGCAGACTTGTTGGACTATTTTAATCTTTTTTTTAGCTGATATGTTCAACTATGTAAGGTATCTTTTAACTTTGTCTTACTTATATACAGCTTTGACAGTGTTTCTATTCAAGACAACATCTAACACTGTGGTTCCAATTCAAACAGTATGGGTTATATAGGCAACAAGACAACATCTAACACACCATTTTAACACCCAAATAGCCCCTGGGCGGTTAGGATTCCAATTCAAAAAGAACAACAAATATCAACAATCATTAGCAACTTCCTGTTGAACAAACGCACACACAATGGAGGAATGAACACTTGAGATTGATTCATTAATCGATAGAAATGAAGGCCTTATATAGGCTTATAAGAAAATGATGCAGTTGTAGCCTTGCGGTTGTAGTGATGTCAGCTATAAAAAGTATTCTGAAATTATCATACCTTCCTGTTTTAGTGATGCCAGCTCGTTCTCTAGCAGTTGTAGCCTTGCGGTATTCTTCTTGGTAAACAGTCTTTCAAGTGTTTCCCAAACTTGTTTCGGAGAGCTTATATCACGAACATGATCAATAAATTTCACGCTCCAGATTGTTTTAGTTGATATTGCGCCACCCGCAGATGTCCAGTCCTACAAAACTCCACGCTCCAGATGTTCAATCCCGGGCGTGAGGAGGGTGTGTTAAAGTCTCACATTGGTTAAAAATATGGCCAAAGTAGCCTTTAATTAAATGACTGCTCTACACCAGCTTCTTCTTCACGCCAATAGTGAAGTTGCGGTCTGAAGCTTATGGAAGAAGGACCTGGTGGGATGGTGAGGTGTGTCAGCTGATCCTGATGAATATTTGCTGGTGTTGCTCTTCTCGTCGACTTCTTTGTGCGGAGAAGAGATTGGCGATGGAGTCCAACGGACAGTGTGTTTCCTTCTTCCTCTGTTCGAAACAGGGGAAAAATCGCGAGGATGAGGGGCACCGAGGAACGCACCGATTTGGCTACGTCGGCTCTGGCAGTGAAAAGGTACAGTGGCTTTCCTTCACAATGGATAAGATCTTCTCGATCTCCTCTCGGCAGCAGGTATTTTCTACCTCTCGTTCTTCTCACAATTTCTCCCTCAATCTCTCTCAATCAACCTAGCTCCGATACCAGATGTTGAACAAACGCACACATAATGGAGGAATGAACACTTGAGATTGATTCATTAATCGGTAGAAATGAGGGTCTTATATAGGCTTACAAGAAAATGATAAACTCTAGTAAGTGATCTCAAAATAATATGAGCCACATATTAAATCAAACTAATTAAATGAATAAATGCAAGATTTATCAAAAACAAATAAGATAATTACTAGGCTGGGTCAACCAAGCCTAGCCTTGTCGAGTGGGTGATGTTGCTATCTTTAACACTTCCAGCAAGTGCAAACAAATCGTTCCCACATTCTTGGGTTGTGTCTTCGTGGTTCACGGGGCACATAGTCTACGCGTGGGTCACGTTTGTCAAATTTGATTGCACCAATTCTTTGTACGTTGATATGCGTCCACGACATATATAGGTCATTGTTAGGGGCGGCAGAAATGGGCACGACATGAGCACAGCACGATAATTGCGTGCTTTGGCCGGAAGGTTTAGCCCGATAAGCTTATCGGGTCGGGCCCGGCCCGGCTGATAACATTGCGGGGCTGAAGCGAGCCGGCTCTTATCGTGTCGGCCCGGCCCGTTTGGCCCGCTAAATATTAATGATGTTTGGTTTTATTATTTTATCAAGCAAATGATGTCTGGTTTGAATTATTGATGTTTGGTTTTGTTATTTTATCAAACAAATGATGTTTGATTTGAACATCATTTTGAATGAGGATAAAAATATAATTCTTTGAAATCCGTGAATGAGAATAAAAACATAACTCTATTCTCATTGATGAGTATAAAAAATATAATTCTGTGAAATTATGCGGGCTCGCGAGTCGTGCTGGACTGCGAATTTCCGACCTACAGAGTTAGCGGGCCGATGTCGTTTTGCCACCTCTAGTCACCGCTTTATACTACTTTTGTCCCTTGATGCGGCTAAGGAAAATCTTCCATCTTTGCCTCACATAAGTTCGTTAATGTCGCCAAGTCTTGCTTCATTGCACAAGTCCATCCGCATAGCGAGGCTCCACTTCTAGGCTTTGTTTGATTCGTAAAATGCCCAACACAAGACGGGGACAAGGTCAGAACATTACGAACCAAACGACAGCACCTTGTACTATGTTTGTTTCACCAAGCACTGGGCACGATATTCAGTTTTGTCCTGCGTTTGTTTCGTTATAACACAGTACTATACAAGTCAAAATGACAAAAATGCCCTTTATATTTTTTTCATGATCAAGTTGAATATTATATATTTTAAATAGTTTATAAAATTTTATAATATATAAGTCTTAAAATTCACAATTAACTAATTAGACTATAATGTTCAACAATTAGATATTGGTGTCAACAATTAGATTAGCAATTAATGAGTTATTGGTGTCAACAATTAGACTATACATAATTGTAATGAGAAACTATGTTAACAAGGATGTTTAGTAAGTTCCAAAGTTGCTTCGCAAAACTAATCTATATAATTTGAAAAAAATCAAAATTATGTTGCTTTGAGAGAGCAAAGTTCCAATTGTGGAGACTGGTTGCTATTAAAGAGTAAGGTTGGATAGTCCCAAAATTCCAAACTTGCGTGGCAACTTAGCTATAGATAAAAAAGACCATATATTGCAAAAGAAGAATGATAATATTCCCAGTTTCCCACTGCACTTCATGTTTACGTGATAATATTCCAGCGGACTCGAGTCGAGCATAAAATAAACCTTGGAAGAGATATACATCTTCATGACTTGGTAATGTCATTACCAATGATAATATATCAGATCTTATCCTCAAAATCAACCAAAAAACTATATCTCCAGAACCTACGCTTTTGAGTAGCCTGAAGTGGCTTAAACCAATAATCCCATCTCTAGCATGGATCATCTGAATTGCTTCCCATCTCGGATATACTGCTGCTCAGACTGCTACATGTGCTTTCATCACTAACATCACTGCTTGCACTTTCTCTATACGCATTGATCCATCAAAGCTTCGACATTTTTAGACTTTGGTAGATTTTCCTGAACATATTCAGGCAATCGTTTTGGTGTACTAGCTTCAAATTCTACTGGATTAGGTATCTGCAATGGTGAATGCCTCTGAGTAGCTGGTCCAATTAGTTGCCTAATGAGAATTTCATTGTACTACGGTCCTAAAATGTGATTTTATGGAGATCTAGTGAAGAAATTACCTTAAAGACTTCAACTACTTGGCAAGAGTGCAATCCTCTTTTGGTGACGATTCTATCGGCTGGAGATGGTCACCAAATGGGCAATTCTCTACAAAAAGCTTTTACCGTATCTTATCTTTTAGAGATCTAGTGATAAGGTTTTCTCGACTAAATCACTTTACCGAATCTTGAACTATCGAGGGTTGGAAGACCCCTCACATCAGCTCATTTGGCAAACCAAACTTCCTCCAAAAGTTTCAATCTTTGGCTGGATCTGGATTCGCAAACGACTGCTAACTCGGGTGCGACTAGCTTCATGGGGGTTGAATATCAACACAAATTGTACGCTCTGTGAGTTGGAGCAAGAAACTCACAACCATATTTTCAACAATTGTCAATTCTCTCAGGACACTTGGCGCCGCTACCTCAATCTGCTGGGAATACCCTTCTTTGAAAATACTTGGAAGCCTGAAGATTTGAGATCGAATCCGGACTTGCAATCTACTCTCAAAAGAACAAGGTTACTGATAGTCTGGAGCTGGTTCATTTGGCATGAGAGGAACCTAAGGTGTTTTGAAGAAACTTCGCGAGGAGTTGAAGCTTTCACTGCATCATTGCTCTCTTTCACTGATGTTCATGGGGTTGTATAGTGCTATTTTAAAATATTGGTCCAATTTCTGGACCTGTTTTTCTTTTTCTTTTTTCTTTAAACTTTAAAGATTGTAACTTTAACCTCTCCTCCTCTCCCCTTGTATTCAATTCTTACTCATGAATCGAATACTATGCTTTTAATAAAAAAAAAAAGGTATCTCTGACCCTGCTTTTGGTGCTCTCTGGCTTAACAAGCTTCCTCCAAAGATTTCCATCTTCGGATGATTGTGGCTCAAAAAACGGCTTTTAACTAAAGATAGGATTGCTCGCTGGGGAATTACTTCCGAAGTGGACTGCTTGCTCTGTGAGGGGAATATGGAAACTCATCATCATCTTTTTAAGAGCTGTGCCTTCACTTTAGCTGGATGGAGATGTTTTCTTACTTGCTTGAGGCTGCCCTATGTTCCTATTTTATCAGCTTCAAATCTCAGGTTTTCTTCCTCTGCTCCTTTCATGTCCATAATGAAAAGAACCTTGTTATGGTTCTGGTTTATATGGTTCGAGCGTAACTCGCAGGTGTTCCAAAATAAGAGTTCTTCCTTTCAATCGACGGCTGCTGCTGCTGCTGCTTCCTTCATGGAGTGTTGTTCCCGTAGTTAGGGCTCCTTGCCCGGGTGTTGTTGGACTTGTGTTCTACCTCTTCTGTTTTTTCTTTGTTGCTGATTTTATTTTCTCCCTTCCCCCCGAACCTGTAATCTTTTCAATTCTCATGAATAAGATTCCAGGTCTTCTTATTTCAAAAAAAAAGAAAAAGACTTCAACTACTAACCCAGACCAGAAAAATATAAAAGACATAAAACTACACATATGTGAAATTTTATTGTAATTGCTTCCTATTGAAGGCTTAAACTTTATTACAAGCACTTCGTAGTGTAGTAGCATTCTATACTGACGAAAGACACCACTGTTGCATTGAACCGCTATTTAGTTTCAGTTGCCAGATAGTTAAGAAATTGACCACGCGATTCAACTTTGTTGAGGAAGAAGGTAATTCTTTTGCCACTTTGTGCTTTAGTGTGCAAGAGAAATATAAATCATCTTTCATTGATGGTTCCTGTAGACTAGCTTAATTGATTACCATTGCAGTAGATGCCTTCTTCCTCAAATCATGTTAAGCTGCAACAGAAGGCACATCACTAACAGTAAGCTGTTAATGGCGGAGCTGAAAAGGGGGTTGTAGAAGCCACCTCCCTGGTGAGAAAACAATAAATATGTGCAACTTAAACATCAATGTAGATGCTTTCTAATGACACTATGTTTTGTCTATGATGATAAGCAAGGTAAAAAAGAATCATTGTACTCCACTTGGTGTGACTAAGTTGGGGTTTCCAATTGACCAATAAATGGCTTGGGATTTTGTTGATTTTGGTGCTTATAGGTATTTGAAACTATTGACTGTTATTCTCTATACTCAATCAAAGAGTTCCTGACATAAAGAAAAGAAGCTCCCTTCTTCTAATTTAGTTTTGGCAAGAAATTCTTATAACTCCTTGGAAACCTAAAATAGATAAGTTGAGTTAGATTGTGTTGAAACTTATTCATTGTCTTAGCATATGTATAAGAAATGAATTGCAGTTTAGGTTTATAGAAGTACTGAGATATCCATGAATTCCTAGGTACCTAAATAATGAATCATATGTCTATCTATTATCTTGAGATAATATAATAGGTAAATTACACTGACCTCCCCTAGGTCCAATGAAATTACACTAACCTTCATTTTATTTGTCCATGTGACACCTCCCCTATAGCTAACTGTGTTAAATGACGGACTCTGTTAGTAATGTGATTTCTCCCTTATGTCCCTTGCTGAAAAATCATTAAAAGACATATATAAAATAATTGAATAAATATTTTAAAAATAAAAAATTTGAGAGAAATTATTTTATTATTTAATATTCTTCACTAAATTAATGTTAGTTGAATGTGAAAGTTAAAATGTTAAGCACTCATGGGGTAGAAATATGAGGGAATGAGAGTTAAATGACATAAGGGTATTTTTGTCATTTAAAATAAGTAAAAGCCACAAATATTTCAAAAATGTCATTAGTAAGCATGTGCAGTGCACATGACAAACACTCCACTAACAGTTTCCGTAGTAGGGGAGTCTGTGTAATCATTTACAAAACTCAAGGGGATCACAAGACAAAGTTACAAATAGAAGGGATATAATTTCATTGAACCTCAGGGGAGGCCAGTGTAATTTACCCTATATAATATTCAACCATAATTTGAAATTGTAGTTCATATGGGAGATCATCATTGAGTTTTAAGATATATATAATAAAGTTGCAAGTTTCTCTCTTGGCATACCTGAGGAGGAGATACCAAGTTATCACATGTGGCATCACAAGGGTATGGACAGTCAACTTCCTTGGCAACTTTCCTTCCAAAGTACCAATCACCAACAACCTCTGCAATTGTCTGGCGAAAATACATCTGTTATACTTGACAGTACTTAAGACATTTGGTAGAAATTACCATCAAGATATTACCTTATTATGCAGTCTTGGAGAATTGGGGGCAAACCATGCCTCTTGCAGTTCACTCTGGCAATGAGTAAAGCAGGAGTTTATGAACATCCCACCATTTTTGGATCCTTCAAATGATTCAAGTGCTCTGAGCATTTCATTCCTGAAACCTGAAAAACAGTATGTATCTAAACCATGCTAAGTTGAGCCCAATTGTGGGAAAGTAAAACTACATGCTGTCAAGCTCCAACCATTGGGGTTGGCTACAAAGATCTTTTTCTTGCCATTAACCTTGATCTCTTGTTGAATAAAGTTACATATTCGTTCTCTTTGCATCGGTTAACATAGAAGTAATTGGAAGTTTGGAACCAATAATGAAAATATATTAGTTCGTATAAGATCGAGGTTGTTTTCAAATTAGTCCTTACAGTTTGATGTGAGTTTCGTTGAGTTTGAAAATTTTTAATTTAGTTCGCCAAGTTTTAAATTCAATTTAATATAGTCCCTGAACCACACACCATTACTTTTCTTCGCAGAATATGCATGAGAATCGCGTACGAGGAGCAAAATTAATTTTTTATATAGATCAACACCTACAATCAAAAATAAAAAAAACAAGTTCACCGGTAAAACGACAACACTAGCGAAACCCTAGGTAAAACAAGGAAGAAATGATAGTGTTAAGAGTAAAACATCATGAGGAAGTTTCATTGAGTAACCAGCAATCGGAAGTATCATTTTTGCCCCTGAAACGTGTAACAAACGTGCATATTCTAGCAAAAAAAGTAATGATGTCGGATCAGGGATTAAATTGAAACCAAACTTAAAACTTGGGAACTAAATTGGAGTGTTCTAAACTTTGTGGGATAAATTGTAAATCACATCAAACTACGAGAACTAAATTGAAATTAACCCTATGACATTATTGGTACTTGAGTGCAAGGAAAATTATAACAGTGTGTTTAACCTGAAAAAGTTAGAATTCAAAACATGCCCCTTGAAATATTTATTTTAGAGGAAAGAAGGATGTCTTTGATGAAAATGTAACATATATTTTTCATTTACAAGAATGCTCAAGCTTTCTTACGAAGAAAAAACTTTAGGTTAACAGTTATGGAGTGAATCACCTAGCAGTACAGCTATTTGCCCTGGACTACATGCTGTTGTGTTCAACTTGCATCGATCCCAACGTCCTTGCGGATCAGCCGAAGGTGGCACAAATATATGATGAAACTGTTGAAAATAAAACTCAAATCAATAATCATGTGTAATGCAACCATGAGTCCATGAATACATCATATTAAGCAGACTCAAAGTACAGGAATTTAGCATCTTCACCTGGAATACATCATAGGCTGAATTCAGTATGAAGTATGGTGTTTTGATGTAGGCTAATGCATATTGTGGGAAGAAACACTGCAAACAAGTGACATCTTTAGTATCAGTTCTTTTCCATTTCACTAAAACAATAACTTCTGAAATCAAGGAAACTTGAAACCTGGTAGGCAAAGTCAGCAGAAGAAGTGCAATTTTGGTTCAAACTCTTTTGCACACCCTGCAGAGAAGATCAGAAGAAAAAGGCAATACTTAGGAATAGGATTGACATGGTTAAAGAGGTAGCATCTCAGCAACAAGGAGAAATCTGACCTGCAGAGTAACCAGGCTTTTGAAGAAGGATTCTATAGTGTTGTTTCCTGATATATCTCTCCTGTTAATGATGATGAGCTTGTTAGGGAAAAAGGGTTGAGGAATCACATTGGCCAAATTAGGTATGAACTTGGTTGGAAATGTTATTACACATCGAGGAAGAACCCTGCATCGCTCATGCATTTCACAGTAGCTGTCTCTGGGAGAAACTTGGTGAGATTATCACAATGAAGAAAAGTAGCCAGACCTCCAGCAGAACAGCCTGAAAGCAATACCTATGAATTCAAATTAATGGATAGAATCAACAAAGCATGTTTATTAGTCTAAAGAATAAGCATAGGTTCATGTGGATTCTTGTTCTTAAAATTACATTTTGCTTTTCAGGTTTGCTGATTACAAAGTGATGCAGACTTAATAATGTCTAGCATCCAGAGTTTTCAAATTTTCCAGAGAATCTTGCCTCAAATCATACATCTGTACTTTGTCCAAGGAATATCTGATATCAAGATTCTTGGAAAGCATGTGTTCCTCATCATTAAACTCCATTAGTTATCTCAGAAAGTTTAGTGACCATAATGTGAAATTTGATGCCGGGTTCAATACTTCGACTAGAAGTCCTACCTTCTCTGCCTGGATTAGGCCTTTTGGGATAAGATCAAGAATAATTGCTCTCCAGATCCTTTGCCCTCTGAAGTAAAGCACTGTTGTCTGCTCATCAACACAAGAAAAATAGTTTTGCTATCAAAATTCAAATGTGCTACAGTATCCAAACTGGGAAACTTTGCATCAAGAATGAGCTGAAGACAATTCGAGTTGGCTTACACTGTCATTGTACTGTGAATCACCACCGAAGGAGGCTCCATCACAGTAACGAAGCTTTACTCGATTCCAGTTGTAGAAATCTACACAAGAAAAGAGGTTTCTGGATTTTAGTATATTGCATTGGGTTAATTTGATTGGTTCTTGATCAAGAATTTTTTATCATACTTGAACCAATCAAACATTAGTTAGTGGTAGAGATTGAAGAAGAGGACGGCTGTGTTGCAAAAACCTGGGTTCATGGTGGAGTCATTGCTCAAGATCCCGGAGAACACTTCGAGCGTGTTCATGTACCGAGTGGACCCCCTCCGTGTCCTCGATCGCTCCGCACACGACGCCACGTCATTGCACCAACCCCCTCCCTGCAAATCTCCACCGTCAGATCATCCCATGCACCAGACGACAGATCTCGAACATAAGATTCGGACAAACCGGTAGGTAAACTACACCCATTCTAAATCTAATTGGGTCGAAAAAATAGAAAAAAGGAACTCGTTTTATCGCCAAAAATGAAAAATTCGCACAAATAACAAAACTGGATTGCTATTAAATGATTTATTATTACCTCGAACTGCAGCAGCCAATTGCGGGCGCCGGCGCCGCTCCCTCGATGGAGGTGATAAGCCGGCGGGCTCCCATCCAGGCAAACTGCAATATTATTGTTACTCAGCATACACAATTGCCCATTTGAATTACTATTTATTCACGGACCACTGTCGGCAGTATCATATTAATTTTGTTTGCAGACTGCAGAGAGAGAGAGAGAGAGACCTGCTCCAGTGGAAGCTGCAAGGGGGAGAAGAGTCATGCCAACAAGCAGCCGCTTCTCCTGCTTCACCTCAAGGCAGTGGATGCTCCTCCATGGAACAACTCCCAGCATCATCGTCACCATCGTCATCCACACTGCACTCAGGTTAAGCTTGCCCATAATTTTTGAAATGGACCGTCAATAGGCATTCATGTGCATAGGAAAATGAATTAGTTTTCAGTCAAGAACAGGGAAAGTAATTAATGGAGATTGATAAGTGTTGTTAAAAATATGGCTGTAATGGGCCAGATTAATTGCAAGAATGGAAACAGGTTGCAACAAGGAGGTATCTAAAGATAGATAGTAAAGGGAGGAAAAAGGAAAGAAACAAAAAGTTTCCAAGAATTTTGCAAGACAAATGAGGAAAGACGAGAGGAGGAAGAAGAAGGCACGGGGGCACGAAACGGGATACGCACTCACTGCAGCTTAGCGGATGCGGATGATCACCTCGGATTCGGAGTCGTAGTGATCCGGTTCACTGTGTTGGAACACAAAACCCACGTCCGTTGCGTGCGTCAGTACGTGGAAGAACGAGTCAAGAAATGGGGTTTCTGTTAACGGGTTGAAAAGTGGAGGAGCGAAGCAGAACATGGACCCGGCACCATCAGGACGTTGTGCCTTCGCCATCAGAAGCGTCCATTTTGGGACCACTTGTTGGACTTTGGCAGTCTGGCGCGGTGACTTAAAAGAGAAAGGAAACTAATAATATATATTGGCTACTTTGTAATTTTTGAATATAGTATAATATAAATAATATATTGGACTGGACCGGATCTATGTGCCCGGTAGGACCGGTCCCAGAAGCAATTCATGATATGCACTCGAAATGCACTGCACTTCAAGCAAATAGAGTCATGCCATAATATCTTGTGAATTCTCTGGCTCCGTGGGTGAAGTTGGTAAAGTTAAAATATTCTCATCAAATTGGTCAAAAATTGTCTTTTCCTTCCATTTCTCTTGGTCCTGAAGGCTCTTTGCGGCAACCTTTAACACTTTTAGCTTTGATTTTAAGAAAAGCATTGCTTCGGGTTCTCAAACACAGTTATGGCAGGAAACTTGGTGCACTAATCACTGCATAAAAAAATAAGATATCATCAACGGACTAAATTCGTCGATAATAGTCTTACCAACAGAGTGTATGTCGATAAAATCCGTCGATAATACCGACAGATTTTTTTTTTTGTTGGTATTACCAACAAATATATTAATTTATCCGTTGGTGATACCAATAAAATTAATTCTGTTGGTAATACCAACAAAATTAATTCTGTTGGTAATACCAACAAAATTAATTCTGTTGGTAATACCAACAGATATATTTCTGTTGGTAATATCAACAATGTCCACTATCATTGGTATTATCAACAAATAATTTTCGTTGGTATTAATAATAGATACATCCGTCAATAATAGATTAAACCACATTTGTACACCTGAAATTCTTCAAAACTCATTATAATTGATTTCATTAAATTAAACCATAACTATTTCAAGAAACCATTGTATATGTTAAATTAAATTTACAACCGATTCAAAATACATAGTGCTTGTTTCAATACAACTTGTTTCAAAATTAAATACTATCAGCGATACTTCTTGCCAAAAAGTAGGTCCTTACACCAAAACTTTTCATCTTTTTCTATATCTGCATGTACAAAATCAAATGCTTTAGCTAGAACTATGAAACTTATTAATAAACATAAAAAATAAATTACTAACAATAGGATAGACGGAGTTGAATATATTTAATTCAGAATAATTTGTCTATTGAATCCATAAATACACTCAACAAAAAAACATAAGGATGCTAGTTGAGCAACTAAAGCAAACAAAAGCCAAGTATCCTGGGTGAGGCAAGCTTAACATATTTGAATAGCAACTAAAGCAAGCCAAGCCAAGCCAAGTACCCTAGTGCAGGTCCAGAGTCCTACTCAGGTATGATTCCAAAGCATCCTAAGATCACAAGACAAGAAGATTAACTTAGCAATAACATTCTAAGTAAACCAAGTTGCAATGTTTTAAGTGTCAGATTTTGAGATCCATGAAGACATAAAAGTCTTGAGGTATATTTAGATGGTGGAGAGACATAAGAAAGAAAGAAAAGCATGAACATCTTCACTTAGGAAACGTCAAGAGCTGCAGATAACTGACTATAATATATGTTATGTCATAAAAGCAAACATATATTGCTTTTCATGAGAAATTCACATGGCCACGATGTATGAATTGACATATAACAAATGGTTATCATGTATATTGACGGTCATGTAGTTCATCCCTCTTGTCTTGTAAGACAAGTTGCATGCATAAAGAATCATGCCTAAGGGGATAGCATCACTCAAATCCTCAAATTAATTACCTATAGACAAAAATTAATAACCATCCAGATAGGTAAAAAATTCAGAAAAAAAATATGCTACATCAAAATAAAGAAAATAAGATAATAGTATTAAAATCCTAGTAGGAAAGGATACGGCACCATCATCTCCTAAGACCTGCGACAAAAAGACAAGAACAAGATGATTGGTAATAAAGTGGGAAAGCATTATTCGTAAGACTAATCTTTATATTGACTATAAATGAATAGATCTGTCCGATCTATTGACTAATCTTATATGGAATGACACTTAAAAACTTAAAGATTTCAAATATAACATACAAGAAAATAAATAATTCTACCTCAGAAAAAGTTTTAAGCATGTAAGTTATGATGGTAGATAAGGTTGTGACTATTCAACACAGTAATAGTCTATTACCACCATTCACCGTGAAACAAAATCTATAAAAGAAATAAAAAATGGATCACATATTTCACTCAGTCTAAAACCTTCTTTCATTGATACTACTGTTGTTAATATGAATGCTACTATTTCTACTTTGATTAATGAATGAAAAGTGGGATGGTACTACCGGACTTGCTATCTTCGACAACAATTTATAGCAGGTTATTAAACGGGTTGAGCTCCTCTTAACACCCGATGATGATGTTTAGGGTATGGATTTTTGAAGCTAAAGGCAAGGTTAGTGCTATATCAACTTTTAACTTCCCTAGAAATCAAAGTTGTCCGGCATATGAGAAGTCTAGTATCTGGACTGCCTTGTGGAATCTGAAAGTTCCTTTTAAAATCAAACTATTCCTTTGAAAGTTATTTTATTTGAGATTATTAACTCGAGTTAGGCTTCAAAGGTTGGGTTTATCTTCTAATAATACTACTTGTGTTTTCTATCAAATTTTGATGAAACTGTTTCGCATTTATTTTTTTTAAAATGTGAGTTTGTTTCAGTTTTTTGGTCTCTACTGGGGCAGTCTTTTTTTTTTTTTTGAGAAAGAAATATGTATACCATTAATGAGTAATGATAGGTTACAGTAATAGGGGAGAAGAGAAGAAAAATAGTTGCAAACTAGAGGAGTTAGAGAGAAAAAAAAAACCTCACATGAGGAAGACAAATTACAACCAGGAAATTAAAGCTTCCTAAGATAGATAAGTAACAACAAGCAAATGACATATAGTCATAGGGATTGGACTTCTCAAATAGGGAGAATTGGATCTCTGGTAACTGGATAATTCTTTAATCCTCCTCTTTCTTGGTCACCATCGTCTTTTAATATTATTAAGATTAACTATGATGGCTCGTGGAAGGATGATATTGCAGGTATAGATCTGGTTGTACGAGATCGATCATACGAGTAATTATCGTGCAATTATAGCAACACATGTCATTGCAACTTCTCCACTACATTGTGAAACACTTGGTTGTGTTTGAGGCTCCAAAGTACCCATATGAACATCAACTTGCCAATATCATTATAGAATTAGATTGCAAGCAATTAACTGACGACATCAATGTGAATTCCTACCCCCGGCAAATTCGCAGCACCATGTTGAATATCAAATTGTATTCTGCTAATTTCAATTCTGTTGTTTTTTCTTTTATATATCAGGTATTATTATATAAAAAAAGTGGTACTGAGATTATTATCATAGATTTCCTTTTAAAAAAAAAAAACAAAATGGTCATGGATTGATAATTTCTGGATTTGCTACATGTTTCAGACCAATTTCTGCATCACTGATTTGTAGAGCAAGATCTGTTCGTCTATTTATATATGCTTCTTAGAATCTGGATGTGTTGGACGGCTGCAAAGGAACAGAAATCTGGGCCATGGAATCCTCGAGACAGTAAAGCTGAGGATGGTTCTGTAAATAGACTCCTGTTTTCTCTCTGCCATGTTGCATCCTCTTCCCTCTGTCTCCACATCCACCTGCACAACATAAATCACAATTGAAACATTTAGATGAGATTGAGAAGGCAATTCATCACCTGGACTAGATGGCTACAATCAATCACAGATTTCTCATAAAGTTCTTAGCCATTCTCAAAGAGGAACTCGTGCATATTGAACAAGTTAAATTACTGGTTCATCACTCTTATACTTACAGTTGAAATGAACTTGAGCCCAACCTTCACCTCACCCTTGAATGTGCCATCTTTGAGGACTACATTGTATGGAGCTGGCTTTAGCTGAAGGAAACCCTTCTGATTTCCTTCCCTCAGGACACTCCTCAGGTAAACCCTGCATCACACTGAGCAATTCATAAATCTAGGAAAGTTTTATATATATGGTTAACTTTGAATCAAAAGCACTCAAGAGGTTTGTTTGGATAAACCAGTGAGGAAATGAATACATGGCTTCACCAACAGAGAGGTCTTCATCATGGAACTTGTCCTTCTCCATGATGCTCAACTTGAGCTTGGCCATGTCTTTCCACTCTGCAGATGGCAGCTCGAATGTAAATTTCTCGTTCCACCATATCTTTTCCTCATCTTCTGTGACAACAGGAACAAGAAATGTGAAATCCCAAATCCTTTCATTTTTTATGATCCAACACTTGCTCTTTTATGGATATATATATGTTTTCAAAAAGTAGTAATGAGAACGGAGAGCACATACCTTCTGTGAGTTTGCTTGTAAAACTTTGGCTTCCATACTGTAAATTTACATAATATTTTGATGAACCTGCAAAAACAAAAGTAGATTAAATTTCTCATTTTCTTCTCGAGAAGTATATCATCACTTTTTTTTTTTGAAAATAGAAAATCTGTTTCCATTCAAGAGCTATGAAAGGTTACAAATATAGTAGTAGAAAAAATAAAAGGAAGATGAAAACAAAATTTACAGCAAGCATGAGATAACAAGGTAGCAACCAACATAGAACAACTACAAATGAGTATAGTAGTATATCATCACTGAAACATATATACAAATTAATACATTAATATTCATGCAGAAGAAAGGTAACCTAGCAAATGAGTATGTTTAAGGTCCTCAGCACTGACCAGAAGAACTTCCAAAATTCCACCTTGCATATCAGTGAGACCAAAAGAATAAACAATTAATCAAAAGTTGAGGGGCATGCTAGATTAATGATATTTAATATAATGGAAATTATAGAGGAGTTTAATGTTTATCTATTTATTGCTAATGAGTAAATTAAACTGAAGAAATTACTTCATGTCCTGTTTCCTTTTTGGTACCTGCTTTCAAGTGTCTTAATTAATAGAGAACAGCTCCATAGTTCATAATTAATGTATGCGTTAAATAGACACTCTTTTTCTTATTTTTAAGGTTAAAGTTTAATTTTTAAATATTTGATATTTATTTTTTTCATTGAGAACAATAAATAAAATATTTTTTTTATTGAGGATTCCAACAATTAATATAGCAAATATGATCTTATTTTTTAGCTGTTATTCACCGGTCAATCAACAACAGTTATTTGAGTTTCAACTTTGTGAATGCTGAAGCTGTTACATAATGTCAATTAGTACATGAATGTTTATTTCTAATAAAGCTTGGGCTCACTTATAATAACTGCTAATTAAAGTACAAATTGCATAATTAAACATAAAAAAGGACTAGACCAAATTGGGGGAGTGAGTTTAAAAACTGACCCTCCATACAACGCTAACAAAAAATGGCCAATTTTTTCATGAATGGACAAAATTACCCTTCATCCTTGATCTCGTCTTCCCCTTTCGTCCCTTGCTCATCTGTCTCCCTCCATTGTTCTTCCTCTCCTCACCAGATCCATCACCGGCAATCGCCCCTCACCACTCCCCCACCCCCTCCTCTCACTGTTGGCTCCCTTGAGCCCACTGTCGATCGATTGGGGACAATGATGGCCAACATGGCCCACTTGGCTACAGTGACGCTGTAGTCAACAGTGGACCACCACAACTAGAGTTGCAGCTAGCGCGCTGCTGCCGAACAGGACAGTGGCCGCCCCCCAACCAACCTTACGTGGACAGCAGTCATGACCAACGTGCAGCCCCGCGATGCAATTTCATCGACCCATCTTTTACATCTCGCAATCATCTTTAGCATGGATCAGATTTTTCTCTTTCTTGTAAGTTTCCTCGCAAGTTGACGAGTTGTACTGGGTTGTCTCTAGTTGTTGACGGTTTGTCTTGGGTTGTCGACATCCAAGGCGAGGTGTATTGTCTTTGTCCTTTATTGTTGGCATATAGATGAGTTGTCAACACTTGGACAGATTATTGAAACAGACACATCTTTCATCGTATGGGTTGGGTATCAATGGGAATAATTTTGTCCAAAAAATTATTCTCTTAGTTAAATTTTGTTAAATTTATAAGGATAGTCAATTTTTAAAACCCTTATCTAAGGACTTATAAAAAAGCACCCATATATTACAAATCGTGATAGACTAAAAACAGCTGAAGATGACTGAAGAAAGAAAACCACATCTAGAAACAGATTAGTGCACAACAAGATCTAAACCATAGCCGTCATCCAGTGAGAGTAGAACCCTAGCACAAGACTTGGAGAGGCTGCATATAGTTTACATGACTCATTTTAATGCTAATCGAGGAAAAATTCCATGAGCTCAAGGTTTCCAGGATGCAGCTAAACGATCACAGACATTTACTTATCACTCCTTGAAGCGAACGCTTGATCATTCCTGGTGATGCCACAATGCTGCTTTTAAGCTGCAACGAAGAACACAAAGAACATCAGTAATCCAAGAAGACTAGTCACGGACAAAGCAGTTCATCAATATATGGGGATGTTGTGTTGATCGTCCGAACCTTGGACTTTATCGTCAACGCGAGTTTGCCACCCGCGACCGAGGATTGAACCGACAGAGGATCCAAGTGGAGGCTGCTTATGGATTCAACGATCTCGAGCAGCAAGTACTCCCTCCACGGGCAGTGCATCTCTACCAGAACCTCTTTCTCCTTCATTGCGACATTGACGTCAATCGGACCATCCTTGGATAAGAGAAGACGGTGCTCAGCCGCTGGTTCATCATCAATATCGCGAGCTTTACGCTTATTCGCCGAAGGCTTCTTGCCATCTGCTCTCTCTCTGTTGACGTAATTGTCGGATGTTCGTTCTGCTACATCGAGGTGTTTCCTTCCATGATCTGTAGTGCCGAGTTCTGCTGAACCCAGGCAGGATTCCAACTCCTGCACTCTTCTTTCGAGATGCTTCAGATACTCCGCCGTGTCACCGAGAATGGATGCCTTGTCAACCTGATGAAAGAAGAATCAATATAACAATGAGATTTACGTACAATGTACGTAGAACAACTAGTCACATAAAAGACTAGCTCAGATGACCTTGCAAACAGGAGGAATTAGCGATCTCAGAAGGAGAAATTTCTCGTTCAGCTTCTCGCTTCTCCAATTTGACAAGACATGAGTGTCTCCCTCTGATTTCCTAACTTTCTTCTGTAGCTTGTTTTCTTCTTGACGCTTTGGCGAATTATCACCACAAGTCCAAGCTCTATCCAGTAAAATCTTCTTCAGTAGTTTCTGAGGTGTGCTAGTGAACAATTTTTGGGTGTTGAAACCTTTCTTCCAGATTAAGAAGCTGGATTTAGGCGAAACCTTTAGAAAGAATAAAAGTGGCTCGAGTTCTTTTGAGTTCTGCAAAATGGTAGCAACTGTCTTTGCATAGTGTGAATCATCACAATGAAGATCGAGGGAAATAAGCTCGTTACAATTTCCCTGATCTAGATGGCTACTGAGAACCTGGTTTCTTTTTGTTTCCCTCTTTGCAGAAGATACAGCCCTTTGAGCATTGATTAAGGACATTGATAAGTACTCATTTGAGTTCAAAGGGCAATGCAAGCTATTGCTGAATTCGTCCTTAGTGAACTTCTGGCTTGGAGTTCCAAGTAAATCTTCAAGCTGCTGAGTGAGGCAGCAGACATTTGAACTGCCATCAGGAGTAGTGGTGATGTTTTGTTCCTCCACCTTGTCTTGGATTATAATTTCTGGCTGTTCAGTAGGCAAATACGAGCCAAGATTAAATTGAGAATGCATTGGATCACTTCCAAGTGGTGTTCTGCAATGATCCACAAGCAAATTGTGCTCCTTTGATGACATAGAATCATCCATGTCATCATCATCAAGATTCGGGCATAGAATATCCTCATCATTCTCAGCTATTTGCAGACTACTGGATAGAGATTGCTCGGAAAAAACTGGAATTGGTAGCTCCCAGAAGAAATTTCTGATTTGATTTATCAAAGCAGGATCCTCCATAATCTTAAATTGTTGGAGGCATGGTTTTATGAGAATTAAATATCCAAGATTTACTCAAATGTTCATAAAATAATTAGATTACTGAAACTCACAGATTCAGTGGTACCCAACTCCAGTACACCGCCCATCAAAGGGATGCATACCACAGTCTGCAAATGAGGCAAACAAAAACAAGTGCAAAAATAGTGAACTTTGTATTCTTATTTATCCAGACAGGCATCCAGTTCATGATTACAGAGAAGTTAGTCAATCAACAGTCTTCCAATTAGCTGAAGTATACAGAGTAACAAGTACAAGAAATAAAAATAGAATCCAAGAAGTATTACTGAAGGTTGAGTATTATGTGAAGTACTGAAAGGAAAAAAGAAAATTCCAAGTTCAAGTAGTAAAAGCTAGCATCCAAAAAATGTTCAGCAGAAAGTATAATATATGGAGCCATAAATTGATGCTACTGATATATGGATTCTACTACTATTGTATACCTGAATTGATGCACTCTGGATGATGCATGATGGATCATCAATCGAGCAATCCATGAACGTCACATTATGTATGGAAGAGAAGCCGAAAGTTAGCTTCCATTAGAACTTAACGTAAATTAATTAGATCCAATCGAACTACAACTTTGAAAAATCTCAGTAGTCTGTGTATGTCACCTTTGCCAGAAGAGAGCGTGAGAAGATCTTGCTATCTGCAAATTGAGCGTTGTTCAACCAAATGTGCTCATTGTTTGCTAAGGCTTTACCTGGCAATCTAACAGCAAGAGAAAGATGATCTCTCCTCTTGAAACAATTACAAGATAAAGAACAATGACATAAAGAAAGGTAATTTTTCAGAATAGGAAGTACCTTTGTCCTGGAGTGAATGTAAAGGTCATGCAAACCAAGTAATACCATTCTGTGTCTGTTAGATCTTCAGGAGACAATGAAGCAGAAGCCCTTCTGGTCTGCTGATTGTTGTCACCAGCTGAAAGTGATTCATATAATTCTCTCAGTTGCTTGCTCCTTTGAAGCTCCATTTGATCAGCTTTAAGCTCTATTGGCTGGATAATCTTCCTTGTCTTTATATCACCATTGTAATATCCATCACTCCATACCAAGATGCTGATTAAACAAATACAGATATTTATTTAAGTACTAACTAAACACAAAGAATTCACTCATAATCATACAGTAGTTTTTTTTTTGTGCAGATTCAAGGTATGTGAAAGTGGGATAAAGAGGCAGAAGTTATATTAACTGGAGTCAAGGTATGTGAAAGTGGGATAAAGAGGCAGATTCAAGGTATGTAATGTAATGACAAAGAGGTTCTATCTCTCATCTGCCTAATTCTTAACTGGAGTCAGATGAAACGTGGCAGGAAACTTCATTGCAGTATCTGTTCCTCTATAAAGAACAAATTAAGCATTATAAGAACACACAAACAGGAAAATAACCTGAAATAGATAGAAGATGCTTTGCATGCTGACAATGTTCATTGTTCTGACGAGGTTAGTAGCAGACACGAATCAATGCAAACATTAAGAATGAGGAGGGAGGGAGTTCAAGCAAGCTTCATTTTTACCCTGGTTGTCTCGGGGAGATAGACCAGAAGATTGCGTAGCTCCACTGGATGTTCCTCACTGCAGCAGCAAGATGCTTCCTCAGTTGCTTCTCTGACAACTGCTCGTGGATCTCGGGATCTGAGTCCATTGCTCGACACATTACCTGATCTCCACCAAGAAAGACTAAAACCAAATCCCACCAGCTATAGCTTCTTGTAGGCTCTGATCTTAATTTGCTCCATCTACTACTACTACGAACAACTCACCAGGTATAGGAAGGGACTTTTCAACGGTAGAGGCAAAACGACAAACAGCTGAGGGGCTACTTGAAGTCGACAAGCAGGGCCTTGGAGTTGAGTACGGAAAGAGCTAAACATCCAGGCGTCCAGCTAGCTAACTCTGTTCTCTTCTTCTGACCTCCGTAGGAAAAGAAATTTTTTGCTTGGGGAGATGAGAAGGCCGTCAACTTGGTGAAGTTAAATGCTCAATAAACACTAAACAGAATGAAAATGGAATTTTATTCCCAGAATTTAATTAAATTTCGGTGCTTTATGGAACTTATGTTTGAAAAATGAAAATTGTTGATGGCTAAAAATCATGAAATTGAATATCTCATCAAAAATTGATGGAACTTATGTTTGAAATTTGAAAATGAATTTATAATCTCTTATTAATTATAATACCCGATATAATCTTATATTTGCCAATAATATGTTATACATCTCTGACGTACCATTGAGATGTGTAAAAAAAATATCAAATTATTTTTATAAAAAATATGCCAAAATTCTAGGGGTGTGTATGGATACTGGGTAAACCCAGAACCGGTTGAAATTTACCCGATCAAATCGGGTAGGTCCGGATAGACACAAATTAAATTCGGATAGGATCCAAGATAAAACTTAAGAAACCGATTAAAATTGGTTCCGATCTCAGGTCCAACACATCGGGTACTCAGAATCGGAATCGGAATCGGAATCAATACCCGAAACCTGTAAATGAACAAGTTCCAACATAGTACTTGGAACCTGTACTACACCACAAGTTTCGAGTAGGATCCGATTCCTGGTTCCAATAGGGTAGAGTCCGGGTCCAAAACCTAGAAACTAGTCATATATATGATAGAATTCGGCTATCATGAAAAATATAATGAATCCCGAACTCGCTCACCCCTACAAAATTCTATTTAATTTTTATATACATGCTTTTTAGTTATGTACAATTTGACTCTTTTTTGAATATATTTTCATTCTCAATATGAGAAATGAAATTCTATATCTTATTTTAACAAATAAGACATAATTAAAATTTCAATTTCAATTTTTTTCTCTGCTTCAAAATTAAATTTTTTCTTCCTATTGATGGAACAATATATTAAGAACTTCAAATCAAATAAAAAATAGTATTCGTAAAATACTCATATATCTATTACCCCGATTTAGTCTCATATCGGGGAGTATACTGGATGTTATATTAATTTATAAAATTTGATGGGTGTGCTACTATCAACTTCCACTTAAGCATTAGACCAATGGTTAAAGTCTAAGAAGCTGATAGGTGCTAATTGGTATTAAAATAAGATTTAGTCTTGATTTGTAAGAGAGCGTATGTGAGAAAATACTATCCAAATTGGGATGAAACCATTGTTATGTTAGGTCTCACGTGCCACTGGCTAAAGTGCATGTGATTTGGTGTTATGTGTTTGTTTGATTTGGATCTCGATAGTGAGATCAAAACTCATACTATAGATGATTAACTTTCTCTTAAGCATAAGACGAATGATTAAAGCTTACGAAGTTGATAACTCATAAGTGGTGCTATGCGTGTATGATTTAATGTTATGTCTATGTTCAATTTATTTGCCTCTCCACCCAAGATTTTTTAATCTTAATTGATAGTTGGAAAAGTTGTCTACCTTAGTTCTGAAGACCTTGATTATTTGCTGTAAAAATCTGCCCCTTTGTAATACCTAAATGAGGCTGAATTAAATAAAATAAACTGAAATCCAAAAAAAAATTAAGAAAGATGGAATTGGTTTTTTATATTGTGGGATTCCCATTTCCTTTTTTTTATTTTTAGACCCCTAGGCATGAGGGGCCTAATGCAGCATTATTGAAGAGGAGACAAACTTTTTTTTTAATTAAAACGCTTCAAATTTATTATTTTTCTTCTAATATACCTTTTGAAAAGTAACACTGTACGGCCGATCCATTGTAATGAACAGACCAACGCAGATGGCAGGCACGGGTGAACTTTAATCAGGGTTCATTTATTAAATTTGTCCCTCAATTTTGGTAATATTCCAATTTAGTTCTACTCACGAGTTCGTCAAATGATGGTTAATACTTAACCGATGTAATCAGTGATATCACTATCACCTTCTTTAGGTTAATGAATTATGCGGATTATAATAAATGCTATCAAATTAAACTTGGTACTGAACTGGGGGATTATGTAAGAAAAAGAAAATTATCTAAATATATTTTTAACTTTGATTTTTTCTCATTTTAATTCAATTTTTATTTATTCCAATTATATAGTATACTGATACATTTTGTGTCAATTGCATTCAACGGCGAATCCAGACAATTTTATTAGTGAAGGCAAATTAATAAATAAGGTTATACTCAGATATTTTCATTCATTTAGTCGGATCGGCCAGAAGATTTTCTAAGTTAATTTCTAAGTATTCTTTTTTACATAGAGGTGTTTTATTTTCGCAATGCATAGTGGTCGTCGGTCGGACTCGGAGGTGATCGATGGAGAGTTGGCAACGCACTGCGGGCCTGCGGGCTGCGGCGCTCGCGAGCGATAAATGCGATGTCGCCGAGACTACGGCGCTCGCGTGAGTAAAGGAGCTGCCAGCGTGCCACTGCTGCGCTCGCGAGTGAAGGCACTAGATGCTGTCGTCTGCAGATCGAGCGACGAAGGCGCTGCCACCAGCATCGAGTGAAGGAGCTACACTATGAAGGAGTGATCACACAAGTGAAGGAGCTGCCCGACGTGATCATGCTAGTGAAGCCGTCTGCCGACGAGCAATGGAGGAGATATGAGCACACACTTGTTGGTTCTTGTTTTGCTTGTGAGTTGTGAGAAGAACTAAAGAAGAAAGGAGAAGATAGTGTAGTAAAATATATAGTGAGAATGTGAGGTGAGCATAGCACATTAAATGGAATGGAAACATTGGGAAGGCGAAAAATCATAAAAAGATAAGGTGATCAGTGATAACGTACAAAAAAAATGCAAGCTAGGGAGAAAATGAGGGAAAGGATGGTGGGGTCCATCTAAAAAATCATGAAAAAATATACATCGCACATCCCACAATAGTGGGAGCATGGTGGGGGGCGGGCCGCGAGAGCGGTACCAAATCGAGGCAAACTCCGAATACTAGATATGATCGACTCCCTAAAAAAATAAGAGGGATCAAGGTCGGCCAGTGAGACGATGGGGGTTAAGCTTCATCGTCGAGAGGGAAACAACCCAGATCACCAACTAAGGCTCATCTCAAAAAAAAATTGAAAAATAAATTATCTCAGTGGGGGCATTAGCCCCAGTCCTCCACTATGCCTACAGTGGAACCGTCACTGATTGCATTCAATCATCTCTTCTCTTATAGCTAGTAGTCTTGTTAAAATGATGATGTTGTATATCGATGTGGACAAAAATATTAATATTAATATCAATCATCTATATATCATATATCCCTCATATGGAGAGGGTGCCGCTTCTCTTCGTAATGCGATGGCATTGTCCACTTGTCTCTCTCCCATGGGCACCACCGACAACATTATTGATCGTGTTTGTGCTCTTGCGCTTCGTGCTCGTTTTTGTCTTCTCCGATTGAACAATATCCCAGCCTCTTCGTTCTAATCCTCATTAGGTACGTAGGTAGCTCGATGCGCCCTCTCCAAACACTTGGGTGGGGGAGGGGTGTTGGCTCCCTCTTCCCTCTCTCCTCCTCCCACATGCAAATGATTAGATTAAAATAATAATAATAATGTTAATTCTAATTATATAAATTATCAAAGAAAATTCACTATACCTAATCGCACACTTAACGACTTTTTAATGATAAAACGAAGAGAATCATATTCTTATATAAATTACCAAAGAAAATTCACTATACCTAATCGCACACTTAACGACTTTTTAATGATAAAACGAAGAGAATCATATTAAGAAATAGAAAAAATAAATAAATTTAACAACATTTTGGGTATTTTAAATTGTTCTTATTTAGTTAATTTTGTACTTATTTAATTTTAATATAAATTCCAAAAAGCAAATAGGTGGTCTAATAAATTGGAACAAAAAACATGAGTTGACAGAAAAAAGGAGGCAGGGCTTGAGATGACAAAATAATTGATGTGGATGTGACTGCCACTAGGCCCACTAATAATAATTACATGGGTCCCTCCGGATACTTCAACGCTTTTATTACCTCCTAAATCTGTCGTCAGCAATGGCGGATTTGACCGTGTCATACTTGCAACCGACGCACAAATAATAATTACTACTAGAAAAGATCCGTGCTACTTAAGCAACGGTATTCAAATAATTTTATAAAATATTTTTAAACTAATAATAATAATCAAACTGATTCTATATTAACATATAAAATGAATAAAACATAATTATACAAAAATGTGAAAATAATATTATTTATTAATAAAGCTAAACATAAATATCAATTTTATATTAATAATTTTAAATTCAATTATAATAGTAAATTTTTAATATTCTAAATAAAAAATTAATGAAAATATAATAAAAATAAATACAATTTTAAAAAATAAAATACAACAGTAAAAAAATCAAAAGAAAAAATATTAATAAGTAAAATAATTTATTTACTAATTTAAAAAATCATAACTTACAAAAATACAATATCAAAAATTAAAAAATAACTACACTTTCTAATAAAATAAAAATATTATAAAATATTTTTTAATAAAAAAATATATGAAATCAATTATAATTATATATATATAATACGTCATGAATAAAATATAATTAAATATTATAATATAAATATAAAATCATGTCTAAATAAAAGTAAAAATAAAGATAAATTTTATAATGAACTAATTTTAAAATAGTGATAATAATAAATTTTAATATGCGCAACTAAAATTATTGAATATTTAATAAAGAGGGATATAATTCAATAAAAATACAATAATAAACACACTTTTATAAAAAAATAAAAATAAATATTAAACATAAACACTCAAAATAATGTATTCGATAAATTAAAAAAGAACATTGTTTAAGTTAAATGAATAAATTTTAAAAAATAACTAAAAAATTTCACTTATCATGTATCACTTGATTATACCATTAATCTCACTATAATATCTAAAATAAAAGTAAAACGCAAAAACTCAAAATAAAAAATTTAATAAAAAATTTAAAAATTAAATTTAATGAACAAATTATATTTTCTTCACTCTGAAAAATAAAGAAATAATAAAAATATAAATTCTAAAATAATAATAATATAGAATATATAAAATATATAAGAAAAATAAAATAAAAATTTAAAATGTATAATTATACTTGATTTGTTTTACGGCTTTAAAATTATTTTAAAAAATATAAATAATCAAATTAAATAATAAATTTTACTGAAAATATCAACAATACTTTAGTCCTTATTTCTGAAGGATGATGATTTTTAATTGAGAAGATAATTCATTATTTTACCCATGAATAATACAATGAATTATTAAACAATTATAAATGAAAAAGTTACCGTCGTATCCAACAAAAAAATTAGTAAAAACATCAAATTAGTCATTATTTCTGAAAAGTGAACCGACAATTTCGATTTGAAGGACGATCCACTGGATTATCTATTATTTCTTTGTCATTATCTATGAAAAAGGGATGGTATTTTTGATTTTAAAGGACAATGCATTGTATTATCCAGTGGATAATAGAGTGCTCATAAGTTGCAGTAATTTATCCAACATAAACATAAATATACCTGAGTAGGAGAAGATGAAGACCATGCAACAAAGGGGGAAAAATGCATAAGTGAATGAAAGTAACGTGTAGGATTTTTTTTATTTCTATTTGAGGGATAAATAGGTAATTTACCATCATTATTACTCAAAACCTCCCAAAATTGCGGTGTATCGAAATGAGTGTTTGGAGGGGTTTGAAACACATCCAAATCCCTCCAAAACCTTCCTTCCACCTCCAAAAAATTTATCCAAACAAAAAGTTTTAAACTCCTCCAAACCCCTCCCCCTTGGGGATGACAATATTACCCGTTTAGGCAAGTACCTGCGGGTATTTACCCGTTTATGACGAGTATAGGGGGTAGTTTCCTACCCGCGAGGATTTCGCGGATAATTTTTCTTACCCGTTTATTATATGGGGCAGGTACGAGTATTATAGTACTCGTACCCGTGGGTACCCTCTACTTGCGAAAATTACTAAATTACAATATTACCGTCGGTACATACACTAAAAAAATTCTAACCTAATTCAATACTCATATACTTTATGTTTTAAAATCTTATGATGTTTGTTATCAAAAAATAGTGTGTTTATCAAAATAAAGTTGTTATACTTGGAGTTGTTATCAAAATACTTGAAGAGTTAAAGTATTATTAAAATATTATAATTTATATATTTTTAAAGTGACGTGGGTACCCGCCAATACCCGTGGGTATCCACCTCCCCGCGGGTAATTAAATGGGCACCCATTTTTTATACCTGCAAAGAATAAACGGGTAATAGATACCCGTTTATTTTGCGGGGCGAGTAGCGGGTAGGCACTCCCTGTACCCGCCCCGCCCTGTTGACATCCCTACTCCCCCTTCAAATCCCTCCTAAACCCTTCAAATCCCTCAATCCAAATACAGTGTTGTAATTTTTTGCTTCAAATTTTTAAGCTCTCTCAAAAATGTGAAAGCTTAAATTAATTTAAAAATAAGTAAACAAATATAACAATGAAATCAAGTTAATGGTAAATAATATTTTCTTAGTAAATAATATAATATATAATATAATAAAATATAAAATAGTAATAGTAATAATAAATAATATAAATTATACAATATATAAGAAGAATTTTAAAAATACAAGTATGTATAATTAGCTTATTTTAAAATTTGATTTGTTTTAAAAAAAAAATATGATACACCAATCCAAACTAAAAAAATTACTCAAAAATTATAAAATTTGAATTAAATTGAGGAAAATAAAAGTAAAAGATTAGATCTTTAATAAACTATAACAAACAATAAGATAATAATAGTAATAATTAATATAATAAATAAATATTGTATATAATATATATTCAATATATAATTATATAATAAAATATACTACTAATATATAATTATTTGAATCAGATTTGCTAAGAAAATATGAAATATAAATCAAATTGGAAATTTCAAGGAATCAAAAATTTTATTATAAAATAGATCAAAAATTGACGAAGGAATTTGGGAGACCGGTGTTAGTTTTGGCGCAAATTTTCCAACCATCCTATATAAAAAATATTAGCATTTAATCCCACATCGGAAGCGCATGTTTTTGAACTTAATCACCTATATAAGTATAATGTCTTATGATATCAATTCATAAGTAAAATTTTGATAAAAATAAAAAAATAATTAAATATCTTTTTCTTAATCAATAATATTTAATGTCGCATTGAAAAATTTCAACTTGAATGACTCTTATCAAATTTGTAATATCGACACATCTGCTTATGGCGTTAGTTTTTAATAATAATAAAAAAAAGTCAACGCATCTGCTCATGGAATATATAATTTGATATTTTTTTCAGAGACATTTGAAATCACATCTTTCATTTGAGTTTGAACTTTTTAAATTTTTTGAATTAATTTAAAAATTCAATTCAATTTGAGTAAAATTTATTTAAAATTTTTGAATTAATTGGAATATATTAATCTCCATATATTATATATGTATATATTACATAAAATTAATTTATTCAAATCGGCTAAACTATATTCATTCGAAATTTTAAATTTATTAACTAAAAAATTTAATGAAAATTTATTAATCGGAGTAAGTTGAAGAGAAAAATTAAAATTTAAGTAAATAATACAATAAAAATATAGTAGTTTGATTTGAAATATTAATTTTTTTTTCTAAAATGCATATATGAATTTGATTTTTAAAAAATTTAAAAAAATAAATTTAGAAAAGATAATAATAATCATACTAAAAGATAATATGACTAATACTATAAAAAAAAATTAAAATTAAAATTGTATTAGAAATTATTGATAGTATTATAAATCTAAAAAATAAATTTGTCAAGCAGAAAGTTAAAAAAGAAAAAGAAAAATAATATATAATATATAATGTGATATGTGTATATTTATAAAATATATTTTATATAAAAAATGTATATTAAAAGATGTGGAAATTTTGAAATGATAAAATCATGCAATTATTTTTGCTCACAATAGTTTGAAAAAATTTGAATCAATTTAAAAATTTGATTATATTCCAATCAAATCTAATTAAAATTAAGATTTAAATAATTTTATATATTTTAAAATTTAAAATTTTGATTTTTTTAACGTAATAACTCAAATTAAATAAAAACCTAAATAAATTAATCAAATTATAAATTCAAATTTTAATAGACAATAAATAAAATATAATAATATTATTAAATATTTATTAAAAATAATATAATTTAATACTACCAAAATAAAAAAAATGAAATTATAATTTTGATATATTGAATATAATAAGAATTAAAAATATAAAAAAGTAAATAATTTTAAAACAAAAATATCCTTCTTTCTTAAAAAATAAAATAAAAAAGTAGAATAAAAAATATATATAATCAAAAAGCAAAATAATTTAAATAAGGAAAACAAATAAAATAATTAGTATTAAAAAAAAGAAGAAGGAGCAGCCAATGCTGCCCTTCATTTATAAGCTGTAGTGCTGAGAGCAGCGCTCTCAGCGCTGCTGTTTTTTTATTTAAAAAAAGAAAAAAAAAAGATGAAAAAAATGTGGAGAAAGCAGGGAGTATCTCCGTACGAATCCGGCTGCAAACTTCCAAAATTAATGTAGAAAGTAGATATAATTCTGAGAAATAATTGTCAAAAGTATTATTATAATTTGTTTTCACGTACCCTATCATTTAATTTACCAGCCACAAAATGTCATTTTCTCCTGCCCTAGGAATCTAGGATAGTAAGATGTGCCCAAAATTTGTGGTCAACCACCTAAGTCAGATTTGGATCTCCAAGACCAAATGGTTCCAAAAACTTGTAATCTATGATGCATGATAGATATTGTACATGTGCATTTTAATTTTTGTTTTTTCTAATATAACATGTTGTGGGTGATACATTTAATCGTTCATTTAATCATGATAGAGAATTGTACATGTGCATTTTAATTTTTGTTTTTTCTAATATAACATGTTGTGGGTGATACATTTAATCGTTCATTTAATCCTAAAATTCGTACTATAAAAAAAGTCCTGCTCCATCAGAACCCCTCTTCCATGTTTCCATCTACATGATTAGTAAGGCCAAAAGATGAGGGTCGATTTCAATTAGAAAATGCAAAAAAATAGAAAGAAAAAGAAAAGTGTGGCATGGGTGACGGATAGACTCGAAATTGATTGGAACCTACCCGATTAAATAAATTTTGGATAGATCCAAATTAAATTCGAATAGGATCTAGACCAAAAATTAAGGAATTGGTTCCGGATCCAAAATATCGAGTACCCGAAACCTGTACCCCGAAATTTGTTCATTTACAGGTATCAAGGTATAGGTTCCAATAGGATACCCTATTCTGGAATCTATTTTGAAACATATTATAAAACTATTGAAACATGTTCTGAAACCTGTACATGAACCCGTTGGAACATGCTATGATTTGGACAATTAAGTTGAGTTTGGGTACGTGTTTTCTTGCTTCTTATATATTGTTTCCTACTCCTATTTTGGATACCGGCCGGATAACATTGTGACGTCGTTGTTGCCCCCTTGAAGCCTTCATCGGCACAGGGTACAACCATCAAGACTTTCCTTTCGGTCGGCCGACAAAACTTTAAAGCCATGCTTTAATCCCTACAATCCCAAAATTGTGTCATTATCGACGTCCCTTCGAATCGGCCTACAAAGCTTTAAAGGTCGGCCCTTGTTGACGTCGTAAGCATCCTCAATAGTTCTTTGTCTTTGCAATTTATGTGACCATCGATGGTTGTCGCATAAGATCTTCGGCGATGGTTTCGCCACCATTGAAGTCGTAGCAAAAGATTACTTTTCTAATATGTAAATTGTTAAAAATAAATGTATTTTTCTAGTAGGGTAAATTGTTGAATATTCTACGGGACTACAGTCTGACCACATACTTCCAACACTTGCTATCTTCTATATTTTCATGGAGACAAAAAGGGTATTTTAACCCGTGAGTGTGTGATACTACACGTGGAGAGCATTATCGTAGGCCATTGTCCGACTCATATCAATATCACACCAACTTTTAGAAATTACCAATAAAGCTAAAGGTGTTTAGTCTAGACCTTTAAGAAATTCCAATTGAACCTAAGGAATAAATTATGAAGCTATTGGCCATTACTTAGATTTGCTCCTCTTGTCCTATGCCTTGAGAGTTGAGAGCGTGATCTCCAACTGAGTCCTGTAAGATAATTGCCCAATATTTAAAACAAGAAAGAAAGAAAGAATGAATGTCCAGGTCCGAATTTGAAATTTCAAAAGGCATATCAATATCATAGGAGGGGACCAGAAGTACACCTAGATTAATATACATAGGAAATAATGAGGGGACCATGAATCCTAGGTTAAGATTCTTAGGAAATAATATTATGTGCAATGAGCATGACCAAACTGTAACAGGCTCCTTTTCTCACTTAATTATTGGAGCCGTTTTCTTTTTTCACATGGCCATGTCATGGTCCGTATGAGCTGCTTGAAAATGTTATCTTGTGTGCTACTTTCCATAATTAAAGCGCATGAACTCTACAGTCTATACCTATGCTCAGGTCATGAGTCAAGAGAATCAGCTTCTTTAACTCAACAGTAAGCACCAGCAATACACGTGAAGTGCAAAAAGATAAAAGAGCAAATACCTAAAATCATAATTTTTTCTCCTCTTTTTCTCAAATCCATAATTTTCAATTGGATATTATCAGGATCATAACTTAAAGTTGATTTTTCCGATTTTATCCCTAGCTGTTGGTTTGGACGTTGGCCCACCGGTTCAACAAAATTTGAACCGGTTCAACATGATTTAATGAAAAAAATCGGTTCATAGGGTTTTTCGCTCATCTCTACTACTTTTTACCTTTTTATTGATCGACCTTACTTTTTATCTTTTTACCGATCACCCTTTCGCCTTCCTTTGTCGCCGTTGTCACCGGAAGAATTTTGTTGGGTGTCATAGAACTCAAAAGAATTTTTGTTGGGTGATTCAAGCGGCCACAACGGTGACAAAGGAAGACGAAAGGGTGATCGATAAAAAGTAATATCGATCAGTAAAAATGTAAAAAGTAGTAGAGATGAGCGAAAAATCCTATGAACCGGTTTTTTTCATTAAATACTGTTGAACCGGTTCAAATTTTATTAAATCGGTCGGCCAGTGTCCAAACCAATAGCCAGGGGCAAAATCAAAAAAATCAACTTTAAATTATGATTTTGAAAATATCCAATTGAAAGTTGTGGATTTGAAAAAAAAATGAGAAAAAATTATGATTTTAGATATTTGCTCAAAGATAAATGTGATAAACAAATGAAATGCGAGTCACATCCAGTGGACAAGGGAAAAACGAGCAATAAGATGACATTGGCATGCATTATGGACAAAACTACACAAGCTAGTATTTAAGACTGCGATGGAGGGAGACAACATATGCAGAGTGAGAAACAGCTATAATCATATTAGATAACCAATCCATAGCAATATTTCCTCATAAAATATAAATAAACAAGAGGGATTTCCTAGATTTGGATTTTAGGGATGAAAAATTCTCAAAATCGGATTTGAAGACGGGTAATTTTCCAAATCGAAATTGAGTTGATCGAATACTCATTTATCCCTGACCAAAATCTCTAACTCTAAAAATTAAATATATATAATATTAAAAAATAATTTTAATTTATAAAATATTTTTTATGATAAAAATAAAATATTAGAGAATAAAAAATATATTTTTCAAACTCTCTAATGTATTAAAGACTTTTGTAAAAGTCTATAAATTTAAATTAAAATTATAAATTATAAAATATTCAAATGTAAAATATTTTTCTAGATCATAATATCTCTTTTGTATCATTAAATAATTATTTTATGAATTTAATTTTTTTTAAAAAAAATTATGAAGCTATTATAAATTTTGCACAAAAATCTCTAATGAGTTAGAGACTTTTGTTTATAGTAATTTTCTAATTATAAAAAATAAAATTTAATTCAAAAAAAATATGTGATATAAAAGATGTGCTAGAGTCTATCAAAATATTTTGAAGAAAAAATATTTCACTAACATCATAATTAAAAATTAATTTTATAGACTTTGCATTAGACACTTTTGCCCAAAGTCTAATATCAAAAATATTTCATAATTTTTAATTTAAATTTGTTTTTATAAACTTTGTGCAAAACTCTCTAATGATTTAGAGAGTTTAAAAATATATTTTTTAGACTCTTAACACCTCATTTTTATATCATTAGAGAGTTTGAAAAAATATTTTTTAGTCTCTAACACCTCATTTCTATTATACATTTTTTTTATAAATTAAAATTATTTTTAAATATATTTATATATATATATATTTTTAATTTTTAACCAAAATTTTTAATTAGTTAGAGATTTTGATTAGGGATAGAATGGGTATTCGATTTACTCAAATTCTAATTTTAAAAATCATCCATATTTAAATTCGAATTTTGGGAATGAGGATTCCATTTTGAGAATTTCTAGTTCCCAAAGTTCGGATAGGAGAAATTGCTCAATAAACAATACTATTTTAGACCTTGCCGCAGATTAAAAATCCAGCAGTTAAATCACAAGGACCCATCAACTCAAATGCAAGTTTCAAGTAAATGATGGTACTTTTTCTTGTACGTTGTGGTGTTTTGTTCCGCTGTAATGGAAATCTATGAGCTACACCCTTGACGTGGCTACGTTCCCTATGAAATAAGAATGAAAAAACTTTTTTAAAGAAAACTAAACAATGGTCATTTTGAGATCTCAGACAGCTTTAAGCTTTCACAGAATCACAGAGGTAATAGAATTAAAGAAGAAAGAAGAAAATCCTGCTTCTATAACACAACTATATATGTACTATCGTCACACCTTCCCCAGATTTAGTTCAAGATCACCAGTAATGACTGTAATGTTATAGTTAGATGTTAAATCATCCTGTTATTGCTAATGCTATCATGAATAGTCATATCATATCAAATCATCATGTAACAAAGCTTATGAGAGTGAATCAGGTGAGATTTTTGTCATCCTAATAAGTTCAAACAACATGCCTAAGATTACCATTCATGCAACTGTCCAGTTTAGGTGTATGTCTTCTTCTACATGGTAATCCTTTTCATGAACCATTGATCCTTGTATTTTTGTGCCTTCTCTTCTTTCAGGTTTTTGTAATTTTAGTACCTACCAGTCAAAGTTGTGATAAAACATAGGATGATGTCAACTTAAGCCACTATATGCATAGAAAGGGGTAACAAACTAACAATTACATTGATTTACGGAACCTTATGTGGTAGGGGTGTGTATAAACTCAAAAACACAACGTGACTGCTAGAATCTTTGAATCTTTTGAAATCTTGGTTAGATATTGGGATTTTTTGTTTCCAAGCCAACATTGTGTTTGTCCTAACTCCTAAACCCAATTGGATACAAAATTTGATTAATCTATAAGTTCTTTTACTTCAAAATAAACCAACCTGATTTAGAATATTTCAACCAAATTTTAACAAAAAATTGATCTGAAGCATTCAGGTTGGGTCATGTATTGTTTTAGGGTGAGAAAGAAAATATGACCTGGAATTTCCACCTCAGTACAGTCTATAAAGCATGATTTATTCCTTAAAACAACGCATGTTTTTAATGAATGTACTTGTGCTTTTTCTCAACAATACTAGAGCAGTACGGGCAACCCAATTCGATGATTGAATATATTTTGGCTCAATCCTATAGAGGTTGACAGACACGACCCATCGAGGCAAGAAAAACCTGCTAGACTGCTACATGCAAAAGGATCATAAATGCAATTATGAACCTGCCCAACCTAAATATCCATCAACGAGATCCAGGAAGTTACATTATTTAATGAAAAGATTATAACGAGATCCTCATCAAAGACGAGGGCACAACAGAGTGCAATGTGCTTTCATGCACAGATCTCAAAGAAGGGTGATTTGCTTTCAGATCCTTCTTCCAATTCACTACTAAGTACTAAGATCCTTTCATACAAGTTTTGAAGGGAACATTTCAAATAATGTCATCTTTACTGCTTCTGGAGAGCTCCTGAGAGAACTTTATCCACCAAAACAGTGTCTTCACTTGCTCGCATTGCTTCTTAAAAATACTGATGAATTCCAATGTTTGACCATCACATAGGCACTTAAATCTGGTAAATGCTGGGACTAAAAGGAAAATTAGATATACCAGTTTCTCATATCATTGATTTATGCAAGACACCTAAATGAAGAGTAAGACAATGAGACGGCCAGAAAAAGGAAGGGAAGGAAGAAGATACTCCAGTCACCATCCTTTCGACCTAACCTTTAATGGCTTCCCTTTGGTATCCATGGGAAGTGCATAATTCATTATGTGAACACCCACAGGCTCATCACCATGGCATTGAATTACCTATCTTTTGAGGTTGATAATGAGATTGATATTTTCAATTTCTATATGCAAGAGATGTCTACATATTTTCATAATGGTTAATATTAAGGTGGCTCACGACCTTTCTTCTCTAGAAGGAAGAGATGTTAATCAAAACCTTCTCGTCAACATCGAGGATGCAGGTTTAGGCTTTTGTATAAGAAACAGGGCTGGAGATGGTTGGAGATAAAGTGTTTGAAGGTTATGAACATAGAAGTGCAGGAAGCCCTTTAATTGCTGAGGCATGGGCTGTTTGGAGGGGAGTGATGAAAGCTAGAGAATTGAGTCCATAGAAGTTGTTTCGGACTGTCAAAGGGTGATTAACATGCTGACAGGAAGGAATTGATAGGCGACATTAAGCTGACAGAGAAGGAGCTAAGAATTCAGAACGGAAGCATATAAGAAGAGAAGAAAACATTGAAGCGCATGAATTAGAAAAGAGAGGGATAAGAGAGATTAAGAACTGGTATGAGCAAGCTTTTCATGACAATGGGAAAGAAGCTGATAAGGAAGAGGTGGTACAAGGCCACAGAAATGAGATCACTGAGAATGAAAACATAGGACATGAAATGACTAGAGTAAGTAGTTTTGTTTTGAGTTGTAATAATCATAATGAGGTATGTGTAAGTATGAGGATGGACTCTGTAATCAGTTTTGATGAGATGAATAAAATAGAAAAAACTCAGGGGGAATATGGTTTTGCTCAACTCGATGGCGAGGGGTGTACGGCGATAAGTCCGCTGCCCCCTTTACCGAACCGTTGAGTAGAATATGACCTTTTTTACTGAGTTTTATTTTTCTTCAAAAAAACAAAAGCATCGAGAGCATGCCTAACCAGAGGCTCTACTAATCACTCCATTGTGCAGCCCAGGAAGCTGAACTAGTCTCTTACAAAACATTTTTTAAATCAAATCGTTCGCTTGAAGATTCAGCAATGTTATGTCAAAGATTCCAAAATTTTGATAACATTAAGAAAAGTTGTTGTCAAGCCCATTAACATATGATGGTCTGATGCCAACACAATGCTCAACATTCTATGATGTAAGACAATGCAGATAATGGTCTAAGCCTACTTAGATCCACGTTATATCAAATAGCAAAACAAATGGAAAAGCTATCTTTGGAGTTTGGATAATAAACCAAGTAGCACCTTCCATATTAAGAGTTTGAATTCCAGGTACTCAAAAGTTAACCTAGCATTTTTTAATAGCCTGTTTAAAAATATAATCTAACCACTCATCTGGTTTCTAGACTTGAGCCGGAGTCCATACCTAGTGATACATTCAATAACAGGTAACTCCAAACTACTGCATTAAGAAGAAAAAGAGAAATTATGAGTTTAAAAAGGATAACAGAATCCTAATATATACAATTTATAATAGATAGATAATGCATTTAGTAAATGCAGAAAATGACATGAAAAATTGACTATTCATATTAAGTTTAGATCTCTCACATTTATTCATGCACTTCCAGAACTACAAGAATATAACCTTACATGTAAAACCAATTTCCATATGCTTGCAGACGTCCAATCATGGAAGTCGTAGTATTCGGTTAACAGCCAAGTCCAGTGAATCCACATTCTTCCTCAATGTCTTTCTTTGACAATTATTAAGCAACCAAAAGATATAAGCAGGTATTCAGATGCATGTAGGCATAATAAAAATCACCATAGCTATTTCGATTTGGTTCCTATGTAGTATGTACTACCCAGATACCCAGGTATAAGTACAGGTTGTCACTATGTAGATTAAAATATTCTACATATAATAATTTCACATGTTTCGACCATAAGAGTATCTAATATGCATACACAAATTAGAATATAATAACTGCATGAATTAAAAAAAAACAGCAGTTGAGGTTGAGGAGTAATTCCCGGTTCATTGAGAACACTAGTGTCATAGCCTGTATTAATGTTAAAAGTAGCAAAGGCTGAGGAAGACATGGCAAAGCAAGGATGGATTGATGAAGCTGATTTAATCAAGCAAGGATGGACGAAGGAAGAAGAGGCAGAAGAGAAGTAAAAAACAGTCATCCTTATTCATGGGAACAAGAAAAGCCAGAATGTTCCAAGCGACAAGAAGAGCTAGGAAAAATGTGGGATCTAGGGGCATATGAAGAAGACAATGCCCTACCTGAAGAAATCTCATTCTGGGTACAAGAAGAAGACCCCCCGCAGAACACTGAGCAGCTAGATTATGAAACCCTCAGAAAGGGGAAATATCTAGCCCGAGACTAGAGCTGAACGAATAGGGGAAGTGGATAACCCCTTACTAAGATCCACATTAATAAATATTTTCTTTTGTTTATTATTTCAGGATGATTTTTGAAGAACTCCAGAAGTTGGCAATTACGAGTCATGGTACTTATTGGTCCACCAAAAAGGATATTTCAGATGCGCAGCATTGGGCTGTTTTGGGAGGCGCAACCTCAACTGGGATGCAGGAACTAGAGAAATTTACGGGGAAGGTACTCTTCAAATTCCCCAGACCAATGGAGAAAGAAAACAAATGGAACCAGAGGACCAGATCCACCAAGAACAAACACAAAGAACACTCTCCGAGCTGGAAAAGCTACTAGCTATGGCATTCCTACAGAAAGCAAGACTTGACCAGGCCGCTACAAAGGACAACTGGGCTTCCGACGCACTGGAAATGGTCATACATCACATCAAGAACCTTGACCAGTGCCACAAAATGATCAGCAGCACTAGACAAAGCAACACATACTTTGTCTAAAGAAAGTGGCCCACTCAAGTACAATAATTGAGGCAATAATTCCAATCCATGAGCTGGACGATAAGGCCGAATATTCCTGTCACTTCTGTCATTATCACATTAGCTGTAAATGTAAGATAAGGTGTACGAAGGAATCTCTTTATTGAAAAGCTAATAATTCAATGGTCGATGGGGCCCCATGAGCACCCGCATGAATTATTACGCTTCTTCATGAAGCTTCCTTCTAGTCTATATAAGTTGAGAGTCCAGGAGTTGCAGAACACATTGGAGATCCCAGAAGTTCTACTTCTCTACCTGTATAATCTTTTGAGTTGAAGTGTTAAGCTTTCAAGCTTTCAGTTCTAATCAAAGTTTCTACTACATTTCCACTTATATTATCGAGTTCATCCTTAGTTCCTCATATTGTTCCCGCGTCTTTAACGGCCAGTGAACTTTGTGAGAAGCACGCGTTCCGCCCCTAACCTGGTATCAGAGCTTTGCAAGGTACACAGTTCCTGAGTTCTTCCTGTGTTCTTATTTTGATATAGTTTATTTAAAGCTGTTAATTAGCTTAAGATAGGCGATAAAGAGGGATAACAGTACCCACATAAGGAGAAGATTTCCCAACATTCTTAATCTTAAGGTAATAATAGCCAACAAGTAACTTATATTAAAGTTAAGACACATTTATGAGCGACTAGAACTTAACAGCAGCTAGTTCCGTGTATAAAGAAGCTCTTAAGGCTACAGAAACTCTCGGCGCACCAGCAGAGCGACTGGGGCCCCATCGACCATTGAATTATTAGCTTTTCAATAAAGAGATTCCTTCGTACACCTTATCTTACATTTACAGCTAATGTGATAATGACAGAAGTGACAGGAATATTCGGCCTTATCGTCCAGCTCATGGATTGGAATTATTGCCTCAATTATTGTACTTGAGTGGGCCACTTTCTTTAGACAAAGTATGTGTTGCTTTGTCTAGTGCTGCTGATCATTTTGTGGCACTGGTCAAGGTTCTTGATGTGATGTATGACCATTTCCAGTGCGTCGGAAGCCCAGTTGTCCTTTGTAGCGGCCTGGTCAAGTCTTGCTTTCTGTAGGAATGCCATAGCTAGTAGCTTTTCCAGCTCGGAGAGTGTTCTTTGTGTTTGTTCTTGGTGGATCTGGTGTATCCTCTGGTTCCATTTGTTTTCTTTCTCCATTGGTCTGGGGAATTTGAAGAGTACCTTCCCCGTAAGTTTCTCTAGTTCCTGCATCCCAGTTGAGGTTGCGCCTCCCAAAACAGCCCAATGCTGCGCATCTGAAATATCCTTTTTGGTGGACCAATAAGTACCATGACTCGTAATTGCCAACTTCTGGAGTTCTTCAAAAATCATCCTGAAATAATAAACAAAAGAAAATATTTATTAATGTGGATCTTAGTAAGGGGTTATCCACTTCCCCTATTCGTTCAGCTCTAGTCTCGGGCTAGATATTTCCCCTTTCTGAGGGTTTCATAATCTAGCTGCTCAGTGTTCTGCGGGGGGTCTTCTTCTTGTACCCAGAATGGGATTTCTTCAGGTAGGGCATTGTCTTCTTCATATGCCCCTAGATCCCACATTTTTCCTAGCTCTTCTTGTCGCTTGGAACATTCTGGCTTTTCTTGTTCCCATGAATAAGGATGACTGTTTTTTACTTCTGAGGCTTCTGCCTCTTCTTCCTTCGTCCATCCTTGCTTGATTAAATCAGCTTCATCAATCCATCCTTGCTTTGCCATGCCTTCCTCAGCCTTTGCTACTTTTAACATTATACTTTCAATATCCTCATACTCGTCCCAGTATGGGATTTCTTCCCATCTGGGGGTTGGGTTAGGATCTGGTAGTATTCTTCTTTCGTATCTTTGGTATAGTGCTTGTTCAGTAAGATCACTTATAGCGGACTCATTATCCTCAATTATCTCTTGAATTTCATCATCCCAGGCGAAGAGGGCCATAGCAGTTTCTTCTTCTTGAGTGGGTATTAGTAGATCACTCATTGAGTGAATAGTCGTTCGTAGGGTTTGAATAACTTCGACAGGTGCATGTTTCATCTCTTCAATAGCACCTTCAAGAGTTATAAGGTTTTCTATCATAAAGTCTGGAACTTCTTCTGTGATGACAAGCTTTGTAGTCAGCCGAGATAATGCGTCGGCAAGAACATTCATCTTTCCGTCAATGTGTTCGAAGTGAACTTGTATACCTGTGCCCGTAACAAAATCAACGAAGTTGATCCATCGGACTCTGGAAGGTTTGTTCTGACTGGACTTGTTATGGAAGCTGATAATGGCTTGGCAGTCAATTCTTAATGTAATTTCTTGCTTGTCGAGGTAGTGAATCTTAAGTGCCTTAAGAGTTTCCATGCATGCATGGATCTCTGCGTCAATTGTTGACTTCACTACTGGGAACTTACCGCTGGCATATGCACATATCCTTTCGGACTGTCTTTTATCATTCTTCTTGGCCTTCCACTTGCAAACGCCTCCCCATCCTTCCATACAACCGTCTGTTTCCAGTATGATATATGCACTTGGGGGGGGGGGGTAGTTCCAGATTTGGTAGATTTTGCACAAGCTCCTTTACCTTTGCTATTAACTCTCTATCAGAGGACTTAATCCTCTTGTCACCGTGTGGCCCTGTCTTAGAATATAAGGGTCCCAAGAGAGTTCCCATATTTGGGATGTAACTTCTGGCATAGTTAAGAATGCCCAACCAAGATCTCAATCCGGTCTTACTCTTAAGTTCTTCTTCATTGAATGACACAATCCTTTTGATGATGTGTGGTTGCAGTCTAATTTTGTTTTTGCCAATAACTGCACCTAAGAATTCTATCTCTTCTGTAGCAATCTTCATCTTTGTGGGGGAAAGTATCAGTCCCCACTTCTCACTTATCTCAAGCATTTTCCTCAGATGCTCCGCATGCTGTTCTTCGTTCTCAGAAAAGACTAGAATATCATCAACATATACTGCTATAAAGTGCTCTGTTCCCTCAAAGCATTTATCCATTTTTCGTTGGAACACTGATGGAGCATTTTTCAATCCAAATGGCATCACAAGCCATTCATATAATCCTCCGGGCACAATAAAAGCGGTCCATGGTATTGATTCTGGGTCCATGGCTACTTGGTGGAACCCGCTTTTTAAATCAAACTTAGAGAATATCTTGCTATTTCCTATTCTCTTGAGGATAGTGTTAATACCTGGGAGACTGTATTGATCTTTGTATGCTAGTGATGTCAAGGGCGGTGTATGCTAACTGTGTCAGGAACCTGCTGTGCTCTTTGGTATCACTATCAGTATTCACGACTTCCATGAGCACATTCAATTGGTCATACAAACACATGGCTACCAAGGATGGCAAGGCGGAGAGAGTAATCTCTTGCTGTCCAGATCTCTTATTGGAAGATTGTCAAATACAAGCCACACCAATTTTCGCTATAATGTTCAACATGTAGCGGACCATCTTGCAAGTAGAGGAATCCGTGCGATTCCTGGTCAAATACGCACTACAGAAAGTCTGCAGGGTCAACAATGGATTATTAGGCCCGCTTCAATCACTTTTACAAGAAACCCACAAACATCAAGTATTAGAACAAGGACTGATGGCACTTTGGCAGTCCAGTTCGCTGACTATGCTATCACACCTGAAGCAACATCTCAGGATGATAACATTAATGAGCTAGCAGCCGTAGTTTACTGCGACTATGACAGTGATCAAGAATATGAACCAGACTGGAGTAGCGAGTATGATGAGAATGATGAGAAGGAAGATGAGGACCTTGCAGTCCTGCACCAACTTATGACCATCAACAATGAAAGCCGTACACAAGACGACGATCTACCTAAGTGGGACACATCTGATGATTGTTCCGATGACATTTAATGTACAAGAATTAGGTGGAACCTAATTCCTCCAGATGGTGAAGAGGAGGAACAAACAATTGATGATGATGATGAGGATGACTTTGAAGCCAAATTCCAAAGGTTTCAACTTACAGAAGGAGAAATAGCTTATACTGCCGAAATGGAGTACCCCGTCTTCAAAAAATTAAAAGAAAAGGTAGAAGACAAGAAGGTGGAATCCGCCTTCACTACGACAACATCTGCAGAGTCATCATTCACACGACTTCCAAAGGAGCCAATTATGGGTCCAGCTATGTACCCACCAGGGACTCCATCCAATTACAACCCGTATGGAATTGGAAGTTCAAACCTACCATTCATTAATTCAAGAGTAAACGGCTTGAGAGGAGGATATTCAAAGCGGCATGATGAGAAGTTTATGCTGCCATCTGCACAATCCAATACAGGAGCAATTTTGGTACTGCCAGAACAACTAGGACAGTACAGTGATGTTATATCCCGATGGGAGTCTATCACACTAAATTTGGTCAATGAGAAAAATTGGACTGATAACAAAGCAAAGATGTGCTTTATAGAGAACTTGTTGGGGGAAACAGAGAAGAAGATATGGATAGGCATACCCCACTGAATATGACGAGCTAACAAATATTGTTGATGATCCCCAAAATGTTCTATCGCAAATCAGAAGGATGTTTTTACTTGAGGATCCTACTACATGCTCGACTGAAGAGCAAAACCGAGCTTATGAGGATCTCGAGAGGTTATCTTGTGCCAATGTCAAAGATTTGTTCGACTACCTGAATGACTACAAAATCCTAGCAGCTAAATCGGGACGCATGTATGTTTCATCAGAGCTTTCGGAGAAAATATTTAGAAAGATGCCTCCGATAATTGGTAAAGAGCTTGAAGCAGCTTTTGCCCTAAAACACCCGGGAAATACTGTAGGTGTTATCCCACGGATACATTTCACCTATCAGTATTTAGAAGAACAGTGTAAACGTGCTGCATTTCAAAGAAGTTTGAAAGATCTGACGATTTGTAAGAAGATACCTATCTCAGGATACTATAAGAGGGAAAAGAGGTTCGGTCTGAGAAAAGCCAAAAACTACAAGGGCAAACCTCATGAAACACACGTCAGAATTTTTAAGAAGAAGCACTCAGATAGACTTAAGAAATGTAAGTGCTTTATCTGCGGAGAAGAAGGTCACTTTGCAAGAGAGTGCAAAAGGAAGCAAGACAATATAGCTCGAGCAGCTATTATTGAGAATCTAGAACTTCCAGAAGATTGGGACGTTCTATCAGTCGAGTTAAATGAGCCAGATAGTGACGCTATCTGTTCTTTCTCCGAAGGAGAATATGGAACAGCGCATACGCTGTCAATGGACATGAATGATCTACCCTACGAATCTGCATTTATATTACTAGTAGAAGAGAACCCAGAAAACCCAGATGAAGAACTAGTATTGGTCGTAACAACAACAGCAAACTCAGAGAATAATTGGAGGACAAATATCACCTTACCAGAAGCCATGAATAATTGTGTACATCGCTGGGAGGATAACAGTCCTGATGTCACAAGAGGCTGTGAAAGGTGTACCTGTTGTAAGGAGATCACTAATCCCAGAATGAGGGCACACTGCAGGAGCTGCCTATTGACAGTATGCCCCATGTGTTCAAGGTTCAATTTAGGCAGGAAGCTTAACATCATCAAGTCAAATTTCCTACCATATAACGATAAAGACAGCCTGATAAAGGAGCTGCTTGAATACACGAGGTATCTACTAGCAGAGAACGATTATATAAGGGAGGAAAACACCAAACTGAAGCAGGAAATTGAAATCCTAAAGGGCAAACAAGACATAGAAGACTTAGAAGAAGAATTCCACAGACTAAGTCTAGAAGAAGATGAAAGAAGAAGAAAAGGAAAACACCCAGCCACAGAAGATGAACCTATTGAAGAGACACGTAAGCAGAGGGGAGTGGTATTTAAAGAAACTGAAACTGCAAATAAGTTATCAGCAGCAGATTTTCCGGAAGAATTTGCCACATTTGCTGACAAGATTGATCACCCCAAAGGGAAAAGAATACTAAACAGACTGTATAACATGGTGCTTATTATGGAAATCCCAAACGTAAAGCACTTCAGAGTACAGGCCATACTGGATACTGGCGCTACTGTCTGCTGCATAGACCAGGACTCGATTCCAGAAGAAGCACTGGAACCAAGCGCGTATCCGATCCTGATCAATGGTGTTAACTCGCAACAGCTAGCGAGTAAGAAATTAAAGAATGGATTTATGACTATTGAGGAGAATAGATTCAAGATACCCTTCACTTATGCATTCCCTATGAACAAGAAAGATGGAATTCAAATGTTAGTCGGATGCAATTTCATCAGAGCGATGCAAGGAGGAGTGCGTATTGAGGAACATACCATAACTTTCTACAAAAAGGCCACCTCAATCACCACCAGAAATGATACTGAAGTCTCAGCAATAGCAGCAATTGATGAGCTGAGCCTGACTGAGAATGAATATCTTGAAGTCTTAAGTGCTACAACTTATGATGAGTTTAAAGAATCCGAAAGATTCAAGGTGAAGTTTCAGCCACTTTTAAGAAGACTCGAAGAACAAGGATTCATTGGAGATGATCCCATTAAACATTGGTCCAAGAACCAAATTACCTACAAGCTGGATATTATAAACCCTGATTTAACAATTCAGGATAAGCCACTCAAGCATGTGACTCCGGCTATGAAAGATCAGTTTGATCGGCATATCAAGGCACTATTAAAACTTGGAGCCATCAGACCAAGTACTAGCAGGCACCGTACTATGGCTATCATAGTGAATTCCGGCACGACAATTGATCCTATTACCAAGAAGGAGGTAAAAGGAAAGGAGCGGATGATGTTCAATTATAGAACACTCAATGATAATACCTACAAAGATCGTACACCTTATCTTACATTTACAGCTAATGTGATAATGACAGAAGTGACAGGAATATTCGGCCTTATCGTCCAGCTCATGGATTGGAATTATTGCCTCAATTATTGTACTTGAGTGGGCCACTTTCTTTAGACAAAGTATGTGTTGCTTTGTCTAGTGCTGCTGATCATTTTGTGGCATATACAAGGGTCCATTTAGAATATTTTAGATCCTATCCTTTAAAACTATAAGTTAAAAGATGCCATCAATTTAAAACTTTTGAATCAACTTTCCATTTCCACTTTAGAAACAAAAGATAGCATGTCAGCATGTCAATTTGAGTTTTGGAATCATGTTTAATCACCAAAGAGTGTCACATAAAAGCTTACGTGCATTGTTCCAACATGTTTAATCATATTCAAGCATTTGTTAGCTACAAGTAGTTCTAGATTATCAGAATCTACAAAAACAATATTGGTCCAAAGTCTCCAAACATCTAAAACCCGTTAGTTAAGAATATCTAACCTTTACAATGATATTTACTGGTCTAACTTGTGTGATAACAAGCAAAGTAAAAGTTCAACCAAGGAAGAAAAAGGATCAAGGATACAAATTATATTACACAATGACTTTTAACAATACAACAAACATCTAAGTAGTTAGACATTGTAATAGCAACATTTCTTAAAATATTTAACTATAACAGTTATTATTCATGAAAAGAACCTGTTCTGATCAATAAGTTTTGCAGAATAATTGCATATAACCATTCATGGAACCAAGAAGTCTAGAAGAATAGTAAAATGAAAAGATTTATATGGGAGAAACTTTTGTGCCATAGGCAAAATGTCAAAGGAGACAGAATTGCATCACTCTTGAAGCAAAGTAATACAAACTCCTGAAGGTATTTCCAAACTGTATTTTACTTGTCCCATGAAAAACATCAGGGGAATGAACATATTATGTTTTGCAAACAGGTTTATGACCTTGCAGGCTTTAATATCAATAGTGGAACGAGATCTCTTCATCAGAATATTACTGTCCTTATTTTCTATGGCTACAATTATTAAGAATGAAAAATACAGAGTGGGATTTCAGAAATCCATTATCACATCTTTCATTTGAGCAACGTGATACTTGTTTTCAGCATCTATGATTCGTATCACTTATATAGATAGTAGAATTTTGTAAATCAGTTTTCCATATCTTATGGTCAACCTGTTTGGGTTAACACAATAACATGTTAAATGCACATGGATAGTATAAAAAAGGAATTTAATGGCTTACCAAAACAGCATAAACAAGCACCCTCTAGACCAATTTTACTAAAAGGAGATCCAAATGCCAGCTTTTGGGATTTTCGGAATATGATTAAAAAGATTACTTAATAGAATATAAACTGAGATGAGTACCAAAAGGATACAACTGCATAGCAAGGTTGTCCAATCCTTTCATTTCCTCATTTAACCTGCAAAGATAAACAAGGCAGCCCAGTAAGCATTTTGTGGCACTAATAATTTAGAGAACAGGACATGGGAATCAAGAGGAAAAGTATATTCAATCTCGTATTGTTGGTCAGGAAATAAGCTAATAAAACCTGAAAACACGTTTCATCTTTCATTTTCTTTTTCCAAAAAGAAAATTATATTAATTATCAATGAAAAAAAGAAAACAACGAATTAAGCACAAAGTTAAAATTGACAAAGCTGTTCTTAGCAAAGGTTGCAGATTGTAAGCTGAACTTGCAAGACCGAAACTGAGCACAAAGCTCCCATAAACTATGACCAACAAAAGTAAAGCATTCTAATTAGCATTAGGTGATCACATATGTAAACAGTGGGTCAAAATCTTGCAGATTGTAAGCAATAATAAAGTTTAAAATTAAAGGTGACATAGCTATGCTTAACAAAAGCTGCAGATTGAAAGCAGAACTTGCGAGACCAAAACATAGCAGAAAGCATCCCAATTCCCAATTAGCATTAGGCAATCACATTATTGAAACAGTTGATCAAAATCTTCAATACTTTGATTTGTATTTTTTGAAGGAAAGAATGACTACAGGAAGGATATATACTTGCATACATGTTACATGCATACACAATATCAGTATAAGTTCACATATAGGTTTGTCTAATCAGCTAAACAAATCCGGTCAATACAACCAGCCAGTCAGAACCCTGACTCTGCCCAGTTCAACATTTCTGTTCAAAGAAAGAAAGATTAACTGAGAATAAACAAAGGGGGAGGATGTATTGGCTTCCATGACTTAATGGGTGAAAATCATGGGAATCCCATAAACTTGAAACACCGCCATGAGCTGAGTGTTGTGAATCTTAAGTAACTTGATGCTTTTCACTGGGGCCTCTAGCGCTTATTTTCAGGAAAAAGATCATAAGCAACAATATATGGCATGAGATATGTGAGTATACAACTATACATACATGATGACAACTGTTAAGATTCACTTACATGTTACAATCTAAATAATATACTGAATGATTATCATGTCAAAAAGAATACTTTCCAATAACACCAAATTCAGAGAAGAATAAGTAATCATGTCATTATAGAACAAATCATGGAATAACAATTACAGAACTGTATAGAAGTAGTATACAAATGAAAAAATAAGGCATGTATTTTAGAATCTCGATATCTAATAACATACAAGACCTAACATAATTATTTCTGGTAAGTAAAAATTTATAATATGATCATGCATAAGATGTCCCAAAAGCCTGATTAGGCAAAAGGAATAAGAAACAAGCCACTAAATAAGAAAGTACCTCAGACATGAATTTATATAACGACTTCCCTTTGTTGCAGCATCAAGAGCTGCAATGAAAGAACAAATGTAAGAACCGAAGCTGAATTGACATTCATGGAAGACGTGCAACATGTTTCCTAGTTTAACCAGATAGTTGTAGCCAACAATACAAGGAATAACACTCAACCAAAAAAATAAGGATAAATTTCTTTCTAGTCCATATTTTGATAATTTCCAAACAATATTAAATCCCTAGTACAACCCATAGATGCATACAGTTTGTTAGAAGACAACAGTTCAAAGAGAACCACAAAAAAGTTCAACATATTCAGCAATAAGATAAAAATGGCCTAGGCATACTGCATACAGATAAGATACTGCTATGTGGTGGGCCTTGGCACCATTGTTGATTTGTTGTACCCCCAGCATCACCTGAGGGTTCAATTTGTAATGGTCTTGTTGCAACAAAGAATATGGTACGAAACTAGGAGTAGGACTATTTCCCTAGACCTATGATTGTTGGGACCTTGTGCAACAAGGTACCTTATCTAAATCCGAAAAGAAAAGGAAATACTCAATGCACGAGGCATTGACCAAAGTGGGGTATAGAGAGGGTCAATGTATGTAACTTTACCATCCTTAGATATGGTATTGATAGTAGTGAGTAGTGACAATAAGAAGGTTAAAAGACTAACGATAATTTATTGACAAGAATGTGCATTAGTTGTTATAAATTAAAGAGATACTAGTAAATATATCAAACTTAATGTTGTAAACAAGTTTTATGCATATAACTTTACCATGTTATCAAACATTATCAATAAAAAACTATAATAGATTATACATGTGCAAAATATTTGGTTTACCAGATACTTGTAGGCGGCCAACAACATCATTGAAGCACTGCATGTTCTCAAGTGAAGTACTAGTAACCTGAGGATGCTAAAAACTGTTAGAGACAAGAATAATTGATGAACGAAGTCAACGAACAAACAAGTGTACATAGTCCTTTCTATAGATGAGTTAAAGGAAAAAAAAAATCAAATCTTATGTAACACTAGTCTAATCATTCAAACTAGAAATTTTACTTGGTAGATACCACAATACCAAATAGCGCAAGATTCTTGTTGATAGATACCACAATACCAAATAGCGAAAGGTCAATGTTAGTAGGTACTAGGTAGTATAACAAGACATCTTGATTACAGATTAGGTAGCCAGAATTACTACGAATGCAGGATGGCAGGATGATAGCGTTAGAAATCAAATGTGTGATCCCAATCGGTGGAACGTGCATGTCTTTGCTCAAGCAGCAAATTGTGGTGTCCTAGATTTTATTTTTTGCATTAGGGAAGGGAAATCAACAACAAGAAACGCTAGCATTTCATCAATAAGATAAATATGTGCATCGAGTGGCAAAGAATTATTGATGCAGAAAGTGAAGTCGTGCATGAAGAGATTCTCGACGCCGCAGGGGATTCCATCCATGACCCTACTGGTCGGTCAAGAGAAAGAATAGGTAAACGAAGGGTGTCAAACCTCGGAGAGGGCGAGGCGGAGGGAAGAGAAGAGGGAAGCGTAGCTCTCGGCGATAGCGACGGAATCCCTCTCAACGATTTGCAGCGCCATCAGGATCTCCGCCGGAGCTGCCGCCACCGATGTCGTCGCGGAGGGCTGGCGCTCTCCGTGGCTAGGGGCGCAAGAGGAGGAAGAGGGAGGAGTTGGTTCCTCTTCTTCATCAATAACGGCAGCGTCCGCCGCTGGTGCTCTTTCGTCCGCCACTTCGTCTCCCTCCATGACGGATTTCCTTCGGGCAAGGGAAAAGCCGGCGACAGCAGAGATTTATATATATATATGTAGGTGACGTAACGTTTTTAAACGACTGTTACAACGCATATAACGGAGATACCCTCTCTTAAACCACAACGCATAGTGTCTTGTTACACTTTCTTACGCATCATTGCACATGTATAACACATATTTGATGAAATAGTTATAATGCATTCAAATTCTCATGATAGTAAAAGAAAGAGAGAAAAATAGTTCGAAGTATTTAGCTATTTTTAATATAATATATATTATATTTTTGTCCATTGTGAAGGAGTGTTAAGTTTATCTTTTATCACGATTATGCAAGAATATATGTGCTAAATCAAAATTTAAAAAGACAAAATACTAAAATCTTATTTAGGAGGGATTTTATATATGCTCAGGTCCACCATCTTATAATAATATTTGTCATAATTCCTAGCTCGTATTTACATGGTGACACTGACTAATTCTGCGCATCGTTGAAAAAGATGCACAGTATTAAGCTAGTCTCAAAAACCGGATGCATTTCTTCTTCCTAGTTCCTTGTTGCAAATATTATCAAGAAAAAATATGACAATGATTAGATCCAATGGGTAAACAGAAATGCACAATCATGACATTGTTGGACAGCTATCCGCTGGTCGGCACTGATCCTCGGAGCACCATTTCACCAGAGTCATCCTTCTCGAAGACCTTCTTAATCCACTCAGCCCACTTTGAACTGCGACTGCGAATATTACTGCCAGATGATGTTGGGAGAATCTCTTCAGCTCCAGCTCTGCTAGTCGTCAAATGATCGTCAAATGTGCCATAGGCTGATGGAGAGTATGCATCTGGCACGGCCATTATGATGGCACGCCGAAGTGCAGCCTTGTGCTCTTCACTGTGCTCCTTCTCAATGGTCTTCTCGCGCTCCATCCTTGGTTTTGGTGGAATCTCCATGAGTCTTTCCTTCTCCAGCATCAACTGCAAATTTTTAGAAGTTTCATGTTGTTGATCAATGATAGATAGAGACTCGTATTACAAGCTTCACTATAAATGTTTAGGCAGAATTTCACTACGTAGATTCCAGGAGCAAGGATGAGCTTTCTCCAACAATGTCCAAGATATAAAGAGGAAAAGTAGCTATACGACAAGTGGTCGAAGGAATTGTACAGATAAGATGGATTCCAAGTGGATATGTACTGCATAGCATAACATGTATGAATTGAACAACAGAAATAACCCCAAGTGTTTGATTCCAAACTGAGAGTGAATTTAACAAATTGCAAATTTGTAATTGATGTCAGATTCCGATGCCCAATCAATAGATCTTCTCTATGCTTGCAGAAATATCATTTGGCATGTGAAATGCATATTTAATGCATGGAACTAAAGCATGCAGCAGCGAAGGAAAGTAGAGGCACCAAAGTTGTAATACTTATCTGAATGGAACTACTGAGGTTGTTTGCTGTGCATGATCAGAGGGATATGATAACACAATTACACTAAAGGAGAACTTGTGAGATTATTTTGCATCCATTATTGTGAGTGGGAAAAAGCAACCATATAGAGTTACAATAGAATAATATTAAGCCTTAATACTAGAATCCAAATTAATAAGATATCATACTAACCAGTAACCAGTATGCGCACTTAGTTCACTACATTCTTTTATGCTAAGAAAAACAATGTTTACCCATCAATTAATGGTTTCCTAATTATCACTCAGAAACTGAATAGCATTAGTTGGATGAGAAGAAAAGGCATTAAATATACAATACTCACATCTAAGGCCTTCTGGGCTTCTCTCTCTATCCAAATAATGGCATGGTCAGACGTGGCATTGCAGGAAAGAACAACATGTTCAAACCTTCCATCGACCGGCACAGCAGTTCTTACAACTGGTGGGTATCTTCCACACCTGTGACAGTGAAGAACCCAGAGTCATTCAACATGTTGAGACCAGCCAATGCTAAGAGGAAAATGAAGCATCAACAGAGTGAAACCTTATATTAGAATAACCATAGCTACAGAGATAAGAAGGCTACAAAATAGAACTTAGATATTGAAGCTTCCATAACCTTGTCAAGCACGTGCGCAACCTTAATCTGATTACTATAGATCTGAAGGAAATTATTTTTAAGATGTAGTTTAAGGCAACATGCCAAAATATACTTGCAACGATGACTGGCTTGGTAAATTGTCAACAAGATGTAGTTCAAGGCAGTGTAGAGATGGTCGGGATTGAGACTTGGAAGATATAGCATAAGCATCAAGGAATACTAGAAGGTTTGCGGAGATACAAAAACCATATAATGACATCAGCTAAATATGGAACAAAGATCCTGGTAGAAATAGTTCCTAAATATTTATAGAATGTTGATATACCGATTAATAGAAGAGATGTGTGGTATTTCAAAATTTGCACAAGGTTTCAGATCATGCTTGTCAATTATGCCACTGAAGAGAGCGATTTGACAGCTGGAAAGCGAGATGCGGTATTCTGCTTGTGCAACTGTCTTGGCGGTTTTTATTTATTTTTGATACATGAAGCATACTTTATCCATTGTTGTGCTTAATAACCTAACAAACCTCAGCTAATGGACTTAGTCTAATACCACGATGAAGACTAGGAGCTCGAGACTATTGCAGCTGACAAACTTCACAGTAATCTAGTAATCATTTCAATCACATAACACATATATGCTATCAAAACCCAAATGATCATTATTGACTAGAAAATACAGTCACACTATCTCCAAAAGCTTCTCTAAAAGATTCTAATTAAGTTCAACTCTTTTTTTTGTGTTAAGAAATTAGTGGGCCTAACTCCACCCCAAAAGCTAGCTCATGGGGAGAGGATTGCCCAAACTATTTAAAGACTATCTTGGCCATATTTTTAATCAATGTGGGACTTTAGCACACCCCCCTCACGCTCAGGATTGGACATTTGGAGCGTGGAGTTTTGCAGGATTGGACATTTGCGGGTGGCACAATATCAACCACAGGATAGGCTCTAATACCATGTTAAGAAATATTTTTAATCAATGTGGAACTTTAACATTTTGCATAACAAGTTTTACTAGAAATTAGACAAGAAAATGATTTATATCATCATTGACTTTGCTCAAGATATTTGTAGTAATACATTACACATTAAGTGAACATATTTCTATAAGATCATATCTATGGAAATATTTGTTATTTGTTTATACACAAGGTGGGCTGTGTATAGGGTTATCCAGCTATCCAGTTCTTTTCATTCAGGCTTGTCTATGATGCAATCTCTAGATCAAGTACCTAGACTAACATGTATAAAAAAAATGCCCATCTCATTTTTCTCTTCTAGGTAAAGTACCTTCATCTTCTTTTTCTTTTATTTTTCTTTTAATTGTTATGTCTAACCAAATCTTTTGCACATAAACTCAAGGTAAAAAAGTTGTTGATGCTAGCTTTCAGCCATTTATAATAGAAGCATGTGAAGGTGTTACCTGAATGGCTTCCTCTCAACAATGTGATAAAGCCTTCCTGGTGCATAGAGCCTTCGGGGATCTCTTAACATATCATCTTCCGGTATGCATGTGTCCCCCATGCATCTTAGACATAACAGGCATGGTAAGCTGTCCAAAGAAAATCACATCAACCTTCTCAAACAAAAAATATATGAAATAAGAGTTTGCAGGACATCAAATTATACAAGCATTTGACTAATGTGGTCTTTCTTGTGCAAGGATATCCTTACGGAAAAACATGGAGAAAGAAGCAGGGAGCAAGTCCATCAAGTAACAATGATCAATAGAAAAGAATGAAAGTGAGGCTTTAGCTATATTGAATAATCAGGTCAATGATTATCCTCCATCCATAAGAATTGATAAATTCTTAGAAGGATTAAGCTATGCTAGTATGCCTTGAAATTTGGTGTTTCAATTAGCTACTTGCATCTATTGCATGCTATGCCTTAATGGCAAGATGTATGTTAAGGTTCCATATTTGGGCACAGTTACCCATCTCAAGCAGATTCATCTTGAACAGATTTGTCTGTTACATGTAGGACTGGCACCTCACTCATTCAATAGTCTATTTTCACTAATGGACAAGAACTTGAATTTTCAGAAATCCAAACAGTTAAGTTGTATGTATATCTAGGATAACAGATGGCATATACAAATTTTCTCCGAACAAGTTGTAGGCATTATAGGGGAAATTTTGCTATTCAGAGGTGACTCATATACCACTTAAAGATTATCCACAGTTCAATAACCATCAGTAAGATTCCTTATGACAGATTTCGACCATGTTTATTGATTCTTCATCAACAATATAGAATATTTGGCTGAAGCTTAAGTATTTCTACTTACCAGCATATCTTATGATTCTATTAGACATGCCTCAGTCCATGACCATCTAATATTTTACATTATTATACATTCCAATACCTCATCAGAATGAAAAGTTGAAGGGTCAGTTAACTTATGTTGCAAAAGAGTATTATAAATTAATATAAGAATCAGGGTTTGTCTGATAGGAGTCTATGCAGATTCCCATAGAATTTTTATCTACCTAAAGATTTAGAAAAGATTACAGAGAACTTCCATTAAGTGGATAACATCAGGTACTTATATAGCATCCGTACCAGCACCAGAATTTGGCATCTCTCTCCATGTATCTCTCCTCTTTAACACATTGCTGCCCACTTTTTAACAATGTAAACACTCCACAAGACATCCACTGGTTTTAGAATAAAAAGTTGGATAAATTAAAGAAGATAATTTATTGATCAAAATGTCAAGCAATACAAGTTGGGCAAAACACTTGCAAAAGACGGAATATAGCCATCACAAATATAAGTGTTATTTTAGTTTTTTACTTCTGGTAGTCTTGAGTCTGACAATTTCTTAGAACTTATGCTACATATAAAGAACGTAGACAAATAGTTGTATATTAGACGTTCTTAACATGGACTAATGAATAAATTGTGCAAAAACAGAAGATGTCTAATAGTAACTAGGATGAGTTTAATTGTTTTCCATTTTTGTCATGTACTTCAGCATCCATTTTATTCTACTAAAATCATCAAATGACATAAGGCCTTACTCTAAAGATGAGATATTAATTTACCAGAAAAGTGACTTGAACATATCTTCCAAAGGTGTAGCAGTTCGAGGCAAAAAATCATCCTGGGTAATGGAAACCATCGCCAAATCAGTTGCAACAACCAAAAACAAAAAAGTATAGCTAGAAGATAGAAGATAGAAAGTCAGAATAAATTCCAAGCTTATTGTGTGTACATTACTTAACACAACTTTTATGTTATTAATAACAATTCATTACAAAAGCCCACAATTCATCCAACAAAAAAGGACTGCTGAGTGAGAAAAATATTGATAGATTATGCATCTTTCATTTTCTTTCTATTTCTTTTCATTTTCTATATATTTATTTTCTTTAATAACAGCAAAATATGAATATTCTTCCATTCATATCAATTTTACTAGAGAATGTATTTTCTAGTAAGTAGCTGCTAGAGCATTAGACCTACAAAATTTCTTTCCATTTAAATGCTTCATCTAGGATCATGATTGAATGGCAAGTGGCTCCTAGATTATGCATTACAGCTTTACCAATAAATTATCAGAATCATGATAGTCAATCCTATTTTGGGTTCCAGTAACCTATTTACAGATCAACATTAGTATATAAATATCAATTTGACTCCAAAAACCATCACATGGCACGTCTATCAAAATAACTGCTTGGTTTGCTCAATAATATACTTATTGATGATCTCCAATTTCAGCATAAATAGAACTACGGCTTAAGACGCTTTACTTTAAAATTCCTTTTTCAGAAACTCTTTCAAGGAAATTTCGTTCACATCAGTATAATGCAAAATAATAAGCAAGAAGAATAGGTGTAGCATTGGAGAAAAAAGTTATTGCCTGAAGAACCACTGAGTTAATAACATCTGCATATCTGACAGCCAGGTTAAGCGAGACACATCTTGCAGGTGCAATTGCAAAGCACCTAATCCTCTTCCTCTCCACATCTCCTAATTTATCCAGACTATGAACAGCCACCATTGTTAGCAGTGCTGCTACCCCAGAACCCAGAGAATGTCCGGCAAATGTTAGCGTATACGCTGGATTCTTCTCCAACAATTCCTTCAAAACTTTGCATTCAGCATCAAACACCCACTCAGCTGCTCTTAGTAACCCATTGTGAACGAAGCCACCGAAAAATTTCCCCTTTCCGAGCCTATTATCCAATAGCACGGCATAATCGCCCTCTTGAGCAAAATTAAAACCTCTTATTGCGAGGACGATATCAGCATTCTTGTGATCGAGATAAATCAAATATGGTGGTGCACGGCCATGGGTGTCCTTGTATGTCTTGCGGAGGACGACCCACCGGGTATCGATGCCATAGCCTCCTGGTGGCGCCCACTGAGGATCGTCAAGATCATCCTCATAGACGGCGAGAATGAACCGGCAGAGTCGAGGCACCGGCTCGAACTCGACGGCCGAGGCGAGGCCCCAGGTCTCGCTGTCATGGCCGGCACTGTGGAGAAGACGCTTCCAGGCCCATCGTGCGCACGCGAGGCAGTACACACACTCGATGACAGGCAGGCAGCAAGCGAGTGACATCGACAGGCGAGCCTTATAGGTGGTCAGGCATTCCGGTGGAAACTACATAGCTGCCCTCAACCTTTTTGATGAAATGACAACGACAGCCAGAATGGGATTTCTTGATGTTCTATAATTCATATATTCCCAAACAAGAAGGTAGGAATTCCAGCGACATCTCTTCGTGGTTGTGAGCTACAAAACAGGCAAAACCTGCAGAATTTGCAGCAAAATTCTAACAGGGAAGAAAAAATTGAATCTGCAAACAAGAAAAACGCTTGCAGGAGCCAAAGAATGGATTTTTTTCAAGTGAAGACCTGCTAATGAATAAAAGAAGATGACAAAAAATAGGGATTTTCACAATAGGATGTTCTCGATAGGAGAAGCAGCTTCGGGAAGCGAACAAATTGAGGAGAAAGGGTAGGAAATATCCACTTACAAATGAAATATCGTTATGGGCGTGAAATAAGTACTTGAATTCCTATTTTCTTCTCCAGATATTTTTATCGCTACAAATGTATAATTCGGGAGGCGAGGGAGAAGACAGGAGCGAAGGTTTGTCGATGAAGGTAGCAGAGATGTGTGGATTTGGAATGACTCTGGCGGAAGCGAGGGAGCAATGATAACCTCGCGGAGAGGGAGATGTGGTAGATGCGAAGTGAGGACTCTTCCACAGGAGCGGACAGACAGAAAGGGCAAGCAGATGCAACTAGAAGTCAAAACGGGCACGCACCGGCAGGATTAGGTGCTCGGAATCTAGTAGTTGCGGTCTTGGATTCAGGGAGCATTTAGCGTAGTTTGTAATTGAGAAATTGAATTAATCAAAAATTTTACATTCTACCTAAGATTTTAAAATTCGTATATAAATATAATAATATTTACATTCGTTTATATCATCTATCAAATCATCAAGTGTCATATGAACTTAGCTAACGTTGAGATAAACGACGTTTGCGTGGCCTGACGGCTGCATACGTGGTCTGTCTAATTATAGGTTCGTTATGAAAAATATATATATATATATATATATGATATCACATATTTTTCTCTCTCTTCTCTTCTTCTTCCTCACTTCTTCTTCCACCGCCACTCTCACCTTGCACCACTACCTCCCACAACCCTCTTGGCAATCTCGAGGTCATGTTCGACCATAATCTTCACCGGGTCCTGAAAATCCACCTTGGGCTTCCAGCTATGGGTGAAAATAGGTCAGGCGACCTTGTCAAGGGTCTGTGGCCTAGCTTGGCATCTTTAAAAAATATCATGCCTAGGCTTATTTTTAGGTATATTTTTCTTGTCAGGCCAAACCCAAGCTCACTATAAGGCCTATTGAGCCTGATAGACCGGCTTGAATCAGTTAAGATGGTATATATAATAAATATATAATTTATTAGTTTATTATATATTTACATTATATATAATAAAATATATATTTTAATTCAATAAAACAATAACTATTGTTGTTATGTTAAAATTTATTGTTATCATTTTTATATTAAAATTTAGAAGTAGGTTTTATAAACATGTTTCAGATTTTAGCAGACTTTATAAACAGACCGCAGGTCAGGCTAGACCTATGAACAAACCAGGCTCAGGCCGAAAAAATAGCCTATAACAGGCCACGGGCCAGGCTGATGCCTATTTTTTACTATACATGCTTGGTCTGTTAAGGTGAAGGTTTGGCCTGTTTCCACCCCTACTTTCAGCCGAGTGCCTTCCTCGCCTTGGTAGAGTCGCCCTTAAGACTGTCGACCTCGGCGGGCCGGAAGTAGCAGGGATCAATCACGGCGTGGTCCTTCCAATCGAGCCCCATGTGGCCAAAAGCGGCCTAGAGGAACTACTCCACGATGTGGGACTCCTCGGTAGCCACCACGTAGTCGTCGGTAGGCCTCGCAGTAGTTCATGGTGTACCAGTAGGCGGCGACCTTGGCGGTGGCGTAGGGGGAACGGGGGTGGAAGGGGGTGGATTCGGACTACGGGGGTGGGGTGGAGCCAAACATCTCAGAGGAGCCGGCTTGGTAGTAGTAGGCGGGGCGGGGGGAGGAGTGGACAGCCTCTAGGAGGCAGAGGGCTCTGGTGGTGACCACGTCGGCGGTGTAGTCGGGGATCTCGAAGGAGACGACGACGTGGGACTAGGGCGGCGAGGTTGTAGACCTCGTCAGGGACGAGAGTGTCGATCCAATGGTGGAGGGAGGATGCATCAGAGAGGTCGGCGTAATGGAGCTTCATTTGGGCCTTGGCAGTGTTGGCTTTAGGTTTTCAACATTAGCCTTAATCTCGATCTTGATAGTTTTGATGATAACAAACATGGAACTAATGATTTCATTAAGAACATCTTTCAGGTTCCATATCGACTAGCGTTCGATGTCCTCGATCGGATAAATCAGAGAAATCGCGAAATCGAAGGGACATTGATCGTCGCACTCGGGTTCATCGTGGAAGTTTCTCGAAGATCGACGAGTGCACCAAAGTTGCTTGGACGAGTCCAAAGATCAAGTCAAAATCTCTCCAAGATGATGCTCGTTGAAAGCCGGAACCTGGAAACGAAGCGCGGAAGAAATAGGCTGAAGAAATAACATTCAGCCTAGGTTCGGGCGACCGGTCGATTGACCGATCGAAGGTAAAAAGGTAGCAGAGCTACTTCGGTCGACCGATGGAAGCCCAAAATGAGCAGTAGCTCGGGCGATCGACCCGTCGATCGACCGACCTACTGATTCTCGCGACGCAAGATTGCGTCGATCCACCGACGGGTCGACCGAATAGTGAAAGAATCGAATCGAGGCTAGCGGTTGACCGACCTGCATATGAGCCGTGATGCAATACCGCGATAGTCGACCGACGGGTCGATCAAAAATCATGGATCGCTCGATCTGCGTCTAGCGGTTGACCAGTCGGTCGATCGATGGGTCGACCGAAAATCATGGATCGCGCGATCTGCGTTTGGCAGTCGACCGACCACAGGGTAAACATAAGTGGTCGAATGACCGATCGACCGGCGCTTCAGCCGGCGGCCTGTAACGGATAGTTTTTTATCCGTTGAACGCTGTTTCTTCACCTAGGTACAAATACACCCAGGTATGATTCATTTGTTCTCCTTCCTGATTTCTACATAATTTATTGAGCATTTAAAGGGAGTTTAAAGCCTTCCAAACGATTAAAAAAGGCGCGTCTAATTCTTCTACGAGTTCTTCTTCAAGCGTCAGCTGATTCCTCAACTCGCGATTCAATTCGAGATCATCCCCTCGACGAGTTGAAGGTTCCAAAGGCTTGGAAAAGAGTAGATAATATTGTTTTACTTCAAGCTCTTTTCCCTTGTAATTTTAACTATTCTTTAAATTGTTTTTGATTTGTGCGTGATAGACCTAGGCTGTTAGGTCTTGATTGGAAGTGGTATCCTTGGTATAGGAGTAAAGCCACTTGTGTAATAAAATGTAGTTGTTATTAGGATTAGTTTAGTTGTCTCTTATGGTTGAGGTGGAAGAGGACTCTCGATAAGAAGTCGGAGACTTCCGGGTGTGGAAATGACTTAGGTCAAGAGTGCGTCTCTTCGGTGAAAAGTCCTCGTGTGTAAGGGAAACATAAATTAATTTAGTAAAAGTAGTTTGAAAATCCTAAGCGGAGTGCTTAGGTAGTGGAGTAGGCATTGGGGCCGAACCACTATAAATATCATGTTTGCATTATTTTAAATTGTGTGTGCTTAATTGCTATATATTGCTTCCCCATTCCATCGCATAATTGCATCTTGCCTAATCGAGTTAAGTAAATGATTAAAATTGAATTTAGGCGAATAGTTTAGTAAACACACTATTCACCCCCCCTCTAGTGTCGTCATTTCGCTAATATTTGGTATAAGAGCGGGTCGTAGATTGTGATTTCACCATCCCTTCTACAATTCATCTTGATCTAGAAATGGCTCTAGAGTCAGTAGCGTCTAGACCTCCTAGGTTCGATGAATTAAACTTTGGTCTTTGGAAAGGAAGAATGTATACATTCTTAAAGACTCAAGGTTTAAGTGTTTTTAATATGGTTAAGTCAAAATACATAGAACCTAAGAAAAATATGAATGCATGGACCCAAGAATAAATTAGCATGTTTGAATTAAATGCTAAAGCTACAAATTGCTTATTTTGTTCTTTGGATGATATGATTTTTGAAAAGATCATGCATTGCACTTCCGTTTTTGATATTTGGACTACTTTAAATATGCTTTATAACTATGCAAAAACTGAAGAGCTCAAAACATTTGATGAGGGGAGTGATGACAATTGTCATCTACCCAATACTAACATGGTTTTTAAAGCCCATAGTGTCTCCAGTCATAGGAGCACCAAGAGTCGGAAGAGAAATGTGATATGTCACCTATGCAATGAGAAAGGGCATGTGAAAAAAAATTGCCCTAGTATGAAGAGCAAGGCAAGAAGGAGGTCAAATGCTTCCACTCACTCACGTGCATCAAGTAAAGCATCCTCACACCATGATCACGAAGTCAACATCATGAACGTTAATGAGGAGGTATGTTCTTCCTCTAGTCATGATAACAAAAATGGTCGTATTAATTCATCTAGTTCTCATGATGTTCTTTATGATGAATTAATGAATGAATATAAAAGCATGTATGTCTTGCTTGTTAGAAAAGATAAAAAAACAAAAAAATAAAGAAAGAAAACTCAAATCTTAGCTCTCAATTGCATGATGTAAAATTACAAAACGAGAAGCTAAGAATTAGTGTTAACAATCCATGTCATGATACTTTAAGTATTGATACTAAGGATTTGAAAAATAAAAATGACATATTAAAGAATGAAAATAACATGTTGAAAACTCAATTGCATGCTATTCATAAATCAATGAATGATTTGAAAAATGATGTTCAAAACCTAAACAAGAAAATGAATGAAATAAAAAATATTTCCTCATTTAAGAATTTTAGTAGAAATGATTTTTCAAAAAGGAATGTTCATGCTAATGTTAAAGCTCATGTTAAACATTCCACTCTTAAACCTCATGTTCAAAATAAAAAGATTTCATCTAAGAATGCTCATGTTCATCATGCCTCCTATGTTAAGCATTCTAACATTAAATCTCATGTCCATACTAAAAAATAAAAAGAAGAGATTTAATGGACATTGTTTTTATTATGGTGTTTATGGGCATGTTATACATGAGTGTGCATTTAAAATGAACCAAAGTGTTGTGAAAACACTTTGGGTAGCTAAGCCCACTAACCCCCAAGGACCCAAAGTCATTTGGGTACCAAAAATTTCTTCTCTTATAGGAGGAGTCACCACACAAGGGTAAAGAGAATTGAAGAATTAAAGTTGACCAATGAGTTGAAGGAATGATCCTTACATGGTTGCAACTTCAAAGTCTTCATCCACACTAGATGCCTATGGTAAATTTGGCATCAAACTATTTGGTATCATCTCCTTTCTTTAGATTGATTCATTTTAGTTGGAGATTATGATACATGCTTTAAATTGATTATTCTTCCCCGCTCTTGTAAAAGAGTTCTCTTTGAAAACATTTTTGATTTTATGATTTCCCAATCTCCTCGGAGACCCCGTGGCCTGTAATGGGCCTAAGCGACCTTGCGGTTCTAAATCATAGGCTTTTTTGTGACTTTCGGTTTTCAACCAATAGGAAGGGTTGGAGATCATATTTTTCATATATTATCTTTGTGATCTCTTAAATTCGTTTTGGTATCACTTGATTTTATTTGAAACGAATTCGAAATAATTTAGCAAAGTAATCTTTGATAATGAAACTTGATGCCTATCTTTGCTTTTTGGTTGAGTTAGCTTGCTCAGTAGCTATATTTTCTCTAAAAATATTAGTGTAGCTTACTTGCAAGTTATATATTTTTAGGAAGACTAATAACTAAATAAAATATATTAGTTTGGCTAAATTCATGGATGAGGTATGTTTTTGGTTATTGCATATTACTAGTCTAATACCTCAATTTTCATGGTTGAACTATGTCTCTATACTCATGATTAGAGTTACATATAAAATCCTTGATTTCTCATGAGTAGGTAGAATATTAGCACTTAGGTAAATTTCATCAAATGAAACTTGCTCTAGGTTGATACTTGCTATTAGAGACATTTCTTTAAGACCAAACTAGTTAAACTTGTTTAGGGACCTTATGCCTCAAATGGTTCACATCTTGATCTCTTAGATTCATTTTGATATCATGATAAAAAAAAAAAAATCTTTAAAATGAATCTTTAACTATCTAGCATAGGTTAAGGTTTTAAATGAAACATTGTTTTGAACCTTTGCTATTTAGTATGTTATCTTGCTAAGTTGGCATATTATTTCATCATGCTACTAATGAAGCCTTCTTGCAAGTAAACAAAATGATAAGAATTGGAAAGATATGCTATCTAAAAGAAAATGAAAAAATGATATGAAAAGTTGGGCAAAATTTCTAAGAAAAATGTATGTTTTACTTTTGCAAAAATATTTGTAAAATGATTGAATATTCATGTTTAATGATGTCTCTATATACTCATGATTGATTATGCATGATGAATATTTGATTTTTCATGAGTAGAAAATAATTTGATAACTTAGGCAAATTTCATGATAATCTTGATTAAATGAAACTTGCTCTAGGTTAAAATTCTTGTTAGAGACCTCATTTTAAGTTAAAATTTGATGAACATGTTTAAAATACACATATCACATAAGTCTAGAAAGTTAAAATTAAAAATTCATGTCTAGATTAACAATGCGATATCTATATCACTTTAGGGGACTTAAGCTTGAAAAGCTTGGTCCAAGTCAACAAACCACAATTGGTATCAATTGACTTGAATATTTCATTTTAAGTCCAAATCTTCATAAACATGTTTAGGAATAGGTATGACATGTTTCCATGCTCTTAAGATGATAAAATTCATATGGATATAAGTAAAATGACAATAGAGGTTAAGTCTTGTTTACCTTTCTTGAACTATGTTGACCCAAGACAATGAGTTGACTTAAAGGTCTCATTTATGATCCATATTTGAGGAACATATTTAGATTTACTCATGTTAGGTATCCATAGGTTCAAATTTGAAAAATCATGAGTAAATATTAAGATTGAAACTTAGCAAGTTTCATAAAAACTAATTTAGTTTTAAATGAAACCATGCTAGGTTGATATCTTGACTTAAGAACTTAATTTTTATTTCAAACTTAATATATACTCTTTACATGACCATCATGTGGTGTCATGAAAGTTTGAATGAAAATTGAAAAAGTTTTAGGAAAAACTAACATTTACAAAAATACCTCTTCAATCTATATTTGGTATCAAATTTCAGTTATTTTTAAAAAAATATAGAAAATTGATATTGAAATGATACTTGAAGCTACACCTTCACTGAAAAATCTAGAATGTTGTGTAAAAATTTCAAAAAGTTTCATCAAGAATCTAAATTTTAGTAAAATTTTGAAGTTGGATTTGCAAAATAAAAAGTATCATCTTTTAAAATATCAATTTTTTCAATACTTTGATTTTTCTTAGGAAATTTCAAATGAAAGTTGGTGTATACCATTTTGATTATGTTTCTAATATCATTCAAACCATTGATTGAGTAAAATCATTTCTAGGAATGATTTTGAATTCTTGAATGATAGCTAGAAACTACATTTGATATGTTTTGATTAGAATCAATATAGGATGAAAAATGGACTTTGATTTTTAAAATTCATTTTAAGCTCAAATTTGATACATGCATCTCAAATGACTATTCAATAATTAGTATCAAATTTTTCATTCCACAATTGGTATCAAAATGAGAATTCTATAATTGAAATAATAAAAAATTCATCCAAAAAATTTGGTTTAAAAAATATTTGTTAAAGATATAATTTTAATTAAACTTAAAATGGTGATTTTTGAAAACTAGAAATATAAGTTGACCTAAGTCAACAAAGTAAGTTAAAAATTTATCTTAAGCCCAAACTTAATTCATAGACTTACACTATCTCATGTTTGATGTCTAAATGCCTAAATATGAGAAAACATGAGTAGATAGCAAAACTTGAGACTTAGCATTTTCATAGTTTTCATGCTTATGTCAAATGAAAACATGCTAAGTTCAAAATTTGATTAAATGACATTAGTTTCACTTCAAACTTGATATACATGATTTGAATGACCATATCTTGATATTTTAAAAGTTTGAATGAAATCAAAAATATCATGAAAAAGATAAACTACAACATTGGTAGCATACTTGATTTAGGCTTGAATTCTATCTATTACTTCTTGATATCATGTATGATTTAAGTTGGTATCATGTTAATTACGTGTTTTCCATCCCTTAGTTGAGATTTTCATGCTTCATGAAAAATAATTTTAGAAGTCTCAACTTCATGATAAAAATGTGTTCTTCATCCCTTTGATTAGATAGACATTTCTTGCCCTTTTTGATTGATGTCAAAAGGGGGAGAAATGTATAAGAAAATAGGGGAGAAATGTATAAGTCAAAAGGGAGAAAAGTATAAAGGGGAGAAAAATATATGAAATCCATGCATATAGATAGAGAGAGTTTATTTCATAGATATGCATATTGATAGGGGGAAAAATCCCTTAGTTGATATCCTATATGCTTTAATGATATATTTTTTTATGGATGTTTGTCATCATCAAAAAGGGAGAGATTGTTGGCTTTAGGTTTTCAACCTTAGCCTTAATCTCGATCTTGATACTTTTGATGATAACAAACATGGAACTAATGATTTCATTAAGAACATCTTTCAGGTTCCATATCGACTTGCGTTCGATGTCTTCGATCGAATAAATAGGAGAAATCGCGAAATCGAAAGGACATTGATCATCGCGCTCGGGTTCATCGCGGAAGTTTCTCGAAGATCGACGAGTGCACCAAAGTTGCTTGGACGAGTCCAAAGATCAAGTCAAAATCTCTCCAAGATGATGCTCGTTGAAAGCCAGAACCCAAAAACGAAGCGCGAAAGAAATAGGCTGAAGAAATAACATTAGCCTAGGTTCGATCGACCGATCGATCGACCGACCGAAGGTAAAAAGGTAGCAGAGCTACTTCGGTCTACCGAGCGATCGACCTATGGAAGCCCAAAATGGGCAGTAGCTCGGGCGGTCGACCGATCGACGGGTCAACCGAATGGTGAAAGAATCGGGTCGAGGCTGGCGGTCGACCAATCGATCGACCGACCTGCATATGAGCCATGACGCAATACCGCGTTTGTCGACCGACGGGTCGATCGAAGATCGCAGATCGTGCGATCTGCGTCTGGCGGTCGACCACTCGATCGACCGACCACAAGGTAAACAGAAGCGGTCGAATGATCGGTCGACCGATGCTTCGATTAGCGCTTCAAACGGCGGCTTGTAACAGATAGTTTTCTATCCGTTGAACGTCGTTTCTTCACCTGGGTATAAATACACCAATGTATGATTCATTTGTTCTCCTTCCTGATTTCTACAGAATTTATTGAGCATTTAAAGGGAGTTTAAAGCCTTCCAAGCGATTAAAAAAGGCGCGCCTAATTCTTTTGCGAGTTCTTCTTCAAGCGTCATCTGATTCCTCAACTCGCGATTCAATTCAAGATCATCCCCTCAACGAGTTGAAGGTTCCAAAGGCTTGGAAAAGAGTAGATAATATTATTTTACTTCAAGCTCTTTTCCCTTGTAATTTTAACTGTTCTTTAAACTGTTTTTAATTTGTGCGTGATAGACCTAGGCTGTTAGGTCTTGATTGGAAGTGGTATCCTTGGTATAGGAGTAAAGCCACTTGTGTAATTAAACATAGTTGTTACTAGGATTAGTTTAGTTGTCCCTTAGGGTTGAGGTGGAAGAGGACTCTCGATAAGAAGTCGGAGACTTCCGGGTGTGGAAGTGACTTAGGTCGAGAGTGCGTCTCTTCGGTGAAAAGTACTCGTGTATAAGGGAAACACAAATTAATCTAGTAAAACTAGTTTGAAAATCCTAAGTGGGGTGCTTAGGTAGTGGAGTAGGCATTGGGGCCAAACCACTATAAATATCGTGTTTGTATTATTTTAAATTGTGTGTGCTTAATTGCTATATCTTGCTTCCTCATTCCATCGCATAATTGCATCTTGCCTAATCGAGTTAAGTAAATGATTAAAATTGAATTTAAGCAAATCGTTTAGTAAACACACTATTCATCCCCCTCTAGTGTCGTCATTTCGCTAACAGGCAGTGTAGTGTCGTTGCAAGGTGACTTTAACGCTATTGTGTGGGTTGAGGCCGTCGGTGACTGAGACCATCTTCGTGTGTATGACTTTGGAGACAGTGGCCATGCACGAGTTGTGTCGGACCACTGCGGCACCGACCCCCTAGTTGCTGGTGAGCAGCCCTCCACATCTCGGTGCAGGACATTCTTGAATGACAGCCATGGAGGCGGAGTTAGCACAACAGAGACAGATGATGGAGCATACGAGATAGATGATGGAGAACATGTAGACACTCCTGACACAGTTTGTGGGTCACTTCAACATTGAGTTATCTCCTCTATTTGATTTATCCTCCTCGACCCATTCTCCACCATCTATTAGATTGTATTTGATGGACTTGGTTTGATTACTTTGGAAAAAATACTTATTTTGATTACAATTTGAAAAATACTTTGCATGACGACAATGTTGCTTAATTTTAGTTTGTATAAATAAAAATTAATTCATGCTTTGTGCTTCGTTTGTTGTACAAACGGTGTGTATTTAAATATTAAAATCAAATTTTAGATTTTTTATTTGGAAATAGGGAAAACACATTATTGACAGCTTACTAACGACACGTGTTCTTGCTAATCGAAAGGAACAATCAACGATGGTTGGGTCGACTGTCACTGTTCTCTAACTCATTAGCGATTATCCGAGCGGTCGTTGCTAATGTTATACTCCAGCGATGGTCGAATGAATCGTCACTGATAATATTATTTACAATAGTTGAAGCGACCATTGCAAATTATCAGCAACAATATCTTCGATCACGGGCTTTAGCGATGATTTCTGTCGTCGGTGATAACCATCACCGACGGCTTATAGCAACGGCTAGAGTCGTCGGTGATGATTCATATTCGTGCAGTGATATACATCCCTGCAATAAATATATACATGAGCCATAAGTATATTCATACAAAATTTAATGCCATTTAAATGAACCATAAGTATATCCATGCAATAAATATATGAGTCTTGTTATATTCTCTTAATAATCAATCTAATAATCCTCCTAATCACTCACGACATGAGTAGTAATTTCATCAATAATCATGAGCACTTTATTATATGTGAATATTAGGAGAATTATAAGACACATGAATTATGAGAATTTAGCATTTACTTAAATATATACATCTATATCTAGATCATGTCCATAACATCAAATAAAAAATTATTAGAATATGGCAGCATATGTAACCTATAAATTATTGGAATATAACACTGTATGTATAATAAATTTGTTATTTACTAGATTTTTTTAAAAATAATATGTCATTTATGAATTAATAAATAGAAAAATATTTAATAAATATGGATAATAATGGTAATTTTTATCATCTTAAATGGTATAAATATCTTTTGATCTCAAAAATAATTTAGGCTTAATTATATTTTTGGTCTCTCAAAATATCATATTTTTTTTATTTGGTCTCTTATTTTAAAAAACTTTTCGTTTAGTTCCTCATAAATTATTTTCGTTTACATTTGGTCCCTCTGTTAATTTTGATGTTAAGTGCCAACATGAAATACTGACATAGACTAAAGAGGAACCAAACAGAAAAAATAAAATATTTGAAGGGACTAGATGAAAAAAAATAATAATTTAATAACATAAAATATAATAATATACATTTTAATAACCTAAAGCATAACAATATAAACTTATGATTTAGTTTATTAATTATTATTTTTCATCTAGTCATTTAAAATATTTTATTTTTTTCTATTTGATCCTCTTTAGTCTATGTCAGCATTTTATGTTGGCACTTAACATCAAAAATTAACAGATGAATCAAACAAAAATAATTTTTTTTAAAAAAATTAAACGAATTTTTTTAAAAAATTAGGAATCAAACAAAAATATATATAATATTTTAGGAGACTAAAAATATAATTAAGCCAAAAAATTTACATGTACAGCTCTTCGGGCATGAATTCAACTAATTAAAAAGTGATGGCCAATGATTTGATTCGATCAAAACATTAAAAATGATCTTAAATAATTAAAGGCTCCTTCATGGAAAACGTTTTTGATAATTACGTAAATGGTCCACTTGAGCTATTTAAATGGTGACACTGACAACCTCAGTGCTGGTTCTGCTACGTAAATTATAAAGAGCTCAATTATAAATATCGGCTTTATCACATTGAGATAAAAGACATAAAATACGACAATGATTTTTTTTCTTTTTTTTTTGCATCAAATAAGACAATGATTAAATATTTGGCACGTGACATTCGGCAAATCCGAATTGAATTGATGAGATTTCCGCAACCGATCCCCGGCTGAACAGCTCCTCATCAATCATCCAGAGACATGACCAATATGCTGACAAAATAATGTATATTTATCAACGATTTTCCTAAAATCAAAATAGAAAACTCATTTATTCCCTAAACAAAAGGCTATTAATTTTTAAAAAAAAATTGAAATCAACTTTTCAAAATACCCAAATGCTTTAAATACTTTGAAACTAATTTAAAATTACTTTAAAACCAATTTAAAATATTTTAAAACTAATTTAAAATTACTTTAAAACTATTTTAAAATGCTTAGAGAACTATTTTAAAATTATTTGAAATCAATTTAAAATATTTTGGAATCAATTTAAAATACTTTGAGATCAATTTAAAATACTTTTAAAACCAGTTTAATATACTTTGAAATCAGTTTAAAATACTTTGAAATTCGTTTAAAATACTTTGGAATCCGTTTAAAAAGTTTTAGAATCAATTTAAAATACTTTTAAACTGATTTCAAAGTATTTTAAACTAGTTCCAAAATATTTTAAACTGAATTCAAAGCATTTTAAATTGGTTCCAAAGCATTTTAAATTGGTTCCGTAACATGTTAAATTGATTCATAATATTTTAAACTGATTCCAAAATATTTTAAACTTGGATTTCATAGCATTTTAAATTGGTTTCAAAATATTTTAAACGAGTTCCAAAGTATTTTAAATTGATTCCAAAATATTTTAAACGAGTTTCAAAGCATTTTAAATTAGTTACATAGTATTTTAAAATGGTTCTAAAGTATTTTAAACAGATTTCAAAGTATTTTAAATTAGTTTTAAAATATTTTAAACTAATTTCAAAAATATTTTAAACCTATTTCCTCACCCACTCGCCCTAATCCCAAACCCACTCGACGGCTCCTTCTCAACAGTGGTGACCGTCGCCTCCGCTCCTCCGGATATCACCGCCCTCGTCGAGTGGAAACAATTAGAAAATCAACTTTGGATCTAACTCCACCCCAGAAGCTAGCTCAAAGGGGGAGGATTATCCAATCTATTTAAAGGCTATCTAGACCATAACCTCAACCAATGTGGAACTTTTAACACATAACCTCAAAGGGGGATGATTGCCCAATCTATTTAAAGGTCATCTAGATCACAACCTCAAGCAATGTAGGATACTTTAACACACCCCCCTCACGCCCAGAATCCACATTTGGAGCGTGAAGTTCTGTAGGTGGCTCACAATCAACAATTGGTCTGGCTCTGATACTATGTTAAATCAGCATTGGACCTAACTCCACCCCAAAAGCTAGCTCAAAGGGGGATGATTATCCAATCTATTTAAAAACTATCTAGACCACAATCTCAAGCAATGTGGGATTTTAACACACCCCCTCACGCCCAGAATCTACATCTGGAGCGTGAAGTTCTGCGGGAAAAAATCAGCCTAACATTGGATATTCTAAGAAGCACGAAGTTAGCAAACACTTAATTTGCCACCAATGTTAGCAAACACTCAAAATCCTATTTATGTCCAATGCTTTGAGTGATAGTTGGTGGCAAAAAGTTGAGTATATCATTTCTTTCACGGATCCTATTTATGATGTTCTAAGAAGCACGAAAACGAATGCACCTACTCTTCATTTAGCGTATGAGATGTAGGATTCAATGATTAAGAAGGTGAAAAAAATCATATATCACTATGAAAGAAAGGATGAAAATGAGTCATCAACCTTCTACAATGTTGTGCACTCAATATTAATTGTGCGTTGGACAAAAAGACTTCTTTATTGTTTGACACATTCATTGAACCCAAGGTAACTCTTCACATTTATAATATTTTTTCTTTCCAATTAGAGATGATTAAATAATTTCTAATATTTTCTTAATCGCTATATAAGTATTATAGCCACCAATGGTTAAGAAAAGACTCAACACGAGTTCCTCCCTATCATGATATGGAGCTCACTAATGAAAGAGTGAAATGCTTGAAGAGGTATTTTCCCAATGCGGAAGATAGAGGAAAAGTGAACCTTGAGTTTGCAAATTTTTCGGATGGTAGATGTGTGTTTGATGATTGTGACTTATTACATGATAGAGGTGTGCTTGATGCAAAATCTTGGTGGCTAGTTCATGATATTCACACATCATTTCTTCAAAAGATTGCTCTTAAGCTACTTGGGCAACCTTCTTCATCTTTTTGTTGTGAAAAAAATTAGAGCATTTACTCTTTTATCTATTCCATTAAAAGGAACAAGATGAAGCCTAAACGTGTGAAGAATTTAGTATTTGTCCATACTAATCTTCGTCTCATTTCAATGAGAACTCTTCAATACAATAAATGAAAAACAATGATGTGAGATATTGCAGGAGATAAGTTTTCACCTATTAATGAAGATAATCAAATACTTGAAGTTGTCAATCTTTCTCTTGATTAATTAGAGTTGGAGAGAATAATATTTTCCAATGAAAAAGATAACAATAATGATTGATGAAGGAGACAATGAGACTCTAGTTAACTTTTTATTTACATATAATTATACATGACTATTTCTCCTGAGATATGCTAACATAATAATTCTTTGGAAGATGTCAATACATGTTTAAGATTTTTTGTTTACATGAGGTTGTGCCTCATGCTTTTGGAAAGACTTAGAAGTTAAAAGTAATAAGTATTTTGTTTATACTGTAAATTTGAAATTTGATATCAATAAAAATATCATGATATATATATATTAATATGAAATTATGAATTGTGTTTTTTTTTTAAATAATTTTTTATATTTATCTATATATGCTATGTTCGTGTCCTGTAAAATTTTGAAGTTGGTGTGTCATCGTGTTTGTGTCCGTGCATCCTAATGAAGGGGTTTGAAGGTATTTGAAAGGGTTTAAAAAATCTCGTTTGGTTAAACTTCGTAAGGGTTTGGTAGACCATTATGCAATCATTTTTAATAATAATTTTTATTATTTCAAAAATATTTTTATAATTTATTTTTTTTATTCATTAATTATTTAAATTCCTCCAAAACTTTTCAAAATATGAGATTTTAAAAATAAATTCTAAAAGAAATTTGGAGATATTTTAAATCCCTTCTCCTCTCAGCAAAAAGTTATTCAGATAGAGTGATTTAAACTCTTCTAAGTTTTCTCTTTCCAACATTCTCGATTCAAACAGTGTAAATGAAATAATTGATGGCCCACTGTAACATTATTTTGGATGGGAAGCTTACGGAAAAATCTTCAAAATTTGTGTTTACTGAAAAAAAAAAAAAAATGTAGGCAAAAGCTAGGAATAGATCAACACATCAATGGTCATTTAACAATTAACATTGAAGAAAGGCCAAAGTACTAAAAGTGGAGTAATATCAATGATAAAGTAATACCTTTTTCCAAGTCCACAAGTTAAGCCGATTCCATCCCGTGTCGACTAAAATGTTACTTCAATTACATTTAGGTCGATTTAATCCCAACGTATAAATGCTTTAATGGGAATGAATAAACTTCTCATCCAACTCCTCATATTTCCTCATTAATTACAAGTAAACATCACCCGTAAAACATAATTTAAAGATCGACATAATTTCTTAATCCTTCGTTTGTGAACTACTAAACCAAGTATTCCCTTCCGTCTTCCTCCGTAAATTGGAATAAGAAATTCACACGTTAGATGAGTTTTATAGTCTTTCCATAACATTATCAATACAAATAGTAAAATGGAATATAAATTGTACTTTCCTTCTTCATGCATTATTTCTATTGAAAGGAAAATCTTCAAAAAAAATCTCATATTTGTGAAAACCTTTTAGAATTTAAATTATTTTGATCAACTCCTCAAATTACTCCTTAATTTCCATAACACAATCGATTCGTTTTAAAAAAATCCGATATTGATTTTGATTTAACTTTTTTCTTGAACGATTTAATATAAAATTGGTTCAACTATTCATGCAAAAATTGGATTTAACTGTGAATAGTTGAATCGATTTTACATTAAACTGTTCAAGAAAAAACTTAAACTAGAATCAAAATCAATTTTTAAATCAACTGATTGAGTTACGAAGATAAAAGAATAATTCGAGGAGTTGTCCAATATAATTTTGATTTTCCCAAAATTTAGAATATATTTATGGTTTTCACAAATATGATTTTTTAAAATGATTTTTCTAAATTTTTCTTAGAGGGCATTTAGTATACAATAATTTATCTGTATTATCAATAATGTAACTTTTAAATTCTCATAGCTAACGTATTATCATGTTTGGTTTAGGCTAGGGGTGGCAAAACGGGCTGGCCCGGCACGATAAGGTGGCGTGCCGGCCCGGCCCGGCACGATAAGGTGGCCCGGCCCGGCCCGGCCCGCGAGCCCTCTTATTTATTAAAAAATTTCTAAAAAAATTATTAAAAAATAATTTAAAATATTTAAGAGACTAAATAAGCATCAAATATGACATTTCACATGAAAAACTCCATAGATTAACTTCACCTTCAATTTTAAAGTACTAAACAAGCCCTAATCTAGACTTAATTTATATATATATATATATATATGTTTAGCGGGCCAAACGGGCCGGGCCGGCCCGATAAGAGCCGGCCCGCGTCGGCCCGCAATGTTATCGGGTCGGGCCGATTTTTTCGGCCCGGCCCGCAGTTATCGTGTCGTGCTCGTGCCGTGCCTATTTTTGCCGCCCCTAGTTTAGGCACTTCACCGATCGTTCAGAGTGCTCTAGTACTCTACATTATCACCAAAGTGATAATATTGATAGCACCATGCATTGAGAGGTGAGGTACGTGGATTATCATCTAATGATAATTCTAAATTTCAATGGTTGTCATTCTTTTTCATAGATTCTTCTCCATGCAATGCAATACTAATTTGACAAGTATTTTTGGTAATTTTTTGTGAAATCAAAAAATACAAAATTAGATTGTCTGTTATATTGAAAAAAAATACAAAATTGATGTTTTATTCGATATACACGAGATAAAAATTATTATCTAATTCTCCCTCTTATATTTTATACTATTCAATCTAGTGAAGCAAAGGTACCATAACATTTTTTGCATTATCTTAGTAGATATCAAATATTTTTTAAAAGGTTATTTTGAGAAATATTTTTTTAAAAAAAATATTTAAGATGTATACCAAATGAGCTCTTAAATAAAGAATGAAGAGTAATTTTCTAAAATCATAATATGGATTAGAGAAATTGATATTAAAATTCTCATATTCATAAATTTTTTCTTCAAATCCCTGAAATGCCCCTAGTTCTCAAATCCAGACTTTTACAGAAGTCTGGAACCTATTAATTTCACACTTTTGAAAAAGTTTGGAACATATTATATTTTAAAAAGTTTTAGATATTATCAATAATATACAAAATGAACTCATTAAAAATACTTTATATATTATAATCATCGTTATAGTTATTAAAAAAATGATGACTTTGTTTTATTTACTTCGATTCCACACTTTTGAAAAAGTTGAGAATTTATCATTTTAGAGAATTTTGCAAAAGTCTGACATTGAGTACCAGACCTAAACTCGAGGATATTTTGATAATTTTGGAGAAAAGTTATAGATCTAAATTTTTTCCATATTTTTATTATGGATATGAGAATTTCCAATCATTCATATATGAGAATTTTTTGATAATACATTACATTATCGTAATATTACATATTATTTATCTAGAAATTTAATTCTAGAACTTTTATAAGAACAAGTAAATAATTTATTTCTTAGCCAACGGTAGGAATTGGTGGTAATTGATGTGCCTAGAGATTTAGGATTCAATTCTTAGTATGATAATTTATTATGACTTTTTATTTTTGTTAAAAAAAATAATTTATTTCATAAATTAGAAATTTCGGTTTTTATTTATTATTTAATTAATTTTGTGTACAACGTGAAAAGTCCTCCCCTCTCATATCACGAAAGCCGGTCCATGCGAACGAACCGGTCTCCCCGGTTCACATTGGTCGTCACACGGTTTATCCTGCCTAACTTATCTTATTCCGCGGGAAAGCAGAACGGTTTCCTCCACGGTATATAACGCCCGCCCGCCATCAACCCAGGCGGAGCGACAGCGATTTCTCGACCTCTTCCCACCTCCACTGCGACTTCTCCGTCTCTTCCCACCTCCGGCCAATCTCCGATTTCTTTTCATTCTTATGGATCGCGAAGCAGGTATAAATGAAACCCTATAGTTCTTTTTACTCTTTTTTTTGGACCCGTCGATTCTTGATGAGGAATTCTTGGCCCGTGATATCTGGTTCAGTGGTCGAGTTCCTGGGGCAAGTCCCTTTGCTGCAGCGGCTTCCTGGTTCTTCCCTCCGCAGGATCGCAGATGTCATCCAAGTGAGGCATTACGGTGGGTGCTCTTTTCTTCTCTTCGTTTTGTATAGGTAGGTTTTTTTTTACTTAATCGAGGGATCTTTATTTCGACGCGAAGCAACTAAGTGTGGATGCAATCTGTATTGGGAAAATATGTTAGTTGAGATCTATGCTAATCACATTCATAGCGAAATGCTGAGAGATGTTTCTTCGTTCTTTAAAGTCAGCATAAAAGTCTGATATGAAGTCGCTTTGGCCGAGTGGTTAAGGCGTGTGCCTGCTAAGTACATGGGGTTTCCCCGCGAGAGTTCGAATCTCTCAGGCGACGAATGTTTTTTGTTCTAAAAAAAGCCTAAAAGTCTCACGCTATTGAATATTGTTGCAATTTTCGATAATTTTAGGGGTTCTGTTTGAGCGCCTCTTTGGACTGTGTCTTTATTGTCTTTTAAAGTGAAAACATAACAGTATGACGCTCTTTATACCATTTCAAATTTCAATAATTCTAGAGTTTCTTTTTTCAGCAAATCTTTTCCTCTTGGGATACTATTTCCTTTTCTTTTGCTGTTGCGCTCTTTCTGTGTGTCAATAGTGTTTTCCTTGGTTTCTTTCAGAACCTGGTGAATACGTTGTCCGTGAGGGGCAACCTGTTTTGGGTCTTTACTTCATCTGGGAGGGCCAGGTAATTGTTATTTCAAAATTTTAATTAACATATGGACTCGGATTAGTGATTGTGCTCTCACCGAATTTGCAGGTTGCGTATTTCTTTCCACTTAATCTCATAATAGCATTAGTCTTTTAGGCTTCTGCTGATCCTACACTGTTTTCAGTTTGGATAAATTTCTTTTCCAGTTTTCTAGGAAATGTTGTCCTGTGGTTTATATAGTCCTTCCACCTTGTAATTTAGAACAATTTGCTGTCTTTGCAGCTTCTTCTTTCTATCATTTTCATGTTGTTTACCAGTACCATTTTGCAAAAACTTGTTCCGGACCATCTGACTTCTGGTGTGCTATGAAGTTTGCACATTAATAATTTATGACTCAAATATTAACAGGCTGAGGTTTCTGGATCTGACATAGTTGAGAAAGGAAATCGTTCAGAGCTTCAATTAAAACAATACGATTACTTTGGCTATGGTATGAAACTTACTCTTGATACATGTTTCACTACATGAGGTATTTCATTGCTATCGTGGTTTTGAGAATTCTCCATAGTCCATACTGATAGCGAGACAGTACATTTTTGTTCTGAAAGTTGCAAAAACAGATATATGTACTGCATGTGATTTATATATAAACCATTCTTATTCTGCATTGCCCTTTCTGTTATTAATTAAAAAATACTTTCTAAATTGCAATTTTTGTTTCATGATGCTTCTTTCTATTAAAATTTCTCTCAATTTCCAACTCAATATTTTTCAGGCACTGGTGGTTCCATTCATCAAGCTAATGTAGTAGCCTTGTCTAAGGTAATATCAATTTTTAAAGACTTCTGATCTAATGGTTTAATCATTCTTCCAGAAGGGAGTCTTTTGTTGCCTTTGTAGTGGTACATGAATTCTAGACTTTGACGTGCTCCTTGTTAAAGAATTGCAGCTCACCTGCTTGGTCCTGCCAGATGGACATAACAATTTGTTGCAGCCAAAATCAATTTGGAATGCTGAGGGTATCCCTGAAGACTTCTGCCTTGTAGAACATATATTGCAAATGGAGCCACTAGATGTAAGTGTAAAGTTACAGACTGCTGTCGATATCTGACAGTTACTGTTTCCAACAATATGGAGTTTGAAGTAAGTTGTAACAGTTCACATTGTTTAGGGTAATGCACACAGTTAGTAAAATAGCAGGAGAGAAGTTTGATAATGAGAATGAAAGAACAAATGAGAGATTGGAATGCATGAATGAATATGCGCTAAATTTGCATGTATATGTAATACATCCTTTCCGACATTTAGCAAATATATAGACTTATTAGGTTACTGAGATGCATTCAGTCTGTCAAATACTCAAATGCACACATAAGTACTCAGTGAATGAGCCTACTTATGTGTTGTAATTGCCATTGTGTGAGTAATTAGCCCGACTTTTTAGTCACTTAAGCAACAAAATTTGTTCAATTACTTTTTTCCCTCTTTATTGTTTTTAAGCAAATCTTGCATGCTGAGTGGTAGTTGGTCGAAGCATATCATTCTCATACATGAATCATGAATGCATGGGTTTCTCTCCTTCCATCGTTCACTATTCATGCTTAGTTTATTGAATGCTTCGCAGTTCAACTGTACTTATTGACTATTTTTCTTTTCAGCATCATGTGCTCTTTGTAAGTACTTACCAGCTCACCTTCTCACATTCTCATCTTTTATAGTTACCACAAAAAATAATTACTATTGAGAAGGGCAAAATGGTTAGTTTAGGCATTTTTGGTGCCCTTACTAGCTTTTATTGGGCCGGCTGAAGTGCCAGCCAATCGACCTGGAGGAGTGGGTCGGGATTGGGCCTGGACACATGCGCTTCCTTGTTGGTCGATTGGGGTGAAACCGTGAAAGTACCATTTCCCCCATCACACCCCATCTCAGGTTATTGTCCAAAAAACTTTGTGCAGTCATGGACCAGACTTCGTAAGAGAAGGGAGGTTAGAGGCCTTGGTTCCATTTACATAGTCATAAACTGGCCTTTTAAGAAGATTTTTCAGTTCTTTAATTTCTGAAATGGCGCTCTTCAGTCGGAGAACACATGTTTGAGGAGTTTTGTCCAAATGGCACTCTTTGGTGCCTGAATGACCAGTTACTTAAACAGAAACAAATTGTTTTTCTGAGAAAGGTGAATCCTGTATTCCATTCAAGAGTTGTGAAGGGGTACAGGTAGTAGGAAGAGGAAGAGAGGAAAGGAAAAAACATGAAAAAATACAAGAGCAAAAAGCCAAAAACATTAAACAGAAGAAAAGCACAGTTCTACAACCAGCCCAAAGAACAAGGACAAAAACTCAGCTAGAGCAGATTGAGAAGTAGTTGGCAGCAGAAATCGCAATCAACTGAGCAGTTGAGCTTGATCCTTGAAAACACCTAGAGTTTCTTTCTAACCAAAGGAACCAAAATTAGATAAGTAGCAGCCTAGTCTTTTTCTTATTGAAATTGGAGATGCCATCTTCATTTAAAGAACTGGGAAGTGGAAAGAATCTGCGTTGCAAAAGCTGCAGAAAAAATTTCCATCCCATGCGGGTGAAAGAACAGGAAGTAAACAAATGACGGTGGGATTCCTTGTCTGACGGACACAGAAGGCAAACGTCATCCAGAATAATACCCCCACGAATGAGTCTATCTCTAGTTAACAAGCACTTCCTAAACCAAAGCCAGCCAAAGATGGCAATCTTTGGTGGAAGCATATTGTGCGAAAGCACCTTAGAATAACCAGCAGTGATTCCACGAAAAGAGAGCAAGGGATAAAGGCTGCGAGTAGAGAACCTTCTGTCGTGGGACCATTTCCAGCTGAAAACATCTTCACGGTGGGCTGTTTAATCATCTCCAAGTCGTGTGCCAGTGAAGTTAAGAAACCGAGATCCACCAATGACGAAAAAGATAGGTTCCATCCCACGAATTCTCCTGCTGGATTAATTCTTCTAACATCCGAGATAAAAGAATTAGGCTGCTCATAAAGATGAAAAAGATGAGGATGACGTTCAGCAAGACTAAAGCCATTCAACCAATTATCAGTCCAGATTTTGATTTAAGAACCAACTCCAACCTGAAAGGAAATTCCGGGTAGGAGAATCTCAAAACATCTGCGTATGTCCTTCCATAAAGGAGAAGCTCTTCTAAGGAAACCAGGATTGGACCAGGCTCGAAAATCACCATATAATTGTTGTAACAGTTTAGTCCAAAATAAATTTTGATTTTGAACTCGTAAGTCTTGCCCGATTGTGAACTCGTAAGTCCAGGATACCCAGACCGCCCTCATTCTTTGGACAAGTCAAGGCATTCCAAGTCACCAGACATTTACTTCGAGTTGACAAGTTCTCAGTTCCCACCCAAAAAAAACATTCTTCTTCTATGATCAATCTTTTTAATGACCCAATGAGGAGCTTTGAAAATTGAAAGAAGATAAGCAGTGGAGCTTGTGATCAAGCTATTTATCAAAGTGAGCCTTCCTGCCCGAGAAAGAAGCCTGCCTTGCCAAGTACTTAATTTTGCATCAATCTTAGAAATCAGTTACGATCAATCCTCTTTACATGTTCGGCCAACTCTAAGGGGAAGGCCGAGATATTTGAGAGGAAAGAGAGCAATAGAACATCTAAAACTTGAGCAGCCCGCGAAGCTGCGTCGAGGTCTCCCTTCAAACTAGACATAGAGGTTTTGGCCAAATTTATCTTGAGCCCCGATGTCAACTCAACAGTTTAATAGAAGCATCAAGTTTCGCATACTCAGTTCCATCATTTGCGCAAAATAAAATGAGGTCATCTGCAAAGAGACAATGAGTGACACCATTTGCGACTCTGTTGTTCAGAACCCCTTGAAGAAGCCATTTTGAACCGAAAGATCAAGCAGTCTAGAAAAACAGTCCAACGCTAAATTGAAGATGAAAGGTGAGAGAGAGTTGCCCTGGTGAACTCCCCATTTATGCCTGAACAGAGAACCAATAACACCATTCAAAAGAATAGAAGATTGCGTGCTTAGGAGGAAGGAGTTCCAGTGCTGCCACTTAGCAGAGAAACCACGAACTGCAAGCATCTCCAAAATGAAATCCCAACCTACGGTGTCGAATGCCTTCTCAAAATCAATCTTGACAAGAAAACCTCTTCCCCGAACCGGTTACAAGCCCAAATGGCCTCATGCACCCCCAAGAAACAGTCAAGAGTACTTCGGCCTTCAAAAAAGCATGCTGGTAATATGCAAGCAGGCCACACATATGAGGCTTAAGGAACATAGCTAAACTTTAGAAAAAATTCTGATAATACTGTTCTGAAGTCTTTAACTTCAGAAGCACCTTCCTTCTTTGGGATTAACACCAGATGACCAGAATTAAGACGGAGCAGAGCAGCAGGGTCATGAGAGAATTCATAGAATAAGTTTAAGACATCAAATTTAATAATATCCCAGAAAGCACGAAAAAATTCGGGAGTCAAGCCATCCAGTCCTAGGGATTTGAAGGAACCCATATAAAAAATAGCTGCTTTGATTTCTTCTAAAGTGAATGGGGAGTCCAAGTCATTTACTACTGGAAGAGTCGGCAACAGAAACAAATTGTTGTCGCCTTGTAGGCAGATGTATGTAGGAACCTTCTTTACATCGACTTCTGCACTGTTTTAATTGGCACTCTTGGTCTAGTGCTAAGCTGACAGCATGTCCCGTGCCAACTTCTAGCTGGAAAATTGAGTGCTGGTGACACTTCAATCCTAAATGTCAGATGTGATGCTAGTGTGCTACTTATAAGCATGGTTTAAAATACCGTACCGTACCGCCTGACATGGTTTAAAATCTCGGTACTGGTATATACCGGCACCGTACCGTACCGACACATGGTACAGACCGGTATGAAAATGCATACCGGCCGTTTTTTTTTTTAAGAAATAACTCCAAGTCTCCAATAACACATAATCGATGAAGAAATGCTTAAAATCAATATTCAAATGTCAAATACATGAATACAATGTTTAAAATGCGGACGAATGACGTCCGTCATACCCATACATATCTTGGGCTTGGGGACATACACGCATAGTTTAAAACACATAATTGATCAAGAAATACTTAAATTTAAGGTGAATCAAGAAATAATTGATCAAGAAGTACTGTATTAGGGTTTTTCACAGATACATGAGAATCATTATATTGGAGTTTATATAGGGCGACACAGGCCCACAGCCCAAAGGGTCCAAAAAATCTCCGGGGGCTCCGCCCCCACACCCCTGGCAGGGGTGCTGCCCCCTTGACTCCCGCCCGGTATAAATTTTCAAAAAACCGGTATACGAGATACCTGATATCACCCAATACCGCCCATATGGGGCCCCGACAACACCCCCAAATGGCTATGGGGCTGATTTTAAGGCTGTTTGGGGTCTTTATAAAGACCCCAAAGGAGTTATTTGTAACAACAAAAACAAAAAAAAAATTAATAAAAAAAATTCACTGGCCGGTATGCCTTTTTCGTACTGGCCCGTACCGTGTGTCGGTACGGTACCGGTCATTGACCGAGATCGGTACTGGTACCGGTATTTTAAACATGCTTATAAGTCTATTGTGCCCAGTTATCCTTTTAATCATCATCACCACTATGTGTCTATGACACTTCAATCCTTGGTTTCAGATGTAGCAGACTTAGTGGTTTCTTTTGGGTTCACAATGCTCATCATAGCTTCTATGTGCTTATGTTTAATTAACCATGATTACCTTTGTGACTTTGTCACCGTAGATGTAATTTTGTAGCTCAATTACCATTTCAGTGAAGTTATATCACTACGAAAGCTGAAAATTGCTAAAAAGCCAGTTTTTACTGTACTATTGGAGATCAACAAAATTGTCATTAAATTCAAGTCTCTATGAATGTTGAAATCCACTACTACATAATTCAAACTTTTTAATTTTGACTTTTGGTTCTCAGCTTTTTCCTTTCAAGTAGAACTAGTACTGCTTTAACTGTGGAAGATACTTAAGCTCAATTGGTTCCAAAGGTTCTTGCTTGCTTTTAGTAAGACATGTTTTCTTTTAAAATTTTGATTATTTACTTTAATGTTACTCTTTTCAGGTTGATATTTTTCGAGGATTTTCTTTGCCAGATGCTCCACAATTTGGGCAAGTTTTTGGAGGACAGTTAATTGGACAGGCATGCTTTTTTTGATTTCTGTATGATTTTAAATCATGTAGCATTTGATTGTTGAGTGTCATATGGTAGAAAGACAACTTTTCTCTACAGGCAACACACGGTAGCAACGAAGCCTGTATGATCCCACCAGTGGGTCATTCACTTGGATCCCAAAATCATTGAATCTCTGGCAATTTAGACATATTTAATGTGCTATTTTTATAAACAACAGTATATCTGACGAGCCTGTAGATTTCAAGTTTATTTCCTTTTATTTTCAATTAGTCTAGCCAGACCTACTCTTTCCCTTGTATAATCGATTGAAGTACATATTGAACAGTATGGATCAATATGACTTCTAACGCTGTGGTTTTTTACAGTGGCTTGGCGTTAGACTATTTGGAATTCATCTCTTGCTCCTGCTCCTTTTCATCCCTGAACATTGTGAATCAGCTCCATCTCTATTTTCTCATACTGCTAATTAGTGTGGTCCTCCTTGCAACCATGGTTTAATCTTTTCTTCCCCTTCTCTGCACCTTTTGTACTTTCTTTTTTGAGACTTGGGCACCTTAGTTTTAGGAAAAAAAGATCATAGTGTGTTTGATCATGCATCATGATAATGTATTTGGTGTTTGCTTTGAGCCTGAAATTTAGTGACTGCTCTTCTTCGCCCACTAACTTACTATATTATTTCACTACTATATCGACTAGAAGTAACTCAAAATTTCCTAAACCCTAAATCCTTCTATAAGTTTTATAGTTCTACTACAGATTTTCATAGTTCAATATCTAGCTGGCACATATAACTAATCTTTTGAAGCACTCATATATGAGAGGTAAGCTGATTGAAGCATAAAAATAAGTTTTGTTGTTTTGCCATCTAGTTTTAAGACATCATGGAGTGTAGATATATCGGCATGTTTTTTGATATACTTCTTAAATTTATTTCTCACCCGTGCAGGCTCTAGCAGCAGCTTCTAAGACAGTGGATTGTCTTAAACTCGCACATAGTTTACATGCAATTTTCATCGTGGCTGGTGATGTTAACTGTATGTCTATTGTCTATTCTGTAGAGTATAGATATATATTCTTTTGTTCGTAGATGCTATTTTCTGACTAGTCTATAATGCTTTATTTTCAATTGTTTCTTCATTGTTCCAGTAATAGAAACTATGGATGGAAATATTAAAACTGCTGTGATTGATCTAATGTTCCTAGAGTACTTGGACAAAAGTTCAACTCATTTCATGATTTAATGTGGCGAGATGGGCTGTTTAAATTAATTTAATTCAACAGGATTACATATTGAACTTCATGATTCACAGATTGGAACCTAGTTTTAATCTCAAGGTATAAAGGTCATAGACCCAATACTAAACTTATTTACTTCATTAAGTAAATAAAATTTAATGAAGATAGTGTTATCTGCATTTAAGTATTTTAATTTATAAATTTTATACTTTATTCATTTATTAATTATTGAGAATAATACATGGTGTATAATTTTTCAACTCAACTATTGTTGTAACCAATGTTATTAAACTTGAACTGTACTGGTTGATTTAATTGTGAACTCACGTTGGTCCAAAAATTGAAATGGTCAAGAGTCGGTAGAAAACTAATTGACCTGGTCAAAATCGATTCAATTGAACTGTATTTTTTTAAAAAGATTATTTTTTATTTGGATTGATTGAAATAGTCAAACTGGTGAACTAGTGGTTCAACTGATTCAATTGTTGGTCCGAGTTTAAAAAGATTGATTCTAACTTATGGAAGTCGTGAAAAGTAAAAATAATAATAACAACAAAACATTTGGTTTAAACCGAACTAAGACTAAACTGAATCATAGGTCTGGTTTGGTTTAAATCTAACTCAATTCAATTTGGTTATGAAAAAATTATAAATTTCAATTCAGTTCGGTTTGGACCGAAAAGACACCTAAACCTAAGAATGAGCAAGTTATCCTCTACAACTGCATTTTTGTTCTGAAGAATTCAGGTATTTACCACATTTCAAGCCTTTCAGTAAGATTCAGGGAAGTTTCTTCACATAATAGCTAATGGCTGCTGAGTTTGAAACATTTTCTATTTTTAAAATGACCTCAAGCTCCACTAGCAGTAAAGAAAACTTATCTGTCTGCAATCATTTATATATTTTGTTTTATTGACTTACTGAAATACATATACGATGTAAACATAATCTTAATTGTTTATGTGACGCTGATTAGAAATATGCACTTCTTGATGAAAATAATCTTTTTCTTAAATCAACATTGAGATAAAATGGGGTTTGTAAAAATGATTTCATATGCATGGTGGCATGAAGCCATCAGCACAAAATCTTTCATCATTATGAAATGAATTTTATTATATTTATTACTCATATGTAGATGGTACAACATAAGTGTATATTTTTCTTATGTTCAATTTTAGGTACAATCAGTTGGTATCAATATCTTGTTGTACATTTGGAATAAATGTATTTATATCAGGAATGACCTTAATAGCTCATGGGACAAAGGTTTCCTAGTTGCCATCAATCTGAACTACCTTATTTTTGTGAAGAGCATGGTTTAAAAAATCTCCCGAAACGGTACGGTAAGGGCGGTATATACCGGTTTTTGAGATTTCCGGTATACGATATACTCGGTATTTGAAAATACCAGGTATATCATGTATACCGGGCGATATATGTATCATACCGCCCGGTATGAGCGATACCGGGCGGTATGATAACTTTTAAACGTTGGCAACGGGTGCTGTCGTCCACATGTTTCGGCATATACAGCCCAAACCGGGCGGTATACCGCTCGATATGATGAACAGTAACCCAAACGGCTCTATAGCTGTTTGGGGCCGGGTTTTCACAGATACAAGAGAATCATTACATTGGAGTTTATATAGAATGACACAAGTCCACAACCCAAAGGGTCTAAAAAATCTCTGCGTAGCGCAACATAAGACGTAGCGCAACATCAACTGAGATGATGAATACCATGTGTTGGTACGGTCTTATGTTGCGCTACGCAGAGTCTTCGGCGGTCCTGCTAGGGGTGTGGGGGCGGAGCCCCCAGAGATTTTATAGACCCTTTGGGTTGTGGACTTGTGTCGTTCTATATAAACTCCAATGTAATGATTCTCTTGTATCTGTGAAAAACCCTAATACAGTACCAAATGGCTTTTAAACATTGTATTCATGTATTTGATATTTGAATATTGATTTTAAGCATTTATTCATCAATTATGTATTATTGGAGTTATATTTAACCCTCTCAAAAAAAAAAAAATCGGCCGGTATGCAATTTTCGTACCGGACTGTACTGTGTGTCGGTATGGTATCGTACTGGTACCGGTATTTTAAACCATGGTGAAGAGACCATTTGACATATTGAAAGTTTTGGTCATCTTAAAATACTTATAAAAGTAGCTATAAAATGTATCCTTCTAGTTGGCACACATCTATTAACAAGTCAATTTGGTTCTTTTCTATGGCAACCTCTATGCTTTAATAAAAATGATTCTATAAGCTAAGTTAAATATCTTTCCATAATACTGTACTTGTATGCTTAATGTTCATTTTTCATATTTTAATTTATGTTTTCATATTTATACCGTACTTGTAGCTCCAAGCACACTTTTTTTTAGCTTACTTGTCTTGCTAACTGCTTTTATTTGTATGCAGTGCCAATAATATATCAGGTAGATCGTGTACGTGATGGGAAAAGCTTTGCTACTAGACGAGTTGTGGCAAGACAACAAGGAAATGCCATGTTTACTTTGCTTGCTTCATTTCAGGTAATGTTTTGTTGAACTTTTCCATGTCATTTGTGTATGTCATGCATATTGTGTTTCTATGTTTAGCACTTTAGCATCTTTATTTTCAGTATGAAAAGTAGCATAAATATTCTAATTCAGAGGTTCTTTCCTTGTTGGTTATTTGTTAAGAATTGAAGTTAATGTTACTAACTTTAGTATCTAATAATGTTTCTTAGCCTCTTGGGGTTCTAGCTAGGGAATTATATCATATAATAGTTGTTTTAGTTGCCTTGAAAGTAAAAGCAGTTATGCGATCTTTCATAAATTTGGGATTGTTATGTTTTGTAGCATACCTCAATTGATATATTAGATTCTATTAGCATCTAGGGTTCAGTATTGTGATCATTAACCAATTGCTGTAAAATATAATGAGAAGGCAGCTACAGTATTGTCTCTAGATTTTATCTACTTGTCATCCTTTTCCTTTTTTCCCCTTAAATCTTGACAGAATGGGCTATTGCTTTTCTATAACCTGCCTCTGAGCAATATTCCTTCCAAGATGGAGGTCTTTTCTGCAGTCTATCTTTAAGGATTTCTCTTTTCCCTTTGAGAAATCTTTCAAAAGTTGTTTTTGAATAACACATGACTACAAGCAATGACTATTTTGATGCCATAAATGCTCTCATCTGGAGTCTGGACCACCTGGATGACATGAAATTATCACTCCCTACTTTGATGTTACGTAATGGGAGATATGAATAGCACCAATAAATGACATGATGTTAGTTGGTGTCCAAATATACACTCACATGGGATATACTTTATGATGGGCTGCTACATGTCTGCATAAATGTACATACCTTTATGTGTAAGGTTTTGAATGCTATGTATAATATATGAACCATGGTGTATGCTCTAATTATTCAATGCACAGTTAATCATATAAAGACTGTGTTGATGCACACTAGTATATATTTAAACCTTCGGCTGAATAAGAACAATGAACTAATTGGTTCCTTATCTGAAGGGTTCTGGCTTCTATATTCTTACTGGTTAGCTAGGTTGTTCTTTACATGTATTTTTCTGTTCCAATTGAGATCTGCTGTGAGGCTGTATTACATACAGCCTTCATATATGTCAGGAGACTCAGAACCAATCCTAATTTTGGATTTAAACAATCATAAAGCTCTGATTTTGTATAGAAAAGTTGGCAAAGGGACTGACATTATAATTCCCCTCAGATCTGAGTATCCAACTAGGCTGATTCACAATTTTGATGCTTTTGCTTTCAATTAGGAAATTATCTAGGAATCGCTTGACCAAATGTGCTGCTGTAGGGGTTTTCCTGGGGGTGCAGAGGTGTAGCCCCTGTTTTCTCTCATGGCCTTGTCATTCTATTCTTATTCTTTTGTTTTTGATGGTTTCTTATGTTTGTCTTTTCCTCCCTTGTTTTTATTGTATCTAATGAAACGTCTAGTCTACATTAAGGCCCCCTGAAATCTTTTCAAAAAATTAAATATTAAAGATATTTTGCTAATTTTTAAAAAGATATATAGGGAAAGATAAAAATTATTAAGTCCAACTTGTTTATTATTCTATCCATAGCTTAGTGGTTAGATGCTTAAGTATTTTGTTTATAGGTCTTAGGTTCAAATCCTATCTCTAATTTTTTATATGCATTATTTACTTTTTTTCGTAATGGTTAAATATAAAGTTGACCAAATCTTTCTTTATTAATTTCTAAAGTCCAAATTCTTTTCCATTAATGTTACAACCTACTTGATGGGATAACTGACCCATCAACTTCATATGCTAACCTATTGGCCTAATTAAAATGCTCAAGCCGAAGTTGAAGGTAGCACACATATCAACCCTTATAAGCCAACACCAAATCCAATAAACTCCCAATGTGAGACTAAACTGGGGTATTATAGTCTCTCCACTTATGTCTTAACGTCATCGTCAAGTCCCAACTCAAAGTCTAACACATAGTCCAGAATCACACCCAAGTCGAAGGCATGTGAAGCCTAGCCTAGTGGCGGCTCCACCACAGCTCATGGGCAACCCTTTCTCACATAGGATCCTTCACCATGCCTAGGACTACGTCTAACCATTTGTTACGATCCGCTTGATGAGATAAACTAACCCATCAACTTCATAGGCTAACCTATTGGCCTAATTAAAATGCTCAAGCTGAAGTTGATGGTGGCACACCCATTCAGCCTTATAAGCCAACACCACATCCGATATACTCCAAATATGAGACTAAACTGGGATATTACAATTAATTTCTAAGCTATGTTCAAATTTGTCTCCATTGATTTTTCTACCTTTAAAGCTCTCATGTTGATTTCGTTTATAATGTCTTTGTATGCTATCTTCCATGCCATGCGGACTTTTGTGGATGAGTTATTCAATATATAATTGAATAATTAGTTTGCTCATCTAGCACTCAAGGAAAATTTAGGCAAATGAATAAAAAATATCTTGTGCTTCATTCATGATTGTGAATTTTATTTAATTGAGAATCCAAATTCGAAAAATAGCGAATATTATTAATCATCCATATTAATGATATAATACACCTTCATGGTGAATAAATTTATTTTTGCAACATTAATTATGCATTCAAATTAGTTTTTACTCATGATGTAGTATCAAGTACAATTAATGCAAGAGTATTTACTTTTCTGTATGTACTTGCAAGTTTGTCAATATCGTACTAGTTTTTTAGTTTTTGTCAATTAATATGCTTCATAAAGTTGGCCCTCGAGGCGGGCAAAGCGGCACCTGCATTGGGTTGCATGGAGTAGAGCCTCCTTTGGGTAATTGAGATGAAAAAATTATCTTTTAAGAGTACAAGAGCTTTAATTATCTTTATTTGAAGACTTTAGCACTATTTTAAAAATATGTAAATAGACAAATAAATTTGTACTAATTATAAGTTGTGATTTCAATTAAAAATTTGAAGTTGAATGGTTAAAATAATATCTATTAGATTTTTTATATTTTTTGAATGGGCCCCCTCAGTTAAATTTTTGTGTCCGCCACTGAATGTGTGCATATGCGTGTAAATCATTATTTAATATGGTTAGTCAAATTAGGTATAATTTTTATATGATCTTTGCATTTAGTAGTAAATTTATAGGTTATATGCATTTACAAGAACACAAGTCCTCACCATAAAGGTAGTCAGTACTGATAGGAAGCAATGCTTGAAACATGATGAAATCAACATTTTAATTTAACTGCGGATATTACTTTTGTATGTTACATCGGTGCAGAAAGAAGAGTCAGGGTTTGTACATCAGGAAGCTGTGATGCCACATGTACCTGATCCAGAGACAGTCAGTAATTCAGTATCACATATTATGTTTCTAACAAATAATGTGGAGTAATTCAAAGACTTAATTAAGATTTCAATTCCAGCTTCTGTCAATGGAGGAGTTACGAGAAAGGCGAATTACGGATCCTCGTCTTCCCATGTAAAATTGATGACCTTCGCAGATATCTCTTAAAAATTGTTCTCATTATTCTAATAAAATTTTCTTATAAAATGATTTTTTTTACTTTGTCACAAGAGAATTAGACATAGAAATACATGACCTTATATTGATAGTTCATATCATTGGCAATTCTGGATAGTTACTAATTAAAATGTTGATTGTTGTTAGAAGCTAGTAATGGCAGTACCTTACAATTTCTTGCATTTATCTCACTTCTATTTCAATCCATGCATGTTTTCATCAAGTCTATATAATTGAATAATTCATTTGACACATATTAGAGTAGCATTTGGACACAGATTACAAAATAAAAACTAAGATGTGATTTCATTTGCATATTGAATCATTTGATTCTTCTCTGGAACTTGCAAATTTAGTGCCCCCATCTTCAAGTAGTTTGGTAATTCATTTGCTTCAACAACATGGGGGTGAAAGTCCCCAGTTTACAAGTGTCTCTCGTGACATGCCTTCCTCATGGATCTGATTGGATGAACCATGGGGGCAGAACTTGACTAGCCTTATGCAGCTTCATTGATGTCGTTCATATGTTTTGGTAAATAAAAAATCTACAATAAACCACATGCAATAATATGAAATTTTGTTAGACTCTTAATGGACTTCCATTATCATAGGCCATAGTATATTTGCTGTAACTAGTAAGTCATAAATCTAAGTCATAAATCATAACACAACTAGGACTGAGAGTTAATATAAATATTTGGGATAGTTTGGAAGTTATTCATGTCTCATGGTTTAGTTTGTATACGTTTCAGCATTCCTTTGAGGTTTAGGTTCTGAATCCATTCTTATTATTCATCTATGCTCATGTTTTGCTCCACAAAAGTGAGACATTCCATTTTTCAACTAAAATAGAATAAACTATATCTAATCGTTGTCCCTTGTTATTCTTTCAATCAATTTCTTCTATCAGTTTCTGGTGTACTCTTGCGCTTTTGTTATTTTATTGTGTTTAAAATTGTTATTGAATCCTAACAACTAGCTACCACCAGGCATTACCGTAACACTGTTGCTAGAAGAAATTTTTTTCCATGGCCGATAGAAATAAAGTTTTGTGAAACCAGTGACTCCACAAAACAATCTCATCCAAGGTAATAGTCCAATTATGTTATGCCCGACTTATTATGTGATGGTTCAATATAATAGCACCTTTGTTTTAAATTCTATGATATCTTTTTGGTTCTTCTCTCTCATCCTCTCTTTTAAACTTCACAGCTTAAAGTATTGGTTTAAAGCTAGAGGAAAACTTTCAAATGATCCAGCTTTACATAGGTATGTTGTTGCAAATTTGCATCTTTATGGAATTAACATGTCTTATATATTGAAATATCATATGATTTTGTGATAAGTTCTCCACTTTCCTTAGCTACAAGGTGCACAATTTTACTTATTTAATATGCCAGGTTTTAGTCAGATAGTAGTAATGCAAGTGCTATGCATATATTTTATAAAATAAATAATTATATATTTGAATAACAACTGGGATGCAATGCTCAAATATCATAGCATTTTGCAGGTGTACTTTTAATATCTTCATATTGACCTATGTTATTAATGGTGTCTTCTGTTTCAGTCACAACTCTATAGTCTAAGTTCATCATTTGTATACTTAAATTATCAATATAATAAAACTTCTTGCTTTTTCTATTGAACAAATTTACTCAATTCCTCATAAACCATAATGATAACAATTTAAGTTGATCAGTGATTTTTTCTTTTTTCTATTTAAGCTTGAATGCTGAAGAAAAATGATTAGTTACAAAATAAACAAGCGGATAAATATCAAGAGACTCTAAATAAAGTATTCATAAGCCACTTAGGTATGAAATTATTTGTTTCTATTAATATATTAAACTTTATGAGGTGGAAAAAGTGCTACATCTCTATTACTTTTATTTCATTAATATAATTCATATGGATGAAATGGTGGGTGCACTTGTGCAGAACCCGCTGCATGCATACTAATGGTAATGGTCTTGATTCTCTTCAAGAAGCTCACTTGATTGTCATAATCTTAATCCCATCTGTGAGAAGAGCACTACCACATAGGAGCAACTAAATGTAAACACAATTAGTGCCATTAGGCTTTAAGGCTCCATTTGGCAATGCTTTACCTTTTGCAAACTATTGAGAAGTAGCTTTGGGAAAAACACTGCCTCTGCCTCACTTGCTTCGTAAAAGTTAATTTGAGAAGACAAATTTTAGGGTAAAAGCACTTCTAGCATGCATTTACCGAACTCCATTTTTTTTCAAAATTGCTTTTAGCGTTAAGTACTTTTGCAATGCACTCCCAAATGGACCCGAAGACTTCAACTCCAGTTCTTGAATTTATTTTGGTAGAAGTATACCTTAATTCTTATGCAAAGGATGATACTGTGAAAGTGAGATGTTGGAGGGATCAAGAAGCAGCCCGATTTGTCTCATGCTGTCATGCCTAATTTTTATGATGAAATCACGATGATCTCCTTGCATAATTAACTACTCATATCCCTGTCAAAAGACTCGGATCTATATAATAAAGAACAAAGGATAAGGACATAACCTTGCATAATCAACTACTCATCCATTCAACAAAGCCCTTCCTAATGGCCCTAAGAATATCAATTTGCAATGAGGATCCACGAACAAGCCACTCCATCTGTAATTTCAAACTTATTTTGTCTTTTGTTAATTGGAGGGGATACCTGAGTAGAATGAGTTGCAAACTCACAGTTAACGACATATGAGTCAGATGAGTTGCTGCATAAGTCCTATAAACGTGAGAACTAAGTCATATTCATTGATAGTTGGAAAAGAGATACTAATTTTTTTCACTCTATCAAATCCAAGTGCAATAGGATGTGGTTGCTTTATATCTGGTCAGGAGTTGAGGTAGGTGAAACTTGCATGACCTATATATGAGCCTGCCCAACAGCATTGTTGCACCAAATGGCATGGTCAAATAAATCAGACCAGGATTATTAGGTTGACCCAATGAGGCAACAAGTTAAGGCCAACACCACCAATAGATCTCCTAATTGTGAACAATGTTCTTAATATGAATTCATAAAGAGGAAAAAGGGTCTTTTTGGATGAGGATCTTCCCTCCAGTTTCTGTAAAAATGAAGGGACACAGCAGTCACTGAGAATCAACTTGCATATTGATGATTTCTGAGTTTCATATTTAACTGCCCTAAAATGACAGTCAGTGTCATACATGACTTGTTTCTCAATCTACTGTGTTATTTTTCAACTTTGCTTTATTTTCGGCTGCTCTTTCACTATGTGAAACTGGATGATGCTTTTTCACAATAAAACACCATCAACCACATCTCTGTTTATGCTTGTTGATTAAAATGCTATTTATATTTGAACAGGACATGCATTGATAAGTCAGTGTTGGTTGGTTATATGTTTCTAACAATATATTTGCTGATGATGCCTTTTCCACTGTAATGACTACTTGACATAAATAAACTGCAGATGTGTTGTAGCGTATGCATCAGATCTACTTTTTTCTGGTGTCAGCCTAAACCCTCACCGGAGAAGAGGGGTGAAGGCATCATCACTCAGTCTGGATCATTCGTATGTATAAAGAACTTTTTTCTTCTTTAATGTTACTGCTTTATCTAAATACCTTAGTGTTCACAAAGATTAAAACTTTTTTTCCTGAATCTTCAATACTTTAGACTTTAAGTCCCTTGTAATGGTTTTGGTCATCAAAGCCATGTGCTTGTATAGATTTTTATTTCCATCACTAAATTCTTAACTTATTTTCCCATAGATATCTAGGACTTGTAATCAGATAAAATTCAGGTTATTTTTCTATCAAATATGAATTGATCTCTGAGTATAGTATATTTATCTGTCCCATGATTATAGGGAGAATAACTGTAGTGCTAGTCACCAGTTTCAAGTCATGGAATTGGGGACTTGGCATGTGGTTTTCTGGAAACAGAGCTTCAAGCCTTGTTTATACCATCTGATTCTTGCTACCTTTTTATTTAAAAATTTTGACATCCAAATTTTGCCAAAAATTTTCCCACTTAAGAGCAAACTAACATCTACATTAATAAAGCATTTGGCTGAAATTTTACTGATGTGCTCCTTTACAAAATGTCATTTACATTTTCTTATATATATCTTTTATTTCATAGGTGTTAATTAGAAGAGACTGAGAATTCCATGTTGACTTTTTTTAGTACTATAATCTTGTAACTTATACAACACAGCCTTGACAATCAGCATGACTGGCTTTTCACCAAGTAGCTTGGTGGTTAGGGCATCAGGGAAAAGTATCAAGGATTGGGGTTTTGAATCCCTGCTTGGCTGGTAAATCTTCTATTTAGGGAGCAGCATGGGGAAAAATAATAAGATATTCTGCAAGTTTATTTGCTGTTTTCACAAATGCAAGAAAAATTCTGGCACAAAGCATGCACCCACCTGTAAGAGGTCAATTCTAATGTACTAACCAACCCCAAATTTAAAGGATTATACATTGCAGATGTAAAAATAAGCTGAATCTGAATATGGAATTACAAGATCTATGCGAGTATGCCATATGACTTTCAATGCATAAAAGTGTCATGGATTCTGTGATTTGTTTTTCCTTTTGGTCAATGATGTATTTCTCTGGGAATTTTTCTAATGTCTTTTCCTTTTCCAGTATTTGGTTCCACAGGCCTGTAAGAGCTGATGACTGGTTGCTATACGTGGTAAGTGTCTTATCTTTTGCCATCAAATGTCTTACAAAACTACAATGTGATTTCTCATCTTAGAAGCTTTAATTAACGCAGATAGAGAGCCCATCTGGCAGTGGAGGCCGTGGATTTGTCACTGGTCAGATGTTTAATAGGAAGGGCGAGGTAATTATTCAATTCTTCCCATGCAATGATTGGGTTATCGGCCACTGGCTTTTCATTACTCTGTGTTGTGTCTTCTATGCAGCTTATCGCGTCACTTACTCAGGAGTGCCTAATTAGAAAGCCTAATCAACAAAAACAAGTTGGGGTAGCAAAGCTCTGAGTCATCTATAGGTGCTGATATCCACAGAAGTTGGGGTAGCAAAGCTCTGAGTCCCCTTAGCTGTAGCAGCACGTCCATCAATTAGTATACCATAAATTCTCAACTCTAGCAGTCATTTCGTTGATTGGTTCCAATTATCTAGCGTGTGAATATCATTGAAACCTCCTATTAATCTTATTGTTACCCCGGATGTGGGATGCGGCACTTAGCTACAATTACACAAGCACTGTGGTATCAAGTTTTATATCCGATTTATTTATGTCAATAATGTATACATTCCATGGCCCATTGAGTCATTGTATTTTTTCTTCATTGTTTTTTTCCGTATGTTTCGAGTTTAAAGATGGTTTTATTTGTGTGCTATACTACGATCACAAGTTGGGTCAATGTTACCTTGGGTGTGTTTCTTTGAAAATACTTTTCAAGAAGATGTATTACATTTGAGTTTTCTGTTGTTTGTATGTAAAAAAAAGAAAACAAATTATCCAAGTAAGAAATTAGATTGTAAAATGTTTGTGTTTAATTGATGTTTGGCCGTTGTGAGGCTGTTGTGTTTAAAAAAAAGAGGGTAAGAATTCACTTATTTCAAATTCACCAAATCAGAAACAGTGTTTTAAATTGACCAACCGAACTTGTAGATCACTATATCATGTTCTCAATTATGCGGAGGCTGGCATTGAAATGGAAGATCACGTCCTCATTCACTGTCCGATTGCGAAATCAAGTTGGGAAAAACATGCAGATCCCAATGTTCCCACAACATTCAAGGGAGCTGTTACACAATGGATACCCAAGTGACTGCTAGACCCATTGGCTTCCTTCTAGTGAAAATCTAAATGAATTTTTAAATTTTAGAATTTTAATTTTAATTTTTTTATTTGGCGAAAACACGTTTGTTTGACATGTTTAAATTTAATATTTCGCGAAATGAAACCAACGAAAAATTATTTATTTTGTATTGATTTTGTTGACAGTTTTTGGGACGAAAATTGAAACTGTGTTTGTTTATCAAATATAGTTTTAGTTTTAGTTTATTAGGTTATACTGTTTTATTATAATTGTGAATATTATTTATTTATGAATAAAAATTATTAAAATATATTTTATTATATTTTTTAATTTATAAATAATTCAAAATAAAAAATATATTTGTAAATAATATTTATTAGTTAATAAAAATATAAGCTAAGTATTAATAATGAATTAATTATCAATTAAATATCAACTAAGTATGAGCTATATATCAACTAAGTATGAACTCGTATTTTTTTACTTCTTTAACTAACCCAACTTAATAATGGTTGAAATTATTGATTTTTACAAATATATTTAAATTATTGAATTATTTAAATTATGTTATAAATATATTTTTTCGATTTGATAATTTGTGCTACGTGAAAGATAGTGAAGTAAAAATACTTGTTTAATACAATAGATATTATAACTATTATTTAAGTACCAATTCACACAAATTATTGATCCATTACTTGCAGGATAAATTTCACCTTTTTTATTCATGATGTAGCGCATTAATTATGGGCTCGAGCTTAATATAGGTTAAGATTAATAATGAAGATAATGTTGGTCAACGTGCAGAAGTCAACTGAGAATAAATAGACTACTGAGACTTCAACCCGGTGATCTTTTTCTGGCAAATGATGCAGGGATCGAACAACAGAGTGAAGTAAAGTGCACTCACTAGATGGGAGAAGAAACAAGTTATTTTTTTTATTACTTATTAAAATCTCTAAATTGAGCACTGATCCATGACATCAAAGTAAATGAAGTATCAATTCACACACAATGGTATTGATCCATTCACACAAATGAAGTATCAATTAACACAATAAGTAAATGAAGTTAGTATCTACGTCTAAAAGGAGAGCAAAACTACTATGAATAGCACGATACAATGATATATGTTTTATTAAGTATCAAAGACAATGACATATGTTTTATTAAGTATCAAAGACAATGACATATGTTACTGCATCCGCCTGTGGAACTAAGGACATGTCATGGAGGTCGATGAGCCAATGGAAGTTGCCAATCGGAAAACGTCGGCCAACATCAATTATTGCTACGTTTTTTTTTTTTTTTCATACACTGGCCGATAAGCATTGCATAATAGTTACAACCCAGCAGCCAAACACCATCAACATAATAGTTACAACCCAGCATCCATGCACCATCAACCCAGCAGCCTTGTCCATCAACAATTCTCACGACATCAATTATGACGGTAAAAATATAGGACAATGAAGGAAAATATGTATCACCATTAATTGGTGATCGCCTCCAATTCATAGTCCACCATTAATATTTTGAGTTGAAGAAGATTCACCTACCGATGAGGAAATAGGGGGTGAAGATTGTTCTTCATCATCAATAATAACTTTTTCATTATTCCAAATGTCGATTAATTTATCCGAATTATGATATTTAATAATGAAGTTATGAATTGTACAACACGCCAATACGATATTATTTTGTCTTGCTAGCGAGTAATTCAGCATCATCTTTAATATTGGAAAACATGCTTTCAATAGTCCAAAGCATCGTTCGATTACGTTCCGAACGGAGGAATGTCGTTGATTGAACAATTCTCTTTTTGTTGAAGGGTCTCGACTACGATAATCTGATCTATGATACCTTTCACCACGATAAGGTGCCAAAAATTCAGATACGTTCGGGTATCCCGCATCAACCACGTAGAATTCATCTAACAAAAGGTAAGAAAAATTTCTATTAAAATCAAATCAACACTAAGGAAGTGATTACGTTGAGTTAAATTTACTTCCTATTGGCATAGGAAATCTGAGTTGGGAGAATAAATAGTGTGGCTGAAAATACGCGCGTCATTCACACTTCCCTCCCAACCACTCTTTATGTAGGTGAATAGCATGTTGTGAGCGCATGCTGCCATTACATTTTGTGTAATGGTTCCCTTACGACCCCGATATAAAGATGTCTTATTTGCGGGAACGAATGCTGAGATATGTGTCCCATCTATCGCCCTTATGCAATTCTATAAAAGGATTATTCAAATGTTAGACAACCCCTGTGCAATTATACACAAGGACTAGGAAAAAAATTTACCTTAAAATAAGGGAACCACCTAGGATGCCCTTCAATTTCAGGTTGAACAGTTCGAGGTTCTTGGGGTTTGATAATTTCTGTCCACAACCTAAGAACCGTTGCAACTGTCAACTTGAACCACTTGTGACACGTTTGAGTGCAGTGTTGATAGCGCTCCGCAACCACTCTCACTCGTTCATTATGACAAAGCGTATATAAGAACATTGCAACTGCTTCCTCCACAAATATATTTTGGTCTTCTAAGCCAAGTCTCTTAAGATCGGTGCATAATCTAAGGAATAGACTTGGCTCCATACGTAAGTTCTCGTAGCATTGTACAGGACTATGTATTAACTCCTGCACATAGTTCGCACCTCTTAAAATTGAAGTGCGCACTGCTCTTCTTGGGGTTGGATTTTCTAATTCATCTAACTTATCCAATATATCCAACATAAGTAATAATACAAAGTCATTGAAAATTTCTTCATCGCTATCAAATGTATGTGGAGGTTGATGACTCATTCTACGATAATTAAAAAATAAGTTATACTATTTGCATGAAAACATAACGCATGAAAGTAAATAAACTAGAAATAAATTGTTCAGTTCAGTTCAGTTCATAACCAAAGTATGAAAAAAAAAAAAAGTATTCTTACACACATTGTTCAATTCGACATTATAAAAACTAAAATAAAGCGTCACCCATGCAAACTTTGCATCCATTTCTTCAATTGTTCGTCATTCAATGACATAACAAGTGGTCGAGCATCTGGGTGCTCAACCAAGTAAGTCATTGTCTTAAATAAGTGAGCTTCAGGTAGCCCTTCCACACTAGTAATGCGTCCAACACAATTTAGGATGCTATATGGATTCAGCGGTGATGTGTACGCTGAAGCTGTATCACTTCGACGAGCTGCATAGTGATTTGAAATAAGTTCATACAACTTTTTCTTCTCCTGTTCTAGAGTTGATCTCACCGATGATTTACCTCTTTTATTGATGCGTGAGGAAATAGATGGACGTCTATCTACCTCCTCAACACTATCATCATCTTCCTCCACTAAGGGCTCCTTCCCACGTACATCCGGATTCAAATATTCCTTCTCTAACATACGCTCTTCATCCGAATCCATTGGGGGTTGTGTTGATGATCGGGCCATCCCACCAGTTGCAGATTGATTTTGAAATATAAATTCCATCAAATTATAGTGTGGTGGTGGCCCGTTCTTAAAGAGTTTGAAATAACTTTTTGTCGTTCCTTTCTGCACACGAAAAAATATATTCTAAAACCAACTAACTAAAATCCTATTGATTAAATACAAAACAACATACCGATGAGTTCCACACTATTTCATCGGCATCAATCTTCCCCGTGTCAGGATTCCATGTGACCCCAGTGTGGTTAATCAACTCTTGGAAATGCTTATATAAACGAAGAAGCCGTATTTTTTTGGACTTACATTTCTCCACCCCGTAATTAATCCCACATTTCTCCTCCAATTTTTTACTAATATCTTCCCACACAGTCTTATCAAAATTGAGATTGCCTAATTCAACTTGTTTATTATGCAAGAGGTATAAAAATTCTTCCGTGGCATTCTTTGGCCAAGACTCCGACTTTTCCCTCGGATTCCGATGACCACCCATATATTCAACTTATTATATCTAGGGGGAAACATATGGAATAGATGAACAATCAGGAATAGATGAACAATGAATCAGGACTAGATGAAAACATAGATAACACACTGAACATAGATAACAGTAGATGTCATAAATTGAAAATGTTGAAGCATAGAAAACCCTAGAGCCGAACACCAGCCAAACCCTAGATTTGGCCAAGAATGAAAGTATAAAAACCATCCAAACCCTAGATCCGAACAACATAGATAACACATTCAACACATTGAAAACGTTGAAGAATAGAAAACCCTAGAGCCGAACACCAACCAAACCCTAGATTTGGCTAAGAATGAAATGCATATTGAACATATTGATAATGAAAGCAATCAGAAGAAGAAATCCATAGATCGAACCATAAACCCCTAGATTTGGTCAAGAAATAAATCCTATTATAGATCTAGTCGAAGGGTTGGTAAGAACAAATCGAATAAATAAACACTAGTCGGAAGAACAAGGTCAACACACAAACGCCTCGATCAAGTTCTAGAGGCGAAAAATATCAAAAAATTGAAGTTCCAAAAATCCTAGATCCAAAAATCAAACATTTTATGAAGAAAACAAGGAGATCTATACGAAGATCAGGTTCTGGAGGTGAGAAATCATACATTTTATGAAGAAATTGGGAAGGAAATGGGGTTTTTGAAGAAATCGCCTCTTGTCGCCTCTTGTCGCCGCAGAGCTCGGGGTCGGGGTGTCACGAGAGATAGAAGAATAGGGCAGATGAGTCGGGTTTTGTTCGTTTTGGTGAAATGGGCGAAAAACTTGTTTTATTTACAAGTTTGCCACCGCCCGTTTTGGGTATTTTTCGCGAAAACCAGAATTCTACTCCGAGTAGAATTCTGGTTCATGTACAAGTATAGATTTCGTGAAAACTTCATTTCGCGAAATCAATTTGTAATTAGGATCCGTTTTCGTCAACAAACGGGTTTTTGGGTCGGGTTTTGATTTTAAACGAAACGAAAACCCGAAATCGCTGCAAACAAGCATGCCCTTAGAGTTGGTATGTTTATAGGATTAAAGGAACATGAGGATGTTCTCAAGCAGAAGCATTGAGGCTGGGGAGCTATTCAAAGTGCTTCATGAAATGGGCAGCTTCTTAGTTTTCTGGACCAAATGCCTTTGAGGTTTAATTCAATCTCAGGTAATGAATTGTAGGCAAGTCTATGGTATTGGTCGTTTGAATTGCAAAGTGGAATCAGAATCTTTGGAGACTATTGACTTGGTTAGTTTAAAAGCTTCTAAATCTGATTTGGATGCAATTTATCATTGGAGTCAGCGGGCCAGGTGAAGTGGATGAAAGAAGACAATCAAAATTCTAGATTTTTTCATGAGTGGGCCTCCCTCATAAGAAAGAAAAATTGGATTCCTCGTATTAGCACCGCTAACGGAGTTGTTTCTAGCTAGGAAGGAATTGCGTTGACATTTAGAAAATACTACATCCACCTGCTTGGATCTAGCGGAAGGCCTCTTCTGAACTTAGATTGGCATGCCCTAGGCCTTCCTTCCCTGCCAAATGGAGCTATCCTTGACTCTCCTTTCACCGTTGAAGAAATTCAGATGATTATTCATGCTCTTGGTCGTAATAAAGCCGGATGGCCTTACGCCGAGTTCTTACGCACTTATTTGGACATTGTTCAGGAGGACCTATTTCTTATATTTAATGAGATTCATCTCAACCCAAATTCCCTGAAAAGATTCAACTTTGGGTTTATTATGCTGATTCCTAAAAAGGATGACGCCTCCATTGTTATGGAGTTCCAGCATATTAGCCTTGAAAACATGGTCATTCGCATTTTCTCTAAGGTTTTGTCTATCCGTCTCAAACCTTACTTAGATGGTTTGATCTGTAATTGTCAAAATGCTTTCATGGCTGGGAGGAGCACCCCTTTTTCTTTTTTTTTGAAAATGAGAACCCTGCATTCTATTCAAGAGGTATGAAAAAGAGTACAAGTCTTAAGGAAGAAGGGAGAAAACAGTTCAAGCTAAAATAAGAACAAGTAAAAACCAAAGATTACAGGGATATAATCAAACACAAAAAAGTGCCGAAAGAAAAAGAGCTACTGCAGAACAAGCACAGGCCTGGGCCGAGCCAGGAGAGAAATCTGCCTGGAATATTCGACAATTCCTTTCAGACCAAACAAACCAGCACCAAATCAGAAGAAGACGAGTTCTCCGCCAGCCACGACACCGATTAGAGACCCCGGCTCCGATCCAAAGTTGATGAGAGAGAGCAAAATTTTTTTCCTTCACATCAATGAGAAAAAACTTCCATCCCTCTTTGGTAAAAGTGCAATTCTGAAACAAATGAGATGAGACTCTTTCTCAACATGACAAAGAAGACATGACTCATCCGACGTAACTCCCCATCCGAACAAACGATCTCGTGTGAGGAGCCTCCTTCGAATCCATAACCAACCAAAGATAGAAACCTTAGGAGGGAGCTTATTTTGCCACAGGAACCAAACAAAAACATCCTTGACACCACAGAAGATCAATAGTCTGTACAAGCTATGAGTTGAGAACTTTCCATCCTTAGTCCATTTCCATAAAAAAGAATCAACTCCAGCCGAATGTCTCATAGTCTCCAGATCCAACGTGAAACTTTGCAGTGACTCCACGTTAACCAAGGAAGAAAAACTAAGATTCTATCCCAAGAAATGTCCATCAGCATCATTAACCCGTGCATCACCAATGGAAATGCAAGGCTGTTCTGACAAGCGATAGAGAACAGGATACTTGTCCGCAAGGCAGTCGTCAGGTCTCCATCTGTCGGTCCAAAGCATGACACTGTCACCACATCCCACCTGAAAATTGACACAAACTTAAACAAGTCCGCGAGTTTGTGAAGGTCCCTCCAGAGGGGAGAAACCTTCCTCACAATACTCCCAATGCTCCAAAAACGAACATCTTCATAAAGCTCCCACAAGATATGCACCCAAGGTATCTCATACCTCTGTAACAACTTCCAAAACCAAACTCCTAGGCGAGCCGTGTTGTGCGCCTTAAGCTCAAGGATTCCTAGCGCAGCCTCCCTTATAGGGCAAGTTAGGGTGGCTCCATTCCACCAAGCTTTTTCCTCTCACAAATATATCATCCGAACCAGTCCAAAAGAAGTTCATGCACCGACGATCTATCTTCTCCCAATGAGGAGCTCGAAAGAAGGACAATAGATAAGCAACTGAGTTGGTCAAAGTGCTATTAATCAAAATCATGCGACCCGCCCTTGACAATAGCCTTCCTTGCCACGAACCAAGCCTCGCATCCATCCTAGCAATCCAGGACATCCAATCTTCCTTGGACTATTTTATGGGGGTCAATGAGACGATTTGGGCTTGTCACTTTGCTAAGGAGGATGGTCTACTTCTCAAGGTCAACTTTGAGAAGGCACTTGATTCGCTCCGTTGGAAATTCATCTTGGATATGCTTGAGGCAAGATATTTTTCTTTCAAATGGAGGTGTTGGATTGAACAACTTTTGAACACTGAATCTTCTCTCCTTATTAATGATATTAAGAGTTTGCTGTTCTATCACAAATCTGGGGTGCGGCAAGGGAATTCGCTCTCGCCCTTTGTTTTCAACCTTGCTTTGGACTGTTTGTCACGTCTTCTTAGCCGGGCCGTGGATAATAACCTCATAGAGGGGGTTCTGGACCATCGCTTTCATGGTGGTGTTACACACTTCTTATTCGCTATTCGCTGATGACTTAATTATCTTCTGTAAAAGAAATGATGTTTGCCTTCAAAATTTGCTCTTGCTTTTGAAGTGCTTTGAGATGACTTATGGGCTTCAAATCAATGTCAACAAAGCTTCTGTGACCAGCCTTATTGGTGATCCTGTTGCTGTTGAGCGTGCGACCACTGCTTTGGGTTGCAAGGCCTCACTTTCCCCGCTTCGTTACCTTGACCTCCCCCTTACCGTGGGAAGATTGAGGAAGGAGGACTGGTTGCATATGATATCTCGTTTAGATGACATATTGAGTACTTGACAAGCTGCAAATTTTTATCACGAACGGGAAGACTAACTTTGATCAATAGTACCATTACTAGTACATCCGCCTACCCATGTACAAGGCTCTTGCGTGGGTCCTTAAGCTGATAGACAAACGAAGACATAATTTCTTTTGGACCGGCCTGGATGATCAATCCTCTAAAGATAGATGCCTTTTTAGCTGGAGCTGTGTCACTTCCTCTCGCTCTGATGGAGGGCTTGGGGTGTTGGATCTTCAGGAGCATAATCATGCTAGGCTTGGATTCTGGATTTGGAAGGTGTTTCATGAGCGTGACTTATTCTGGGTGAGACTCATGGAGCATGTATATGGATGCTTTTAGATTAAAAAGTTTTTTGAACTGATGTACTCTTGCATTTCTTACTTAATTGGAGATGGTGTGAACATACGACTTTGGACTGAAAAATGGGTTAATGGATTCAGTCTTGTTGAGAATTATTCAAACTTATTCTCCCTCTCCTTACAAAAGAGATGCACCTTCCATGAGGCTAGAATAATTGGCTCTAATGGACTTTTTGAGGGATGGAATATTACATTCTCTTCTCTGGTTGATATTGATTGTTTAGCCTCCTTAGCGCACAACCTAGAGAGAGTTAAATCTTCTTCTGGAATTGACTTTATCAATTGGAAATGGACTAATAGTGGGCTCTTCTCAACCAAGAGTTTATATCGTCTCGTGACTTTCAAAGGTGTTACTGATAACTTCTCCATTGCACTTTGGAGAATCAAGTTGCCACCGAAAATCTCAATATTTGGTTGGCTCTGGTTCAAGCGGCGTTTGCTCATCAGGGATCGGATTGTGAGTCGGGGGATTACCTCGGATGAGGGATGCTTACTTTGCGGGGGAACCAGGGAGTCTCGTGATCACTTGTTCAATGCTTGCGCTTTCACTCGGGAAGGTTGTAGGTGTTTCCTTTCTTGTCTACATTTGGATTATATCCCTCTTATCTTGACATCTACCTTTAGAAGATCGACTTTGGCACTTATCAGATCTAGGTTTCAACTGTCTCTAGTGTGGTTTTGGTTCGTTTGGTACGAGAGAAACTCTTGAGCGTTCCAACTCAAGAGCTCTCCTCGGGAGTCTACGGCCGCAGCGGCTGCTAGTTTTTTTTATCGCTACTCATCAGGTTTAGGTGTTTTGTAATCAGCCTTCGTGGCTAGGGATGTCAACGGGGCGGGTTCGGGGCGGATAGTGCCACACATGCACCTGTTTACTAAATCCGTCTCCCGTACTCGCACCCACACCCGCGACGGGTATCCATCACCCGTCCCCTTGCGGGTAATTGATACCCGTGGATATTCGCGGATACCCATTTAATATATGATAAAAGTTTTCATTTTATTATAATAGTATACCATCAATGATTCTCATTTCACCACAATCAATAACTTTATTAAGAAACATTAATTCATAAAATAAACTACGTAACAATTAAATTCTAAATAATAAAATTGTCTTTAAAAATAACAATAACTATTTATATAACATTAACTTTAAAACAAAAATTAAATTTAAAATCAAAGTACTTTCAACTAAAATTAGGATTTGATATAATATATAAAAATATATTATATTTAGATAAATGAAATCTAATGAATAGATGATTTAAGTTTATTTTTGGGAAAACTATACTTTTGGTTCCCATAGTTTCCTCCAATTTTGGTTTTGGTCCCTATAGTTTCAAAATTTTGGTTTTAGTCCCCACACTTTACTTTCGTTTAGGATTTGATTCATACTGTTAAATAAGGTTTAAATGGTGCTGACGTGGATAATATGTGCTGACTGGACAATGCTGACGTGGAGCCTGCAGGGACCAACTTTGTAAACTATATGGACTAAAACCAAAATTTTATAAACTATGAAGACCAAACCAAAATTTTGTAAACTATAGGGACTAAAATCAAAATTTAAGTAATTATTTTTCCTAATAAATATAAAAAATTATATGATATTACCTGGCCCGGCTCAGCCTGGCCCGAAAAAATTTGTGCCCGGCCCGGCCCGAAAAAATTTGTGCCTGACTCGGCCCAAAAAAAATTTGTGCCTGACCCGGCCCGAAAAGGTTCGTGCCCGACCCGGCCCGAAAAAATTTGTGTTCAACCCGGCCTGAAAAAATTCGTGCCCGACTCGGCTCGAAAAATTCGTGCTCGACACGACCCGACCCGGTCGGGCACGAATTTTTTCGGGCTAGGCTGAGCCGAGCCAGGTAATATCATATAATTTTTTTATATTTATTAGGAAAAAGTAATTACTTAAATTTTGGTTTTAGTCCCTATAATTTACAAAATTTTGATTTTAGTCCTCATAGTTTATAAAATTTTAGTTTTAGTCCTTATAGTTTACAAAGTTGGTCCCTGCAGGCTCCACGTCAGCATTATCCAGTCAGCACATGTTATCCACGTCAGCACTGTTTAAATCCTAAACGGTAGGGACCAAATCCTAAACGGAAGTAAAGTGTGGGGACTAAAATCAAAATTTTGAAACTATAGGGACCAAAACCAAAATTGGAGGAAACTATGAGGACCAAAAATATAGTTTTCCCTTTATTTTTTAACTTTTCATGAGATATTAATATATAAAATTATAAATATAAAATCACATCTCATGGGACAGTTACATGACAAAAAAAATTAATTTTAGAGGGGACAAATATAATTAAATACTATTATATATTATATATATAGTAATATATATGTAATGAGGAACCAATGTCAGGGGGGCAATTGCCCCCTGCCAATACATTGGCTCCGCCCATGCATACTTGTTTATTAAATGGGCAAAAATTTATACTCGTACTCATACCCATGGATATAATATGTTTCCCATACCCGACCCATGTCAGGTAAATATATATCCATAGATATTCGCGAATACGAATAATATTACCATCCCTATTCATGGCAGGTGTTTTCTCTTCCTTTATTTTTGTATTTTTGTCCAATTCCTCTCCTCCCATCCTATCATCTTTCGGCTATCTTGAATAGGATTTCATGATTTCTTTTTTAATTATAAAAAGCCTATGGTATTGGTAGTGGCGTATATATCCAGCCCAGTAAATGGGGGATATTTTGTCCCCCATTTTTTTTCAAAAAAAATTAAAAAATACTTTTATATTTTAATTTTTATTGTTAATTTTAATTTTATATTTATTTTAAAATTGATAAAATTTAATCTTCTATATATAAATCATTGAATTTGTGTTGTTACTTATTTTAAAGAAACAATACATGTTATTTCTTTATTAATGGATAGCTTCAAGTGGTTTAAACAATCGTATAGTTCTTGATTTGGTGAATACAACTCTAGTTTTACAAGGTAAATAATTCTGATCAAAACTAAATATTATTTTGATTGATTGATTTTTATTTATTATATTTTTTTTTATTTTTTTATTTGTTGATCTATATATTTTCATTGTCTTATGTTGAAGGTATTTTAATACAATTATATTGTACCGTATCACGGGGGCAAGCCCCCACTCCCCCAAATTATAACTAAACACAATAATTTTAATTTTAAATTTTCTTATGTCCCCTATTTTTAGAATTCTGCATAGCTACTGGGTATTGGTATGTTGACCCTAGTGGTTTGTATATCTATGTTCACTCTATTATATAAATTGTAGACTTTTTTCTCTTCCCTCTTCTTATGCTAGACCTCTGCTCTCTCCCTCTCCCTCTCTTCTATTAGACCTAATGCTAGCTATTCCTCTATCCCTAGGAAGTACAGACACTCTATGTGACTGCCGTGTCCGCGTGTTCGACACACTGCGAACACCATCACACAAAGACACTCGTCCGACACACGTGTCCCACGTGTCCAAGAGTGTCTTGATTAGTCAAAGTTTTTTTTTTGCCCGGACATAGCTCGGACACAGCCAGCCATGCATTTTTTTAAAAAAATAATAAAATAATAAAGGGAATTTAATATTTTATCTTCTTGTTGTTGTGAAAGAAATTGGAGCACTGACTCTTTTATCTATTCTCTTAAAAGTAACAAAATGAAGCCTAAATGTGCGGAGAATTTAGTATTTGTCCATACTAATCTTCGTCTCATTTCAAGAAAAACTTCCCAATACAATAAAGGAGAAACAATAATGTGAGACGATATTACAGAAGATGAATTTTCAATTGATGAAGATAATGAAATCCTTGAAGTTGCCAATCTCTCTAGATGAACCAGAATTGGAGAGAGTAATATTTTATAATGAAGAAGATAACAACAATGATTGATGAAGAAGATAATGAGACTCTATTTACTTAACTTTTTGTTTACACGTGGTTGTACATGACTAGTCCTACTAAGACATACTAATTTAGAAATTTTTTGGGAGATGTCAATAGATATTGTGCTCCATGCTTTTGGAAGGGGCTTAGAAGTGGTAAGTATTGACACAAAAAATTATCTAGAACGCTTCATATATTTTGAAATAGGCCTAGAAAAAATTGAAAATTGAAAGTTTGATAATTGATATCAATTGAAGTATCATGATATTATTATAAATTCTTGATATATATATATATATATCGTGTTTGTGTCTTGTAAATTTTTAAAATTAGTGTATCTTCATATTCGTGTTCAAGTTCGTATCAATTTTTTTTTGGGTTCAGTTTAAAATCAAGTTTGTGCGACCATTATGTTAATATTTATTCTATTATTTTTGTTCTCTTAGTTCTTATTAAAAAATGTCAATTATTCTTTAAAATATGCACGATTTTAATAAAATATTGAGTGAAATTAATTAATTAGTTTCATATTACTTTTACATGTCTTGTTTATTTGAATTAAGAAAATTATAGTCATTTTCAAGTCAAAATAATATTGCGTTTGTTACGTTGCTTGATAATATTAAAATGATAATTCACATCATCATAAGATAAATTGTCACCTTCAATTTATCGATAATATATTATTATCTCGTTTAACATATTTAATCAAAATAAATAATAATTTAATTTTATATTTTTTAGCTTCACGAACAATTATCAAAAAATTATTGTGAAAATTGGACGTGCCTTGCATGAAAAAGAATATATGAAAGAGGATAATATTAAAATTTAGAATTATCATTAAGTGATAATCCACCTTCACCTCTTATAGGGACTATTTACGTTACCACCGAAGTAATGGTAATATGATTGAATCAAATATGATAATATGTGTTTTTTAAGAATTTAAAAATTATATTATTGATAATACAGATAGATTACTATCAAACGCCTGCAAAATTTCAAACAACTTAAAATACTTTCTAATTCACTTTTGAACTGCTTTTTCTTTAGCGAAAATATTTCCGCTTTCCCGTTTATGAGAATAAAAAGAACATTAGAATTTCTAATATGCCATTTTCTAATGGCCTTTAATTTATGCTTAAATTAGTGGGGCCCCACACCGACGTGTCTACATGTCATCGGAATCCGCTCAAAACCCCGCCTTCGCCCTAAAATTGTTAGACTGCAAGTCTTTTGCAAACCGAGTGCGCTTTGATTTCGATTCGGGAACCACAAATTTTCCCCGTGCTTATAGAATTTGTCAGATTTCCACGTGCTGTTTTGCGCCTAATAAGTGACATATCGCCATTTTTCTGCAAGAAAGCTGATGCCCAGTGCATCTTCGCTTATGCCTTTTTGTGATGACTGATGAATGCTTGCTTGCAAGAGCCGCGACTTCGTGATACGTGTTGCTGGTTGATGACTTCGGACAGCCTTCTCCGCCCAAGAAGACCTCGAATCTGTTCTTCAGAGTCCCACTGCTGAATCGGGTTCGGGGTGTGTAGCCTTCTCGCCCCCAACTTACTCCAGGTCTTTAGTTCCTGTCATTGTTGAGAAAGGTGTTGTAACATGTTTCGGGGAAACCAAGGAAGGAGAAAACTTGCCTAATCTGCGTTGCTACTCCCTGTTCGGTTTTGGTTGAGTTACTTTCCTGCCGATAGATGAGTCATTGTGCTCAGCATCTGTTTGATGAAATGACTGTTAAAGTAGTTTGAGCTGGTTGGTTTAGTCTCAGTAATTTTGGCTCCTGCATGGAGCTTTTTTATTGATCCACTTTGAGGCTCTCTGCAAGTTTGTAGCTTGGTCTTGGTCTACTACTTTGCAGCTGATGCGGCTGATTATCTTGATAGTTCAATCTATTTGAAATGGAACAGTGTTCTCTTCTGGTGTCAGGGATATTTTCTGGATTATTTAGGTTTCATGTTAGTTTCTGAATATTCCATCCTTCTGCTATCTATTTGGCTTCACACACCCGTTCAATTTGTTTGGCTTTATGGTAGTGCTCAAGGCTAATACCACCTCTCCTTGATTTCGACGAAACAATTTATAGTGCACTTATATAAAAAGCTCAGAAGCAATTGATTGATGGCATGCCTTGGTACCTTGTACTATGATAAGGTTGTTCCATTGAGATGATTAAGGTGAAAACAACCTATTTGCCTAGGCTTGCATTGACCTAATTGATGGGAGTCTTGTGCACTAGGATTGCCCTAATTAATTGTAGGGAACAAAAAGAAAAAGGAGATAACCAAAAACAACTTTGGTTTCTCAAAGAGATAGCACAAATAATATCCACGTGGTGAAATTCAAGTGGCACCTATCTTTTATTGTTCTTGGCTTATCAGGACTGTAAATATAGTTCTATGTCCATGTGAGCTGTACTTTTTTCGGAAATGTAGGAGTAACTTGTAGAACTCTGTAGTATTTGCAGAACTTTATCTTCTTTCCAAAAATGTCTTAACTACTGTATTTGCTCCACAGTGCAGACTCTTCTGTTTATGCTAATGTAATAGTACATTTTCTTTGCAGCTTCCATTTGTTGTTCTACAATTCCTCATAAGTTGTTCGTAGTCACTATGACCAGATTCTCCCACCCACTTACTGTTTCAATGGCTTCTACTTAAGGTCTTAAGAATGGCTTCCTATCATGGACATCCGAAGAATGAAAAATCTTCAATCAGATATCAGTGGATTCCCCTGGATGTGCAATCTTTTGAGCCAAATACAAATTTTTCGCAGAAAGATGCCCCCAAAGTTTGTGCAAATGACAGTGTAAAATCTGAGAGCAAAGATCCTACCCAAGGTGTAAGTACAACCAAGTTTGTGTCTGCAGTTGCGAGGGTTTGGCAATATGTTGGAAGGCCTGTAGATTTCCATGATGATGATGAAAGCTTGAAAATACATCATGATGTTTGTGGGGAAGAGAATGTCATATGCTATTCTGATCAAAGAAGACACAAACCTACACCAGTCAGAAGTGATCACTTAAGTAATGAACTTCAGTCTAGAAGATTGTCATCATCTACAGTTAGATCAAACTTTGAGGAGTTGAAATGTATCAAAAATAAATTAATTTTTTCAGATTACAATAAATATCTAGGTAATTCTTTCATCTGGAAAGATGTCTTGGTAAATGGTTCCTATCTACATAAAGGAAAAGATAAGGCAGAGTGGATTACAACTCCTACTGCTCAAGCCAACGCATGCAAAACTGAGAAGTCAATTTTGGAAGATAAGAAATATGCTACAAGTAATAGGTTTATTGAAACAGACGAGAAAGCTCCAGCTGAAACATCTGCTAAAGAGGGCTATGATTCTTCTGTTAAGTCAATGGACCCACTAGGAAAAGATCTGCAAATTCCAGGTTCTTTTTATTCAGCATATTCACTTACACCAATGACAATAAGGAAAGGGATAATTGTTGGTTATAATCCTCATTTCAACTACGACTTTAATTTTTTAACTTTGGTTGATTGCACAAATGGACAGTGTCAAGCAGCTCCACCAGTCACCTCTTCGTCAGTTGCTGAAATTTCACAGGAAATTTCTATGTCCAAGGAGGACAATATGCACAAAAATAATAAATGCTTATCCAAGGAGCTATTTCTTCAACAACAGCATTTGCCAAACCATTGTTTCATGGTACAAGATAAACTCCAAAAGGTACTGGTGCAAAACAGACATGCTATTGCAGGAGCATTGGCTGGAACTATGGTTAGTCTGTGCCTGCATCCTATTGATACAATTAAGACTATCATCCAAGCTGGTGGCATTAGTCAAAAATCAGTTTATTGCACTCTGAGAGCAATCATATCAGAAAAAGGTATCATTATACTCAAAATTGGTCCCTCTTCCTAATTGAGATTACAATTTACAATGTGTGTAATATCTAGCTTATGATGTATCCTTTCTGCATATTTTATGTTATAATGAAGAATGTAAACAGAATCCTCCTTAGTCAGCATGTATCTTCTTTACAGGCATATCGGGGCTCTACAGAGGGGTAGCTACAAATATTGCTTCCTCAGCACCAATTTCTGCCATTTATACTTTCACTTATGAATCAGTGAAGGGAGGTCTATTGCCTATTCTGCCAAAGGTGATTTTTTTATTTTTTTTTCGATCATTGCCTTTTTTACTTACTCTTGACTCTTGACTAGTTATCAATATACAGGAGTACCATTCTGTTGCTCACTGCTTTGCAGGTGGTTGCTCAAGCATAGCAACTTCTTTTGTCTTTACACCTAGTGAACGTATAAAGCAACAGATGCAAGTGGGTTCACAATATCAGAACTGCTGGTAATCTGTTTATTTGATATCTTTCAGTTTAAACTTGAGGAATCATTTTGCCTTGTCTGACATCTATATTTATTGTTTTAAGATTTGTAGTCCTTGTCTGACTAGATAAAACAAGTAAAATAAAACAGAACCTTTTCTTTTTCTCTTGGATTATACATTTTGAATCTGGTTATGTATAATGGCCTTATTAAATGTTCTAAGGTACTGGGTATGAAGTTAACCTGAACTTCATCAAGAACATCCAAGTAGATAGAGCTATACAGATATTTGTCTCCTAAGCCCATTTTTAGTTGAAAGTTGATCATTGTTTGTTCAAGCTAAAATTTTGAAGCTGAAACAATTTTACTTAGATATTAGACTGATGCTAGTCTACTGACAATAGAGCTGCAGTTACCATGCCTATGCTGTCAGATTATAAAATCATAAGTATAAATATGGTCCTCTGCTTCTTTAAATTCATGACATTTTTTTAATTATGAAACTTAAATGCCAATGTTTCCCATTTTTGTGCTTCTTTATTCAATACCAGTCTCGAATTTTGATTCAAAATTTAGACTCTTCTTGCTTTATTACTTCTACCTCATTTATGGTTGTAACTCATATTAATACAAATGAAAGCCTGAAATTTAATTTTTTCTCATATATTATAATAGAAGAAAGAATTGATTATAACCAGCACATGAATCAGCATTATTTTTCTGATTATTACTCATCACAGTTATTTCTCTTTCAATATGTAACCTTATTAGAGTAATCTGCATCGTTTGAACTTCAGAAATAAGAATATAGGTCTGAAAAATATGATGTCTGATTCTTTTAATCTTTTTTTTTTCTATTACAAAGTTCAATTGGAAAGTGCTTTTTGCAGGAATGCCTTCATTGGTTGTCTTGAAAAGGGTGGGTTGGCTTCCTTTTATGCTGGGTGGACGGCAGTTCTTTGTAGGAACATTCCACATTCCATTATCAAGGTGTATTTCCTCATCAATAATTTTTACATTTCTTACTACTTTAGTCTGTAGTGACATATTTGATAATGAAATTTGTAGTTTTACACCTATGAAAGTTTGAAGCAGCTTCTTTTGACATCGGCAAAGCCTGATACAAGTCTTAACACATTGCAAACGGTAAGTGTGCTCATTCTTTTTTTAGCATTGTCAATCTGCTTATCAAACTGCATATGGAACTAAAAAGGAACTTTTTGCTAGTCATTTTTGTTTCAAGAAGTCTCTACAAGAAAATAGACATTTTATGATAAAATTATTTTGTTGGTAAAAGCAGTAATTTGGTTGGCAAAGACATTAACAATGTAAAAATTTCATTGGACCCTTTCATGGTGCAATCCCCGTCTCTCAGAGTGAAAACATATTTTGTGGGTAATGGATCATTGATAAAGAATTGGTGAAATAAATGTAATCGCATGAAACCTTCCATCAGTGCTAAATTTTGCACATTTTGTTGGTAGTAATAACAAAAGAACAGCAACTCATATGAAGAAGTGGTAGCAACCATTGCTTGCTGGTAATAAAAATATCTAGAGAAGGAATTTTGGTTTTTTGTGGGATACGCATGTGCAAGGAAGTGACCATGTCTTAACAAGGCAGTGGTGGCCTGGTGATCATAATGGGGGTGGGGGGTGGGGGGTTATAACCAGTTAAGGTAAATATCAAACACATTTGCTGTGGTGTTAGTGGGTTGTTAATCTGATGTATCAACCCAATAAGCGATGTAATTTCTTCAAGATTGACTAAAATCAGCATAGTTGGCCTTGGATTAATATGACTAAATAGAACAATTGATTGTACTTGAGATTGCTTTTTGGGTTATGAAGAATGAAGATAATCAGATAATAGTTGTCGAAATCCAAGAGATTGTGATTTTGGGCTTCTAGTCGCCAACCAGATTAGGATACTTATAGCAATGCACTCAATTTTATGGAATTAATTGAAATAAGTCTGATAATAAATTTTTATTTCATCAAAATGAGAATGTTAATGCCCATTTATATGTTACTTATGTTTTAGGAAATAGTGTTATGATCATTTGAAGGCAAACATGTCCTTATCATGATTACAAGTATATAGTTTGCCTATACACTTTTTTTATTTGTACCCAGATTATCATTAGCACTGAGATTGTAGTGTCATATTTATTGGCACACTCGCCATTTCTATTTCTCAGCTAAGTCAATTTAAGTGACACATTTGTCATAGAGACTCATATATGCATTCACGTATTTCTCTTTAGTTAGAAGCTTTGAGAACTCTGACTAATGGAACTGAGCAATCATCTTTACAGCTGTTATGCGGCGGCATTGCTGGAAGTACTGCTGCTTTTTTTACAACACCCTTTGATGTCATAAAGACAAAATTACAGACACAAGTGAGTTGTAAACAATATTGGTGCTGACCTCTATCATGGATGATTTACATATAACATTCTGAACTTGGATAAACTTGAATGACACTTGTGTACTCTCCGTACCTTCAATTAGGCTCCTGGCACTCTTGGAAAGTACAATGGGGTTTTTCATGCACTTCGAGAAATTGCCAGGGAAGAAGGTTTGCAAGGGCTTTACAGGTAGGATATAGTGTGTTAAACCCACCCTGTTCTTTTTACTTGCTTAGCCCATGAAAATTTTCCATGATTTTCCAGTTTTCAATTCATAGCTGTTGCATGTGAATTGCCATTGTTCAAGGAATGCTCAATTGACATTTGTTTTGCTTTCTTCCGGTCTGCTTAGGTTTATCTTCTCTCTTTTTCAGGGGCTTGACTCCAAGATTAGCTATGTATATCTCTCAAGGAGCCATTTTCTTTGCATCTTATGAGTTTCTGAAAGCAGTCTTTGCTTTGGAAGTTCCTCAATCACCTGTTCGGTCTATTCACGACAAGCAAAATGCTGACAGCTCCACCTCTTTAGAAATGAACAAGCTGCATTCTTAAACCAATTCCTGTCTTCTTAATGATCCGCTGATGCTGGACATCTTGTGCAGGGAAAAAAATCAGTCAATCCTGATTTATTGGAATCAAAAGTTGCTGAGGTTCATTACTGAGATCTCACTGTCTTAACAGCAGTTAGACTGAAATATCACTAAAGTACAACGTCTCTTCTTTGTTTAATCTTGTCATCCTATGATCACAATTTTCCATACCAGTTCATACTTCGGGAAAGATGAGTGTTTTTTCCCTTGACTTGTCTTCCTGTTCGCCCTTTCCTTTGTGCTTTATCCTTGCAGCCATATGGAATTCGATCAGTCCATGGATCGGATGCAAGAACAAGAATCTCATTTTTTGTTGTTCATCATTCACAAGTTCGCACTTGTGACATTTTCACATTTCTCTATACATTTTTGTTTCTCTGGTCCTGTTGCGAAATAGAATGTTCATGGTGGACGTCAAATATCAATTTCCTTGTCTCAAAATATCAGAAAGGAACATTTGGGAGTTTTTATTGAGATGCGAAGAAGCATCAATTTATCTTTCCACATGAACTAAGTCCATAACACCCGTGTCGACCTAGACGATTCTACTTGTGATCTAGTTCGTCTTGCTTTCATTAATAAACATTCTGTTTGCTTGGTGCATTCTTGTAGAATTTCTACTGCACTAAGTTTATTACTTTCTCATCCTGGTCAAACATTGTTGCAATTGGCGGCTCTACATTTACAACTTCATTATACCATTGTTAGAAGGGAAAATGACCAAATTTGCTCATGAAGTATTGAAAAATGTGCAAATTTGTCCCTCAATTATGTTTTTTACCAAAATTACCATCGACGTTACATAATTGGATCATTTTGGCCCTTCTCGTTAACGGAAGTCCACGTCAGCAAACGGAATCCCACGTGGCAAGTGCAGCTCGGCCACATAAGATGCCACGATGGAAAATGACATGTGATAATTTATGTAGTGCCAAAGACAATTTTGGTTCAAAATATATTTAAAGGGACAAATCTAATTTTTTTTTCAATACTTTAGGAGTAAATTTGTATCATTTTCAATACTTCAGGGGCAAATTTGCACATTTTTCAATACTTTAGAGGTAAATTTTGTCCGTTTCCCTTGAATAAAATATATATGGTGCCCAAACAACGTGTTTTATGTTCATTGCACGATTTCTGCAAGTTTGGTTTCTATCTTAGAATTTGAACAAATACTTTAGTAAATTTTTTGAGAAATATAAATTTTAAAGATGAAACAAAAATAATATTCAAAAAGATATTTCTTAATTACTAAAATAAAAACTTGACTAAATTTAATTATTAGTAACTGGTCCGGCCCGACCCGAAAGTTCGGGGATAATCTCGTCCCAATTCAAAATTGGGACGAGATCGAGACAAAATTGCGATGCTTCATATTCGGGACTAAGACTGGGACATATATTTGCGTCCCGACTCAAAATTGGGACGGGATTGAGACATATCAAATCTTGACCCATCCGACCTGAACTAACCCCTACTATGTTGGTTGGTTTTTTATTACAATGATAAGTGACTAAAGCTGTTCATATCTTTGAGTAAACACTTCAGTTACAATACAAAGTATAATTGTCAAGCTTATATTTTCTTGATTTTGGTAAAGATGATATCAACATCATTCTTATAGTGTTAATTAGAATCACATTAATGATAATAATATATAAAAGAAAAAATGATTAAATTTGCCCCTGAAGTATTGAAAATAGTGCAAATTTGCTCCTAAAATATTGGAAAAGATTCATATTTGTTCCTTTAAATATGTTTTGGGCCAAAATTGTCCTTGTCACTACATAATTGTCACATGTCATTTTTCATCGGCATCTTATGTGGTCGAGCTGCACTTGCCACGTAGGATTTCGTTTGCTGACGTGGACTTCCGTTAACGAGAAGGGCAAAAATGATCCAATTATGTAACGTTGAGGGCAATTTTGATAAAAAAATATAATTGTGGGGTAAATTTGCACATTCTTTAATATTTCAGAAGCAAATTTGACAATTTTTCCTGGTTAAAAAGGCTTGTTTTACTAGCAGGTAATAACTTTTCAATATTCTATTTTCGTTTATGTTTCCCTTCAGTGTTCAGACTTTTCATTCCCTCTTCTATTATAGACAAGCAATTTTTCATCCGTTTATTCCTTTAGCATAATTAAATTTGATACCACTCCATCAAGTTTGATGCAAGCATAATATGTTATCATTGAAGTTGCTTTTAATTATAAGAATAAATTATACATATGTAAGTTGAGATTTTTGTAAGAAAAAAGCTATACATATGTAAGTTGCTTTGAATTGTAAGAATAAATTTGTCTATTTTTTGTGATTGATAAAATCTCACCGGTGTGCATGTATAAAATTGGAATCAAATATTTGATTGATGGAAATCATTTGGTCTATCAATATTAAAAATTAATCTAGAATTTAATATATATAGTATATACTTATTATTTTCGTTCTTTTGTTACTTTTCATATACCAAATGAGAATTTTTTTACTACAAATGAAACATATTTTGTAGTTGTAAAGTAAAGTTGAAATGTATCATGCATCACATATTTTATTGTTGCAACATCAAAGTTGAAATGTATCATGTCATGAGATGCATCACCGTATTTTAATCGGTTTGAAAATTCTTAAGCAAGTTTTTCTTACAAGTTTTGTCATTCCATATTTAGAAAATTATTTATAGTGAATTTCCCAGCACAACTTTCCACTTTACCTCCAAATAGTGAATTTCCCAAAAAACATACCCAAGCTAATAAGTTCTTCCAAAAATACTCCTACATCCTTCAACAAACAATTAATCATCCAGAAATGATAGAAAGTGCATTCTAAATCAATCACAACTAGAATATATTTTGTAAGGCAAATATTCTGGGCAAGTATAATAATGGATATTATAAATATAAAATTTAGAGGGATGGTACATGTTTTTTTTTCCCAAGTATATTATGATATATTAATATCTGAATTTTAGCCCATTTACCATCATATAGTTATATGATAATTCAATTGTATATGAAATAAAATATATCATTTTATTTTACAAAAGCTAATTAAAAAGTCCCCTCTTATTGATTATGCTAACTGTACAGTTAGAGTTATTGATTTATATTCGATTCCTCCATTTTATTTTTTGTCATATATTATGTATACTCATATATCAATAAGAGTGTACTGAATTGTTCTACTTCAAATAAAAGTAGATATTTTACTGTTGTAGCTTCAAAGGTGAAATGTAAGATGCATCGTGCATTGTATATATATATACAGTGATTATAGTGATTTTTCAAAAAAAAATTCCAATTTACCTCATGATGAGGTCCATTTCCGTAGCGGCTAATAGATCGGCTCTTCTTCGTGAGACTAATCAGGCAGAGTTAAGCCGACGAGGGGGCAACCGACTAGTACTTGCAAAAGTGCCTACCCGATGTTAGGCCAGCGAGGACATCCTAAGATGATTAAGTCAACATTAGTGTTCCTTCCAAATAGGATGGTAAAAGTAGCCAACTGTGGGTAGCACAGTTGGTGACAACATGTTGAACGTTGCTTAGAGATATAAGATTCGAATCCTAGTATGATCATCTATTGTGATTTTTTATCTTTGTTAAAGCCAACAGAGTAGCACAGTTGGTGACAACATGTTGTAAGTTGTATAGAGATCTAAGATTCGATTCATAGTATGGTCATCTATTATGATTTTCTATCTTTGTTTTAAAAAAAAAGTTGGTAAAAACAAAGTAGTGAGTGAAAAGACCCAAGAGAGGGTTCCCCTCCACTGGAGTTGGATTTAGGTCAACATTAGTGTTTTAAATAGGGTCAAGGGTTCCCCTACCATGTTTGAGTTCAACCCGAGACATTTCTTCCGATCCTTGAGTTGGATTTGGGTGTCGGGCCTGGCCTGGTGGGCCTGCTCGACTTGCAGGGTCTTTTAGGGTCCAAGTTTTTCCATCACCTCACAACAGTGAATTTTTCAAAATCACACCCCCAAAATAAATCAATCCTAAGCCAATACATTTTCCAAAAATACTCCTACATCATTTACTTCTTTAATAGAAAATTTAATTGCGTAGAAATAACAAAAAGTGCATTCCAAATCAATGTAAATGTTGTGATGCTGAATAATTTAGGGGAGTGTTCCTATGTCTCTTCTTCTTATTTCCCTAGTTCTTCTGAGTTCATGGCTATTCACCAAGCTTTATTTTTTACCTTGTCCAGGAATTTGCACTAGATTATCATTGAATCGGATTGCAAAGTGTTGATTGATATCATCAACAATAAAGCTCAAGCTCCTTGGCAGATCTATATATAGTCATTTTTGCAATATTATTACAATATCTCGCAATTGTAATGTATCTTTTATTTTTATTCTTAGATTAGCAAATAAAGCTTAAACTCCTCCCTTAATTTGTCAGCCGTGGGGAACTATTGCCTTTATGTCTGAGGCGGGGGAGGGGGATGAGCCTATCTATCCCGATAGGACCCCATAAAGGGAGCAGTTGAGAGGTTCCATATTGCCGAGCCGAAGGGCAGAACTTCTGTACGTGATCGTAGTATGTCAAGTCGTCTCGTCCTCGTAGGATCGAAGAGTACCTATGCACTATGTTCATTGGGCAGCAAAACAGGCTTGGACTCGAAAAGAGTCTAAATTTTGGACAACGATTTGTCCTCCGGAGCTTGATTCTATTCTTTATAATGACTTGATAGTTGCAGGCTTGCTTGCTTAACTATTTAGTCCTTTTTATTTTATGGAAAAAAATCAATCGTAAATGGAATACATTTTTCAAGGCATATATTTTAGGCATATAATAATAATGTAAATCACATGTTTGGATGGTGGATCAGACTAGTTCTTTGGGGGGCGATCAGCCCGGGCCCAAAAGCACCTCTACTCATGAATCAGACTAGGATCGAACCAACTACAACATAGCTTGGGGGCTTCATCCGACCAAATAAGGATATCAACATACTACATTTATAATCAGGGTTTCAATAATAATAAGCCCACAATCTAAGGGATAGCAATCGATTCATTTAGGGTATATCCATCGAAATTCCATGAGATATCCTCGTCGAGAACCCAGACCTGCCTCATAAAATAGACACGATGCACATTAGGTATACTCTCTGTTCCAATTCCATATCTCTCATATGGGATTCTCTCTCACTTGAGCGTCGAAGTGTCTTTGCAAGTCACCACTGGAGCCACGTTGGACTGGGAGACACGAAGGCCTACAACACCCCTGACTTAAGGTGAGAACATTTGGTGCCCACCATGCGACCGAATAAATCTTACCTGTTCCACCATGGTAGATACCCGGAGTCAGGCGAACACTGCCGCCAACAGGCAACAACCTAGCAGCAACGTTCTCCCACTACTTTGAGACGCTAACACAGCGAGGAGTGACACTCCGTTGCCCACCGACTCAACTCTAGAGGAGCTACGACACATGATCGTTGATCTCTAAGTGCAGAACCAAAGGCTAACAACCCAAGTCGATGCGCTAACGTAGTCTAAATAACAACATCCAGCTGAGCGTGAGCCCTGTCGCTCAGAGCACGAAGACGATAGCCACCATGAGAGAATTGAGAGACTAGCCTCAGTCTTTAGAGATGAGATCTCCCACACACAACACCAGAGAGAAGGAACTAGGGCCACAAAGGCCATTCCTCCCCCGCTGTCGACTCAGGACCGTTCGCGAAGTACATCATGGCAGTTCCTTTCCCCGACAGCTTCAAATCATCGACCACGGGTGATCCGACCACTCATATGACGATGTTCTGATCGATGATGATTCTCAATGGTGCTACCGACTCCATTTTGTGCCCGAGCTTTCCCCACCTTCCTGCAAAAAGCTGCATTGTTATGGTTCTCCACCCTCCCGCGTCAGGCTCCATACACACAATTCCAGGAGCTCTCCAAGGTGTTCGTCAACCAGTTCTCCTCGTCTCGAATCTATTCCAAGACTGAGGATGCCCACCACTATATAAAGCAAGGACAAAATGAGCCATTGAGGGAATATCTGAAGAGATTCAACCCCGTACGTATGGAGATCCCCAATCTCGACTCTCATGTCAAACTTTATTCTATCAAGCACGACCTAAAGACCGAACAATTTGGGGACCAGATAGCTTTGTCCAAGCTGAGGACCATGACCGAGTTCCGAGAACGAGTGGTATGCCACATGGAGATGGAAGAACTCAAAAAAGCCAAAAAAGCTGACATATAGACCAATAAAGATAGCACTGAAGATAAGAAATCAAAGAAGCCCGATAAAAAGGGAGAAGGACTAGATCACCATGAGCGAGATGACAACAAAAGGGGGAGGTCGCCCTCCCGACCTAGCCCTAGATATGGTGAATACACCCCATAGAACACCATGAGGGAGACTATTCTCCGGGAAATTTATGATTTAGGGCTGCTCAAGTACCCCAACAAGGTGGTGAAGCAAAAGGTCCCGCCTAACGTCGACAAAATTAAGTAAGAAGTGCGAATTTTAGTTGCACCTATAGACACACTATCGAGGAGTGTGTGGTACTCAAAGACCATATCAAACATCTGATACCGAAAGGTCGCCTCGATCGCTACATCGGTCGTAAAAGAAGCCGCAGCCGAGACTGGCAGGACTACGACTCTCGACATTGAAGTTGGAGTAAAACACCCTCGAGGGATACCAGGGGCAATTGAGACAATGATAATCAAACTAGCCGAACAATGAAATTCGTGGAGTCATCGACCATATAGCTGGAGGAGGCGAGATGAGCTCGGCCAAAAAAAGGTCTCTTTGAGCCATCATGACAGTTGACGACACGACTCGACCGCAGAGCTCCGCGCTCGAACCTCGATAATATCGTTCTACGAATTCGACTTCGAGGGAATTGGTATAAATCTACATGATCATGTCATTATTTCTATAATCGCTGGCAATTTTATTGTCGGAAAAGTTCTGGTGGACCAGGGGAGCTCGACTGACATCCTATTCCACTCAACATTCAGAAGGATACAACTGACTGAAGCCTCACTCCACCCCTACAACGGGGACCATGTTGGGTTCTCGGGAGAGCGAGTCATCGTCTGAGGCTATGTGTGGCTAAGGACGACGTTTGACTCATAGCCAAAGACTAAAGACGACCATTGTGCAATACCTGGCCATTAACATCCCAGCCCCTATGACATGATTCTGGTGCGACCTTGACCCTAGGAGCCGTATGGATGACCTAGGAGCCATAGTATCAACCCCCCACCTAGCATTCAAGTTTCCAATTTCAAAGACAGAGGTGGGAGTGGTCCATGCTGACCAGAAAGAAACTCGCTTGTGCTACAACAGATGCTTGAAGCAGAGGTTGGCCAAACTAGGGGAAGCGCCGAGCACCACATCGCAGTAGGTGCACTCAGTGTTTCACACAGAGTACCAGCCGAAAACATCCAAGCTGGATCCGAGCAGAGACTTCTAAGAGCGGCACCAGCACGTCAGTGACATGGAGCCTGTACCGATGAAAACATCGCTGAAACAAGTGACGTTTGTTGAAGCCCGCCTATCGACTAGGCTAGAGACTCGACCCGACACTCTGCACAGAGACAACCTGTTTGCTTGAGCACATACCGACATGTAGAGAATAGACCCCAAAGTCATCTTCCGTAAGAGCACCATCAACTTTCGAGCCAAACCCATGGTATAAGGGGAGAGAGAGATCAGAATCGAGCGCCAACAAGCATCTCTGAGAGAGACCAAAGAACCACTGAAAGCAGAGTTTATTAGGGAAATTAGAGTCACTACATGGTTCACAAACGCCGTGATGGTCAGAGAAAATTTAGGCAGACGGTAGATGTATGTGAGCTTCACCAACCTAAACCAAGCCTACCCGAAGGACTCATACCCCTGTCGTCAAACGCACAAACAAGGAAGGCGACGTCAGCCAACTCAAAGCAAGCAACGACTCAATAGAGTATGAAGCCCTTGTCGCCGGACTAAAGCATCTCGATGGCATAGGAGCACAGAAAGTGATCGTCGAGGGGAACTCACGGCTTGCCATAGGACAAGTTGACGATGACTTTCCAGCAAGGGATCCCTCCCTGAAAAGGTACCCATCCTCAGTCCATTCGTTGATGACTAACGTTGATAATTGTTGATCCAGCACATACCTCGGGAGGAAAGAACCTGAGCCGACCAACTATCCAAACTTGTTGACATCAAGAAGCCGCAAAATAACAGGTCGGTCATCCAACAAGTCCATGACTGATCTCGTCGAAGAAGAACAAAAGCTCGGCCGAGTCAGGGAAGAAGCAACCTCCACTTTTTAACTACAGATCACATGTGCACTCTTTTTCCCATAGGGGTTTTCCCTTTGAACGTTTTAACGAGGCATAATCATGCATAGGCCGAGTGTCCCACTTGGTGGGACCCAATGTAATATCAATCTCCTTTCATTCAATAAGATTATTTTCTTTCCCTATATTTATGTATGTGCATCCAGGTAATTTATAGCTATCTCATAACACACGACGAAGGAATTCTTACGATCTCGGGATAGGAACGCCACCCTACGACGGTAGCAACCTCTCTCTTATGTGGCACATCCATCCTTCTCGACCCTAGGCGTGGTCTTACCTTACACTCCCCGCGAGCTCGGCTTGACCCTAAGTACGGTCCCCAGTCTCAGCACCATTACTTATGGCCTTAGCGCCCTTGAAGACCTCGACTTGGAATGCGGCCCCGTTCTAAATGAGCACGACCCTAGGTGTGGTCTTGTCTTACGCTCCACGCGAGCTCAGCTTGACCCCAAGCGTGGTCCTCGGCCTCAGCGCCACTACTTGCGGCCTTAGCGCCCTTGAAGACATCCTCGACCCCAGGTGCTATCCTGCCTTACGCTCCCTGCGAGCTCAGCTTGACCCCAGGTATGATCCTCGGCCTCATCGCTACTACTTATTGTCATAACGCTCTTGAAGACATCCTCGACCCCAAGCGCGATTCTGCCTTACGCTCTCGACAAGCTCAGCTTGACCCCAAGCGTGATCATCGGTCTCAGCGCCACTACTTATAGCCTTAGCACCCTTGAAGACCTCCTCGACCCCATGCGTGGTCCTGCCTTACGCTCCTCGCGAGCTCGATTTGACCACAGGGGTGGTCCTCGGCCTCAACGCCACTACTCATGGCCTTAGCGCCCTTGAAGACCTCTACTATTCAAGCGCGAGCCCACCTTACGCTCTCCGTGAGCTCGGCTTGACCCCAAGCGTGGTCCTCGGACTCAGCGCTCTTACTCTCAACCCCAGCGCCCTTGTCCATGGCCTCAACGGTCCTACTTACGATCTCAGTGTCCTCGAGTACCTCTTCGACCTTGGCATCCTCACAATATGGTTCCTAGCCTTAATAAAAACTTCCAACTCCGGACTCGAATGACTCCGAGGGAGATCGAATTTGAAGGACCATTAGCCCTATGAGCGACTACCAAGAAGGTAACCTTAGTCCTAAATCTAACTTTGACATGAATATGGTCTCAACCTAAATACCTAAAGGTGGTCCACGATCCTAAGAAACGGCTACCGACTAGTTAACGTCTGCTAGAGAAGCGGCGAAGTGCTCTTCAAACTGAACAACTACTGGCCAGACAATGCCAGCTAAGGCAAAGCGGCCTTAAGCGCCACATTCGACTCTAGAAGAATTGGCTGACCAAATAACATCGGCATCTACCAAACACTTAGCTCAAGCAACCAAGCAAAAAAAGCAAGCACTAACATGAGGTGGACACGTTGAAAAGGCATCCCTTCTGCCCTCAACTACCATACTAAGCATAAAAATTGAAAAGTCGCAAAACAACAAGGCCACGATACGTCGATCTCACCTACATCGTAAATTCGACCAAAGATAGAATTCAGCATGTTCTCACCCAAAGTCTGAAGCTCGGACGAGATCAGATGCTCAACATATGCAGAGAGCTCCACAGACAAGAAGAGGTCGATAGACTATTAGAGCTCAGGACGAAATCCTCGAACTTCGACCAAGCTCAGGGGCTGTGGACTGGACTAGCTCTTTGGGCCCAGTCGGACCGGGCCCGAAAGCACCCCTACTCATGAATTAGACTCAGATCAAACCAACTACAACTTAGCCCGGGGCTCCACCTAGCCAAACAAGGATATCAACATCCTATATTTATCACCAGGAATTCGACAGTAATAAGTCCGCAATCTAAGGGATAATAATCGGCCCATTCAAGGCATTTTCCCTTGGAATTCCGCGAGATATCCTCGCCGAGCACCTGGACCTACCTCATAAAATAGACACGATTTACATCAGCTATACTCTCTGTTCCAATTCCATACCCCTCATCTGGGACTCCTTCTCACTTGAGTGTTAGAGTGTCTATGTAAGTCACCACCGGAGCCATGCTGGACCAGGAAACACGAAGGCTTGTAGCACCCCCAACTTCAGGCGAGAACACTATGATATTAATATCTCAATTTTACCCCTTTACAATCATGTGATTATTTGACAATTTAGTTTTATACACTAATTTTTTTTTTTGAATTAGTAACAAGCTATTTTTGCCACAGTAGTGATATACAGTAGCAATATGATGATTCAGTGGCAAAAAAATGATCGCCAATCGTTTGTCACGTTAGGTCCGCCGCTAAAAGTCATTTTTGGCTTTCACGGCGAATTTTAGCGGATTGTCACTAATTGTAATTTTTTTAGTGACAAACGAAAAGTCAAACTACTTCCACTCTATTGTGGCAAACGGGGCTTGTTGATGTTACATATCTTTTATAGAAAAATTCTTCGCCACTTATTAATAAATGTTTGTTATTATTATACCCTTTCTAGAACCTTTTCGTGGCAAAAATATATAAAATTTGCCGCTAATATCGTGTTACATTTTGCCATTATACTTCAAATTTACTATAAATTTTTTTGCCACTACATGTTTGATCCTTTGTCATTAAACGTTAAAATGAATTTGCTACTAACACAATTTCAAATTTTGATTATTGCCACAATATCAGTGATGATGTTGCCATAATATTTGATAACTTTACCACAACTTTGAGAATTTGTGATGAATAAATTTGTCACAAAAACACAAAATTTAATAATTAACCATTCATTAGAATAATAATTCATCTGCTAATTACAAAACCTACAACTTAGCAGGTATACAACCAACCACCTACAAATCCAATCATCAACAATCCAAAATAAGTTCAACATTAATCTAAATACATCAAAAACAACATTGTCCACCAACACAAAATACTCTAAAGTATCAAATATTCATTAGAAAATGTTACAATAGGTACACAAGATAGCTCGTACAAAAAAAAAACAAACAACACTGCCCCAATAAAAAAAAGTTACAGTAGGTCTGCTAGGTATGCCTCATTTCTTCTTCTTTTTCTCCTGCAAAAGAAGGAAAGTCACAGCCATTACATCAAAGAATCAAACTAATTTAGAAAGGGATAACGTACAAAATGGTCCCTCAAATATACACGGATTTTCAGAGTGGTCCCCAAAGAAAAAACCGGTCAAAGTGGTATCTCTAAAACACGACTCGGGCAAAATAATCCCCAACTCGGTCAAAATAGCCTATAAAAATAGTCTATAAAATATACTAGCAAAAAATATACTGTCTCTAAAATATGACTCGGACAAAATAGTCCCAGACTCGAGCAATAATGAATGTCAACAAGTATCAAAACTCGACTATTTTGCCCGAGTCAGGGACTATTTTGCCTGAGTCATGATTTAGAGGGACCACATTGATCGAGTTTTGTTTTGATGGACCACTATAAAAACTCGATTATATTTGATGGAACAAATTATACGTTATCCCATTTAGAAATGATGCTAGCAGTTCAATCAAACTAAAAATCAAACTAAGTCCAAGAGGAACTGTGTTCATTAACTCAAATATATGTGTGTTGAGCTGGAACATAGTTTATTTGAGATTAGTCTATGTTTCTGAAATATATGTGTGTTCATTAACATGTTAGAGACTTTTGAAAAATATCTTGTAGAACTCTTATTTGATATTTTAATTACACTACATTTGATAAATATGACCTAAAACAAATCCTAGGCACTGTAAAAATTAAAATTTATGTCAATTTAAAAGTGTTCAAGGCATTTTATGTTAAATAAAAGTTTTCAATTTTTTCAATTTAAAAGTGTTCAAGGCATTTGAAGGCTCTTATTTCACATTTTAATCACACTACATATGTTAAATATGCCTAAAATAAGTCCTACGCACTGCAAAAAATAAAATTTGTATGTTTAAAAGTGTTCAAGACATTTTTCAAAAGTCTTTAACATGTTACAGACTTTTGAAAAATTCCTTCACTTTTAAACATACAAATTTTAGTTTTTTTTGCAGTGCGTAAGATTTATTTTAGGCATATTTAATAGATGTAGTGTGATTAAAATATGAAATAAGAGTTGTTTAAGACACAATATTAGAGTTCGAATTGAAATCCTTGGACTCTGACCAAGCTCTGGGGCTATGAACTAGACTAGCTCGTTGGGCCTAATCGGATCGGGCTCGAAAGCACCCTTACTCATGAATTAAACTCAGATTGAACCAACTACAACTTAGCCCGGGAGCTCCACTCGGCTAAACAAGAATATCAACATCCTACATTTATCACCAATGATTCGACAGTAATAAGCCCGCAATATAAGGGATAACAATCGACCCATTCAGGGTGTATCCACCCGGAATTCCACGACATATCCTCATCGAGCACGTACCTTGACTTGCCTCATAAAATAAACACGATTCACATCAGGTATACTCTCTGTTCCAATTTCATACATCTCATCTAAGATTTCTTATCACATGAGTGTCAGATTGTCTTTGCAGGTGATCACCACCAAAGCCACGCTGGACCAGGAGACACGAATGCTTGCAGCACTCCCGACTTAGGAGAGAACACTATATGATATTAATATCTCAATTTGAACCCCTTTACAATCATGTGATTATTTGATAATTTAGTTTTAAATGGAATAAACATATCACTTTATTTTACAAAAGCTAATAAAATTGAATTACTTCCTCTTCCTTGTCCTATTCCTCTCCGCTTCCTTCTTCCCATCATACAAATTTTATTTTTTGCAATGTTTAGGACTTGTTTTAGGAATATTTAACAAATACAATGTGTTTAAAATATGAAATAAGAGCTACTAAAGACATTATCCAAAAGTTTGTAATGTATTCCAAACCATTGGAAAATGCTTGAACACTTTTAAATTGATACAAAGTTTAACATTTGTCGTGCCTACGAACATGTTTTAGGCCATATTTATCAGATGTAGTGTGACTAAAATATCAAATAATAGTTGCTCAAGGTATTTTTCAAAATTCTTTAATTTGCTACAGACTTTTGAAAAATGCATTGAATACTTTTAAATTCGTACAAATTTTAATTTTGCAGTTCGTAGGACTTATTTTAGGCATATTTAACAAATATAGTGTGATTAAAATGTGAAATAAGAGCTAGTCAAGGCATCTTCCAAAAGTTTGTAACCTATTACAAACTATTGGGAAATGCCTTGAACACTTTTAAATTGACACAAATTTTAATTTTTGTATTGCCTATGATTTGTTTTAGGTCAATTTATCAGATGTAGTGTGATTAAAACGTCAACTAAGAGTTGTTCAAGACATTTTTCGAAAGTCTCTAACATGTTAGAGACTTTAAAAAAAATCCTTGAACACTTTTAAACATATAAATTTTATTTTTTGCAGTGCATAGGACTTATTTTAGGCATATTTAATGGATTTAGTACGATTAAAATGTGAAATAAGCATTTACCAGTGTCGATTCCACTTACCACTGCCACCTTGTTCACTTTCCTCACCCTAGCGATGAGCAGCCTGAGTTGAAGAGCGAGCTCCTACTCCAACGAAGGCGACTAAAACCAGTGATTCCATCTTCGTTTTCGATAAGTTATCCACTCTCTTAATCATTTTTCGAAGTATGGTTTTGGATAAAAAAACAAATGTTATTTTTTAGAAGTCGGGTTTAAATATTGGATTTAGGGTTTCGGAAGCTACTGCTAATCATACACACATTTCATTTTTCGAGTGCATCGTCTTGTTTTGGAGTTAAAACATTGAATGTGTGAGTTAGAAACATCTCAAAAGTCTTTAATTTGTTAGAAACTTTGGGTTTTTTATTCAATTTCTGCCTTGAACACTTTTAAAACCATACAAATTTAATTAGAAATATTTCCAGATTATTATTTACCTATTAATACGTCAGCTCATTAATACTCAGTGAAGTTGGAAACATTTCATTTACCTTAAACCATGATTATATAGAAGCTCTTGTGACCCAGTGCCTGCTGTAATCTTTCCCCACTAATTAAGCAGCCTATTTACCCCTTTGTCTCCCTCGTATGGTGTTATAGATTTATAATCTCCAACAATATGAAATCACAACCTTGCAATGGCTCCTCTTAATTACTTCCTCTTCCTTGTCCTATTCTTCACCGCTTCCTTCTTCCAATCATACAAATTTTATTTTTTTGTAGTGTATATGACTTGTTTTAGGAATATTTAACATATGCAATGTGTTAAAAATGTGAAATAAGAGCTAGTAAAGGCATTATCCAAAATTCTATAACGTATTTCAGACCATTGGAAAATGCTTGAACACTTTTAAATTGATACAAATTTTAATATTTGTCGTGCCTACGACATGTTTTAGGCCATATTTATCAGATGTAGTGTGACTAAAACGTCAAATAATAGTTGTTCAAGGCATTTTTCAGAAGTAAAATGTCTTCAATGCTTTTAAATTCATACAAATTTTATTTTTTATCGTGCGTAAGACTTATTTTAGGCATATTTAACAAATGTAGTGTGACTAAAATATGAAATAAGAGCAAGGCATCTTCCAAAAGTTTGTAACCTATTACAAACAATTGGGAAATGCCTTGAGCGCTTTTAAATTGACACAAATTTTAATTTTTGCAAGTGCCTATGATTTGTTTTAGGTCATATTTATCAGATGTAGTGTGATTAAATGTCTTGAACAACTATTATTTGACATTTTAATGACACTACATCTAATAAATATTACCTAAAATAAGTCTTAGGCACGGTAAAAAATTAAAATTTGTGTCAATTTTTCAAGGCATTTTATGTCAAATAAGAGTTTTCAATTGTGTCAATTTAAAAGTGTTCATGACATTTCAAGGCTCTTATTTCACATTTTAATCACACTACATATGTTAAATATGCCTAAAATAAGTCCTACTCACTGCAAAAAAAATAAAATTTGTATGTTTAAAAGTGTTCAAGATATTTTTCAAAAGCCTCTAACATATTTTAGGCACATTTAACAAATGTAGTGTTATTAAAATATGAAATAAGAGTTGTTTAAGGCACACTATTAGAGCTCGATTCGAAATCCTTAGACTTCGACCAAGCTCGGGGCTTGTGGATTGGACTAGCTCGTTGGGCCCGCGATAGGACTAGGCCCGAGCCCGAAAGCACCCCTACTCATGAATTAAACTCAGACTGAACCAACTACAACTTAGCTCGGGAGCTCCACTCGATCAAACAGGAATATCAACATCCTACATTTATCACCAAAGATTCGACAGTAATAAGCCCACAATATAAGGGATAACAATCGACTCATTCAGGGTGTATCCCCATGAATTCCACGAGATATCCTCACCGAGCATGTACCTAGACCTGCCTCATAAAACAAACACGATGCACATGAGGTATACTCTATGTTCCAATTCCATACCTCTCATCTAGGATTTCTTATCATATGAGTGTCAGGCTGTCTTTGCTGGTGATCACCACCAAAGCCACGCTGGACTAGGAGACACGAATGCTTGCAGCACACCTGACTTAGGTGAGAACACTATGATATTAATATCTTAATTTGAACCCCTTTACAATTATGTGATTATTTGATAATTTAGTTTTATATACAATAAACATTTTACTTTATTTTACAAAAACTAATAAAACTGAATCTCCTATCATTGCTTATGCTAATTATTAAATTGAAATTATTGATTTTTTTTGTTCCATCCTTATTTGTCATGTATTAAATACGATCATATGGCCGATAGAATACTGAATAATTTTAGTTTTAATAAAAAGTAGATATTTTTTGAAATATAAGATGTATCATGCACTATATTTTAACTAGTTTGAAAATTATTAGGCGAGTTTTTGCTTAAAATTTGTTATTCTAAACTTAGAAAACTATTTATAGTGAATTTTCGAAAAAGTACAATTCAATTTATTTCTGAATAGAGGGTTTATAGTGTCTTTATAAAAAAAAAATATCACCACAATAAATTTATAAGCCAATAAATTTTCAGCGATTTCTCGAAATTGAAATTACTTTAAAACCCGAAACTATCCTTTCTTTTTCAACAATCGCCCAAACCCTCAACTGACTCAGCATTTTTTCGTTTCCCTCCAAAATGGCAACCGACGCTCCCGGTTAGCATTTTACCTATCTTATGCTGAGAGCCAGCATTGATATCCTCTACTAAATCATAGCGGATCACCGTTTAATTGAAAAGTGAAAGAAGAAAACAATGAACAAGTTAAGATTAAGGAAAGAGGGAACTATTAATGTCATTCACTAACCACAAAGTCAATCTTATATACACAATTGAAAATTTAAAAATTTAGATATTAATTTCCAATAGTTAATAATATCCTTAACTAATTGATTTTGAAATTAATATAAAATTTGAAAATTAAGTAATTAATTTCATAATATTTCCATGGAATTTTTTTATAATTGGAAATTAAGTGGGCCTAATTAAATGATTTTGAATAAATTGCAAATTAATAAAACTTAAAATTCGAAATTAAACTTTAAAATTTTAGTTATCAACTTAGAAAATTAATAACGATAATTAAACATTAAAAAAGCCTAAAATAGATGGTAATAATTTGGAAATTTATTCTTATTAATAGAAAATTAAGTATACTTAATTAAATGGAGTAGAACAAATTGGAAAATTTCCAATGATTAATAAGATTCTTAATTAATTTATTTCGAAATTAATATAAAATTTGAAAAATCAAACATTAAACATTATTTAAATAGAGTGAAAAATTTAGATATTTATTCTTATTGATAAAAAATTAATCATGCATTATTATATCAACTAGAATAAATTGTAATTTTTTCAATAATTAATTAATTTCGAAATTAATCTAAAATTCGAAAACTAAGTAATTAATTTCATAATATTTCGAAATTCGAAAATTTGGAAATTAAACATTAAACATAACTTAAATAGAATCTAATATTTGAAAAAAAAAATTAATTGGTAATTTAGTAGGCTTAATTAAATGTATTTGAATAAAATTAATTAAATTTTAAAAATTTTAATTATGAATTTAGAAATTAATAATGGAAATTAAATATTAAACATGACTTAAAAAGATGATAATAATTTGGAAATTTATTATTATTAATAAAAAATTAAGTTTACATAATTAAATTGAGTAGAATAAATATGAAAATTTTCAATAATTAATAAGATTATTAATTAATTAATTTCGAAATTAATATAAAATTTGAAAATCAAACATCAATCAGTATTTAAATAGAGTTAAAATTTAGAAATCTATTATTATTAATAAAAATAAGTATGGTTAATTTTTTCGAATTTTAACAAATTATAATTTTTCCAATAATTAAGAAGATTCTTAATTAACTGATATCGAAATTAATATAAAATTTGAAATTAAGTAATTAATTTCATAACATTTACAAATTTGAAAATTTGAAAAATTAAACATTAAACATGATTTAAATAGATTCTAAAATTAAGAAATTTATTCATATTAATAGAATATTAAGTATGCTTAATTTTTTAGAATTAGAACTAATTGGAAATTTTCAAATAATTAATAAGATTCTTAATTAATTTATTTCAATATTAATATAAAATTCGAAATCAAGTAATTAATTTCATAATATTCACAAATTCGAAAATTTTGAAATTAAACATTAAACTTGATTTTAATAGAGTCTTAAATTAATAGGGAATTAAGCATACTTAATTAGATGGATTAAAACAAATTGGATATTTTCTAATAATTAATAAGATTTTTAATTAATTAATTTCAAAATTAATATAAAATTTGAAAATTATAAAACCAGACATTAAATGTGATTTAAATAGAGTGAAAAATTTAGAAATTTATTCTTATAAATAGAAAATTTAGTATGCCTAATTTTTTTGAACTTGAAGAAATTAGAAATTTTCCAATAATTAATAATATTCTTAATTAATTGATATCGAAATTAATATTAAATTCGAAATTAAGTAATTAATTTCATAATATTTTCAAATTCAAAAATTTGGAAATTAAACATTAAACATGATTTAAATAGAGTCTAAAATTTAAAAATTTATTTTTATTAATAGAAAATTATGTATGCTTAAATTTTTCGAATTAGAATTAATTGAAATTTTTTCAATAATTAATTTGATTCATAATTAATTTATTTCAAAATTAATATAAAATTCGAATATAAGTAATTAATTTCATAATATTTCCAAATTCAAAAATTTGGTAATTAATCATTAAACATGATTTAAAATTAAGTATGATTATTTAAATGGATCAATTAAAAAAATTGGATATTAATAAAACTTAAAATTTGAAATAAAGATGTTTAATTAAACAAGCATAACAAAATTTGAAATTAAAATTTGAATTTTCAAAAATAAAAATTGAAATTTCACGATAAGAGTTGAAAATTAAGAAATTTGACATGAGTAATTAAATGGAGTTAGGAATTAGGAAATTAAGGGTAATTAATTAATATTTAAACCGTCTTTATTTGAAAAATAACCATAGTTCATTAATTGGAATTTGGAAATTAAGCATAATGAAATTAATTTTAAAAAATAGTTAAAATATATTATTTTTAACATTAATAATGTTCAAAATTAATTTAATTGGTAAATTAGATATGGGAAATATTTTAAAGAGAATACAATTTCATCTATCCAATGAGGAATAAGTAGGAATATATATAATAAAGGAATGAATTAAATTAGTTTCCTTTTGATTTATTTTAGAGATATATTATATATTGTTAGCCTTTCCATTAATTAAAGATATTTCTTGGTTATTATGTACTTATTAATACGTCAACCCATTAATACCATTAATTAAGCTATTTATTAACCCATTCGTCTCCTTCGTAGGGTGATATAAATATATCGTCTCCAACAATATGAAATAACAGTGCAATGACACATTTGAATCATTTTCTATTCCTTGTCATATTCCTCTCTGCTTCTTTCTTCCTCTCCACCCACCATGCCACTGGAGACGACCTCAAAGCCTACCTTGTCCATGTCAAAACCCTTCTTCCTAGCGCCGACTCTTCTACAGCAGAAGAAGAAGCGGCGAATTAAGATGTGCATATTACTCTATTTAACAAATGAAGTGTGATTAAAATGTGAAATAAGAGCTAGTCAAGGCATCTTCCGAAAGTTTGTAACCTATTACAAACTATTGGAAAATGCCTTCAACACTTTTAAATTGGCACAAATTTTAATTTTTGCAGTGCCTATGATTTGTTATTGGTCATAATTATCAAATGTAGTGTGATTAAATGTCTTGAACAACTATTTTTTGACATTTTAATCACACTACGTGTGATAAATATGACCTAAAACAAGTCTTAGGCACTACAAAAATAAAAATTTGTGTCAATTTAAAAGTGTTCAAGGCATTTTATGTCAAATAATAGTTTTCAATTGTGTCAATTTAAAAGTGTTCAAGGCATTTCAAGGCTCTTATTTCACATTTTAATCAAACTGCATTGTTTAAATATGTCTAAAATAATGTCATATGCATAGCAAAAAATAAAATTTGTATGTTTAAAAGTGTTCAAGAGATTTTCAAAAGTCTCTAACATGTTATAGACTTTTGAAAAATTCCTTGAACACTTTTAAACATGCAAATTTTATTTTTTTGCATTGTGTATGACTTATTTTTGGCATATTTAACCGATGTAGTGCAATTAAATTATGAAATAAGAGCAGTTTAAGACACACTATTAGAGCTCGACTCGAAATCCTTGGACTTTAACCAAGCTCGGGAGTTGTGGACTGGACTAGCTCGTTGGGCCAGATCGGACCGGGCCCAGAAGCACCCCTACTCATGAATTAAACTCAGATTCAACCAACTACAACTTAGCCCGGGAGCTTCACTCGACCAAACAGGAATATCAACATCCTACATTTATCACCAAAGATTCGACAGTAATAAGCCTACAATATAAGGGAAATCAATCGACCCATTCAGGGTGTATCCCCCCGGAATTCCACAAGATATCATCACCGAGCACGTACCAAGATCTGCCTCGTAAAACAAACACGATGCACATAAGGTATACACTTTGTTCCAATTCCATACCTCTCACCTAGGATTTCATATCACATAAGTGTCAAACTATCTTTGTAGGTGATCACCACCAAAGCCACGCTGGACTAGGAGACACGAATGCTTGCAGCACTCCCGACTTAGGTGAGAACACTATGATATTAATATCTCAATTTTAACCCATTTACAATCATGTGATTATTTGATAATTTAGTTTTATATGGAATAAACATATCACTTTATTTTATAAAAGCTAATAAAACTGAATCTCCTATCATTGCTTATGCTAATTATTAAATTGAAATTATTGATTTTTTTTTGTTCCGTCCTTATTTGTCATGTATTAAATACAATCATATGGCCAATAGCATACTGAATAATTTTACTTCTAATGAAAAGTAGATATTTTTCAAATATAAGATATATCATGCACTATATTTTAACTAGTTTGAAAATTATTAGACAAGTCTTTGCTTAAAAACTGTCATTCTAAACTTACAAAACTATTTATAGTGAAATTTTGAGAAAGTACAATTCAATTTATTTCTGAATATTGAGTTTATAGTGACATTCTCAAAAAAGCATCACCAAAATAAATTTCTAAGCCAATAAGTTTTCGATGATTTCTCGGAACCAAAATATCTTTAACTGAAATTCTGAATTCAGAATGAGATGGTAAATTCCTAGAACCATAACCTCATTTATTAAAACTCGAAACTGCACTTTCTTTTTCAATAGTCACCCAAACCCTCAACCGACTGTGCCTTTTCTTATTTCTCTCCAAAATGGCAACCACCGCTCTCCATTACCAATTTACGTGTTGCGTTTACCCCTGCTATTTTTCTATGTCGATTCCACTTACCACTGCCACCTTTTTCACTTTCCTCACCCTAGCGACGAGCAGCCACAGTCGACGAACGAGATCCTACTCCAACGAAGGCGACTAAAACCTACAATTCAATCTTCCTTTTCGGTAAGTTATCCACCTTCTTAACTAGTTTTCGAACTATGATTTTGGGGTCAGAAAAGCTAAATTAAATTATTTTTAACATTAATAATGTTCGAAATTAATTTAATTGGTAAATTAGATATGAGAATTATTTTAAAGGTAATACAATTTCATCTATACAATGAGGAATAAGTAGGAATATATATAATAAAGGAATGAATCAAATTAGTTTCATTTTGATTTATTTTTAGATATATATTATATATTGTTAGCCTTTACATTAAATAGAGATATTTTTTTAATTAATTAATTATTAATACGTCAGCCCATTAATACCACTAATTAAGCTGCTCATTAACCCATTTGTCTCCTTCGTAGGGCGTTATAAATCTATCGTCTCCAACAATCTGAAATCACAATAGTGCAATAGCTCTTTTGAATCACTTCCTGTTCCTTGTCCTATTCCTCTTCGCTTCTTTCTTTCTCTCCACCCACCATGCCAATGCAGACGACCTCCAAGCCTACATAGTCCATGTCAAAACCCTTCTTCCTAGCGCCGACTCTTCTATTGCAGAAGAAGAAGCGCCGAATTACTCCTCCCTCTTGAAGAGTGCCTTCCAAACATTAGGGCCCGATGACGAAGATGGGCATATTACTCTATTTAACAAATGTAGTGTGATTAAAATGTGAAATAAGAGCTAGTCAAGGCATCTTCCAAAAATTTGTGACCTATTATAAACTATTGGGAAATGCATTGAACACTTTTAAATTGACACAAAATTTAGTTTTTGCAGTGCCTATGATTTGTTATAGGTCATATTTATTAGATGTAGTGTGATTAAATGTCTTGAACAACTATTGTTTGATATTTTAATCACACTACATCTAATAAATATGACCTAAAACAAGTCCTAGATAGTACAAAAATTAAAATTTGTGTCAATTTAAAAGTGTTCAAGGCATTTTATGTCGAATAAGAGTTTTCAATTGTGTCAATTTAAAAGTATTCAAGGCATTTCGAGACTCTTATTTCATATTTTAATCACACTGCATATGTCAAATATGTCTAAAATAATGTCATACGCACAACAAAAAATAATTTTGTATGTTTAAAAGTGTTCAAGACATTTTCAAAAGTCTCTAACATGTTACAGACTTTTGAAAAGTTCGTTGAACACTTTTATACATACAAATATTATTATTTTTATGCAGTGCGTATGACTTATTTTAGGTAGATTTAATAGATGTAGTGCGATCAAATTATGAAGCAAGAGCCGTTTAAGGCACACTATTAGAGTTTGACTTGAAATCCTTGGACTCCGACCAAGCTCGGGGGCTGTGGACTGGACTAGCTCGTTGGGCCCGATCGGACCGGGCCCGTAAGCATCCTACTCATGAATTAAACTCAGATTGAACCAACTACAATTTAGCCTGAGAGCTCCACTCGGCCAAATAGGAATATCAACATATATCCTACATTTATCACGAAAGATTCGACAGTAATAAGCTTGCAATATAAGGGATAACAATCGACCCATTCAGGGTGTATCCCCCAAAATTCCACGAGATATCCTCACCGAGTACGTACCTAGACCTGCCTCATAAAACAAACACGATGCACATCAGACATACTCTTTGTTCCAATTCCATACCTTTCATCTAGGATTTCTTATCACATGAGTGTCAAACTATCTTTGTAGGTGATCACCACCAAAGCTACGCTGGACCAGGAGACATGAATGCTTTCATCACTCCCGAATTAGGCGAGAACACTATGATATTAATATCTCAATTTTAACCCCTTTACAATCATGTGATTATTTGATAATTTAATTTTATATGGAATAAACATATCACTTTACCTTACAAAAACTAATAAAACTGAATCTCCTATCATTGTTTATGCAAATTATTAAATTAAAGTATTGATTTCTTTTTGTTCCCTCCTTATTTGTCATGTATTAAATACAATCATATGGCCAATAACATACTGAATAATTTTACTTCTAATGAAAAGTAGATATTTTTCAAATATAAGATATATCATGAACTATATTTTAACTAGTTTGAAAATTATTAGGCAAGTTTTTGATTAAAAACTGTCATTCTTAACTTAGAAAACTATTTATAGTGAATTTTCCAGAAAGTACAATTCAATTTGTGTCTGAATAGTGAGTTTGTAGTGACTTTCTCAAAAAAGCATCACTAAAAATAAATTTCTAAGCCAATAAGTTTTCGATGATTTCTCGAAATCGAAATTACTTTAACTAAAATTCTGAATTCCAGAATGAGATGGTAAATTCCATGAACCATAACCTCATTTATTAAAACTCGAAATTGCACTTGCTTTTTCAATAGTCACCCAAACCCTCAACCGACTGTGCATTTTCTTGTTTCTCTCCAAAATGGCAACCGCCGCTCTCCGTTACCAATTTACGTGTTGCGTTTACCCCTGCTGTTTTCCTATGTTGATTCCACTTACCACTGCCATCTTTTTCACTTTCCTCACCCTAGCGACGAGCAGCCATTGTCGATGAACGAGCTCCTACTCCAGCGAAGGCGACTAAAACCAACAATTCCATCTTCTTTTTCGAAAAGTTATCCACTCTCTTAAATAGTCTTTGAACTATGATTCTGGGTCAGAAAAGCTAAATTAAATTATTTTTAACATTAATAATGTTTGAAATTAATTTAATTGGTAAATTAGATATGAGAATTATTTTAAATGGAATACAATTTCATCTATCAAATGAGGAATAAGTAAGAATATATATAATAAATGAATGAATCAAATTAGTTTCATTTTGATTTATTTTTAGATATATATTATATATTGTTATCCTTTCCATTAATTAGAGATATTTCTTGATTATTATTTATTAATTAACACATCCACCCATTAATACCACTGATTAAGCTGCCTATTAACCCTTTCGTCTCCTTTGTAGGGCGTTCTCCAATAATCTGAAATCACAACAGTGCAATGGCTCTTTTGAATCACATTCTATTTCTTGTCCTATTCCTCTCCGCTTCTTTCTTCCTCTCCACCCACCATGCCACTGCAGACAACCTCAAAGCCTACATCGTCCACGTCAAAATCCTTCTTCCTAGCGCCGACTCTTCTACTACAGAAGAAGAAGCAACGAATTACTCCTCCCTCTTGAAGAGTGCCTTCCAAACATTAGGGCTCGATGACGAAGATGGACATATTACTCTATTTAACAAATGTAGTGTGATTAAAATGTGAAATAAGAGTTAGTCAAGGCATCTTCCAAAAATTTGTGACCTATTACAAACTATTGGGAAATGCCTTGAACACTTTTAAATTGACACAAATTTTCATTTTTGCAGTGCCTATGATTTGTTATAGGTCATATTTATTAGATGTAGTGTGATTAAATGTCTTGAACAACTATTGTTTGATATTTTAATCACACTACATCTAATAAATATGACCTAAAATAAGTCCTAGACACTACAAAAATTAAAATTTGTGTCAATTTAAAAGTGTTCAAGGCATTTTATGTCGAATAAGAGTTTTCAGTTATGTCAATTTAAAAGTATTCAAGGCATTTCGAGACTCTTATTTCATATTTTAATCACACTGCATATGTCAAATATGTCTAAAATAATGTCCTACGCACAACAAAAAATAAATTTGTATGTTTAAAAGTGTTCAAGACATTTTCAAAAGTCTCATTATAGTCTATTCCTTCTTGTTGGTTGTACCCTTGTGCCACTAGCCTAGCTTTGTTTCTAATAACTAGTCATTCTTCATCTAGCTTATTCCTAAATACCCACTTGGTTCTAATTATAGTTTGATCACTAGGTCTAGGCACTAAGTCCCATACATCATTTCTATCAAATTGGTTGAGTTCTTCTTGCATAGCTAATACTCATCTTCTATAGCTTCCTTAATATTCTTAGGCTCTACTTGAGAAACAAAAGCTACATATTGGCATACATTTTTAAGTTTAGAACGTGTTACCACTCCCGTTGAAGGCTCTCCAATGACTTGATCCATTGGATAAACTCTTACAAATCGGTATCCTTTTGGGAGAGGTGGTAGAGCTTCTTCTTCTTCTTTATCTTCAACTTGAGGTTGACTTGAGGATGGAGGTTCTTCATGTTGGGTCTCCTCATTATCTTCATCCTCCACTTATTTATCATGAAGTGTGAGATCCTCAAACTCCTCACCTACATTCACAATCTTGATATTTCTTGAAGAATCATTAGTTTAATTGAAAGTAACATGCATGGATTCTTCAACAATCATTGTTCTACGGTTATAAACTCTATAAGCCTTAGAGTTAGTAGAATAACCTAGGAAAATTCTTTCATCGGATTTAGAATCAAATTTTCCTAAATTCTCCTTAGTATTTAAAATGAAACATTTACATCCAAAAACATGAAAATATCTCACATTTGGGATTTTACCATTCTAAAGCTCAAAAGGTGTTTTCTTTATTTTTGGTCTTAATAAAACTCGATTAAGAACATAACACGAAGTATTTATGGCTTCGGCCCAAAAAAATTTAGGCAAATTATTTTCGCATAATATGGTGATAGCCATTTCTTGTAAAGTTCTATTCTTCCTCTCAACCACCCTATTTTGTTGAGCGGTCCTAGGGGAAGAAAAGGTGTGTTGAATACCTAAATCATCACAAAACTCGGAAAATTTTTTATTTTTAAACTCCCCTCCATTGTCACTCATAATTTTCAAAATAGAAACTTCTTTTTCATTTGAAACTTTCTTTGCAAATTTTTTGAAAATATCAAAAGTTTCATTTTGCTTAGCCAAAAAGAAAACCCATGTAAATCTAGGAAAGTCATCAACCAATACATAACAATAAAGCTTTCCACCTAGACTAGCTACATCACATAGACTAAAGAGATCCATGTGCACAAGTTCAAGAATTCTAGATGTACTAACTTGATTAATACTATGGAATAAAGATTTTACTTGCTTACCTAGTTGACATGCATCACAAAGTTTATCTTTTTCAAACTTTATCTTAGGTAAGCCTTTAACTAATTCTTTCCTAGATATCTCTTGGATGAGGCTCATGCTAGCATGTCCTAGCCTTTTATGCCACAACCAAGAGTCATTCTCCATGGCAACTAAGCATCTAACATGAGGATTTGACAAGATATTTAATTCTAATGTGTATATATTTTCTTGCCTATTTCCAATAAACATGATATCATTTGATGGTGCACTTTTAACAATACATTTAGATGCTTCAAAAACTATTATGTATCCATTATCACATAATTGTGATATACTAATCAAGTTATGTTTTAACCCATCAACTAATAACACATTTTTAATGCATGAGTAAGGGAGTATACCTATGTCACCAATACCAATAATCTTACCTTTGACATTATCTCCAAATGTGACATGTCCACCATCTTTACTTGATAGGGTTGCAAATAAATTGATGTCTCCCGTCATGTGCTTTGAGCAACCACTATCCAATATTCAAGTACTCCTACTTGCTTGAGGATGCTTCTCCACCTACAAGAGGAGAAGAGACCACTTTAGGTACCCAAATTTTCTTGGGTCCTTGAGTGTTAGTCATTTTGGAAACCTATGTAAATCTTGCATATGTGTTCCTTCTTAATGCACAATCCTTGGCCATATGGCCAAATATACTACACAAGAAGCAATTTCCATTAAAATTTTCTTTTGTGTGTGTGTGAACATGGGAGTGTGATGATTTCCTTTTATGGACAACCTTTGGCATGACATTTTGGATGATTGTCATTTTTTCATTAAGCATGCAAAGTTCCTTATTTAATATTGTTAGCATGCTATTATTCAGATGCTCTACTTGATCACATAAATACTTATTTTCTTTTTCTAGTTTTTCATTGTCAATCTCTAAGTCCTTCTTAGCCTTTTCTAAGGTGCAATTTTCTTCCTTAAGATTGTCTATTTCTTTCCTAAGGTCATTACATGAGAGTAATAAGCTATTAATTTCAATTTCTAAGGATCTATTGTCCTTTTTGAGATCTTTAAATTTTCTCCTAATTACAATGAACTCATCATGCATTTGCTCAAATTCATTTTGTAATTCTTCTTGGGTAAATGAAATTTCACCAAAATTAAATTTCACCTCAGCATCCTTTGCCATCAAGCAAAGGTTTGCTTTTTCACTCCTTGCCTCTTCTTCACTTGATGAGGCCTCGCGTTCGTCCCATGTAGCCATCATTGCCTTTTTCTTCTTCTTCTTGTGAGGGTTGGAGGTAGTGGCCATCTTTAGAAGTGGACAATCCTTCCTTAGGTGCCCTGTCTTGTTGCAATTGTAGCAAGTGTAGCCACTTCTTCCTTTCCTCATGCCTCCCCTCATGAAGCTCATGAACCTTCTAGCAAGCATTGCCATTTCTTCAAGATCATCCGTCTCTTCCTCGGATGACGATGACCCTTCGGCTCGATGTGATGCTTTTAAGGCAATGGTCTTGCCTTTAGGAGCATCTTTTTCTTGATATTGCTTCATGTGAGTCTCATGTGTCATGAGAGATCCAATGAGCTCGGTGATCTTCAACTTGCTCAAATCCTTGGCTTTCATGATGGCTGTCATTTTGGGCTCCCAAAGTTTTGGAAGGGAGCGGAGAAGCTTCCTTACCTTCTCCTCTTCCCTTATTTCCCTGCCAAGGTTAGCTAAGTCATTCGTAATATTTTGAAACCTAGCGTGCATGACATCAATGGACTCATGCGAAAGCATTTTAAATATTTCATAATCATGCATGAGTAAATTAATTTTGGATTCCTTTACTTGCGAAGTCCCTTCATGGTTGGTCTCTAGGACCTTCCATACTTCATATACGGACTTGCATGTTGAAATCCTATTGAATTCATTGATTGATAGACCGCAATATAAAGCATTGATGGCCTTGGCATTTGCATTAAAAAATCTAATTTCTTCTTGGTCCCATTTGTGCATGTCCTTATCGGGTTGTTTATACTCTACTAGGATCATCCTCCATACATCCATGCCTAAAGATTGAAGGAAGTCATTCATGCGGATCTTCCAATTGGCATAGTTGTTCCCATCAAATAGTTGTGGAGTATTAGTAGAGGACCCTTGAGCTAATTGAATTTCACTAGACATCTTGACTTCTAGGGAAGATGGTTAAATCTTAACCTACGACCTCTCTCTGATACCAATTGATGAGTGAAACCCGACACTAGAAGGGGGGGTTAAATAGTGTTTGTCCCATTTTTCTAATTTTCTTCTAACTCAATTTTATCTTAACTTAATGCAGTTGTTCTTTGATGATTGATATGACCACAATTCAATGGCAATGATAAAAGCAAGTAAGGAACAATGCAAACAAGAATATTTTATAGTGGTTCGGCCAACCGCCTACTCCACTACCTTGGCTCATTACCAAGAATTTCTAAACACTACTTTATAGAATTTATGTTTCCCTTTGAATACACTTGAGGACACCCTTCTCCCTCACTTGGACAACACCTCAATCCTATTCACCTAGGCAAAACACAATTCTACAAAGCTGACCCTAAGTGTTTCCTAGCACACCTAGCAAGCTATCTCAAACAAGAAAAATAAGTTACAATAAACTTAAAATACAAGGAAAGAGCTTAAAGATTAAAAGATTGAACCAAGTTTTTTTCCACCACCTTCTTGTCTTCAACTTGCAACAGGATGGTGACTCAAGGATTGCAGCACAGTTGAAGCAGAAGCAGCGCCTGGTTTAGAAGTTGAAGAGGAAGCAGAGAGCACGCACAGATGATGATCTTTGAAGGCTTTTGTGAACTTCTTTAATGCTCAAGAATATTTGCAAAAAAAAGTGTGTAAAGAAATTTGGTGAGGGGTATTTATAACCCCTCACCCGAACGACCGTTCAACGGGTAAAAATTCGACCGTTGAAGTCGTTCGGTCGCAGGCCGGTCGATCAGTCGATCAATTAACGGATCGACCGCCAGTGCGACCGCTCGCAGCTGTGAGAGGTCGGTCGACCGATGGGTCGATCAACCGATGGGTCGATCAACCGATGGGTCGATCAACCGATGGGTCGATCGCCAACAAATCTTCCGACATGGCTGCAGCGAGTCGCATGATTGAGGCTATCTTTAGGTCGGTCGACTGATTGGTCGATCGTTACATTTCTGCCAATTTTTTTGCTTCTGTCGATCGACCGACGCAGCCCAACTATTTGGCTTTCGCCATATTCGGTCGACCGAATGGGCTGATATGCTATACTATTGCCTTGTTTGGTCGATCGACCGGTCGACCGAACCCAGGCTGAGGATGATTTCTTCCATGTATTTTTACATGCCTTTTCTATGGGTTTGGTTACCAAGTTTCAACTTGGATAACCTTACAATTTTGGCTTGGGATAAACTATTCTAGGGACATATTACATTAATTCTACTTGACTTAACCCCGAGCCTTCTTCAACGATTTCTTCTTTCGTTTCTTTGACGATCTTTTCCGTCATCCCATTTGAACAGATTTGGCATGCATATCGAGGTTGCAACCTCAACTTGAACTCAAAGCTTCATACTTTGGATTAAATACATGTTTGTTATCATCAAAATAAGGATCGAGGCTTAAGAGAGACTCTTAAGCCAACACACATGAGGTATACTCTTTGTTCCAATTTCATACCTCTCATCTAGAATTTCTTATCACATGAGTGTCAAACTATCTTTGTAGGTGATCACCACCAAAGCCATGCAGGACCAGGAGACACGAATGCTTGCAGCACTCCCGACTTAGGCGAGAACACTATGATAATTTAGTTTTATATGGAATAAACATATCACTTTATTTTACAAAAACTAATAAAACTGAATCGCCTATCATTGCTTATGCTAATTATTAAATTGAAATGATTGATTCCTTTTTGTTCCCTCCTTATTTGTCATGTATTAAATACAATCACATGGCCAATAGCATAATAATTTTACTTCTAATGAAAAGTAGATATTTTTCAAATAAAAGATATATCATGCACTATATTTTAACTAGTTTGAAAATTATTAGGCAAGTTTTTGCTTAAAAACTGTCATTCTAAACTTAGAAAACTATTTATAGTGAATTTTCCTAAAAGTACAATTCAATTTATTTCTGAATAGTGAGTTTATAGTGACTTTATGAAAAAAGCATCTCCAAAATAAACTTATAAGCCAATAAGTTTTCAATGATTTCTCGAAACCGAAATTATTTTAATTGAAATTTTGAATTCAGAATGAGATGTAAATTTCCGGAACCATAACCTCATTTATTAAAACTTGAAACTACCATTGCTTTTTCAATAGTCACCCAAACCCTCAACCGACTGTGCCTTTTATTGTTTCTCTCCAAAATGGCAACCGACGCTCCCCGTTACCAGTTTACGTGTCGCGTTTATCCCTACTATTTTCCTGTGTCGATTCCACTTACCACTGCCACCTTTTTCACTTTCCTCACCCTAGCGACGAGCATCCACAGTCGACGAATGAGCTCCTACTCCAGCGAAGGCAACTAAAACTAGCGATTCCATCTTCCTTTTTGGTAAGTTATCCACTCTCTTAACTAATTTTCGAACTATGTTGTGTTTTGAAAGTTGGGTTTAAATGTTGGATTTATGTTTCAGAAGATACTGCCAACCATACACACATTTCATTTTTCAAGTGCATTGTCTTGTTTTGGAGTCAGAAACATTGAATGTGTGAGTTAGAAACATCTCAAAAGTTGTTAATTTGTTAGAAACTTTGTGTTTTTTTGTTTAGTTTATGCCTTGAACACTTTTAAAATCATACAAATTTTATTTTTTGCAATGCCTAAGACTTGTTTTAGGAATATTTAACATATACAATATTTTTAAAATGTGAAATAAGAGCTAGTGAAGGCATCTTCCAAAAGTCTTTTACCTATTTGTGACCATTGGAAAATGCCTTGAACACTTTTATATTGATACAAATTTTAATATTTGCAGTGCCTACGACTTGTTTTAGGTCGTATTTCTGAGATCCAGTGTGATTAAAATGTCAAATAAGAGATATTCAAGACATTTTTAAAAAGTATGGTGGAGGATTACCTGAAATCATGGAGTTTGATTGATCCATACTTCATTGCCTTCTGCTTTGTCACGTCGAACGAAGAAAAAGAGAAAACAGAGACATAGCTTCTCCTATATTACAAAGGGATGAGTAGGTGCTACTCATGTGTCTATTTAAATGAGGAAATAGACACCCCTTTAATTAATAAGGAGTAGGGCCTCTTTAGGTTAGCAAAATAATGGGCAAAACCCACCCATTACGGCATGCCCATATATATAACATATCTAATTAACATATTGATATCTAATTAGTTTGAGTCTACTGATTTATGCTAGTCTGCAATAATAAATCTAACATGAAGCAAGCACTAGAAAGGGATTGCAATTGAATCCAATGATGAAAATGCTCAAATTCTGGCAGAGTTGATGTTGAAGAAGAGAAGATGAATTCAAATTAAATTCAACGAGGATGCACTTGAATAAAAGGAGATGATAACTCTAAGAATATTCTAAAAAATGCTGGCAGTGAAGCTGAGAACTCATCCCATAACAATTGTTATGAGAATAATTTAGAAATTCCTAGAGATTAGACTTCAAATATTGAAAGAACTCAATCTGGAGGAGATAAACTTCTTCAAGGAAGAAAGCACTGGAAATACTGTCTTTAAATATACTACTGAACCACAACCTCAAGAAGATGTCACCTTTGATCGCAGTAATGAAAATGCTGGACCTCAAAGAGAAAACATTTTGAAGGAAGAAAACAGTGCAACTACATCTAAGTCAGGTTATGACAATGCTTCATCCGTTAGTAATGACAATGTTGAAATCTCAAGGAGAAAACTTCTCCAATGAAGAAAACACTAGCGATATTGTCTTTGAACACATAACTAAGCCAAAACCCAGAGAAGATACTATATCTGAATAAAAACAACAATGCTCCATTGGTGGCAACTTCAATGCATTTTCTATTACGAGTTAATCTCAATAAATAAAGGAGGTTAACTCTTATCTTCTCACCTTTATTGATGTTGAATTGAAGTGGCAAATCATTATTACCTAATTTCTATTTGTAATACCTGAATAGAAGCTGTATGGTAAGAACAACAGAAATGTCATTGAACGCATGTAAGATCTAGCTATAAATATTACAGCCAAGATGGTGAACTGTATCTTGTATCATTTTCAATCGGATAATACAATTGAGTTCTTCTTCCCTACATTGTTCTTGTTCTTCTTCCTTACAATTGTATTCTTCTTCCTTATCATTCTTCAATCACGTAATGCTACTACTCAGATTCTAAAACACCACCAAGAAAGTATTGAAGTCTGAGAGAAATATATGCTCAGACTCAAGACTCAGGTATGCAATTCTGCCTAAATTAATGAACCATTGAATTATATTTAAGTTGTCAAATATTTTTAAGGGAATTAAGCAATGCAAGAAGAACTTGATTCCATTAACAAATATGAAACTTGGCAACTTGTAGACTTACCTAAAGGTAAGATAGCACTCGAGTTAAAGTGGATTTTTAAAATTAAATACAATTCTGATGGCTCAATTGCTAGATATATAACACGTTTAGTAGCTAACACTACTAGAAAAACGGGCATCAGCAACGGCATCAGCTGAGCCGTTGCTGAATAGCATCAGCAACGGCCGCGCCGTTGCAATAGAGCCGTGACAGAAAGTCGCGTTGCTGATGACTTAGCAACGGCTCAGCAACGGCCGCTCGGGCCGTCGCTCAAAACATTATCAGCAACGGCCGCTCGGGTCGTCGCTAAAAACATTATTAGCAACGGTTTTGCCACAGACCCGGAGCCGTTGCTGATAATATTTATAGCAACGGCCGCTGAGTCCGTAGCAACGCCGTTAGTAAAACCCCGTCGCTAAGTCGTTGCTATAGGTCATCAGCAACGACTATCGATACACTTGTAGCAATGGCTTTCCCACGGACGGCCGTGGGAAAGCCGTTGCTGATGACACTTACCTGGGAACAGAAAAATTAAAAATTTCAAATTTCCATTGATACATTGATACATTATCTGATACATAACTCACACACCCATACCCTCATACACATATTCATTCACACATCACAAACACACCAAGATATACATCAAAACAATTATATTTATATTGATAATTATCCACGATAGTATAAAAACAATTCAAATGCAAAATTGAAGTATCAATATCCAAACAAAATAAGTTAAACAAGTTCAATATCTTAATAACAAGTTCAATATCCAAACAAAAAATCTCACGATCACGATGGAGGATGGTCTCGATCATATGGCGGGGTCTGGAGTGCTTGAGTGTACACCGGCGTGGACTGACTCGAGGACGATGGATTAGATGATGCCGAAGAGATGCCTGCTTGAGGATGACCTGACATGTTGCGTAACATAGCATGCATCTCCTCCATCATCTGACTCTGACGCGCGACCGTCTCCTCTAGAGTCCTTATTCTGCTACTATGATCATAACTGGATCTAGAGGTGGACGGCCGCTCACCAGCGACCGGAGGGGTCGGTGCCCCAAGTGGCCCTAGCACGGCTCGCGCATGACCACTATCTGCGAAGCCATATACGCGGCCATGGTCCCAGCCACCTGCGGCCTCGACCCACGATGCTGCGTCAAAGTCCTCGGGGGTACCCCCGCGCTGCACCACCGTCTGGCTGTAGGTCTCCTACTCGAGTTTGATTTTTTGTTTAATATTTATCATAAAACTTAAATTATAAATATATAATAAATAATTTAAACAAATATATAGTTACCATAATGTATGCAGCGCGGTTGTCGATGTACTCCCCCGTCCCATGTGCTCGACGGTGAGTCCGCTCAAACACCGCCATCGGGGAGGGTCGCTGGACAGTCCCGTCATCCGACACCGTCGTCTACATTTACAAAACAAATACATTAATTAGTACACATAGTAACAAATAAAATATATAATTAAAAGATATACTTACCATACGGTTCGTGTGCACTGCAAATGCAACAGAGCCACCGGTGTGACGCGCTGCTCCCCCCGACATGCGATTTCTAGCCGCATTCCGAGAAACCTCCTGCCATCGATCCGTCGACCATATTCCCACGAGCTGGTCCCATATATCCGGAGTAATCCAACCGGGGCCGTATCCCCGAGTCTCCGCGATGTTAGTGGTCCCAGCTCGGGCCATCGCCTGGGACCGAGCCTGCCCTAGCTGCCCGTTGTACCTTGCCCGGGAAATAGCCTCCCAGGCAGCGTAAATGAAGGGCCTCTGGTCCTCGGCCCATGTATAGCGAGCCTGCAAAATAATAATATCAGTACCAATATTAATATATCATCATGCAAGTAAAAAAAATAATAATACGTGCCTCAAACTCGCGCCATAACATGTCGACGTGCTCGCTAGGCACGTGAGACCACGTAGGCCATGCCCCGTGCATGTATCGTCGAATAGTAGAAGAAATGCTCCTCGGCACTTCTTCTTGCTCGAACCTGCACAACAAAAATAAATTTTAATATTATATTATGATATAATGAATTTGTAATGATTCATAATTCATGATATATTACCGCTCCCCAATCACGCTAATCAATCTACGTGACTCTGTGGCTGGTGGAGGCTGCCACCTGTTCGGCCCGCGTGGCCGTCTGCGTCTGGATGTACTAGCCTCGGCAGTATCATCCTCATGAGGATCAGCAACAGGAGTAAGTGCTGGAGTCTCACCGATCGGAGACTCCGAAGCTCTCCTGCGTCGATAACCACGACCAGACATATCTGTCGAACAGACATATAATCAGATTATTGTATAAATAGTAGAGATATATTTAATAAAATATATACTTTACAATTATTCTTCATCATCTGAATAATAGTCTTCGAATTCTTCTTCTTCTTCCTCTTCTTCCTCTTCTTCCTCTTCTTCCTCTTCTTCATCTTCTTCATCTCCAGCTTCCTCAATTTCATTATCGTCATCATCAGCATATTCAACTTCTAATTGAATTGACGTTGTGTCTGCATCCTCGAGTATTGGAATAATACGATCCACAGCAGGAAGATCATCTTCTTGATAGAAACCAGGAGGATCATTTTCTCCTACTATCGGATCAATTTTTCCTCTACCTTTTGTCTTACAGACTACACGCCAATCTGCTCTATCTTTATTTTGAGCCGGATACTTCGCGTAATATACTTGTTCGGCTTGTGATGCCAATATAAATGGCTCATTGACTGCCAATTTTGATTTGTAATTAACCTCAACAAGTTTGTATTTTGGATGAACTTTCATGCCCCTTTCTGTTGTATCGAACCAATGACATCTAAATAGGATCACTGATTTCAAGCCGAAGTAGTGCAACTCTATCACTTCTTCCACCAGTCCATAAAAATCCATATCACATTCAGCATAGGTTGTCCCTTTCACGCATACCCCAGCATTCATCATCTTCTTTGTAAATGAATATTCAACCGTGTGAAATTTATACCCGTTAACAAAATATCCGCTATAGCACAACACAAGTCGCGACGGTCCACTAACAAACTCAAATATTATTTCATCTATTTCAGCTCTGTGATCTTTGCTGTAAGTCTGAATCCAAGTAGGGAAATCACGATTCCGTAATCTCTCCAATTCTTGATCGTTGTGAATAGAGTATTTTTGCACCATCTCAATGTCAAATATTTTAATGAATTGTTCAATCTCTGGACAATTGAGTAATACATACAAGTGTGCCAAATGATACTCTTCATCGCTTAAGTGTCGAGATGGACGAGAACCAAAAGCACGACCAGAGTGACAAAATATATTTAAACGTCCATCTGAATGTCGAACACCCCCGTCGTCGTTACGTGGAAGACGATCAAATCTTGTCTGTACTGTCGATTCAAAGTAAAATGAGCAGAATGTTGAAATTTCTTGAATGATATACGATTTAGATATTGATCCTTCAACAGCTGCGGTGTTCTTTACTTTTTTCTTCAGACGATTCATGTATCTTTCAAATAAGTATATCCAACGATATTGAACGGGGCCACCAACTCGTGCCTTGTATGCCAAGTGTATCGGTAGATGCTCCATCGAGTCAAAAAATGCAGGAGGGAAAAATTGCTCCAGCTTGCATATGATTTCAACAATATTATTTTCAAGTGTTGACATATCTTCGACTCGAAGGACATTTGCACAGATGCTTCTAAAAAACATACTTAATTCAGTCAACGGACCCCAAATATTATCAGGTAGAAGATCTCGAAATGCGATCGGAAGTAATCTCTGCATGAATACATGACAATCATGGCTCTTCATCCCTGATATTTTGCAATCATCGACGTTTACACATCGAGATAAGTTTGAAGCATATCCATCGGGTAATCTGAGTTCTTTTACCCATTGACAAACATCTTTGATCTGTTGTTTATTTAACACATATAGGGCCTTCGGTTTCAGATATCATCCGTTGACCTCTTGTAACTCCAACTCTGGTCTTTTACAAAGTATTTTCAGATCATGTCGGGCTTTGACATTATCTTTAGTTTTTCCAGAAATATCCATCAAAGTGTTGAAAATATTATCAAACACATTTTTTTCAATGTGCATGACATCTAAATTATGTCGAATCAATAATGAACTCCAATAGGGCAATTCCCAAAAGATACTTTTTTTCATCCAATTGTGTGTTTGGCCAAAACCTGACACTCTTTCATTGCGACCGAATACTATATCTGGAAGTGCTGAAACACGTGCTAACATTTGTTCACCAGACAACATCGGTGGTGGCCCATCTCTTTCGACTCTGCCCTTAGTAAATTTATTACGATTCCTTCGATACTGGTGATTAACCGGTAGGAATCGACGATGACAATCAAAGAATGAGATTTTTCGTCCGTTCTGAAGACTGATTGATTTAGAGTGTTCCATACAATACGGACAAGAGAGTCGGCCGTGAGTGCTCCAATCCGACAACATGCCGTACGCCGGGAAATCATTGATTGTCCACAAGACCGCGGCCTTTAAATTGAAGTTTTGCTTCCGATGACAATCATAAGTGACAGCTCCCTCAGTCCACAATGTTTTCAATTCATCTATCAAGGGTCTGAGAAATATGTCAATTTCTTTTCGCGGACCCTTAGGACCCGGAATAATCATCGAAAGATAAATAAATTCATCTTTCATGCACATTGACGGTGGCAAATTATAAACTATCAGCAGCACTGGCCAAACTGAATAAGGAGTTGCAAAATATCCAAACGGATTAAAACCATCTGTGCACAATCCCAATCTGATATTTCTAGTATCCCTAGCAAATGAAGGATAACATGTATCCAAATGTTTCCATGCTTCACTGTCAGATGGATGAGTCATTACTGTATCATCACGACTTCTTGCATGCCAACTCATGTAGGGGGATGTCTTTTCCGACATGAATAATCTTTGAAGCCTCGGTGTTAGTGGAAAATACTGAAGCACCTTAAATGGGATATTTTTCTGTCGGACCGATTTCTTCTCCTTATAACGAGGGTGTTGACATACAGGGCATTTATCCAACTGCACATTTTCTTTATAATATAAAATGCAGTTATTTTGGCACGCGTGTATTTTTTCGTACCCAAGCCCCAATTTTCTCATTAGCTTTTTAGTCTTATAAAAAGTAGGCTCAAACTTGTTATCAGTAGGCAGCATTCCATTAATCAATCCAGCAATCCGATCATACGCAACTCCGCTGATATTACAATCGGCCTTGATGTTTAAGAGCTGTGTCATTGCTGAAAACCTAGTGTATTTAGGACAATTCTCATACAAAGGTTCATCGGCAGCTTTCAACATCTCGTAAAATTCTGCAGCTTCTTTATTCGGTAATTCAATCTCTACCGCAGCCCCTACTTCTGTGATATCAACCGCTGTAGTATCTGGTGGGACTGATGTCTGAAGAACTGGCCGATCAACATTATCATTCAGGCAGAATTGACCCCCAAGACTATCAAGTATCATAGTTCTATAGGGATTACATTGACCAGATGAAGAAGCACCAGCAGAGGAAGATTCACCATATGTCTGAACGACAGGATTGCTCGACGTCCCGACTTCGCGTGACTCCCCGTGACAAGTCCATAGAAAATATTTTGGTGCAAATCTTTTGGTATATAGATGCAGAGTGACAGTCTCCCGATCCAAAAATCGTCCATTTGAACAAATGCGGCACGAACATTGGATTTGATCACCCATGCTAACGAAATTCCGATTCGAATAGGCAAAATTTAGGAAGTACGTTACGCCTAATCGAAACTCATTCGTTAAAGCTCCACGATCAAGACATCGGTACATCCAACTTCGATCAGCCGACATGATTCTGTCAATCAATGACAATTTCTTTGGTTAATGTCTTTAGGTGAGATTGTCCTATTCCATTCGGGATTTATGTTATTCGTACTGCACTTACGTTTTTATTTTAACTGTTAACTAATTATTCTAAATTTCGACAGCATCTCCCTACAGTTCTCCGAATACGCATATCATCTGGGCGCGTATCGGAGAACAAGAGAGATGTTGCCGAATTTTAGAATAATTAGTTAACAGTTAAAATAAAAACGTAAGTGCAGTACAAATAACTATATTCCCAAATTGTCCAATCAGGGACAATTCAAGAATTGTACGTCGTATAAAAGATCATCTACTTCTTTTACACGAACATACAATTCCCGAACGGATCTAAGGTTTTGCTAAATCATATCTGATTCGTCGATGCGTACGTGAAATATATCAACTCGTCGGATGGATGATTATTTTCTAAATGTTTCGAGACAGTTCGAGTCCATATTGGACGATTTCGGCGCGCGTCCGAAGTGGACGATTCCGGCGCGCGTCCGAAGTGGACGATTCCGGCGCGCGTCCGAAATTAATCTAAACCCTAATAATTAATCTAACAAATTAAACAATTAATCTAAACAATTAATTAACAATTATAAAACAATTAATTAACAATTATAAAACAATTAATTAACAATTCCAAAACAATATATATATAAAAAAATAATTACAAATTCCGGCGCCGGAGTCCACCCTCCGGCACCGGCGTACAGTGGCCGGACACACTGTTCGGCCACTGTAGAAGGTCCGGCGGTGGCCATCGGCCGACCGCCGCCGGCCGAAACCCTAGAAATAGGGTTTCGGTCGGATTTTAACATCTAGTCCGGCCGAAACACAGTGAAGAGCCGGCCGGCCGATCAACATACCTGAACAAGACGGCAGCAGCGGCAGCGGCGGCGAGAGGAGTCGGCAGGAGCGGCGGCGGCAGCAGCGGGAGGAGGAAGGATCGGGCGCGCGACTGGTGCCCTATATAAACTTATCAGCAACGGCTCACTCGCCCGTTAGAAAGCCGTTGCTGATAGGTTATCATCAGCAACGGCTCACTTATCCGTTAGCAAGCCGTTGCTGAAAATTAAAAAATCAGCAACGGCTCGCCGTTCCGTCAGAAAGCCGTTGCTGATAATTAAAATAATCCGCAACGGCTCGGGTTTTCGTTAGAACGCCGTTGCAGATACAGATATCTACAACGGCTCGGGCGGCCGTAAGAATGCCGTTGCAAATAGCAACAGCTTGAGCGGCCGTTGCTGATAGCTGTTGCTGAAGACCAAGTCTCTAGTAGTGTAAGGGATTTATGCAAAATGAATGTGTTGATTATCATGAGACATTTGCTCTCGTTGCTCGACTAGAAACAATCAGAACAGTGTTAGCTTTTGCAGCTTATCAGAATTGGATTGTCTATAATAATCTTGATGTAAAATCAGCATTTCTCAATGGCGAACTAAAGGAAGAAGTATTTGTCCAACAGCTCAAAGGATTTCAACAGGAAGAAGGTGAGGTGTATTTACTTAAGAAAGCCTTATATGGTTTGAAAGAAGCACCCCGTGCTTGGTACTCAAAGATTGACAACTATTTTATTGAATATGGATTTGAAACAAGTCTGCATGATCATACTTTATATTAGATGCATAATGAAAATAACAAGAGTTTAGTTGTCTGCTTGTATGTAGATGACTTAATTTTGACAGTGAGTCATCTGGATTTAGCAAGTGAATTTAAATCGAAAGTGTTCAGGAATTTCAAAATGATTGATCTGGGAAGATTGAACTACTTCCTTGGACTTGAAATTCAACAAACAAGAGAACTAATAGTATCAGACAAAGCATGCAAATATGTCAAAGACATCATTGAGTGTTTTGGAATGGAAACATGTAAGCCTGTACTCACTCCAATGTCAGTTGGAACAAAGTTAAATTTGAATGTGGGAAATGCAGCAGATGTATGTATCGGCAAATTGTTGGGTGTTTAATGTACTTAACAAAAATCCGACCGGGTATAATGCATGTTGCGAATGTTCTTTCTCGATTTATGCATTCACTTAAATATTGACACCTAACTGCAACTAAAAGAGTTTTGTGATGTATCAAAGGAACATTGATGGATTCTAGATGTTCTTGGTTGGAAAAGGGTAGGACCAACTGATAGTGTGCGACAATCAGTCTGTTGGCCTAAGGTTTTTAACCTTGATCTTAATCTCGGTTTTGATGATAACAAATATGGAACTAATGTTTCATTGAGAAATACTTTCAGATTCCATATCGGTTAGCGCACGACGTATGCGAATGGAAAAATCAACAAGGACGCTCGTCGACGCTCGGGATTCTTCAAGAAGTTAGAGTTTAGGTTTAGGGTCTCCAGTTTATGTTGTAAATCCTCTTTATGATGCAAAGAACCCAAAAACCATCCTCGAACCCCAAAATATGAAAACCCGGAAATCGCCCTGAAATTCACTAAGCCTAGGGAGCTCTTTGGAGGGCTATATGACCTAGACATTTTCTTGACACAAAAAATGACGATAATTATTCCTTGGGTAGAAACTAGATAACGAGCTATTTTTAAGGATTTTTTGGAAGCCTTTAGCCTACCCATATTTGACCCGGGAGATTAGAAAATTTATGTTTTTCGGAAATTTGTACTAGACCCCAAAAACTAGATTTTGATTCTTAAGGATTTTGATTTTTAGATATTTTTATTGAATCCAAATGGGGGTAATCTTTATATAATATTTATGTTTTAAAGTTATTACCTTAAAGTTAGTAAATGCTATATAAGTAACTTAGCGAAGACGGAACCCAAACGAGCATAAAAACTCAGCCAAACCAAGCAGTCTGCCTAGTTTCGGTCGACCGAATGCTGCCAAAAACTGGCAGTAGGCAAGTCGGTCAACGAAAGTGTGCTAGAAAATGACAGATTGCCTTCGGTCGCTCGGTCGGTCGACTGACGATCGACCGGACAAGCTACCGGCGGTCTGTAACGGGCAAAAAATCGCCCGTTGAGAAGAGAACTCTCTCTCTTCTCTTCATGGCTCATAAATAGGGAAGCTATGAGAGCCTTCCCTAAGACTTTTGATCATTCCTACACTTCATTGAGCCATCCTTGATCAATTCTAAGCCTTCATTGAGCCAATCTTGTGAAAAACCTAGCTTGAGCCAAAAACCTTGATCTTGCCTTTATTCCTTCATTGATTAACCATCAAAGGCATCAAGAGGAAGCTAGGAATCTTGTTGTGGAGCTAAGTAATTTATTATTTGATTTATAGCTCCATTTATTATTGTATTTTCTTGTTTACTTCTTTATATTTGAGTTTGTATAAGACCTAGAGTGTAGGCCTTGAAATTGGGTGGAAGCCTTGGTGTTTGAGGTTTAAATCCACCGGTGTAAACGTAGTTTACTAGGATTAGTTGAGTTGTCCTTAGGTTGAGGTGGGAGAGTGCTCTCGGTAGGAAGACGGGATACTTTCGGGTGTGGAAGTGCCTTCGGTTTGAGAGCGGAGACTTTCCGGTGCAAAATCCTTATTGTAAGGAAACTAATTAATCTAGTTAAACTAGTTTGGAAATTCTAAGCGGGGTGCTTAGGTAGTAGAGTAGGCATTGGGGCCGAACCACTATAAATCATTGTGTTAGCATTGTCTCTTTTGTGTTTGCTTAATTGTCTTACTTATTGTTTCTGCATTTAATATTAGAATTTTGAATTGCCTAAGTAACCAAAGAAACGATTAAAATCGGATTTAGGCAAAAAGATTAGTAAACACACTATTCAACCCCCCTCTAGTGTTGCCATTTCACCCAATAATTGGTATTAGAGCGGGTCGTGGATTGAGATTTCACCATCTCGTCTACATCTAGTCTCAATCCGGAAATGACACTAGAGAGTGTAGCGTTTATACTACCTAGGTTCGATGAGTCTAATTTTGGTTTGGAAGAGTAGAATGTATATTTTCCTAAAGACTCAAGGTTTAGGTATATTTGACATGGTAAATATAAAATATATTGATCCTAAGGAAAACATGAATGCATGGACCCAAGAACAAGTTAAATTGTTTGAATTAAATGATAAAACAATACATCTTCTATATTGCATATTTTCAAATGATATACTTGAAAATGTTATGCATTATTCTTCTGCATTTGATATTTGGGCAACATTAAACATGCTTTATGATTATGCAAAAATCGAGGAGCTTATTACTTTAAAAGAAGGAGGTGATGACAATTGTCATGCCTCTAGTCCAAATAAAGTTTTTGATGCCCAAAGCTCATCTAGTCAAAGGAATACCAAAAATCGGAGAAGAAAGCTAAGGTGTTTCCTTTGTCAAGAAAAGAGACATAAAAAGAGGAATTGTCCCCACTTGAAGAAAAGGACCAAGAAGAAGATTGCTTCCAAGTCCACCTCCTAATATAGTGGAGCATCTTTCTCTCATGATGATGAAGTCACATCTCAAATATGTCTCATGGGTTTTCGGAATGAGATAAAATCTTCTACTTCTAGTCATGTTAAAAATCTTGATAGTGATAATGATGATAGTAGCTCTAATTCTTTAGGTATGTCTTATGATGAACTATTAGAAGAATCTAAGAAGATGTATGTCATGCTCATGAAATCAAATAAGGAAAATAGAAAAATCAAGAAAGAAAACTTGAAGTTTGTCAATCATGTGCATGAGTTGAAGAGTGAAAATGAGAAATTGAAAACTAGTATGATTGATCCTTGCCATGATATATTAACTCTAGAAGTTAATGACTTGAAACTTGAAAATGAGGTTTTGAAAAATAGATTGAAGTCTACAAATAATGATTTGAAAAATGTTTCAAAAATTGAGATTGAAAATTTGAAAGTAAAGAATTCAAAAATTATGAATGAAAATTGTATACTAAAATCTCAATTGAATGCTTTGTATCAATCTATTGATACTTTAAAAAATGAGGCTGTGTTCTTAAGTAGGAAGGTTAATAATTTATCAAATGGTTCATCATTTAAGAATTTTAGTAGAAATAGTATTTTTAACAAGAATTCTCATGCTCATGTTAATTCTCATGTTAGACATCCTACATTTAAACCTCATGTTAAAAAGAAAAAATTTAATGAAAATTATTTTTGTTGTGGTACATATGGCCATGCAATCTATGATTGTGCATTTAAGAAGAATCCAAGTGTTGCTAAGATACTTTGGATACCTAGGCCAACTAACCCCCAAGGATCCAAAGGCATTTGGGTACCAAAGATTTCTTGCTCTCTTGTAGAGGAGTTACCACACAAGGATAAATAGAAGTGAAGAGTTGAAGTTGACCATGGACTTAAATGAAGATTCATCCTTTAGTTGCAACTTCAAACCATCATGATGCCATATGTATAGAAATTGGCATCTAGGTACACTTTGTATCATCTCCTTACTTTGGTTGGTATTATTTAGGTTAGAGTGTATGATACATGTTTAATTTGAGCTATTTTTCCTGCTCTTGATAAGAGTCTTTTGAAAAATGATTTGGATTTTTGATTTTCCGGTCTCTTCGAAGACCAACGTAGCCTATAACAGGCTCATGCGACCTTGCGGTTGTAAATCGTAGGCTCATTGTGGCCTTTCGGTTTTCAACCAATAGGAAGGATTGGAGATCTTACTTTTTAATATTTCATATTTTGAGATCTCTTGATTCGTTTCGGATTCATGATAATATATTTTGAAATGGATTTCAAACTATTTAGCAAAGTGGACTTTGAAAATGATACTTGATTCTTCTCTTTGCTATTTGGTTTGGGTTGCTTGCTAGTAGCTTTAGTTTCATTAAATCTACTAATGAAGTCTACTTGCAAGTTGAGAATGTAATGGAAGGCTATGCTAGCACGAAGAAAATTGAAAAGTAAAAAGACAAGTTTGGCAAAATGTCTAAGAATAAGGTATGAGTTTAATTTTGCAAAAATCTTTGTATAATAATTGAATATTCATGTTTAATGATGTCTCTATACTCATGATTGATGTTGCATGACAAATCTATGAAATTTCATGAGTAGGTAAAATTTTGATAACTTAGATAATTTCATAATATCTTGATTGAATGAAACTTGAACTAGGTTCAAATTCTTTATTAGAGACCTCATTTTGAGTTAATGGTTGGCAAACATATTTAGATACACATCACATGAGTCTAGGTATTTAATCTTGAAAATTCATGTCTAGATGAACAATGTGATAACTAGATCACTTTAGGGGACTTAAACTTGAAAAAGTTTGACCCAAGTCAACAAATCGACTTGGATACTTCATTTTAAGTCCAAACTTCATAAATATGTTTAGGAATATGTATGACATATTTCCATGCATTTAGAATAAAAAATTCATATGAATATGGATAAAATGATATAGAGGTCATTTCATGATAACCTCTTTTGAACCAAGTTGACTCAAGTCAACAAATTGACTTAGAGGTCTCATTTTCAATTCATATTTGAGGAACATGTTTAGATTTACTCTTGTTAGGTATCCATAGGTTTAAGTTTGAAAAACCATCAGTAAATAATAAGATTGACAATTAGCAAGTTTCATGATAACTAGCTTACTTTTAAATGAAACCATGTTAGGTTCATATCTTGACTTAAGGACATAATTTTCATTTCAAACTTGACATACACTCTTTACATGATCATTTTATGGTGTCATAAAAGTTTGAATGAAAATTGAGCAAGTTTTGAAAAATGACTGAAAATTATAAAATGCCATTGAAATTTTAATATTTTCAGTTATTTCTAGAGAAATGTAGAAAAATTATTTTTAACTGATTCTTGAAATTTCACATTCACTGAAAAATCTAGTTTCTTCAGTAAAAATTTCAGAAATTTTCATCAAGAATCGGATTTATAGTGGAATTTTGAAGTTGGATTTTAAAAATGCAAAAGTATCACCCTCCTGAAATATCAATCTTTCCGATACTTCGATTTTTCGTCGAAATCTTCAAATGAAACTTTGTGCATACAATTATGATTTCATTTATAATATCGTTCTCACTATTCTTTGAGTGAAATCATTTCTAAAAATAATTTTGATATCTTGAGCGATATCTTAAAAATGAATTTTTGATTGAAATCAAAATAGGATGAAAAATGAATGTAGAGAATTCATTTTGAGCTCAAACTTGACACACGCATCTTAAATGATCATTCAGCGATGTCTGGAAAGTTTGAAACAAAATTGACAACTTTTGAAAAAATACCTAAAATTTACGAGAATGACCCTGGACTTTCAGGAATTTTATGAATTTATAGAAAACTGATTTTTGACTGATTCCTAAACCTATAGATTCACTGAAAAATCTAGTTTATCCAGTTAAAGTTTCAAAAAAATTCGTCAATAATATAATTTTATATGGATTTAAAAGTTTAATTTTTTGTAAACTTGAAGTATACTTTGACCTAAGTCAACAAATTGACTTAGAAATTTTATTTTAAGCCCAAACTTGACTCATATACTTAGATTTACTCATGTTTGAATGTTTGATGTCTAGATGCCTAAGTTAGAGAAAACATGAGTAGATAGCAAAATTTGATACTTACTCTTTTTCATATTTTCATGCTTATTTCGAATGAAATCGTGCTAAGTTGAAATTTTGATCAAATGACATTAGTTTCACCTCAAACTTGATATACATGCTTTAAATGAACATATCTTGGTATTTTGAAAGTTTGAATGAAATCTAAAAATGTCATAAAAAAGATATAATATTCACGAAAATATTTATACTTGAGTACATACATGATTCCTAGTTTTGGATTTCGATTATCTTTTAATGATATCATGTATTACTTAGTCTCTCATTTGATATGTTGTTTTCGTCCCTTGGGTTGGTTGACTTCATTTTCATGAAAACTAGTTTTCAAGTCCCAACTTTGACCATAGGTTGATTTTTCTCGTCCTTTTTGATTGATGTCAAAAGGGAGAGAAAAATATAGGTAAAGTAGAAGAAAATATAGGAAAACCATGTATGTAGATAGGGGGAGTTTATTTCCATAGATATGCATTTTTATAGGGGGAGAAATCCCATGTTTGATATCATTTGTGCTTAAATGATATATTTTCTTAAGGATGTTTGTCATCATCAAAAAGGGGGAGATTGTTGGACTAAGGTTTTAAACCTTGGTCTTAATCTCGGTTTTGATGATAACAAACATGGAACTAATGTTTCATTGAGAAATGCTTTCAGGTTCCATATCGGTTAGCGCACGACGTCCACGATCGAAAAAATCGACAAGGACGCTCAGGATTCTTCGGGAAGTTAGAGTTTAGGTTTAGGGTGTCTAGTTTATGTTGTAAATCTTCTTTATGATGCAAAGAACCCAAAAATCATCCCCAAACTCCAAAATATGAAAACCCGAAAATCGCCCTGAAATTTACTAAGCCTATAAGAACCCAAAAATCATCCTCAAACTCCTTGGAGGGCTATATGACCAAGACATTTTCTTGACACAAAAAATGACGGTAATTGTTCCTTGGGTAGAAACTAGATAACGAGATATTTTAAAGAATTTTTTGAAAGCCTTTAGTCTACCCATATTTGACCCGGGCGATTAGAAAATTTTTGTTTTTCGGAAATTTGTACTAGACCCCAAAAATTAGATTTTGATTCTTAAAGATTTTGATTTTTTAGATATTTTTATTGAATCCAAATGAGGGGTAATCCTTATATAACATTTATGTTTTAAAGTTATTAACTAAAGTTAGTAAATGTTATATAAGTAACTTAGCGAAGACGGAACCCAAACGAGCAGAAAAACTCAGCCAAACCAAGCAATCTGCCTAATTTTGGTCGACCGAATGCTGCCAAAAATTGGCATTAGGCAAGTCGGTCGACCGAAGTGTGCCAGAAAATGGAAGATTGCCTTCGGTCACTCGGTCGGTCGACCGACGATCGACCGAACAAGTGACCGCCGGTCTGTAACGGGCAAAAAATCGCCCGTTGAGAAGAGAGCTCTCTCTCTTCTCTTCATGGCTCATAAATAGGAAGCCATGAGAGCCTTCCCTAAGACTTTTGATCACTCCTACACTTCATTGAGTCATCCTTAATCAATTCTAAGCCTTCATTGAGTCAATCTTGTGAAAAACTTAGCTTGAGCCAAAAACCTTGATCTTGCATTCATTCCTTCATTGATTAACCATCAAAGGCATCAAGAGGAAGTAAGAATCTTGTTTTGGAGCTAAGTAATTTATTGTTTGATTTATAGCTCCATTTATTGTTGTACTTTCTTGTTTACTTCTTTATATTTGAGTTTGTATAAGACCTAGAGTGTAGATCTTGAAATTTGGTGGTAGCCTTGGTGTTTGAGGTTTAAATCCACCGGTATAAACGTAGTGTACTAGGATTAGTTGAGTTGTCCTTAGGTTGATGTGGGAGAGTGCTCTCGGTAGGAAGGCGGGATACTTCCGGGTGTGGAAGTGACTTCGATTTGAGAGCGGAGACTTTCCGGTGCAAAGTCGACCTCATTGTAAGGAAACTAATTAATCAAGTTAAACTAGTTTGGAAATCCTAAGCAGGGTGCTTAGATAGTGGAGTAGGTATTGGGGCCGAATCACTATAAATCATTGTGTTAGCATTATCTCTTTTGTGTTTGCTTAATTCCCTTACTTATTGCTTCCGCATTTAATATTAGAATTGTGAATTGCCTAAGTAACCAAAGAAACGATTAAAATCGAATTTAGACAAAAAAGATTAGTAAACATACTATTCACCCCCCTTCTAGTATCACTACTAGAAATTGGGTCGTCAGCAACGGCTATTAACAACGGCTGCTCAAGCCGTTGCTATTTGCAACGACATTCTTACGGCCGCTCAAGCTGTTGCAGATATGTTGTATCTACAACGGCTTTCTAACGGACATGTGAGCCGTTGCTGCTGATGTTAATTATTAGCAATGGTTTTCTAACGGACAAGTGAGCTGTTGCTGATGATAACTTATCAGCAACGGCTTTCTAACGGGTGAGTGAGCCGTTGTTGATAAGTTTACATAGGTCGCAAATCGCGCCCACCCCTTCTTCCTCCCGCTACTGCCGCCACCTGCTCCTCCCGCCTCTCGCCGCCGCTGCTGACACCAACGCCGCCGAGCTGCCGTCCATCCTCGACCGCCGATTTCAGGTATTTCTCGTCGCCCGGCCTTCCCCATTGATCCCAAAGTAAAATCCGGCTGAAACCCTATTTTTAGGGTTTCGACCGATGGCCGCCGCCAAAGCTTGTATAGTGTCCGAACACTGGACTCCGGCACCGGAAATGATATTTTTATAATTTTTTATTTAATTATTTAATTATTAATTAATTATTTGTTTAATTGTTTAATTGTTTAGATTAATTGTTTAATTGTTTAGATTAATTGTTTAATTTGTTAGATTAATTTTCAGGGTTTAGATTAATTTTATGAGTTTATATTAATGTTTAGTTTAATTTAGTTAGATTAATATTTAATAATGTTAGGTTAATTATTTAAATTAGTTAAAATGTTGTAGATTAATATTAATTAATTAGTTAAAATATTATTAATTAGTCCGGAGTTGACCTCAGTGGACTCGCATTAGAATTGTCCACTTCGGACGCGCGCTAGAATCGTTCATTTCGGACTCCTGCCGGAATCGTCTAATTTGGACTTGTGTCGGAATTGTCCAATATGGACTTGAACTGAATCGAAATATTTAGAAAATAATCATCCATCCGACGAGTTGATATGTTTCACGTACGCATCGACGAGTCGGATATGATTTAGCAAAACCTTAGATCCGTTCGGGGGTTGTATGTTCGTGTAAAAGAAGTAGATGATTTTTTATACGACGTACAATCCTTGAATTGTCCCTGATTGGATAATTTGGGAATATAGTTATTTGTACTGCACTTACATTTTTCTTTTAACCGTTAACTTATTCTAAATTTCGGCAGCATCTCTCTTGTTCTCCGATACGCGCCCAGATGATATGCGTATTCGGAGAAGTGTAGGGAGATGCTGTCAAAATTTAGAATGAAGTTAGCGGTTAAAAGAAGTACTTAGTGCAATATGAATAACATAAATCCCGAATGGAATAAGACAATCTCACCTAAAAGCATTAACTAAAGAAATTGCCATTGATTGACAGAATCATGTCGGCTGATCGAAGTTGGATGTACCGATGTCTTGATCGTGGAGCTTTAACGAATGAGTTTCGATTAGGCCTAACGTACTTCCTAAATTTCGCCTATTCGAATCGAAAATTCATTAGCGTCGGTGATAAAATCCGATGTCCGTGCCGCATTTGTTTGAATGGACGGTTTTTGGATCGGGAGACTGTCACTCTGCATCTATATAGCAAAAGATTTGCACCAAGATATTTTCTATGGACTTGTCACGGGGAGTCACGTGAAGTCAGGACGTCGAGCAATCCTGTCATTCATACATATGGTGAATCTTCCTCTGCTGGTGCTTCTTCATCCAATCAATCTAATCCCTATAGAACTATGATACTTGATAGTCTTGGGGGTCAATTCCACCTGAATGATAATGTTGATCGGCCAGTTACCCAGACATCAGTCCCACCATATACTACAACGGTTGATATCACAGAAGTACAAACTACGGTAGAGATTGAATTGTCGAATAAAGAAGCTGCAAAATTTTATGAGATGTTGAAAGCTGCCGATGAACCTTTGTATGAGAATTGTCCTAAATACACTAGGTTTTTAGCAATGACACAGCTCCTAAACATCAAGGCCGATTGTAATATCAGCGGAGTTGCGTATGATCAGATTGTAGGATTGATTAATGGAATGTTGCCTACCGATAACAAGTTTGAGCCAACTTTTTATAAAACTAAAAAGCTGATGAGAAAATGGGGGTTTGGGTACGAAAAAATACACGCATGCCAAAATAATTGCATTTTATATTATAAAGAAAATGTGCAGTTGGATAAATGCCCTGTATGTCAATATTCTCGTTACAAGGCGAAGAAATCGGTTTGACAGAAAAATATCCTGTTTAAGGTGCTTCGGTATTTTCCACTAACACCGAGGCTTCAAAGATTATTCATTTCGGAAAAGACGGCCCCCTACATGAGTTGGCATGCAAGAAGTCGTGATGATACAGTAATGACTCATCCATCCGACAGTGAAGCATGGAAATATTTGGATACATATCATCCTTCATTTGCCAGGGATACTATAAATATCATATTGGGATTATGCACAGATGGTTTTAATCCGTTTGGACATTCTGCAACTCCTTATTCAGTTTGGCCAGTGCTGTTGACAGTTTATAATTTGCCACCGTCAATGTGTATGAAAGATGAAATTATTTATCTTTCGATGATTATTCCGGGTCCTAAGGGTCCGCAAAAAGAAATTGACGTGTTTCTCACACCCTTGATAGATGAATTGAAAACATTGTGGACTGAGGGAGCTGTCACTTATGATTGTCATCGAAAGCAAAACTTCAATTTAAAGGCCGTGGTCTTGTGGATAATCAATGATTTTTCGGCGTACGACATGTTGTCTGGTTGGAGCACTCATGGCCGACTCTCTTGTCCGTATTATATGGAACTGACGAAAAATCTCATTCTTTGATTGTCATCGTCGATTCCTACAGGCTAACCATCAGTATCGAAGGAATAGTAATAAATTTACTAAGCGCATAGTCGAAAGAGATGGGCCACCACCGATGTTGTCTGGTGAACAAATGTTAGCACGTGTTTCAATACTTCCAGAGATAGTATTTGGTCGCAATGAAAGAGTGTCAGACTTTGGTCAAACACATAATTGGGTGAAAAAAAGTATCTTTTGGGAATTGTCCTATTGGAGTTCATTACCGATTCGACATAATTTAGATGTCATGCACATTGAAAAAAATGTGTTTGATAATATTTTCAACACTTTGATGGATGTTTCCGAAAAACCTAAAGATAATGTCAAAGCCCGACATGATATGAAAATACTTTGTAAAAGACCAGAGTTGGGGTTACAAGAGGTCAACGGACGATATCTGAAACCGAAGGCCCCGTATGTGTTAAATAAACAACATATCAAAGATGTTTGTCAATAGGTAAAAGAACTCAGATTACCCAATGGATATGCCTCTAACTTATCTCGATATGTGAACGTCGATGATTGCAAAATATCAGGGATGAAGAGCCATGATTGTCATGTATTCATGCAGAGATTGCTTCCGATCGCATTTCGAGATCTTCTACATGATAATATTTGGGGTCCGTTGACTGAATTAAGTATGTTTTTTAGAAACATCTGTGCAAATATCCTCCGAGTCGAAGATATGTCAACACTTGAAAGTAATATTGTTGAAATCATATGCAAGCTGGAGCAGTTTTTCCCTCCTGTATTTTTTGACTCGATAGAGCATCTACCGATACACTTGGCATACGAGGCACGAGTTGGTGGCCCCGTTCAATATCGGTGGATGTACTTATTTGAAAGTTACATGAATCATCTAAAGAAAAAAGTAAAGAACATCACAGTTGTTGAAGGATCAATATCTAAATCGTATATCATCCAAGAAATTTCAACATTCTGCTCATTTTACTTTGAATCGATAGTACGGACAAGATTTGATCATCTTCCACGTAATGACGACGGGGGTGTTCGACATTCAGATGGACGTTTAAATATATTTTGTCACTCTAGTCGTGCTTTTGGTTCTCGTCCATCTCGACACTTAAGCGATGAAGAGTATCATTTGACACACTTGTATGTATTACTCAATTGTCCGGAGATTGAACAATTCATTGAAATATTTGACATTGAGATGATGCAAAAATACTCTATTCACAACGATGAAGAATTGGAGAGATTACGGAATCGTGATTTCCCTACTTGGATTCAGACTTACAGCAAAGATCACAAAGCTGAAATAGATGAAAGAATATTTGAGTTTGTTAGTGGACCATCGCGACTAATGTTTTGCTATAACGGATATTTTATTAATGGGTACAAATTTCACATGGTGGAATATGCTTTTACAAAGAAGACGATGAATGTCGGGGTCTGCATGAAAGGGACAACCTATGTTGAATGTGATATGGATTTTTATGGACTGGTGGAAGAAGTGATAGAGTTGCACTACTTCGGCTTGAAATCAGTTATCCTATTTAGATGTCATTGGTTCGATACAACAGAAAGGGGCATGAAAGTTCATCTAAAATACAAACTTGTTGATGTTAATTATAAATCTAAATTGGCAGCAAATGAGCCTTTTATATTGGCATCACAAGCCGAACAAGTATATTATGCGAAGTATCCGACTCAAAATAAAGATAGAGCAGATTGGCGTGAAGTCTGTAAGACTAAAGGTAGAGGAAAAATTGATCCGATAGCAAGAGAAAATGAGCTGATACCTGATATGACAGATGGTTTCTATCAAGAAGATGATCCTCCTGCTGTAGATCGTATTATTCCAATACTCGAGGATGTAGACACAACGTCAATTCAATTAGAAATTGAATATGCTGATAATGACGATCATGAAATTGAGGAAGCTGGAGATGAAGAAGATGAAGAAGAGGAAAAAGAGGAAGAATTCGAAGACTATTACTCAGATGATGAGGAATAATTGTAAAGTATATATTTTATTAAATATATCTCTACTATTTATACAATAATCTGATTATATGTCTATTCGACAGATATGTCTGGTCGTGGTTATCGTCGCAGGAGAACTTCGGAGTCTCTGATCGCTGAGACTTCATCACTTACTCGTGCTGCTGATCCTCTTACCGATGATACTGCTGAGGCTACTACATCCAGATGCAGGCGACCATGCGGGCCGAACAGGTGGCAACCTCCACCAGCCACCGAGTCACGTAGATTTATTAGCGTGATTGGGGAGCGGTAATATATCATGAATTATGAATCATTACAAATTCATTATATCATAATATAATATTAAATTTTATTTTTGTTGTGCAGGTTCGAGCAAGAAGAAGTGTCGAGGAGCATTTCTTCTACTATTCGACGATACATGCTCGGGGCATGGCCTATGTGGTCTCACGTGCCTAGTGAGCACGTCGACATATTATGGCGCGAGTTTGAGGCACGTATTTTTTTTTATATACATGCATGATGATTAATATTGGTACTGATATTACTATTTTGCAGACTCGCTATATATGGGCTGAGGACCAGAGGTCTTTCATTTACACTGTCTGGGAGGCTATTTCCTGGGCGAGGTACAACGGGCAGTTGGGGCAGGCCTGGTCCCAGGCGATGGCACGAGCTGGGACTACTAACATCGCGGAGACTCGGGGATACAGCCCCGATTGGATTACTCCGGATATATGGGACCAGCTCGTGGGAATATGGTCGACGGATCGATGGCAGGAGGTTTCTAGGAATGCGGCTAGAAATCGCATGTCAGGGGGAGCAGCGCGTCACACCGGCGGCTCTATTGCATTTGCAGTGCATGCGAACCGTATGGTAAGTATACCTTTTAATTATATATTTTATTTGTTACTATGTGTACTAATTAATGTATTTATTTTGTAAATGTAGACGACTGTGTCGGATGACGGGACTGTCCAGCGACCCTCCCCGATGGTGGTGTTTGAGCGGACCCACCATCGAGTACATGGGACGGCCGGGGAGTACATCGACAACCGCGCTGCATACATTATGGTAACTATATATTTGTTTAAATTATTCATTATATATTTATAATTTAAGTATTATGATAAATATTAAACAAAAAATCAAACTCGAGTAGGAGACCTACAGCCAGACGGTGGTGCAGCGCGGGGGCACCCCCGAGGACTTTGACGCAGCAGCGTGGGTCGAGGCCACAGGTGGCTGGGACCATGGCCGCGTATATGGCTTTGCAGATAGTGGTCATGCGCGAGCCGTGCTAGGGCCACTTGGGGCACCGACCCCTCCGGTCGTTGGTGAGCGGCCGTCCACCTCCAGATCCAGTTATGATCATAGTAGCAGGATAATGACACTAGAGGAGACAGTCGCGTGTCAGACTGAGATGATGGCAGAGATGCATGCTATGCTACGTAACATGTCAGGTCATCCCGGAGCAGGCATCTCTACGGCATCATCTGATCCATCGTCCTCGAGTCAGTCCACGCCGGTGTACACTCAAGCACTCCAGACCCCGCCATATGATCCAGACCATCCTCCATCGTCATCGTGAGATTTTTTTATATTGACTTTGTTACTTAGATACTATATATACTTGTTTAATTTATTTTGTTTGGATATTGATACTTCAATTTTGTATTTGAATAGTTTTTATACTATTGTGGATAATTATAAATATAAGTATAATTATTTTGATATATATCTTGGTGTATTTGTGATGTGTGAATGAATGTGTGTATGAGTGTGTGAGTTATGTATCAGATAATGTATCAATGTATCAATGGAAATTTAAATTTTTTTTCGTTTTCAAGTTTACATCATCAGCAACGGCTTTCCCACGACCGTTCGTGGGAAAGTCGTTGCTAAAAATGTATCGAAAGTCGTTGCTGATGACCTACAGCAACGGCTTAGCAACGGTCTTTTACTAACGGCGTTGCTACGGACTCACTAGCCGTTGCTACTAATGTTATCAGCAACGGCTCCGTGTCTGTGGCAAAATCGTTGCTGATAATATTTTTAGCAACGGCCCCTCGGACCGTTGCTGATCCGTTGCTAAGTTATCAGCGACGCGATTTTCTGCCACGGCTCCGTTGCAACGGCTGGCGTCGTTGCACGCCGTTGTTGGTGCCTATTATTCCAGTAGTGTATGACCATTTTACTCAACAATCAGTCATCTATAGCGATGACAAAAAATTACATTTCATTAGAGAACGATCGGGTTGCTGATAAAGTGATTGAAATCAAATTCTGCAGTAGTCGTCAACAAGTAACTAATATTTTTACCAAGCCTTTATCTGTTGATCAATTTCAGAAATTAAGAAGTGCACTCGGTGTATTGAAGATATGAGTCAAATGGAGAGTTCGTTACGAGTTAATCTCAATAAATAAACAAGGTTAACCCATATTTTCTCACTTTTACTAGATGTTGAATTGAAATGACGAATCATTATTGTCTAATTTCTAGTTGTAATACCTGAATAGAAGTTGTATAGTTAATTAGGACGACGAAAAATTGAACGAATGTAAGATCTAGCTATAAATACTACAATCAAGATGGTGAATTGTACTTTGTATCATTCTAAATCAGATAATACAATTGTTTTCTTATTCCTTACGTTGTTCTTGTTCGTATTTTACTTCATCTTTATTCTAAATATCTCACTCTGAGAGTCAGATCATCATTTTCATCAAATGAAGGTGGTAAAGAGACAGAATAATGCTCTATGGTGTCTCCTCTCAAGTATGAACTTGCAGATCATACAAAGATCATACACAATGGTATTCATATATCAATAGATTGGAGGACGAGGTCAACAATGTTGGTGAGATGACCTACACTAGAGGAGGATGAATAGTATATTTACTAAATTTGTCGTCTAATTCTAGTTTTAATCATTTCTTTGGTTACTTAGGCAAATTACAAGTTGAGTAGCAAGCGAAAGCAAAATAAATGCGATAATGAAATAAACACAAGTAGAATCAATACAAACACAATTATTTATAGTGATTTAGCCTCGATGCCTACTCTACTACCTAAGCACCCCGCTTAGGATTTCAAAACTAGCTTTACAAGATTATCTTGTTTCCTTTACAACGAGGACGTTTTCACCGGAGAGTCTCTGTAATACCCAAAAATCTTAATAATAATATTTTATTTTTGGATGGCGGATCGTGAGACCTAGTTAGCGCGGATTAGCGAAAAACTTCGGGATTAGACCTGAGCAAGCATTTAATGTAGAAAAATTAAGAGAAATTTTATTTATCTTATCTCTGTGATTTAGCATGCTAGGATGATAGAGGGTCTCGAGGTGAATTTGGCGGTGCAATCGGATCTCGAATCGGAGTTAGATCAGATGAGTTATGGGCTGTTTAAATCAGATCTCTTAGGTATGGGTATTTTGGTCATTTAGATCCAATCAGTATCTATAAATTAGACTCTGGGGTGTGGAGCCATGGGTTTCAAGTCGCGTGCCATCCAAGGCAAAGAAGAGAGGAGAGAGAGGGTGCCGTCGGAGCCGGATTTTTGCGAGTTTGTCGGTGTCGATCGGGGAAGATCTTGCGCGTCTTCTTCTTCCGTTATCTCTCCATTCAGTGAGTGGATTTAGGCATTCTTTTCTCCAATTCTTGATTTATGTCGTTGTTCTCATGTTTCGGGGTTTTTTGTCAATTTTTTATGCATTTTTCTTGTATCAAATAGGAAATAAAAATCGGGGTTCTTCCTTTGTAAAAAAATAATATTAAAAAAAAACCCTTGTTGCCTTGTACAGCTGCCGCCACGGGTGGCCGCTGCCAGGCGGCGCTGGGTTAAGTCGGCGATGGCACTGCCAGCCGGGTTGTCGCCTGCCTAGGTGGGCGTCGTCGGGCGCAGCCCGCGGCTGGGCTAGGCGACTGCCCGCCCCCTTGGGGCAGCTGGCCTAGCCGCCTCCCTTGGGGCTGCTGCCGAGCGCCAGGCGACGACGAGCCGGTGTTGGACGGCAGGAGACCCAGCGGGGTCCTCGTTCGGCCGGACCTCGTCGATGAGCGGCAGCGATGGCTGGGGAAGGGGCGGCGGCGGCGGTGGGTGAGGGGAGAAGAAAGTGATCGAAGAGATTAGGTGAGGAGATGAAACGGAGGGGTGAGATTAATTTGGTTGAGATGAAGGGCTGGATTGAAGTGGTTGAGATGAAGGGCAGGGATTTGATCTTGTGTAGATGGAGAGCTGTGATTGCATCTGGTTAGATGGAGGGCTGTGATTGCATATGATTTGATGTAAAGTTATGATTTCATCGTGTAGATGGAGAGTGGTGATTGCATCTGATTAGATGTAAGGCTGAGATAGCATCATGTTAAATAGAGGGCTGTGATTGCATCATATTAGATGGAAGGCTGTGATGTGATCATGTTTAGATGAAGGGCTGAGATTTTATTACTGGTTTATTGATTGTAACACTGTTATATTTATTCGTAACATTGGTTTATTAAATAAATTAAGATATTTCTTTCATTAATCTAAATAATTATTTGGAGGCTTTAAAGTTAGCAAAAATATTCATGTTATATATGAATTTTCACCTAATCGACGTTCCGGATTCATTGGTGAGGTCTGTTTCACCATCAGACCTTTTGGTTTTGAAAACAGTAGCGGGGCGGCGCCTCGATTTGTGTGTCAAGCTGAAAAATCATATTTTATATATTTTTATGATTCGATCTAAAATAATTCATGGATATAGTAGTTAATGAGGTGAATTTTACCCTAGAACAGTGATTTCTATGATGAATCATTTTATCATGTTCCAGTTCATTGATTTATAGTTGGGGTTTCTTTTGTGCACTGCTTTCATGATACACATGCATCATTTCTTACAATGCCATAATTATATTTTATTATTGTTTATTTGTATTGAGCATTTATGATATATGAACGCTATTTCTACATATATATTTGTATGTGATTGTGATGTATAGCAAGAGGAGGTGGAGGATGAGGTATGCACTTGATATACCCTTTATTACTTGTTGAGAGCACATCTTGTTTATATATACTTATATACTTGTGTGTGTGGTGTTATGATGTGCTTGTTGTATTTCCCGAAAGCCTCACTGGGGAGGGGAGGGTATGCCCCAAAGAGACAGCGTTGGTCTTATTCCGAAAGTTCGGCTGGTGAGGGGAGATCATACCCCAAAGAGACAGTCCGGAGACCCGAGCGGGTGAGGGGAATGTATGCCCCAACAGGCCAGCTCGAAAGAGCCAATGCCGGTGAGGGGAGGGCATGCCCCAACGAGATGACACTGAGCTAGGTTGTAGTTCGGCAGTCACCCGTCTACCTACCCTATGTAGCTATGAGGGACCGACGGGTCCGGGGAGCATGCATATGATTGAGGTGTTGCATTCATCCTATTTTATTGTTGTGGATATGTGTATACTTATTGATGGATGCTTGTAATTATTGTTGTGGATATGAGTAGAGTGGTGGATGTGTTATTGATGTTGTTCCGTCATTTTTCAAGATAGTTTGTACTTGTTGACGGATGTTGATTTCATGCATAGAGCTATGGATATATTATTGCTGATTTCTTCTGACGTTGCTGTTACGTTATTTATATCGGTTATTTATGTTTTTATGCATGATGATTGATTTGTTGAATTGAGGACTGATCTGCTCACTAAGTCCTAGTTGGACTTACCCCTCATTACTATTATTTTGCAGTACCTGAATTAGATCAGAGAGGAACCGAGGTGCAGTAGCGCGGCTGGTGGCGGCAAGGCAGCGGGTCTTGTGACATGTCGTGATCGAGGAGGATACCTGAGTCATTTTAGTGTCTCTTTGAGTTGTTGAGTCATGTTGACTCGGGTCGTGATTTCCGCATTTTATTTTTATTTGGGGAGTCTGTTTATTTATTTGAACTCCTTTTTAATAACTTGTTCAGTGTGTTCATATTGAGTTTTGATTTGGTTTGGTTCGTGATGTCATGTCTATTCTTTTCAAAAAAAAATCTCCCACTGTTCAGGTTATTGTTGTTTTGTTGAGTTGGGTTAGGCTTCGGGGTACATGGCGTATCTTGGCCGGTCATACCGGGTTTAGGGTGTGACAGTCTCCACTCTCACACCGAAGACACTTCTACATCTGGAAGTCTCCGCCTTCCTACTGAGAGCATTCTCCCACCTCAAACCTAAGGACAACAAGAACTAATCCTAGCAAACTATGTTTACACCGGTGGAATTATGTCTCAAACACAAAGACAATCACCCAATTTCAAGACCTAACAACCTAGGTTTTTACAAGCTCAAATACAATGAAATAAATCACAAAAATACATAAATAATGGAGCAAATAAATAATACAACAAATACTTAGCTTCAAACACGAGTCCTAGTTCCTCTTGATGCCTCAATGATGAATCGTTCAAAGCTTGAAGGCAATATCAAGGATATATCATAGAAACTAGGGTTATCAAAGGGATGACTCAAGAAATGCTTTGAGAATGATAAAAAATGGCTCAATGGAAGCTTGGATTAGTTGTTGAGAGGAGTTAATGAAGATTGGTGAGGGGTATTTATAACCCCTCCACGGAACGGCTTCTCAACGAGCGTTTTTTCGCCCATTGGACGCCGACCGGTCGCTTGCCGATCGATCATCGGTCGATCGACCGCCCATCGACTGCTAGCAATCTGAGCTTTTGCCCCTCTGTTCGATCGATCGGAGGGTCGACCGACTGTGTCACGATTTAGCTTCTTTGCTGTCCGGTCGACGGAAGTAGATACTGCCGGTTTTTAGCCTCGTTCGGTCGACCAACCGGTCGACCGAAGTAGCCACTGCCAATTTTTGGCATTGTTCAGTCAACCGAAGTGGCTACTGTCATTTTTCGACTACATTCGGTCGACCGAACCTAGGCTGAACTTGATTTTTTCAGCATTCTTCTTGCGCGCTTCGTTTTCGAGTTCCGACCTTCAACGTGCATCAACTTGGAGAGTTTTTCATGTGTTCTTTAGACTCATCAAGACGTCTTTGGTGCACACGTCGAACTTCGAGAGATTTCCACGACGAATCCGAACGCGACGATCAATGTCCTCCCGATTTTCCAATTTCTTCAATATTTTCCGATCGAGGACATTAAGAACTAATCGATATGGAACCTGGAAATATTTCTTCATGAAATATTAGTTCCATATTTATTATCATCAAAATCAAGATTAAAATCAAGGTAGAATACCTTAGGCTAACAAACTAGAAAGGAAAAAAGCTTAGTTTCCTTCAGAAGGGTAGGTGCATTAGTGGAGCCATCTATCCAAGGAGGAATAAGTAGGAATATATATATAATAAAGGAATGAATTAAATTAGTTTCCTTCCCATTGATTTATATATATATAAAATAAAGGAATTAATTAAATTAGTTTCCGTCCGATTGATTTATTTATATTATATATATATTACTAGTTTAGTTACTCGTGTGATGCACGAATTTTTCAAATGAATATAATATAAATGATACGAAAAATTGATATAAAAAATTAAAATAAACTTAAGTTGAATATGTATAATACATGAACATTAATATATTCATATATTAAATAAAGTAGACAAAAGAGAAAATACCAAAAATATTTGTCATTCATAATATTTAATTCTACAAAAGTTTAAAATTACATAACATAAAGATTTATTCATCTTCATAATCGAAGCTTCACCGGATAGTGACTTGGACGGTATCAGAAAAGATATAGATTCATATTCGTTGCTATTATCATAGGACGATGAAAAATCATCCTACTTTGAGAAAAGTGAAAAGTGAGTAAAAGATAGTGAATTAATTGCAAATTGAACAAAAAAATGACCTACAATAATTACATTCAATTGATCAGCAGAGTCATCCTAAATTGTCAATAATTCAGAGTTAATTATTCGAAGGAATAGTAAGCTATATATAGAATCAATATACATAAATGATTATTAAATCATCTTAATTTGCTTAATTTAAGAATGAAGCGATAAAATTTAATTGAAAAAAATATTTAGAACTTATATCACTGGACTTATATTTTTCAACGAAAGCTAAAATTATAAAAGTTTCAGAACATAATTTAACAACATGAATGAAATAAGTATAATAGGAATTAAAGTTCTGAATTTTAAACATAATTTTATCTTGAAGAAATATATGATATTAATTTTTAATTGATTAATAATCATATTTATACCCTAGCTTGGTAAACACGACGTAAGTCTGGTGCTGTAATCCCTAATATCTTTACAGCCTCACGATAAAAAAGAATGAATGATGCAGAGTCTTATTCATCAACAACACGAAGCCGAATGCTATATCTAATAATATCAAAAAAAAATATTATATCATGAAAATAATATTATCTTTGACTATTTAAATTGTGACAAACATACCATCTATTTAGACTATTTAAGTTGTCACGGTACCACTAATTAAATTCAGACTCAATACCTTTGACTATTCCAATTGCGACAAACATACCATCCTAAAAAATGATATATAAATACAATCATATCTAATTAAATAAAAATTAATTAGCGCTAATTAGTATCATGAAAATCAAAATCTCTGTCATCTATTTGATCTTAACTATTGTCTTATAAATTGAGTTGGGAAGAAAATCATCTAAAAATAATTGAGTTAATCTCCGGCTAGATACGACATCAACCACGGAAAAAAAAATCACATAAGTAGACGAAAGTTGCAAATAAAATTTGAAAAATAATAATTAGAACACACCTTTTTCTAAACTCAACAACTCGTGGAACATCAGCATTTATTAACAATCTTTGAAGTGTAATTAGTATTTGAAACTCCCAAACGTCCTTGGAAAATAAATATTATGTATCATAAAAAGAAGAAAAAAAATACTGTTACTTCAACGTATTGTAAGAAACATACATACATTAAAGGAAATATAAAAGTACCTTTGAATAACTTTAACTTAGCAAGCATGATTATGATGAAATAATGACTCACTGCATTTTCTTCAAGAATTTTAAAAAACTAAAGAGCAAAGTCTTGCCGTAAACTGCAATGAAGCTTTTCATTACCCCTATTTGTTAAAATACGTGAAAAATTTTAAATCTTAAACAAATACAAAATTATATATAAATTCAAAAAGTTATATAGAATAATAGAATTGAATACTTACTAAAGGTCATCTAGCTCGATAACAATGTAGTGAGACCGTGTCCATTTTTTGAAAACTCAATTAAGTCTCCTCTAGTAAGAAGACTAATCACATCTTTAAAAAATTTAAAAATAAACTTATCATATTGTCAAAGAGGAAATATGAAAAAAAAAAAAAAAAAAAAAATGTTACGTAAAAGTAATCAGAAATGTACCAACCAAATACTTATCCTCTTGCATATCACTAAAAATTTCAAGATGTGGGGTGAAGCACAATGAATTAACAGGAATGACAAATGCATCAATATGATGTACTTGAGTGTTCCGTTTAAAGAATAATCGGAACTCATGTGTTGTTGGTTTTACTACGATAAAATTCTTATATATCGACGTTAAATTTTTGACGCTTATTATAAGCGTCGAAATGTAAAATAATTAAAATATTTTAATATGATAAATTTCGACCTCTCTCACAGGCGTCGAAATTTTTCGACATCTATTTTGACGTTAACTTAAAGACGTTGAAATTTTTTTCGTCTGTTGGAGCGTTTCGACGTCTGAGAACAGACGTCGAAATCTTTCGACGACTGTTCTGACGTCAACGCCTGAGAGTAGACGTCAAAAATTTTTGACGTCTGCTCTCAGACATCGAAATGCCACATAATACGCCAAGAAACAATTTGGCGCCAGATCGTGGGTAAGCGGGCGAGCGCGTGTGGCGCGCTTGCCCGCCTAGGCAAGAGGCGGGAGATTTCCCGCCTCTGCTTTTTTTAAAAAAAAAAAAATTCACTAGAGATTTCCCAGGCAAGCTGACGTCTGCAGATAGTGGAGTGCGTCCCGCTGCCGTTCGACGCCTTCTTCTTCACCGCCTTCTTCTTCTTCTTCTTCTTCTTCTTCTTCTCCTCTTCACCTTCGTGCCGCCGCCGTTCAACGCCAAGGAGACAAGGGCGATCGACTCGCGGATAGTGGAGTGCGTCCCGCTGCCGTCCTGCGCCACCACCGCGTCGGCCTGAATCTCCTCTGGCGAGGCCACCACCGCTGTCGTCCCGCTACCGTCCAGGCTCGAGCCTCCGGTCTCTCGCCGACAGCCACTCGGGGAACCCATCGTCGATCGACAGCAGCTTTCGGTTGCCGACGGCGCTTCCCCCTGCGGCAGCGACAATGTCCTCCTCGATCTTGTCCGCGACCATCTTGTGCAGCGCCAGCAAGTTCCTGATGTGCTCCGCCAAGACTTGCACTCGCGCGCTGATATCGCTGAGGGCCTGGACGGCCTCGAGGCTCTCCGAGCAGGTGGCCTGGTTCGTGAGCGCGGCGCTGAGCCAGGTGTGGGAGTCGTGGAAGGTGGCGGTCTTATGCCAGTGGAGGACGGAGTTGAGCTGGTTAAGGGTGATCTCGAGCAGCTCGAGGCAGTCCTCGACGCCGGAGGGCGACCGCGTGCCGGAAGGGGACTTCTGGGTGCCCGACGTCGGCAGCGAGACATTGAGGGCCTCCTTGTGAGGAAGACGTCCGAGGGCACCGCGCCGCCTCCCGTCGCCGCGGAGTGCTTAGTGATGAACAAGATGTAGCAGGTGCGGCGCGGCGTCAGCGCGTACGCCACCAAGGCCGCGCTGGGCAATGGTGGGAGGGGACGGCGCGAGCGGGGAGTGCTTGGAGATGCTCACGCCATCAAGGCCGCGCTGGTGATGCGGCAGCGGCGGCTCAATTTTTTTATTTTTTTTTTATTTTTTGCATATCGACGCCTGATAAGGCGTCAATATGCAAACTTTTATTTTTAAAAAAAATATTTTGACGTCTGTCATTGTACGTCGCTATGTTGATATTGACGCCTGCTGACGCCTATCAATATGCGTCGATATGTCTGAGCATTTTGACGTCTAAGCAGGCGTCGAAATGTTCGTTTCAGCTGTCATTATTTTGCACTCGCTTTCGTCGTTTTTTTTTACGTCAATATATCATTTTTGACTATCATTGGCGTCGAAATACTTTCTTACTTTGACGTCAAAATATAAGCGGTTTGTTGTAGTGTTTGAATTTCATACTATTCAAAGTAACAGAAAAGTTGAAAAGAAGATAAACATCTCCTTCGTGAAGAACATATTCAAACAAATACACATGACAACGGTTGATGAAATATTGAATTTGATCACCATACATCATTAATCAATTATCAATAATATAATATTAGAATAAAATGAATAATTGTTTCCAAATTTTATCAAATAGTTTAAAAACACGAAATATAAATTGAAATAATATGCAAATTATTACATTTTCATCAATAACAACCATTTCAATAAATTCATTTGAATTTGAATTATTGAAATTGGGCACTCTCCACAACCGTATGATCATCACTTTGTGTTGGCCCAAGGGTTGCTCTTAGGCTTCGATATCTATTTTGATGATAACAAGCATGAAATTAATATATTCGTGTAATTTTGAGTTTAGATTGAGGTTACGATACGCGTACAAGAAATGGAATTAATGACTTCGAAAACGAGCGTGTAGAAAATCTATAGTTAGGATTAAATTTATGTAATGTCTCTAGGAATTTTATCTCAAGCCAATTTGTAATGTTATCCAAGTCAAAACTTGGTAACGGAACCCGGAGACGAAGCGTGAAAGAAGATGGCTGGAAAAAATAGCCTCAGCCCAGGTTCGGTCGAGCGGTTGTCGACCGAACGAGGCCAAAAATTGGTAGTAGTCAATTCGATCGATCGAACAAAGCAAGAAATTAGCAGTAACCAATTCGATCGACCAGTCGATTGACCGAATGTGGCCAGAAAGTGGCAGTAGCCCTGCGGTCGTTGGGCGATCGATCAGTCAATCAATCAGCAAACGATCGAACAACGTCCAACGGGTAGAAAAACGCCTATTGGAGTGAATTGTCGAGTGAGGAGTTATAAATACCTCTCGCCAACCTTCATTAAATCCTCTTAACTAGTCTTAAAATCTTTCTAAGTGTGATTTGAGCCTTCCAAAGCCTTCCAAAGTTAATTTGCTCGCGCTTGCCTCTCTAATCGATGATTTCTCTCAAGCGCTCATCTCCCTCGACTACAGCTTCGATTCGATCCCAACAACTTGTGGAGTTGGAGGCGTTGAAGGCTTGGAAATGAGCTCTTAGTTGTGGTTTTGATTTTTCATTGTAAGCTTGGTAGGTGTGCTAGGTAAAACACCTTAGGGGTTCCTTTGTAGAATATGTTTTGCCTAAGTGAATAAATTTGAGGCGTTCTCAAAGGGTTGAGAAGCGAGTCCTCAGTTGTATTCAAAGGGAAACACAAAATCTATAAAGGATTTGGTTAGAAATCCTTGGTGTGGAGCTAAGGTAGTGGGGTATGCAATTGGCCGAATAACTATAATTACTCGTCTTTGCATTGCTTATTTGGTTGTGCTTATTTGCTAATTATTACTCGTCAAGCATCGTAATCTAGTAGCAAGTTGACTTGGTTACATTCGGATTTAATAAAAACGAAATTGAATTTAACGTAGTTTTAATCCAACGCTATTTAACCCAACCCCCCCTCCTTTTTGGTTGGGTATTTATTCAACACTTTGATCTTTTGAATCTTATGCTGAGAGCTAGCATTGATATCCTTCACTAAATTGAAAGAAAACAACAATGAACAACTGAAGATTAAGAGAGAAAAAACGATTGATATCCTTCACTAACCACCGAGCCATTCTTATATAGACAATTGAAAATTTTAAAATTTTAAAAATTTGAAAATTTGAAAATTATTTTCTAATAATTAATAATATTCTTAATTAATTGATTTTGAAATTAATATAAAATTTGAAAATTAAGTAATTAATTTCATAAAATTTCCACATTCGAAAATTTGCAAATTAAAAAGTATTTTTTCCAAATTGGGAATTAAGTAGGCCTAATTAAATGGTTTTGAATAAATTTAAAATTAATAAAACTTAAAATTCAAAATTAAACTTTAAAATTTTAATTGTCAACTTAGAAAATTAATCATGATAATTAAACATTAAACAAGACTTAAATAGATGGTAATAATTTGGAAATTTATTCTTATTAATAGAAAATTAAGTATACTTAATTAGATGGAGTAGAACAAATTGGAATTGGAAATTTTCCAATAATTCTTAAGATTCTTAATTAATTGATTTCGAAATTAATATAAAATTTAAAAATTTAAAAATTTAAAAATAAAACATTAAACTTGTTTTAAATAGAGTCTAAAATCAATAAGAAATCAAGTGTACTTAATTAAATGGATTTGAACAAATTGAAATTTTTCCAATAGTTAATAATTTTTTTAATTAATTGATTTCGTAATTAATATAAATTTTAAAATTTTGAAAATCAAACATTAAACATGATTTAAATAGAGTGAAAAATTTAGAAATTTATTCTTATTAATAGAAAATTTAGTATTTAGTATGTCTAAATTTTTTAGAGTTTGAACAAATTAGAAATTTCCCAATAATTAATAAGATTCTTAATTAATTGATATGAAATTAATATAAAATTCGAAATTAAGTAATTAATTTCATAATATTTCCAAATTCAAAAATTTAGGAATTAAGCATTAAACATGATTTAAATAGAGTCTAAAATTTAGAAATTTATTCCTATTAATATGAAATAAAGTAAGCTTAATTTTTTTGAATTAGAAATAATTGAAAAATTTCCAAAAATTAATAAGATTCTTAATTAATTTATTTCAAAATTAATATAAAATTCGTAATTAAGTTATTAATTTCATAATATTTGCAAATTCATATATTTCGAAATTAAACATTAAACATAATTTAAAATTAAGTATGCTTAATTAAATTGATCAATTAAAAAAATTGGAAATTAATAAAACTTAAAATTTGAAATTAAGGATGTTTAATTAAGCAAGCATAACAATTTTTGAATTTTTAAAAATAAAATTTAAAATTTCATAATTAGAGTTGAAAATTAGAAAATTTGACAATTTAAATAGAGTCAAAAATTAGAAAATTAAGGGTAACTAATTAGAATTTAAACCGGCTTTATTTAAAAAATAATCATAGTTAATTAAATGAATTTGGAATTTGAAAATTAAGCTTCGAAGTTAATTTAATTGGTAAATTAGATATGATAATTATTTTAGAGGGAATATAATTTCATCCCTCCAAGGAGAAATAAGTAGGAATATATATAATAAAGGAATAAATTAAATTAGTTTCCTTCTAATTAATTTATTTTTAGATATATATTATTTATTGTTAGCCTTTCCATTAATTAGGGATATTTTCGTTATTATTTACTATTAATACGTCAGCCCATTAATACCACTAATTAAGCTGCCTATTTACCCCCTTCGTCTCCCTCTTATGACCCTATAAATCTGTCATCTCCAAGAATATGAAATCAACAGTGCAATGGCACCTTCGAATCATTTCCTCTTCCTTATCTTATTCCTCTCCGCTCTTTTCTTCCTCTTCACCTACCATGCCAGTGCAGACGACCTCAAAGCCTACATCGTTCACGTCAAAACCCCTCTTTCTGACTCTTCTGCTGCAGAAGAAGAGGCGGATTACTCCTCCCTCTTGAAGAGTGCCTTCCAAACATTAGGGCTCGATGCCCGAGAAGAAGATGGTGGCGCTGAATCGCGCCTTATATACTCCTACCGCAACGTCATGACGGGTTTCTCTGCCGTGCTGACAGCGGCGGAAGTGAAGCGCTTGTCGGAGTTGGACTGGTTCTTGCATGCTTATCCCAGCCCTGTTTACCACACCATGACGACCCACACGCCGAGGTTCCTGCATCTGCGCGCCCGCACCCAGAGCGTGTGGAACGCCACGAACATGGGCGAAGGCGTCATTATCGGCGTCCTCGACACCGGCGTGACGCCTGGGCACCCTTCCTTCGACGACCGCGACATGCCGCCGCCTCCCGCAAAGTGGAAGGGCCGTTGCGATTTGAAGCGCTACTGCAACAAGAAGCTCATCGGGGCGAGATCCTTCATCAACTACGACAGGGTCAAACGCCGGTCGAAGGAAACGCCCGTCGACAAGGACGGGCACGGCACCCACACGTCGAGCACCGCAGCCGGGGCGTTCGTGAAGGGCGCCAATGCCGACGGGAACGCCAAGGGCGTGGCGGTCGGCATGGCACCGCGCGCGCACCTCGCCATCTACAAGGTTTGCTTCGAAGACAACTGCGATGGCTATGATATATTGGCCGGCATGGACGCCGCCGTGGAGGACGGGGTCGACGTGCTCTCCCTCTCACTTGGCGGCGATCCTTCACCTTTCTACGCCGACCCGGTCGCGCTGGGTGGCTTCAACGCCATTAACAAGGGCATCTTTGTCAGCTGCTCTGCCGGCAATTCGGGACCGGGTCTTAGCACTGTCAGCAATGACGCGCCGTGGCTGCTCACGGTAGCAGCGAGTACAATGGACCGGTCTTTCGTGGCTACCGTGAAGATCGGCAATGGGGAACAGTTCGAGGGTGAGTCGACTTACCAGCCGTCGGACTTCCAGCCGAAGATGCTGCCTCTCGTCTACCCCGGCCTCATCAATGGCGTCATGGATACCTACTTCTGCAAGGAGGACTCCTTGAAGGACGTCGATGTCCGGGGGAAAATAGTGCTCTGCGACCGTGGCGGAGACATCGGAAGAGTGAAAAAGGGTGAAGTCGTCAAGGAAGCCGGCGGCGCCGGAATGATCCTCGTCAACACACCCGAGGACGGGTACAGCACTCTCGCCGACGTTCACGCTCTCCCGGCGTCTCACATTCCCTACGCCTATGGAGAAAAAATCAGGGCCTATATAAACTCCACCTCTCACCCGACCGCCACCATCGTCTTCAAAGGAACCGTCACGCACACCCCCCACTCCCCGGCTATCACCTCGTTCTCCTCCCGCGGGCCCAGCCAGATCACTCCGGGCATACTGAAGCCGGACATAACCGGGCCGGGCGTTAGCGTCCTCGCTGCGTGGAACACCGAAAAGTTCAACGTCATCTCCGGCACCTCCATGTCCTGCCCTCACCTCTCTGGCATCGCGGCGCTGATCAAGAGAGCGCACCCAGACTGGTCGCCCGCCGCCATCAAATCCGCGATCATGACCACGGCATACACAAAGGACAACACCAAGCAGCGGATCGTTGACGAGACGCTCCGCCCAGCTGACTACTTCGCCGTTGGCGCCGGCCACGTGAACCCGCGGAGGGCCATCGATCCGGGGCTCGTCTATGACCTCTCCCCGAAGGATTACTACCCCTACCTCTGCGGCCTCAACCTCAGCGACTCCGAAGTGAGCGCTATAGTTCACCAGTCGGTGAATTGCTCCTCGTTGAAGGCCATCGCCGAGGAAGAGCTGAACTATCCATCCATAACCGTACGACTTCCGGCGAACAAGAAGAAGCCGGTCCGCTTGACCCGGACGGTGACAAACGTCGGGGAGCCGACTTCGACGTACTACGCGGTGGTGGACGCGCCGAAGGGCGTGTCGGTGACGGTGCGGCCGAGAGTGCTCTCGTTCACTCCGGGGAAGGCGAAGAAGAAATTCTCCATCCGTTTCAGTAGGAACGGAGGCAAGTACGGCGTCGTCGAGGGGCAGCTGCGGTGGGTGTCGACGAAGAGGCGTGTGAGGAGTCCTCTATCTATTACATTGGTCTAATGTATGGATGCAATGTTTACGTACTTTTCTTTCCTCAAGCTTTATATGAACAAGCTAGCATTTTGTTTCTTGCATTGCAATTTGCCTTTAATCTTAGTTATAATCTAATTCTATGGTAAGAAAAAATATATATAATGGATGTGTTCTTGTTTAATTGGATTTTTTATTTATTCTCGTTGTGATTAATTAATATAATTAGATACATAATTCATATATTTAACACATGCAGCATTTTAATTAATCAGCATATATATATATATATATATATATATATATATATATTATGCTGTATTTTGAGTATAGTGCTAATTGAGATTTTAACTCTTTGTTGAGGAAGAAATTAATACAAACATTTTAAGTAGCTATGGCGATTTATAGTGTAGTAATTAATTTCAATTGTGAAATGTTTTTACTGGATTGTAAATCTAGAAGGGAGCCCACTAGAATTCTATATATATATGTCTTGGTTGTAAGAAATTCTTTTGTACTTCTACTAGAATTCTAGAGTTATAATATTTCATTTAAAATATCTAAGTCTTTTTATGTAAAAGTTTTCAGAAGATATCTTGAATGAGTCTAACTTATGATTTTTTTAAAATAAAATAAAATAAAATTTGGACCATGTCATGGATAGTTTCAGATCCTATACAAAAGTGTTTCTTTTACAATATTTTTTTAATTTCTGCACCTTTAACCAATCAACTTCTTGTTATTCATTGAATCTCTTCCCAGTGACGTGTCCATATGGCAATTATATCATGAGTCCTTTTATATGTGGATATAAATTCCTGACATTAAATTAAATCTCCCATCATTCTAAATATGCATTATCACAAGTTTTTTGAAAATTTCCATAATTCATATATAAGCAATAATATAACCACTCATTATATTCAGGGGCGAAGCAAAAAAATTATTTTAGGAGGGACAAAATATGAAATCGCATTTTATGAGGGCAATTACATGATAAAAAGATATTTTTAGGGGGGGATAAATATAGTTAAATATTAATGTATATTATATATATAGTAGTATATATGTAATTGCCCTCCCCCCCTCCCAAAACATTGGCTCCGCCCCTGATTATATTCATATATGATGATAACTATTTTTATGCAAGAAGTAATTTGACGATTATAGCACATCCATGGCTCCTCCGCGACCTCCTGATCGCGGGTCTCCTTCTCACGCTCCTTCACCAGATCGAGGAAAAAATCGGTAGCGACTTCGGCTGTAGCACGATCGCCATTCCCTCACCCCCCCCCCCCCTCCCTGTCGGCTCGGATCCGTGCCCTGATGGGAGTAAAACTCCGCTCACCTGGGTTCAAGTTCTCCGGGGTAAGGATGTTTCCCTGGATAAGGTAAACTCTAACCCTAGCTTACGGCAGATTCATGCTTCGACATTCGATTTTGTTCATTTTACCCCAGAGCAGATTGCTTCTTGGTCTTCTCCTTGGGAGAATAGCCTTATTGGAAAAAAATTTGGGCATAACCCCCTATTATCGATTCTTAATTTCTGGGCTTCCCGTGTTTTTTTCGACTGTGGCTTTGTTTCTACGCTAGATCTGGAAGATGACTAATATGTTTTCCGATTTCAAAATGCTATGTCTTCAACCTCGGTCCTCACTGGAGGACCATATTCCTTGAGAGGTCATTCTCTTCGTTTGGTTCCATGGCGCCCTTTATTTCGACCATGGTGTGAAAAAAAAATTTCGGCGCCTGTTTGGATTCATTTTGTTGGTTTATCGCTGGAGTTATGGAATGCTGATTTTGTTTCCCTTTTGGCCCAATCGTTGGGCAAAATTCCAAGCATTGATCAACGATCTTTTGAATTTGTTTGTGGTCGGTATGTTCGTGTATGCGTCGAGTTGGATTTATCTAAGCCTCTAAGACAAGGCTTGTGGATTGGGGAGCCCAATCACGAGTTCTTTCAACTAATATCCTATGAAAATCTTCTGCAGGTTTGTTTTTCTTGTGGTCTCATTGGTCATCGCGAAGTGGATTGTAAATCTTTGAAACAAAATTCCTCAGTGTCTTCTGAAAGGTCTCTTGATTCTGGTTTTGAACCCATGAGTGGTTCCATTTCTGCAATAAATATGCCTTCGAATGACATCCCGGCGCCGACGCGTGGCCCGTGGATGCTTGTTGGCTGGGGCGGGCGCAACCGCCGTTGAGGAGATCGATCACGATCTATCTCGCGGCCTGGTATGGCGCGGGACCGAGGCCGAAGCCATTCATGTGAGTCTGACGTGGCCAATGCCGGGAAGGACGGAGATGTTGATGGCGTGATTCCCGCCCCAAACTCGAATTCGATGGTTAATGTGAATCGTCCTCGCGTCAATACTCATAATGATGCCTCGGGCCCCCCACCTCGCTTACCTGACATAAAAAATATGAGTAATAATCCTGCTATTAATCAACCCAAATCTCACGCCGTTTCGCGCGGTCACTCGGCTATTTCCAGTCGTGACGGCGCTATTACTTTTTAAAACCCTTACGATGGATTACTTCCACATGTCTCTCGGCAAAATGAATCCTTTAAATCCCAAGCATGGATCCCTAAACAATATATTACCAACTCGGCTGCTCAACCCATGTCTGTAAGCGATAAGAACCCTTCTTCTCTACCACCTGATAAGCCTCAACCTTCTCCTTCTTTCCAACCTATTCGACCCCCCCCCCCCCCCCCCCCCCGAGTCGATCCATGGAACAAATTAATGGTATCCGATCTATCCTTCATTTTTGCAACTGCTAAACCAGGATATTCCTTACCGCCTATGGTGAAACTGAATCCTAGATCAGTCAAAAAGAGGGGTCGTCCACCTAAAATCCCTCCATCTTCTGTTAACCCTTCTGAACTATCTAGATGTAAAAGACCTCGTGGATCAGAGTCTTTGCTGAACATTCCCTCTGCCCCTGCTCGCGACGCCACTATGGTCGAGCCCGCTATGGTTAATGCTCCGATAGTCTCTGCATCCGGTCCTGATGACTCGACTATGACTGAGCCACTTCCCAATAATGATTCCTCATGAATTGCCTTTGCTGGAACACCCGGGGCACTTGGCGCCGCAAGGTAAGAGATGAGGTGCGTATTATGATTCGTAAATTTTCGATTAGCCATGTTGCTTTACAAGAAACTCATTTTGATTCAAGTTTAGCTAACAAATTTGTTAAGTCTATTGGTCGAAATTGGGTTGGCATGGCCCAACCAGCGGCTGGGGCTTGGGGGGGGGGGGGGGGGGGGGTCTATTGATCGCTTGGAATTCCACTGTTCTAAATGTTCAGGAATTATCGCTTCAATCTCAGTGTATTTTTACAGTAATTGGTTCTAAAGATTTCCCCCCTTTCCTTTTTTCAAATGTATATGCAAGTACGAATCCTTCTATCCGGAGTATGTTTTGGAATTCATTCAAGGAACTTGATTTCTCATCTTTTCTGTGGCTCATGTGTGGTGATTTTAACGCTATCCTTAATGATTCAGATAAAAAGGTGGTTTACCTTTTCGTGGTTCTTAAAAATTCATAGTTGATTTTTGTGAATTTGTTTATAACAACGGTCTTGTGGATTTGGGTTTTTTCGGAGTTCCTTTTACATTGTGCAACAATCGCTCCGGCTCTCATCGTATTCTTATCCGACAGGATCATGCTTTTTGTAATGCGGCTTGGTTGCATCTTTTTGAATCGGCCTCAGTTGTTCATCTGCCTCGTGGGTCATCCGATCATGCCCCTCTTCTTATAAAAATTGCCCAATCATCTGTTCGGAACAAATTGTTTAAATTCCAAGGTTTTTAGGTCGAATACCCTGAGACTAGAGAGGTTATTCAGACGGCTTGGAATAAACCTTCTCAGGCCTTATCCCCTCATTGTTTTTTTGAAATGGGTTTGAGATTCACTCGTAAAGCTTTATCGCTTTGGAACAAAAATTGCTTAGGCAATCTTGAACACTCCTTGAATACTACATTGGTTGAAATTGAATCTTTAGAAATGATTGATACCTCGATAGGATTAGATACTAATAATGAGTTGACCCTTAGGGGCCTATATAACAAAGCTAATGCTATTAGACGGCAAATCAATTTAAAATGATGGTCAAAAGCAAAAATAAAATGGATTGAGGATGGTGACTCTAATTCAGCATATTTTCACTGTATTGCCACAATTCGCCGTAGAATAAATAAAATTACTGCTCTTCATACTGATGATGGTTCTGTTTCGAATGATAGCTCTGATATTATTAATGCTTTTACTGATCATTACCGTAATTTATGGTCAGAATCAAATGCTTCTTTTGTTGATATATGTGATAATGTGCAATTTAGAAGTATTTCGGAGTTAGATGCTAGATCTCTTATTTTTTCCTTTCTCTTCTGATGAAGTTTTCAATGTTATTAAAAGCATGCCGAATGGAAAAAGCCCTGGCCTAGATGACTTTACGGTTGAATTCTACAAGGCATATTGGTTTATAATTTCAGAATCTTTTATGAAATGCTTGAACTATTTTCATGACACTGCTTTTATGCCTCTGGATTGGAATAAAATAGTTCTTTATTTTATCCCTAAATGTAACAATCCTAGGGTTGTAAAGAATTTCCGCCCAATTGCTCTGTGCAACTTATCTTATCATATTCTAGCTAAAATTCTAGCTAATAGAATTAAGCTCTTAGTGCCTAATTTGGTGAGCCCTGAGCAAACTGTCTTTATTAAAGACAGAAATATTCATGATAATATCCTGATTGCTCAGGAGCTTGCTCACTCCCTGTTTAAATCTAAAGCAAGAGTTTCTTATATTCTTGTAAAGATAAATTTGAAAAAGGCGTATGATAAAATTGCTTGGTCTGCTATCATCCGCGTTCTAAAAGTATGCAATTTTCCTGAAAAGTTTTTAAAATGGTTAAATGCTTGTTTATCTACTACTTCTTTTACTTGCCTTATAAATGCTGAGTTGTCGGAAACATTTAAATCCTTTAGGGGAATCCGACAAGGAGACCCGTTGTCACCTTATCTTTATGTTCTTACTGCTCAAGTTTTAACTAACTTGATCAATGTAGATGTTAATTGTAATCAGATTACCCCTTCAAATTTAGAAATGGACCGTCTATCTCTCACTTAATGTTCGCTGACGACACTTTATTAGCTTTCAAGGCAAATAAAAAAAGCTTGTGTGCAATCAAAACTATTTTTGAAAAATATGAATGCTTCTCTGGTCAATCTGTTAACTTTGCAAAGTCTGAAATTTTTTTTCCGAAAGCCACCACTAGGAATTGTGCTATGAATATATGTAATTTTTTGGGGATGCGTAGAGATAAGTTCTCATTTAAGTATTTAGGAGCCATTATTGCTCCAAGTCGGGCAAATGATGTGGCCCAAGAATTAATTCTAGACCGTGTCAATGCCATACTTGAATCCTGGCAGAACTCCTATTTATCTCTGGTTGGTAGGGTTGTTCTTATTAACTCGGTGATCAATTCAATCCCTATGCATTCTTTAGTTGTATCCTGGTGTTCATCCAAATTTATCAATAAAATGGAGCAGCTCACTAAAGAGTTTCTTTGGTCTAATGGAAATTTTGGACATGGAATCCATTTAATCAATTGGGATAGAGTCACTAAATCCAAATCGAATGGAGGTTTAGGTATTCATGATTTATCATGTAAAACCTTGTCCTTGCAAGCCAAAAGAGTCCAAAATTACTTAAATGGAAATTCATCTCTTTGGATTAATATAGTTTCTTCTAAATATAAGAACTTAATCCTTTCTTTTCATAATCCTGAGAAAAATTGTTCATAGAGTTGGAGGCATTTCAGAAAAGCTTTTAACCTTCTTTTGCCTGGTTTTATTAGACTAATAAAATCTGGAGGTAATTCTGCTATGTTTCTTGATGCTTGGGCTATTGATTTGCCATTTCATTTAAAACCAACCTATTTGAATGTGGATCTGCTGAATTATGATATTGATGTAAGCTCTCTTATTTGCCATCAATCTTGGTTGTATACTGATTTGGATAACTTATTTGGTCCTGTGTTGGGGGAAATCATATCGAGAATTGAGGTGCCTTGGATGCCTAATGATGATAAAACAATCTGGTGTAAGAAATTCGGGGGTATCGTTACCGCCAATTCTGGATATTTATTTCTTAAAAACATTGAACCAGACCCTTTGTCTTCTCAAAAATTATTTTCTTAGAAAAATATTTGGAAACTTTGTACTGCACCTAAAGTTAAAATATTTTGTTGGAAATTAATCCATCAAAGAATCCCTACCAGATCCCGGCTTCTTTATTTGAAAATTCTAGACTTTGATCTCTATCCATTATGCCAAAAACATTCAGAATTCATCCAACATTAATTTTTCGAATTTCGTTTTTCCTCTTATCTTTGGGACAAATTGGGCCACTTATCTAGGTTTGATTTTTCAGTTCGGGTAAACTGGAGCTCTGGTGAATGGCTAGCATATTCCTCCTCCCCTAGTGGAGTTGAGAAGTTTAGGTTAATGCTAATTGCCAACTCATGTTGGTTCATTTGGTTTGCTAGAAATAAAATGTTGCATGAAGCTAGGCAGCCTTCCCCTGCGATCCTAGTGACCCGTATATTGGCTTTCACCAATGATTACAAAGGTAAGTTTTTACCTGAGGGAAATCCAAGGCTCAATCAACTCTTGATAAAATGGATTCCCCCTACCCAGGATTGTTTAAAAATCAATTGTGATGCGTCGTTCCTTGATTTTGTAGGAAGTATTGGCTTTGTGGTTCGTGACTCAGTTGGATGATGTATTCTGGCCAAGGGTAAAATTTGCGCGGGACAAAGTGCTCTTGAACTAGAAGCTAAGGCAATAAAATGGGCTATGAAGAATGCTGTTGAAAATAATTTTCAATCCTTCATTATTGAGTCGGATTCCAAGATTGTAATAGATGCTTTAAATCTGGTCGCGCCAGTTTCATGGGCTATTTCAACCACCATGAATGACATAAATTCTCTTAAACATAGATGTCAAGTAGGCTTCTCGTTTTGTCTTAGGGAAGCAAATGAAGCTGCCCACTAGGTAGCAAGACATGCATATATCACTACTAGAAAAATGGTCATCAGCAACGGCTGATGCCGTTGCTGAGCCGTTGCTGAAGAGCATCAGCAACGGCTGAGCCGTTGCAATAGCGCCGTGACAGAAAGTCGCGTTGCTGATGACTTCGCAACGGATCAGCAACGGCCGCTCGGGCCGTCGCTCAAAACATTATCAGCAACGGCCGCTCGGGCCGTCGCTAAAACTATTATCAGCAACGGGTTTGCAACAGACCCGGAGCCGTTGCTGATAACATTAATAGCAACGGCCTCGAGTCCGTAGCAAAGCCGTTAGTAAAAACCCGTCGCTAAGCCGTTGCTGTAGGTCATCAGCAACGGTTGTCGATACACTTTTAGCAACGGCTTTCCCACGGACGGCCGTGGGAAAGCCGTTGCTGATGACCCATACCTGCAAATAGAAATATTTCAAATTTCTAATTTCCGTTGATACATTGATACATTTATCTGATACATAACTCACACACCCATACCCTCATACACACATCACAAACATCTCATACACATTCATTCACACATCACAAACACACCAAGATATACATCAAAACAATTATATTTATATTCATAATTATCCACGATAGTATAAACACAATTCAAATGTAAAATTGAAGTATCAACATCTCAATAACATAGTCAATATAAATTAAACAAGTTCAATATCTGAGTAACAAAGTCAATATAAACAAAATCTCACGATGACGATGGAGGATGGCCTGGATCATATGGCGGGGTCTGGAGTGCTTGAGTGTACACCGGCGTGGACTGACTCGAGGATGATGGATTAGATGATGCCGAAGAGATGCCTGCTTCGGGATGACCCGACAAGTTGCGTAGCATAGCTTCTATATTCGCCATCGTCTGACTCTGACGCGCCATCGTCTGACTCTGACGCTCCATCATCTCAGTCTGACGCGCGACCGTCTCCTCTAGTGTCCTTATCCTATTACTATGATCATAACTGGATCTAGAGGTGGACGGCCGCTCACCAGCGACCGGAGGGGTCGGTGCCCCAAGTGGCCCTAGTACGGCTCGCGCATGACCACTATCTGCGAAGCCATATACGCGGCCATGGTCCCAGCCACCTGCGGCCTCGACCCACGATGCTGCGTCAAAGTCCTCGGGGGTACCCCCGCGCTGCACCACCGTCTGGCTGTAGGTCTCCTACTCGAGTTTGATTTTTTGTTTAATATTTATCATAAAACTTAAATTATAAATATATAATGAATAATTTAAACAAATATATAATTACCATAATGTATGCAGCGCGGTTGTGGATGTACTCCCCAGTCCCATGTGCTCGACGGTGAGTCCGCTCAAACACTGCCATCGGGGAGGGTCGCTGGACAGTCCCGTCATCCGACACCGTCGTCTACATTTACAAAACAAATACATTAATTAGTACACATAATAACAAATAAAATATATAATTAAAAGATATACTTACCATACGGTTTGCGTGCACTGCAAATGCAACAGAGCCGCCGGTGTGACGCGCTGCTCCTCCCGACATGCGATTTCTAGCCGCATTCCGAGAAACCTCCTGCCATCGATCCGTCGACCATATCCCCACGAGCTGGTCCCATATATCCGGAGTAATCCAACCGGGGCCGTATCCCCGAGTCTCCGCGATGTTAGTGGTCCCAGCTCGGGCCATCGCCTGGGACCGAGCTTGCCCCAGCTGCCCGTTGTACCTTGCCCGAGAAATAGCCTCCCAGGCAGCGTAAATGAAGGGCCTCTGGTCCTCGGCCCATGTATAGCGAGCCTGCAAAATAATAATATCAGTACCAATATTAATATATCATCATGCATGTAAAAAAAATAATAATACGTGCCTCAAACTCGCGCCATAACATGTCGACGTGCTCGCTAGGCACGTGAGACCACGTAGGCCATGCCCCGTGCATGTATCGTCGAATAGTAGAAGAAATGCTCCTCGGCACTTCTTCTTGCTGGAACCTGCACAACAAAAATAAATTTTAATATTATATTATGATATAATGAATTTGTAATGATTCATAATTCATGATATATTACGTACCGCTCCCCAATCACGCTAATCAATCTACGTGACTCTGTGGCTGGTGGAGGCTGCCACCTGTTCGGCCCGCGTGGCCGCCTACGTCTGGATGTACTAGCCTCGGCAGTATCATCGGAATGAGGATCAGCAACAGGAGGATCAGCAGCATGAGTAAGTGCTGGAGTCTCACCGATCGGAGACTCCGAAACTCTCCTGCGTCGATAACCACGACCAGACATATCTGTCGAACAGACATATAATCAGATTATTGTATAAATAGTAGAGATATATTTAATAAAATATATACTTTACAATTATTCTTCATCATCTGAATAATAGTCTTCGAATTCTTCTTCTTCTTCCTCTTCTTCCTCTTCTTCCTCTTCTTCATCTTCTTCATCTTCAGCTTCCTCAATTTCATGATCGTCATCATCAGCATATTCAACTTCTAATTGAATTGACGTTGTGTCTGCATCCTCGAGTATTGGAATAATACGATCCACAGCAGGAATATCTTCTTCTTGATAGAAACCAGGAGGATCATTTTCTCCTACTATCGGATCAATTTTTCCTCTACCTTTTGTCTTACAGACTACACGCCAATCTGCTCTATCTTTATTTCGAGCCGGATACTTCGCGTAATATACTTGTTCGGCTTGTGATGCCAATATAAAAGGCTCATTTGCTGCCAATTTCGATTTATAATTAACCTCAACAAGTTTGTATTTTGGATGAACTTTCATGCCCCTTTCTGTTGTATCGAACCAATGACATCTAAATAGGATCACTGATTTCAAGCCGAAGTAGTGCAACTCTATCACTTCTTCAATCAGTCCATAAAAATCCATATCACATTCAACATAGGTTGTCCCTTTCACGCAGACCCCAGCATTCATCGTCTTCTTTGCAAATGAATATTCAACCGTGTGAAATTTATACCCGTTAACAAAATATCCGCTATAGCACGACACAAGTCGCGACGGTCCACTAACAAACTCAAATATTTTTTCATCTATTTCAGCTCTGTGATCTTTGCTGTAAGTCTGAATCCAAGTAGGGAAATCACGATTCCGTAATCTCTCCAATTCTTGATCGTTGTGAATAGAGTATTTTTGCACCATCTCAATGTCAAATAATTCAATGAATTGTTCAATCTCTGGACAATTGAGTAATACATACAAGTGTGCCAAATGATACTCTTCATCGCTTAAGTGTCGAGATGGACGAGAACCAAAAGCACGACCAGAGTGACAAAATATATTTAAACGTCCATCTGAATGTCGAACACCCCCATCGTCGTTACGTGGAAGACGATCAAATCTTGTCTGTACTGTCGATTCAAAGTAAAATGAGCAGAATGTTGAAATTTCTTGGATGATATATATACGATTCAGATATTGATCCTTCAACAGCTGCGGTGTTCTTTACTTTTTTCTTCAGACGATTCATGTATCTTTCAAATAAGTACATCCAACGATATTGAACGGGGCCACCAACTCGTGCCTCGTATGCCAAGTGTATCGGTAGATGCTCCATCGAGTCAAAAAATGCAGGAGGGAAAAACTGCTCCAGCTTGCATATGATTTCAACAATATTATTTTCAAGTGTTGACATATCTTCGACTCGAAGGACATTTGCACAGATGCTTCTAAAAAACATACTTAATTCAGTCAACGGACCCCAAATATTATCAGGTAGAAGATCTCGAAATGCGATCGGAAGTAATCTCTGCATGAATACATGACAATCATGGCTCTTCATCCCTGATATTTTGCAATCATCGACGTTCACACATCGAGATAAGTTTGAAGCATATCCATCGGGTAATCTGAGTTCTTTTACCCATTGACAAACATCTTTGATCTGTTGTTTATTTAACACATATAGGGCCTTCGGTTTCAGATATCGTCCGTTGACCTCTTGTAACTCCAACTCTGGTCTTTTACAAAGTATTTTCAGATCATGTCGGGCTTTGACATTATCTTTAGTTTTTCCAGAAATATCCATCACAGTGTTGAAAATATTATCAAACACATTTTTTTCAATGTGCATGACATCTAAATTATGTCGAATCAATAATGAACTCCAATAGGGCAATTCCCAAAAGATACTTTTTTTCACCCAGTTGTGTGTTTGGCCAAAACCTGACACTCTTTCATTGCGACCGAATACTATATCTGGAAGTGCTGAAACACGTGCTAACATTTGTTCACCAGACAACATCGGTGGTGGCCCATCTCTTTCGACTCTGCCCTTAGTAAATTTATTACGATTCCTTCGATACTGGTGATGAACCGGTAGGAATCGACGATGACAATCAAAGAATGAGATTTTTCGTCCGTTCTGAAGACTGATTGATTTAGAGTGTTCCATACAATACGGGCAAGAGAGTCGGCCGTGAGTGCTCCAACCCGACAACATGCCGTACGCGGGGAAATCATTGATTGTCCACAAGACCGCGGCCTTTAAATTGAAGTTTTGCTTCCGATGACAATCATAAGTGACAGCTCCCTCAGTCCACAATGTTTTCAATTCATCTATCAAGGGTCTGAGAAATATGTCAATTTCTTTTCGCGGGCCCTTAGGACCCGGAATAATCATCGAAAGATAAATAAATTCATCTTTCATGCACATTGACGGTGGCAAATTATAAACTGTCAACAGCACTGGCCAAACTGAATAAGGAGTTGCAGAATGCCCAAACGGATTAAAACCATCTGTGCACAATCCCAATCTGATATTTCTAGTATCCATAGCAAATGAAGGATAACATGTATCCAAATGTTTCCATGCTTCACTGTCAGATGGATGAGTCATTACTGTATCATCACGACTTCTTGCATGCCAACTCATGTAGGGGGCTGTCTTTTCCGACATGAATAATCTTTGAAGCCTCGGTGTTAGTGGAAAATACCGAAGCACCTTAAACGGGATATTTTTCTGTCGGACCGATTTCTTCTCCTTGTAACGAGGGTGTTGACATACAGGGCATTTATCCAACTGCACATTTTCTTTATAATATAAAATGCAGTTATTTTGGCACGCGTGTATTTTTTCGTACCCAAGCCCCAATTTTCTCATTAGCTTTTTAGTCTTATAAAAAGTAGGCTCAAACTTGTTATCAGTAGGCAGCATTCCATTAATCAATCCAGCAATCCGATCATACGCAACTCCGCTGATATTACAATCGGCCTTGATGTTTAAGAGCTGTGTCATTGCTGAAAACCTAGTGTATTTAGGACAATTCTCATACAAAGGTTCATCGGCAGCTTTCAACATCTCGTAAAATTCTGCAGCTTCTTTATTCGGTAATTCAATCTCTACCGCAGCCCCTACTTCTGTGATATCAACCGCTGTAGTATCTGGTGGGACTGATGTCTGAAGAACTGGCCGATCAACATTATCATTCAGGTGGAATTGACCCCCAAGACTATCAAGTATCATAGTTCTATAAGGATTACATTGACCGGATGAAGAAGCACCAGCAGAGGAAGATTCACCATATGTCTGAACGACAGGATTGCTCGACGTCCCGACTTCGCGTGACTCCCCGTGACAAGTCCATAGAAAATATCTTGGTGTAAATCCTTTGGTATATAGATGCAGAGTGACAGTCTCCCGATCCAAAAATCGGCCATTCGAACAAATGCGGCACGGACATCGGATTTGATCACCCATGCTAACGAAATTCCGATTCGAATAGGCAAAATTTAGGAAGTACGTTACGCCTAATCGAAACTCATTCGTTAAAGCTCCATGATCAAAACGTCGGTACATCCAACTTCGATCAGCCGACATGATTCTGTCAATCAATGACAATTTCTTTGGTTAATGTCTTTAGGTGAGATGGTCCTATTCCATTCGGGATTTATGTTATTCGTACTGCACTTACGTTTTTATTTTAACTGTTAACTAATTATTCTAAATTTCGACAGCATCTCCCTACAGTTCTCCGAATACGCATATCATCTGGGCGCGTATCGGAGAACAAGAGAGATGTTGCCGAAATTTAGAATAATTAGTTAACAGTTAAAATAAAAACGTAAGTGCAGTACAAATAACTATATTCCCAAATTGTCCAATCAGGGACAATTCAAGAATTGTACGTCGTATAAAAGATCATCTACTTCTTTTACACGAACATACAATCCCCGAACGGATCTAAGGTTTTGCTAAATCATATCCGACTGATCGATGCGTACGTGAAACATATCAACTCGTCGGATGGATGATTATTTTCTAAATGTTTTGAGACAGTTCGAGTCCATATTGGACGATTTCGGCGCGCGTCCGAAGTGGACGATTCCGGCGCGAGTCCGAATTGGACGATTCCGGCGCGCGTCCGAAGTGGACGATTCCGGCGCGAGTCCGAATTGGACGATTCCGGCGCGCGTCCGAAGTGGACGATTCCGGTGCGAGTCCGAATTGGACGATTCCGGCGCGAGTCCGAATTGGATGATTCCGGCGCGCGTCCGAAGTGGACGATTCCGGCGCGCGTCCGAAATTAATCTAAACCCTAATAATTAATCTAACAAATTAAACAATTAATCTAAACAATTAATTAACATTTATAAAATAATTAATTAACAATTTCAAAAACAATATATATATATATATATATATATATATATATATATATATATTCCGGCGCCGGAGTCCACCCTCCGGCGCCGGCGTACAGTGGCCGGACACACTGTCCGGCCACTGTAGAAGGTCCGGCGGCGGCCATAGGCCGACCGCCGCCGGCCGAAACCCTAGAAATAGGGTTTCGGTCGGATTTTAACATCTCCGGCCGAAACCGTATAGGCCGGCCGATCAACATACCGGCAGCAGCGGCAGCGGCGCGGCGGCGAGAGGCGTCGGCGAGAGGCGTCGGCGTCGGCAGCAACGGCAGCAGCGGCGAAGTTCTCGGCAGGAGGCGGCGGCGGCAGCAGCGGGAGGAAGAAGGGTCGGGCGCGAGAGCGTGCCCTATATAAACTTATCAGCAACGGCTCACTCGCCCGTTAGAAAGCCGTTGCTGATAAGTTATCATCAGCAACGGCTCACTTATCCGTTAGCAAGCCGTTGCTGAAAATTAAAAAATCAGCAACGGCTAGCCTTTCCGTCCGAAAGCCGTTGCTGATAATTAAAATAATCAGCAACGGCTCGGTTTTCCGTTAGAACGCCGTTGCAGATACAGATATCTGCAACGGCTAGGGCGGCCGTAAGAATGCCGTTGCAAATAGCAACGGCTTGAGCGGCCGTTGCTGATAGCCGTTGCTGAAGACCAAGTTTCTAGTAGTGTATTACTAGGGACCATTTTGCATGGACCTCAGTCCGACCTCCTGAACTGGACTCTGCTTTACTCTTTGATGTAGTTGATTCTAGATCTATCAGAAATTAATAAATAAAGTTTTTATTTTTCGGGAAAAAAATTTTTATGCAGGAAGTTATATATCTCATGCGAATTAACTTCCTATGTAAATTTTTTTAGAAGTACCAAAAATATTTAAAATTATGACAAGATGAAATTACGATATAATGCATATTTTGTATGTAATTGATTTATTAGAAATTCCATATTTAAAATTTTAAATGCATCAATTTTAGGGGTTAGGAAATTAATAATATAAACTTGAAGGTGAAACCATCGTGATTTTATTACAACAAATATATAATAAAGCAATTTACAAGGTTTTAAAAAATTTTAGATTCATAATTTTTTTCTCAAAAGTCAAAATCCATCAAATATCCTTGAATTCGTTTTGGTATTAATTAAATACAGACTTTTGTAAAAGTTCGAAAACTTTTATTTTCTTCTGAATTTATTATTGTAATTGTAATTTATAAAGCATATTAATTATATTCATTGGAAAATGATGAATTATTTCAGTTTCATACTTTTAAGAAAATTTGGAACATATTATATTCTCAAGAAATTCTAGCTGTTATAATCATATACAAAATAAACTCATGATGTCTTACTTTATTTCAATTTCATACTTTTGAGAAAGTCTAAAATATACTATTTTCCGAAATCGAATATCATACTGAACTCGAGGATATTTCGAGGGTTTTAAAAAAAAAATTATGAATTCAAAAATTTTCATGGTCCGTATTATAATTTAGAAAGATTACTCAATACAATATACTCCACGCTCGTTAATATTCTTCAATTAATGTAATACTGAAATAACAAGCATAGAATTTCGATTTGGTTCAGTATAGAAATCCAATTGAATGAAACTCAATTAGTTCTAATCAAAACCTACTTCAATCCAAAACTCGCTAGATTCAAATAGAAGCCATTTTTTATCTTGATGAACCAGGTTCAATCTCTTCTCCTAACCGGTCCGTTTTCTGACCCCTAATCTTCATCAACGTTAATGAAGATTCGGCGACCAGGATTAAATCATTTCATGTACTCAAATTTTACATTGTAGAGTTCTCTTGTATCGGATCTTTTATAGGACTGTTAATGACATCGTGCTATCGGAGGAAGACGAAGATTGTACAAGAGACTTGTATACCCTCTTCAACTCTCGACGGAATCTAACAAATCCGACGAGAATCCCGATATCGGACGGCTCATATAGCTTCTTCAACACGCTTGCACGCTCTGGCATTTCGTCTGCGCCCGAATCCGACAACGGTTCTCACCTCGAAATCATATGCCAAACGCGCGCATTGCTTTCATCATCCCTCGCCGGCCCTCTTTTTGTCTGCTTCCCGCTTCCACATGCTCACCAATTCAACTCCTTCAATATATATAAACCATCCCATGCATTAATTCTACACCAATGCACTCTGCAGCGATGGAGGTCCTCAAAACCTTCTCCTCCCTTTTCCTTCTCTCTCTCCTCCTCTTCTCCAACCTACATCGAGCAACTTCCACCACCAGCTTGCAGCGCCGGACTTACATAGTCCATTTGCAGCTGCCGGACTCCGCCTCATCCGACCGGGAGAGCTTTTACACGTCCTTCCTCTCAGCAGTCACCTCGGAGCTGCACATGATTTACACCTACACAAACGTCATGAGTGGCTTTGCTGCTAAGTTGACGGAGCTCGAGGTCGCGGCCATCTCGGTGTTGCCCGGCTTCGTCCGTGCCTACCCCGACCGCTTGTACCAGCTTCAGACCACCCACACGCCGGACTTCTTAGGCTTGCACCTCCAGCGAGGCTTGTGGAACCAGTCGAACTACGGTAAGGGGATCATAATCGGGTTGCTTGATACCGGTATCTTCCCTGACCACCCTTCCTTCAGCGGTGCGGGAATGCCGCCGCCGCCGTCTAAATGGAAAGGACGGTGCGACTTCAATGCGTCAAGCTGCAACAACAAGCTCATCGGAGCAAGGTCTTTCCTCGCCGGCTCGAGTACAGATGCTCCGGTCGACGACGTGGGACACGGTACCCACACCGCGAGCACGGCCGCCGGAGCAGCCGTGCCCGACGCTAACGTGCTCGGAAATGCCTACGGCGTGGCCACGGGCATGGCGCCCCTTGCGCACATCGCCATGTACAAGGTGTGTGACGAGTTTGGCTGCTTCGGAAGCGACATATTGGCCGGGATGGATGCCGCGGTGTCCGACGGCGTTGACGTCCTCTCTCTCTCTCTTGGTGGCCCCTCACAATCGTTTGACCTCGATCCGATTGCGGTAGGCGCATTTGGGGCGATAGAGAAGGGGGTGTTCGTAAGCTGCGCGGCCGCCAATGCCGGACCGAATCCAAGCTCGCTGTCGAACGAGGCGCCGTGGATTCTCACAGTTGCTGCGAGCACGATGGACCGGAAAATAAGAGTGATAGTGAAGCTGGGGAACCGTGCAATTATGGCTGGAGAGTCTGTTTACCAGCCGAAATCGTTCGTCCCTAATCTTTATCCTCTGGTGTACGCCGGAGCGAGCACAAATCCAGATACCGCCTACTGCGCCAATGGTTCGTTTGACGGCTTCGACGTCAGGGGCAAGATAGTGGTGTGCGAGCTCGGCGAAGTCCCAAGAGTTGAAAAGGGTGCCGCCGTAGCGAGCGCGGGCGGCGTTGGCATGATCATCGTGAACCAAGACTACATGGGTTACACCACCCTTTCCGACGCTCATGTCCTCCCGGCGTCGCATGTTAGCTTTTCCGCCGGCGATTACATCAAAGCCTACATCAACTCCTCCTCTAACCCGACAGCTACGTTCCTTTTCGATGGCACCATTGTCGGAACCTCTCGAGCTCCGACCATCGCCTTCTTCTCTTCCAGAGGCCCAAGTTTGGCCAGTCCTGGTATTCTGAAGCCGGACATCACCGGGCCCGGTGTGAACGTCCTGGCGGCGTGGCCGTTCGCTGTCGGTCCCCCCTCCAACTACTCCTCGGGTCCAACCTTCAACATCATATCGGGCACTTCCATGTCAACTCCTCACCTGAGCGGAATCGCGGCCCTCATCAAAGCTGCGCACCCGGACTGGTCGCCATCGGCCATCAAATCGGCAATGATGACGACGGCCAGCGTGGTCGACAACACCGGAAGCCCCATCGTCAACGAGCAACTTCTCCCGGCCGATCTCTTCGCGGTGGGCGCTGGCTTTGTCAACCCGGTTAAGGCCGGTAACCCCGGCCTGGTGTACGACCTCTCCCCCGACGACTACATCGCCTATCTCTGCGGATTGGGGTACACAAACGACCAGGTCTCGGTGATCGCTCGGAAGTCCGTCGCGTGCCAAAGTGTGAGCAGCATCCAAGAGAAGGATTTGAACTATCCTTCGATCACGGTGGCGCTCGGCGGCAACGCGACCCTCGCGGTGGTGCAGCGAACGGTTAAGAACGTCGGCGAGGCGAACGCCACCTACTTTGCCGTGGTCGGCGCGCCATCCGGAGTGTACGTGCGCGTCTACCCGCGGGCGCTGCGGTTCACGTCCGTGAACCAGGAGATGAAGTTTTCTGTTGTGTTCAAGATGATGGGCGGCGGCGCCGGCGCCGGAGGAGCAAGTGCAGCGGAAGGGTACTTGAAGTGGATTTCGAGGAGGCGCGAGGCGAGGAGTCCAATCTCCATTATATACAACAACAACTAGAACAAGCTAGTGCCTGATCCATTTCGGCATAATAAGTAATTATATACATCAGCAACTAGAACAAGTGATTTCTTTTTATGATTAATTTATGTTCTATTTAATTGTGTTATTTTAACATTTTGTTTTCGCTTATTGTGATGGCAAAGCTGATGTATGGCAAGTTATTGTTAATGAAATTGATACAGCTGTGTGATTGTTCTAGGGCTTGTTGACTGTTAGATTAATGTTCTGTGTTGGTAGAGGTGGCTGTAAACTGAAACTGTTTATAAAATCGATATATCGAACCGAAATCAAAACCAATCAATTTTTATACTGCTATTCGAAATCCAAATCAGATATTTGATGGTTAATAAAACTAGTTTAAACGGTTTGGATAGATACAATTAATAGATTATTAAATAGTTAATTAATTAATTGCTAAATGGATAACTATTATTATAAATAAAAATAAAATATTTGTAATTACGTATATTATATAATAAATCTGTAACCGGGCGGTTGCACTGATAATTGAAACCAAAGCAAATTAAATTTGTTTTTTGAACTCATTAATCAAACTCAAACTTAATCGCAAAAATCACTATTCAAAATTGATTTTTTGCGGTTCGATTAATCGATGAACTATGGTAATTCCAATTACAATCCCTAGGTAGTTGAAGTGGGGCTTGTTGCAAGGGTTGGCGTTAGAGGTGTTCACGGGTCGGATTTAGAGAAAAAATCGATCCGACCCGACCAAGTGTAATCGGGTCGGGTCGGATCGGATTGAAAATTTTTCACCTCTCAAACCCGACCCGACCCGACCCAACCCGACCTAGCTAGGTCGGGTCGGGTCGGGTCGGGTAGTCGAGTTTACCTGTTTAGGTAAAAAATAAGTTTTTAACAATAATTTTTTAAAAATAATTAAAAATAATTATTTTTTAAATATAAATATTTTAAAAATAATTTAGAAATATAAAAACAATTGGGTAATCGGATCGGATCTCGAGTCATCGGGTTTTAAATATTGAAACCCAAACCCGACCCGATTATAATCGGGTTTCAAAAATCTGAACCCAACCCGATCCTATTACCCGACCAGACCCAACCCGATTGGTACAGGTCGGGTCAGTTTCTCAGGTTCATTGGGTCGGGTTTGACCCATGAACAGCCCTAGTTGGCGTCACGGTGTTGATGCGTTACTTACGTCACTCCATAACATTTCAAAATTCTAATTATATCATAACATTTTATTTTTTCCCTCAACTTTCAAAATCCCTATTTTTATTTATAGTCTCGAAAGATTGATTCATACTAACTCATGCTTATAACACACACTCTCTCTCTCTCTCTCTCTCTCTCTCTCTCTCTCTATATATATATATATATATATATATATATATATATATCTATCTTGTTGGCCTAAGATTTTCAACCTATATCTTAATCTTGATTTTGATAATAACAAACATGGAAAATATTTTCAGGTTCCAGGTCGATTTACATATGACGTATGCGATTTAAAGAATCAAAAAATCGGAAGGGCATTGGTTGATGCGCTCAAAATTACGCGATCTAAAGAATCATATTTGTGTGCATTGATGATGAAGAAATCATCCAAAAACAAAATTGACGCCCGAAACTCGAGATCGGCAGGACTCAACAAGACTGCTGAATATCGACCGATCATGTGATGGTCGATCGATCGACTATCGGCCGATGATCGATCGAACTTGCCAACAATCATTTTTTGACTCGTTTACAAGAGGTATGGCTGAGGGCTGCTTCATGGATTGCCTTAAAAAAATTGGGTTGTGAGATTTCCTATGATATTTTTATAGTTCTTGAGTCATCTTTTGATTCATTCTAAGCTTGATTGAGCCACATTTCTTGAAAACCCTAGCTTCGAGCATTTATACTCTTAATTAAGCCTTGAATCTATTATTTTATCATCAAAAGCATCAAGAGAAAGCAAAGAATTTGTGTTAAACTTAAATATTGTTTTGATTGTGCATTTACTCCATTTATACTTGTATTTTATGATTTATTTCATTATATCTCAAGTTGCGAAAATAACTTAGGTTGCTAGGTTTATATGTGGGTGGTTGCCTTCGTGTAGAGACATAAATTCATCAGTGCAAACTAGGTTTTAAGTGTTCTTAGGGTAAGAGGTGAAAAAGTGACTTCGGGGAAAATTAGTCGGAGATTTTCTGGTGAAATCTTCTTTGTGTAAGAAACATAATTATCTAGTGAAGTTGTGTGAAATCCTAAGCGATGTGCTTAGGTAGTGGAGTAGGCGGGGAGCCGAACCACTATAAAACTATTTGGTTAGCATTATTATTATTTGTGTGTGATAAGATTGTTCTTACTCATCGATTATCATATTGTTAAATCAATCATTTTGCCTAACTTCATAAATCCACCTAGTATCAAAGTGTTGATAGATTACTAGCTTGTGTGTTTGTTGTTTGCTTACTTGTTCATTTATCATTGGCTTCCACATTTAGCAAGTTGAATCATGCTTAACCTAAAAATTCAAGGAATCGATTAAAATCAGACTTAGACAAACTTTTGATCTCTTATCACGTTTGGCGTGACTTGTTAATTTTAACAAAAAATGCTGATGTGTCATGTTAACGACGATGATATAGAAAATAGATCTCCTAATTGGCGTCTCACCCACCGATCGAGTGAGGTTTTCAAGCCGAATTATCATTCTAATCTTATATATACTGATCTTGCTTAGATGGCAAACGAAAGCACTAATCTTACGTAGCAAACATATTAGGGCTTCTAGTTTCAAAAATACCATTCGTGTCCCGGATTAACATATATGAGAGGTTGGCGATGGGCAAAATGGTAATTCTACTTGAAGACCCCACTTAGACGATGGATGAGACGCCAGCTAGGATATATGTTTGTCATGTTATCGCCGTTAACGTGACACGTTAGCATTTTTTGTTAAAATTAACGGGTCATGCCAAATGCGATAACAGATTAAATGTTTGTGTATTTCAACTAAGGCATATTGTTTCGGTTAAAAATGACAGTTAATTAAAGATAGCTTAATTTAGTACCAATTAAGCTCCTTAATAGTTTTTTTTTTGGAGTCTCTCGTCTTAATTTGTTTGTTTCGGCTGTGTTTGGTTCTGCAAAGCTGGACCAAGAGTTCGGCAGTTCATATTATAGTGAATGAAATGATGGTAAAAAAATAATGTGAAATTAATAAATTATTCAGATCTATAACGAGGTTTATAGGTCCACCCAGTTCCTAGCTCACATAATATATATTGGCCCAAATTTTACTCGAATTTAGATGAAAAAGATAGACTAATTAATCGCAAGTCAATTTCATGTTAGCCAACTGTGGGTAGCACAGTTGGTGACAACATGTTGTATATTATCTAGAGATCTAGGGTTAGAATCCTAGTATGATCACCTATTGTGACTTTCTATCTTTATTAAAAAAAAGAGTCAATTTCATGTTCTTAATACTTTAAGTGCAATATTGTTATGATTTGCTCCAAAAATTATCAAGTCTTCGTGAATCCGTCAATCATGAACATCTAAAAATACCAATTATACATTGCAATAATACGATATCAGCATCAAACCTCAATTTGAACACACTACAACAAATTCGTTATATATCGACACCAAAATTTTGACGCTAGTTGTAAGCATCGAAATGTAAAATTATTAAAAAAAAATTAATACAATAAATTTTGACATCTACTGAAGACGTCGAAATTTTTTCGACATTTGACAATAGGCGTCGAAACATTTCGACGCCTGACAACTGTTAGCTGACAACGGGCGTTAAACATTTCGACGCAGAAATATTTTTTTAAAATTTTTTTGACGACTGAGCAGACGTCGAAATATTAAACGTATCGACGTCTGCTGATGCCTATATGCAGACGTCGATATGTCGGACATTTCGACGTCTGTTGATGCCTATATGCAGGCGTTGATATGTCTAACATTTCGACGTCTTCTCGGGCGTCGAAACGAACATATAGACTCTCGTCATATCCACTCATTTTCGTCGTCTTTGCTAGTGTGGATATGTTAATTTCAACTGTTGTTGGCGTCGAAATATTAATTTATTCTGACGTCGAAATATTAATTTATTCTGACGTCGAAATATCAATGGTTTGTTGTAGTGACACATTACTTGAGGAATTCCTCTGCCAGAATCAGAAGATGTCATAAACTATGCATTAATCTTATTAATTTTATAGAATAATAATAATAATAATAATAATAATAATAATAATAATAATAATAATAATAATAATAATAATAATAATAATAATAATAATAGAGAGTGAGATGCCTGTTCTTGAAGTTTGTATTATAAATTTTATTTAAAACAATATTTTTATCTATATTTAAATAATATATTGTTAACAAGTATATAATCTTATTTATTAAAAAAATCTTGTATAATATTATATACTTTATGAGAAAGGAAATATTGTTAACAAGGCATTATAAATTTATGAGAAATTAAATATCTATAGCTCAAACATAAACTGTGCAATTAATTTGCATTTACTTTACAGTTTTTCCTTTTTAATATTGGTAAAAAAAAGACCTACTTTCAATATTATAATTTTTAATTTTTAATTATATCCACACGTAAATATTAATTATATCCATCAATTATATATATTTTCATTATGCTCTAATTTTTATAGCCAATTGAAATTAACTTTTCATACTTTATAATTTTCATTATTTTCCAAGTCAAAATATAACTTGAATATTTTGATAATTTTATAATAATTGAATTTCATTATATTTATTGGAATTTAGATAGAATATTATTTTACTCCAATAAAAAATATCACAATTCATCTTGATGCTTAATTCATTCATAACTAAATTTTCAATCCCCAAATTGTTTAATTGAATACAAAGACAATAAGACGAAATAATTTGAATAACAAAATTGAAAACCACTAATTAATTGACAATTTATTTTATTTAAAATATATTCAAATTTCACTTCGAATTATATAAATGAAAATATAAACAAATGAAAATTTGATATTATAAAATAGTCATGATTGAAAATATTACATTATATTTTGAATCATTTATAAATTTAGTTTTTTTATTTTTAAAAATAAATTTCCATCTACTTACTATTTAAATTAAAATATTACTTAATTAAAAAAAATAAAAGATTGTTTAGTTTAAATAAAAAAAATCATATTAAATTATCCAAGGCAATTCATAAAACTAAAATTCAGATGGTATTTGACAACAGAATATAATTGATAATAATTTGAAAGTTTAGGATAAATTAGGTATAAATAAAAATGTGTGATAGATTTATTAATTAGCCTATAATTTAAAATAGATTCATTAATTTCTCCTAAATTTTATTTTTTTTTAAGAGAGGAAAAAAAGCTTTAACTAGTAGACACACCTGAAAGCATTAATTTCATTAATCAATAACTTGCCAAGCCTTAACCAGTAGACACTTACACCATCAAAATAAAAACATTTAGAAATCATGGAAAAAAACGTAAGCAAAACCAGGTATTGTGTACTTTGTTAAAATAACCGCCGGAACCGCGCGCTTGTCATCCGCCATCGTCGTCACCCATCTGTTCTAGTTTTTGTATATGATAGAGATCGGACTCCTCACCTCACGCCTGCCCGAAACCCAATTCAAGTACCCCTGCACCGCACTTGCGCCGCCGCCTCCGCCCATGATGTTGAACACCACGGAAAACTTCAACTCTTGGTTCACGGAGGTGAAGCGCAGCACCGGCGGGAAGACGCGCACGACCACTCCGGACGGCATGCCGATGTCGGAAAAGTAGGTGGCATTGGCCTCGCCGACGTTCTTCACCGTCCTCTCTACCGCCACCACCGCGGTCGTGTTTGCGCCGAGCGTCACCGTGATCGAAGGATAATTCAAGTCTTTTTCTTGGATGCTCTTGATACTTTGGCAAGCGACCATCTTCCGGGCGATCAGCGAGACTTGCACGTTCGTGTACCCCAAGCCGCAAAGGTAAGCGATGTAGTCGCCGGGAGAGAGGTCGTAGACAAGACCGGGGTCGCCGGCCTTGACCGGGTTGACGAAGCCGGAGCCCATCGCGAAGAGATCGGCCTGGAGGAGCTGCTCGTTGACGATAGGGTTTCCGGTGTTGTCAAGCACGTTGGCCGTCGTCATGATCGCTGATTTGATGGATGCCGGCGACCAGTCTGGGTGCGCGCTCTTGATGAGGGCGGCGATTCCGCTTAGGTGAGGGGTGGACATGGAAGTGCCTGAGATTACGTTAAAGGTTGGACAGGAACTGTTGGAGGGTGGGCCGACAGGGAAAGGCCACGCCGCCAAGATGTTGACGCCGGGCCCGGTGATGTCCGGCTTCAGAATTCCGGGGCTGGCCAAGCTTGGGCCTCTCGAAGAGAAGAATGAGATGGCCGGAGCTGGGGAGGTGCCGAGAATGGTGCCCTTGAAAAAGAGTGTAGCCATCGGGTTGGAGGACGAATTGATGTAGGCTTTGATCTGGTCACCGGCGGCAAAACTAACATGCGACGCCGGGAGGACATGAGCGCTGGAGAAGGTGGTGTACCCCATGAAGTCTTGGTTCACGATGATCATTCCGACGCCGCCTGCACTTGCTACAACGGCGCCCTTTCCGATGGCTGAGATGCCTCCGCCGAGTTCGCACACCACTATCTTGCCCTTGACGTCGAAGCCGTCGAATGAACCATTGGCACAGAAGGCGGTGTCAGAATTATTGCTTGCTCCGGCATACACAAGAGGGTAGAGATTTGGGACGAACGACTTCGGCTGGTAGAGGGATTCTCCGTCAAACGTTTCGCCATTGCCGAGCTTCACTGTCACCCTTATGTTCCTATCCATGGTGCTCGCGGCAACTGTGAGGATCCACGGCGCCTCGTTCGACAACGAGCTCGGATCCGGTCCTGCATTGGCAGCCGCGCAGCTCACGAAAACCCCATTCTCTATCGCCGCAAATGCGCCCAGTGCAATTGGATCTAGGTCAAATGATACAGAGGGGCCGCCGAGGGAGAGCGAGAGGATGTCGACTCCATCGGACACCGCGGCGTCCATCCCAGCCAATATATCGGTGCCGAAGCAACCAATGCCGCCGCACACCTTGTACATGGCGATGTGAGCAAGGGGCGCCATGCCGGTGGCCGTGCCATAGGCATTCCCGAGCACTTCAGCGCCTGGCACGGCTGCTCCGGCGGCCGTGCTGGCTGTGTGGGTGCCGTGTCCCACATCATCACTGGGAGAAGCCGAAGCCGAACCGGCCAGGAACGCTCTTGCTCCTATGAGCTTGTTGTTGCAGCTCGACGCATTGAAGTCGCACCGTCCCTTCCATTTAGCCGGCGGTGGCGGCATTCCCGAGCCGCTGAAGGAGGGGTGATCCGGAAAGACCCCGGTATCGAGGAGCCCTACAATGATCCCCTTGCCGAAGTTCGACTGGTTCCACAAGCCTCGCCTGATGTTCAAACCCAAGAAGGCTGGCGTGTGGGTTGTCTGAAGCTGGTACAAGCGGTCAGGGTAGGCACGGAGGAAACCAGGCAACACCGACATGGCCGCCAGCTCCAGCTCCGTCAACTTGGCAGCGAAGCCACTTAGGACATTTGTATAGGTGTAGACCATGTGCAACTCCGACGTCACTGCAGAGAGGAAGGACTTGTAAAAGCTCTCCCGGTTGGATGAGGCAGACTCCGGCAGCTGCAGGTGGACTATGTAAGTCCGGCGCTGCGAGGTGGTGGCAGAAGTTGCTTGGTGTAGGCTGGAGAAGAAGAGGGAGAGAATAAGGCAGAGGGAGAAGGTTTTGAAGGCCTCCATTGCTGAAGGATCGATAGGAGAGTACTGCGTTGATGTGGAATTGATGCATGAAGTTGGTGAGCATATATAGCTGAAGGTGGTAAGAGTAGCAGACAATGGAGGCGCCGGCCCGAGTTGATGACACCAATGCGCGCGCTTAGCTTTCGATGGAGTTCCGACGGCCATATGATTCGAGGTGAAGTTGATTCTGTAGTGACGTTGACGTTTAAACAAATCCAGGTGAAGTTGTTGACGAAGTTGCACTGGAGAAGCATCGGATGTCGGGTTTTGGGATTTTGTCAGGTTTGTTTGTCGCAATTCACAAATGGATAATTGAAGAGGGAACTCAAATTTACATTTTGTCGGGTTGTGTGACATGATCTGTGCCCAGCTATATACTGACAGAGTCCACTCGACCACTCAAACTGCATAGGAAAAGTAGTCCTCTACAAAATGTATATAACCTAAGATTATGCTCCACTCAATTGATTTATAGATCTGTTTGATTGAACTTACTGTAAACTAATTCACAGAAAATGTTAGAAAAGAAAAGATCTGACAATTTACAGTATTACGAAAAGAAATGGCTGAAAAGAACACATTAGCTGTTCTTCCTGCAGATGTCACACAAATACTTCATATTATGATTATTTCTGAAAACAAATGGCACAAGCTGATAATTTACAAAGCTAGTCTCATAATTCCACTCCCATATACAAGTAAAAAAACACCTCAATACTACTTTTCTCGAAGAAAACCTCTAATGCTGACCTTATTTACAGATATTTTCATATTATTTCCAACAAAACATGTTATGTGACTCTACAATAAGCATAATTGCGAGTGGCCGTGTGGATTGTGAATCTCTAACTGAGAATGAAAACACACCATTCTTCTATACTGATCCTAGGAGTCTTCCAGCAGATTACAGTGAAAGGTTGATTTGTGTATAATTGTGTGAAATGTTAAAAGATGAGTTCCAAAATATTCAGAGTTCAAAACTAAGAGCCATGAACACTTTCTTTCATTAAATCATCCAAGATCGTATCACATATCTCAGCTGTGATGTTCTCAACTTCAAATCGCAGGTCCATCCAACTTCTACATTCCAAGTCCTTTCCGATTACTTGATCCAATGTGATCAGTAACTGTATATGAAGATTCCACTCAAGGCCCTTACTAACTTCTTGGATCAAGCTTTCCCCTAGAGGGATAGGTAGAACATTGTGCTTGATGGACACCCATGGGGTACATTTCAAGAACCTTTCATGTATCTCTACAAGGACTTCGTTAATGCAATCGAAGAGAAGCTTAGGATCATCTTGCAGGAAGCAAAAGAAGATCCCTATTTCATCAAATAAAGATGGTTCAATTAAATGGTCTCCGATGTACCATCTTTCTGAGATTTCGTTTGTAAGGCCTGAGACTTCCAATACTGCTTTAACATAATCGAACCTAGCTTGACAATCATCAAGGCAATTTATTGAACTGTCATCTATACCAGGTGATGCTGTAATTACCACATAGTTATCACGCTCGTCATAATTATCTTGTTGATGTTGGACTTGAATGCCATCTGCAAAAGGACAATAAAAATCCACGTAAGTTTGTACCAAAAGGGAAGACAAAGCTGTCTGAATAAAAAACTGGATGCTTCTCAACATTTGCAGATCATACAATTCTCCATTGTAGTGGATTCCAGGCTGGTAATGTCTTCTGATAAGAATGTCTCCAGAACAGATACTGGACTTGGTTGCTCTCCATGTTTTTCGTTGGCACTTTCAGGATCCACTAAATTTTCTCTCATTAAGGTGCATGGTGGAAGCTTGGACGGTGTCACGGTTGGTGATTTCTCTTCAGATGAATCCTATAAGCGTGATTTTTTAGTTGTAAGCAACAGAAATATTTAAATGAAAAGATCTGATTACATGTTTTGAGCCATATACTTACCAGGCCTAGTGACGTAACAGCTTCTTCTTCATGTACATTATCTACAACTATGAGTTTATTTTTACTTGATTCCGATGCTGCATCCAACTGGTTGGACACCATAATGCTTTCTGTATCAACTGCTTCTATGATCTCTGTGCTTCCTGATAAGAGTTGATACTTCATATTACGGTAAAGAACTAAAAACCATCTTAAGCAGATCTTATCTGAATCTATATAATAAAAGCCTACCATTCTTGTTCAAGTCTTCTCTGATGTGTGGTAGGTCCAGTGAATTGGTAGCAACCAGTTCTGTATTGAAGGCAGGTGATTTAAATTCATCATCTGGAATGCTCAAAGAGCAAAATGGAAATTCTGTCTTCAGTCTTGCTGGGCCTAAGTTATTGGTCTCACCTTCTTTTTGTAAGTGTTTTACCAAGGGCTCTCCTGTGTCTTCAGGTGACATGATGATCTCCTTCTTATCTCTTTGAGGGCTGGATATAGAGCATAACTCATTATATCTTGGGAGGGAAAGAACTCTCCCCAAAGATTCTGAGACTCCGACTGTTGGCGAATTATTGACCCTGGTGTCAAGCATCTCAGCAAGATGATTCTTGGCTTCCTCATATAGTAAAGAGTGAGACCTTGAAGTCGAGGGAAAAGTATGACTATCGATCTTAACTTCACATTCTTCCAAATGAATTTTATTATCATTTGTATAATCAAGGGACAAAGATTCAGAGAAATCTTTGCCATCACAAGAAGAATTGGCTACCAAGCTTGGTACTGCACTCTCACTATTTATCAGTTTAGATGAATCACCTGTGTCACTGGACCTAACAGGAATCTTATGTAGAAGACCATCCATGGAAATAACATGTTGGGCTTTCTTGCTCTCACCAATTATATGACGGAGTCTCCTTTTAATTTGTTTAAGGGAAAAATGGGAAACAATTCTTTCACCATTTTCATCATGTCTTCCAACATTATGGGCTTGAGGTGAAGAGCTTGGTGTAACCATGACAGGGGAATTTGGAAGTCCTACTGGGCTTGGCTTCAGAACGACTATTCTGTTCAAAGCCTTGGAACTTGGATTTTCCTTTGATGGTTCTGTCCCCTTCGACTTGTCCTTCTTCCAGAAAAAACTGTATCTCTTTTGCTTTTGAAGCAATTGGTTACTGTCAGATTCCTTGCATTTCCTTGAACTATTACTCTCCTCGCTCAATAGCCGAACATTCTCTAAGTATCTATCAGATCTAAGTTTAGATATTTTCCTTGCCTGAGAATCCTGAAGATTTCGAATATGTTCAAGCAAAAATGAATCTGGATCCTTGATAAGCTTCAGAAATAACTCCTTATCTGAAATCAGAGTGTCTAATGTGTCCATGAATTCTTTGGGATGGGCAACCCATCGTCCATCGGCTTGTGTCTCAGCCATTGACTTCTGACTTATAATGGCTTGAGCAACTTCTGTAAGTGTTTGTTGAAAGAAAGAGATTTTTCGATCAAGATGATCATCAAGCTCATCAAGATGATTAGGACTCCAATGACCAATAATTCTCGAAGCAGGAAGCAAATCAAACTTATTGTTAGAATCAGCATGCATTTGTTGGTGCGTATAACTATAGAACTCTATCAAAAATGCAGCCAGATCAAAGTTAAGGGAAGGTCTTTCAGTTAGATCCATACTATCAGATTGAAGCCCATCGAAGCTAGAAGAAGCATCCAGACTCTCCCCCTGTTTATCGGAAATTAATTTCAATTTCTTGCTTCTCTGCTTATAACTCCTCTTGGGATGTACCTCATTTAGGAAGTTAGAATTTACTCTTTGAACCTCACTTGAAATCTTCTTTTGTGAATGTTGAGACATTTCTTCCTCTATAAGGGCTTTTACACTTGTCCTTGTCAAACCAACATTAATTTGATCTTCTCTGATTGCATCACCAAGCTGAAAAATATTGATTGCATTAGTTATCATCTAGAAGCTGGATCCTCTAGTGCAAACTGTAAACAATTGAGAACTTGTAAAACAAGACATACATCACATACAGATATTTCATTTATTCCAAGCTTATTATAACGACATTAACGACAAGAAGAATTTATTGACAATTAATACTCATACAGAAATCAGGCATATATACTGAATATATTTGGTGATTTATGAAGGATGATGTTCCAATATTAAGGAAGGCATCAAGGAAGAATTAAGTGTTAAGTACACAGTATAGGGGGAAAATACTGAATATAGACATTGAGAATTTAAAATTGTTAATTCAATATATTTATTACAATTCAATATATTACAATCATCTTTATGAGTTCAAAATACTTCCTCAGGAAGATTCTTTAATCTAACATTTTGTCATGTTTTTCCAACATTTACCAATCTTGCAGATGTTATTAGAGATACTTCACCAACCCTTGTCACCTTTATGAGTTGAAAATAGTCAAATACATCCTTTGCAAGATTCTTAATCTGGCTTCTTTTCAGGTTCCTTTTCTGGAATATCTCAACTATAATAGATTACTGAAACCATTAGATGTGTCTTAAGATCATCCTACCTAAGAAGATAAATAAAAGAACCAGTTCTACATATTTATGAGCTTATGCAAACCCTTTAGATAATAAATGCTGTAGAAATGCTCGTTCACTATTTATGACCAACAGTTTAACCCTAAGAAGGTTAAAGGAAACTGAATTCACAGTCATTTTTACTTAAAATATGTGCTTTGATGGATGTCATATTTCAATTCATAAATTGGCTTCGAACAAAGTAAAACAAGAACAGAATATAAAAGTAAGAAGGCCAAAGAATGTTAATAATATTGATCTATCGCCAAGTCTTTGTTAAAATGGAACTATATCACGTTTGGATTAGACATCTATGCTTCACTAAGATAGTGATAATTGTATTCAGAGAATTGTGTAATTGCGTCCTGTAGTTTTTGCATGAAAACACAAAGTAAAATTATGTATGATACAACAAAAAGACACTTTGTCAAAAAAGCATGATTAAGAATGCTCGGTTTATAGATAAGTCATGCATTCAGCTTCTAAGAATAACGAGCTTACTAAACTTACAGTGCCACCCTCAACCTCATTCCCAATATTTTGGAGCGAATCAAGTTTAACTCTTGAGTATCCACTACCTGCATAAGGTAATATAACAACAGTTATAACTTGCTAGTTTGAATAAGGCATCAGAATGTCATATAAGCATGACAAACGTACATATACATAAAGTCCTTAAATACTACTATTAACTAGCAAATTATAGTCATTATACCCTGGCCAATAATTTGCATATGTATGCAGTTATTTGCATACTATTTATGCATGCTTGGTCTTTCATACATATCTTTTGCACCACAGAACTTGGCTTTGCAGATAATTTCCTTAGATATTGGAAAATAACAGTTATCACTTACTTAAAAAGTATAATTGCAACAATTACCAGTATGTGTAATGCTTCCATGCTTCTTATCTGAAAGCAACTTCTGAGCTGGATGGCCACGGCGGAAATCAAACAAACTAATCAAACCCCACATGCAACTAACATTGCCCCGTTGAGATTGTGCTGGCCTTCGATAGGATCTTTTTGCCATAATCTAACTTCTTATTTTGCTTAGATAAAAAAGACTCCAAATTCAAAGGAGCTAAATGAACCAGATAGGAATCTGTAAAAAAAAGAAGAATGTGATTGAATTAATCATTCAAAGAAAAAGCTAACTATACAGCCTAAATATTAAATTGGCGAAACCATTGTTCATGAAATAGTACTATTGAGCTTAACTATCATGTCATGATTTTTTTTCTGAGAAAAGCTATCATGTCATGTTAACAGGAAACACATTTAACCAACTTCCAGAATGAAAGGTAAACAAGAAATAATTTGTCAAAGTTATAAATTCAGTCGGAAATGATGAATGCAATTGGCTTTTTTATGTTATTATCTCATAACTCCAATTGATCAATACAAGTCCTGATTTGCCAATGCTCACCAATTATGAACTAAGATATCAAACATGTCCCTTCTGCAATCACCAGAGATAAGGTAGGGCACGTTTATTTGGAGACTGCAGATTTGAGGCTGAGGATGGGAAATATTATTGCAGAAGAAGAACCTCACTGATTTTCCAATATTAGCTGATGCATGGACATATGAATAATACAATAGGAATTGCAATAGCCATGGTTTGGACCTCATCAATTTAATAATATATGATAATCTTCCAAAACAAACAGGAAAGGTTAAATTTTGCGGTGGAAAGTGTAAGTCCCTTTCTCCTTAGATGTTAAGGAGCATTGGTACATTTGGGTTATCCCTCTCCCTTTAGATAATTATGTCCCCATCTCTCTCCTCTTGCCTATTTGTAATCTTTCAAGCCTCTTTAAATGATAAGTCTGGCTTTATGCCTTTTTCCTCAAAAAAGTCATTTTCATTGAATACAAAAAAGATAAAAACATAAGCTCTACAACATATCTTCCCTTGACAACAGCTAAAACAAATTACAGCTTGAAGCTTCCCTTCACAACCAGAAAAAGAACATCAACTTTCAGTCTCCACGTTCAATGAATACTGCAAACATCTTGTTATAACCATTATTTTGAAATGGTCTTTAATTGGAGCTGTCTTTTCATTGTGGTGCTCTCCCCTTCTCATCTTATATTTCTTCTCATAATTTCTTGTTCTAATACAATTCTAATAAATTTAGGTGTCAATTAACATGTTCATCTTCCTCACGAAAAATCAGCACAAAGAATTCTCATGGTAGTGCAGGGAATATTTGTTATTTTCCCAATCATAAAAATTCCAGTCATTTAAGATACATATTGATCAAGACACCCCCAAAAAACTATATTTAGCTCCCTGTAAATATTTTTAATGATTCTTAAAATAAATAGATTCAAGATTATTCACATTTTTTTGTAATACATGAATACATCTACATGACAATAGCTTTAAAAGTATTATTAATATCAATTAACTTCTATTAGGTGAAATCACAAACAGTGCACGATTTTTTACTACGAAATCATTTTACAGAGAATACTAGTAAAAATTTGATCAACGTAGTTTTCATATAGAAATAGTTTCCAAATTTTACAAGGATAATTGCATCAAAGACACCAACACCATTTCTATGTTAAAAGAAAAAGAAATACCTCAATGGAAGAACCGCATATGAATGAGAGAAGAATCATGACAATGCGAAGTCCAGAAAGAGCAGAAAGCACATAATGTACGATTTCTAGATCGCTCCCTCTCTGCAACAGCTCCGGTTGTCAAATATCAGCTCTGCTGAAGAAAAGAATAAGAACTTCCCTCACCACTGCGCCAAACTTTTTGTTCTTGAAAGGTCCCTTTTTGGAGGAAAAGGTAATGGTAACCTCGACGCAAGACTTTGAGGGTCCTGAATCTAATTGAATCAAGTTCCAATTGGATATTCAAACAGCAGCCAAGAAATATATTACACCAGCGGACGGTAAATCAGAGGGAAGCTCTGCAAATACAAGGATAAAATGGAGAGCCACGGATGTAAAATAGTTGGGAAAAGTAGTTTCTTTTCTCCTCCAACTCGTCAAATTTAAGGAGTATTTACTGAAAGATAACTCGAAAGAAGACAAAAATTGTCATTCTCTTAGTTTAAAGCAGCAAATCCTCGAAGAATACGCGGAGAAAGATCAAACTTTTGCGTCCTAATTCCACGCTGCAATTGACAAAAGACTCTCCCAGCTCAAGTCCTTAGTCTGCCTCCGCCACTCTTCGACGATCGAGACGCCGAAGAAAGGGTAAAGTACCTAAAAAGGGCGCTTCACCGTCCCGCGCAAAGCAGCAGCTGATGGCGGCACGCGGCCGCCATTAAAGAAGCGTGGGAGGAGGGGAGGAGGGGCGTTTTGGGAACAGCAAGCGCAAAGGCTGGGAAGCGTTTCATTGGAGGAACCGTCCGGATTAAGGACAAGTGTGGCAAATTTCCATCATCTTTAACTCCATTCTGCCATGCCGTACTTCTTCTTTCTTCTTACTCTTTGTATTTGTATACGTCTAAGCTTCAGGGCAGCGACAGAAATCGTGGTGGGAATTCCATTCCGGTAATGCCCCGCCGAAGTGCAGAGAGTGTGCCGAAACGTTCCCAAAATAGCCTCTTGATTCCTTCTATGTTAATATGTTATTCATCATCGAAAATTTGCTTCAATATTAATTAGCCCATAATAAAATAAAGTTTATTTTTCTTGATGAGATTGTGAACTACTAACTACCCGGGGCATGAAATTTTCTCTATTGTCTAAATTATTTGAATATTAATCAAGAATTAATTGAAAAATGATCGATCATATTTAATGATTCCCACGTCATTGGATATTTCGTTGATTTCATTTTATATGGACTAATCCATCTCTTTCACTATCAATTTTGGCTTTTCTAAGTCTTTCTGTCGTTGTGATCATTCCTAATTGAATATTTTGAAATTTGATTCAATAGTATATTTAAAATTAGAATATTTTTAAAATTTTACCTATAAATATTATGGTAATGATAATTTATCTATAATTTTGGAAATGCTAAAGGTATTTATGATTGTAGTAATTTGCTCGTAATCTTATTTTAAGGGGAGAGTGGAATGGCAAGAATTAGAGATTTGGTCAAGAAGTTCCACATCCACCTGTCAAGCATTTATCATATGTTACAGCTACTGAAATGATGGCGTAATGATGAGAAGCAACGTTGACCTTTTCGTATTATTGGGCAAATAAAATGTTCATCACCATATATTGAATATTAGCTGACATGAACATTTCATGTCAATTAATGAAACAAACAGAGCTTATCACGCGTATAATATTATTATCACATACTCTCCTAGAGAAAAAAAATAATAATTAGTACTTCATGAACAAGGCAATTGCATACGATTTTATCAAAGGGCCGCAGAACATCGACCGTGAATTAGGTGATTAGGTTATCTGCTTTTGTTTATGATCATTTTAATGAACTATTATTAGTTTTAATATGAAGACTAATATAATATTAAAAAAAGAAGTCATTTTTACAACTGAAAAAACTCTAATCAGATAGAGCAGCATGAGCTGATCTCAGTATTGCATGATCTTACTTGGTTTCTGGCACTGAGACCGTGCATGAGAAGGGCCACACGTCTAAGACATGCCCTAAAAAGAAGGAACAGCCTATCCCAACATCCCCCAACCCTAATCCGGAATCAAACTACAATGCAAACAAATGGCTAATTGAAGACAAGCATGGAAGATTAAGGAGGTTGGCATTTCACAATTAAGAATCACTATCAATCAATCCATGGATGAAGACCATCTCTGGGTGAGAAGTAGCGATCATGAAGATGATGACAATTATGGAAGCTTCAATGTCCGCGATTGCTGGCCTAACCTTATTTTTTCTAGTATTAGAGCATATCAGTGGGGAATTAATTAAGCTTCGTATTAGGTAGCCAAAAGAGGGTTTAGGGTGAGACAGAAAAGAGATAGGGATGAGTAAGATTCTTATTCTCCTTGCAATCTTGTCTTCTTCTGTGGGCAAAATTGATGATAAAATCCAATTGTCTTTTTCATGATCATGCTGAGTGAGGATGGGTGGTTCCTTTCATCGTAAGCTTTCGGTTGAGCCTTCCCCACCATATTCCTTTTTCACCTTTAGGTTGGCTTTCACCTTTAGGTTGGCTTACTGCTAATCAACTAATTCAACTAAATAATTAATTTGGTGGCTTGAGAAAATGAAAACAATGCTTGGGTGTATCAAACCGAAGCAGTGGGAACAAACAGTGAAGTCTGTAAATGCATCAATTAACAAATAAGCTAAACCAAGATCCTATATATTTTTAAGGGCATGACCAATATCACACGAAACAATTAATTTTCTTAACCACTCTCACCGAACGTATAGTGCCGTTCAATGCAGAAAGAAATGCTAATAGAAGACAGCAAAGCATTTCCAACCCACTAAAAACTGTAAAGCTAATCCAAGAAGAGTAAATACTCATCGTCTTCACACCAAATTGCACCAAAAAGAGACCATTATGCATGTAAGAGAGTTCATCAATCCATTTTATTGGGATTCTAGACAAGGAAAGAAGGGCCACTTCTGTACAACATATGCACTGCTTGATGGTGGAGCCTTCTGCTTCCAAGTTGCAATTGATTGAGATATATTACACATGAGTCTTTCGCTTCTCCCATGAAGTAGGGGTGAGCATCGGTTCGGTTCGATTAAAAACCGAACCGAAAAAAAAAATTTAACCATTTACCGAACCGAAAAAATTCGGTTAATTCGGTTCGGTTAATTTGGTTCGGTTAACCGAAAAGATAAAAAAAAAATTTCAAAGAATGCATGTGGACTTGAACTCAGCCTAACTGAGAATTAGATTTTAATTTTTATCCTTCTAACCATCTTAGCAAATATTACTATCAATTTATATATAACTAACACCTATTATATATATATCGAATGTTAAATAAATATTATTACACAATATGGAATTCGAACCCGGGCGGCGGAAAGCTAAACATAACACTTAACCACTAAGACAAATGTCAATATCTAATATATCTGTTATTATATATATATATACATATATATATATATATATACATATATATATATATATATACATATATATTCGGTTAATTCAGTAAATTAACCGACGGTTCGGTTAATTTACCGAACCGAAAACCAAACCCAAAAAATTTTTTAACCAAAAATTGAACCGAAATTAATTCGATTAATTCGATTCGATTAAATCGATTTCGATGAATCGATGAAGTTTTCTCATCCCTACCGGGAAGTGGCCCTTATCATGTTCATCTATCTAAGATGTACGATGTGGGTGGACCATGCCAATACGTAATATCTACTGAATCCACTGACTAAAGCTCACACAATCTGTGAAACCCACATCTTTTTCATTAATATGCATAATTATTGAGGTGCTAGTGGGCTAGTTCTTAGTGCGGAATCACTATTGTCGTTTCTACTTCCTACTCTGTTGCAATAGTATCAGTGGAAGATGCTAAGCAATATACAGGCAAGAAAGTACAGAAAAAATAGAAAAATATTGGATGTTGCCTACTAATCAGGGGGAAGTTTTTCCGCTAAAAGTAAAAGAGCATCGGGTGAAGTACCTAGAACTGTCCGTACATTTAGATTTCTTCATGAGTGGAAATTACCCATTTTCCTGTACAAATTGTGGAGTGTCATCAAACAGATGGTTAGGAATATAATCAATGATTTTATGCATGAATTTGTTGCAAATTTCAAACCTACTTGTGGAAGCTTTTATTAAATACATATCTTCCTTGCCCAGCTACATTTAATTTTAGTTATGGTTATGATACTAAAGTTCCATTCATTCATTAAACTAAGGCATTTTTTGATTGACAGAAAGTTATACTTCTTAGAAAGTAGATAAAAGAGATATTATTTGGTTGATAATTAACTTACTTAAGAGAATCTAGATAAGTTACACTTATAGTATTTGAAAAAAGAGATAATTTTATCCTCGTAATTGTAATTAATGCTAATTTATATTTTATGTTGTTAATATTATGATATTAAATAATTCAAAAGTTATTGACCTATTTTATTTTATTTCAATTTATTTTTGGGACAAAAGTATGTAATTTTTCATATTAACTAAGAATTTAAATTATTTTTTATATATAATAAATTATATATTATATTAATTATACATTTATATTATATTATATTATATATTTAAATATTAATTTACAAATAAATTTTAATTTTTCATATATACTAATATATATAATAAAAAATAATTTATAAAAAAAATATAATGGTCATTTAATGTGTACTTCCTAGGAAATACCTATGTGAACCAAACATGTTGTAGGAAGTTATTTCATAAGAAATATAACTTCCCATGAATTAATTTTTATCAACCAAACACTTTTTGGGTACTTTTCGAGGATTACACGTGAGAAGCTAATTCATGCGAAATATAATTTTCTTCAAAAATTTACTTCTCATGTCAACCAAACGATGCCTAATAAATACATTAGGAAATAAAGCTCGAAGTAAAAAAAAAGAAAAAAAGAAAGAAAATCATGCATTTTTATTTCAAGAAAAAGCACCTAGATGAAAACCAATTTAGACACACACTAAATAAGTAAATAGAGCTACTAAAAAAAAACAGTTAAAGAAATAAAAATTTTAACTCGCCCTGCCTGATATATATAATCTCTTTCCACAATAATAATAAATTTATTTAAAATTTATTTTTATATGTAATATCTTAAAAAAAACGAATACATAATTTATTTTTAATTTTATTAAGAAAGCAAATCCATTCTATCCCACTAGGTTGGCATACCTACACGAAATATATGGAGGGCATATATGAAAAAGGAGATATCCATTCTATTCCACTCGGTTGCCGTACCTACAATGACTCTACTATCCACTAGTGCATATTACAGGGTACTAGGGTAGTTAAATTATCTTAGAGCTGAATTGGATCATTTGATCGTACTGGTCAGTGTCGGCAGAAGGCAGAGAGCCTAATTGTGATCAAGCACGCAATCGTGACGGAGAAGCAAAAGAAACAGGAAGGTTGATGATCTAGACCACCTACTAAAACAGGCATATTAAACTAGCCCCATTTGTACTTCACTATCTGGTTAATTAGCGTATGCTTCACGTCCCATAAATTAACAAATCCAAAGGATTCCAGTGGCATCGAATCATAAAGCAGTAGATGAGACGAAGTTGTTGCTATTTAATATTAACAGCAAATGAGGCACGTTTGTTTGTAGAGGTTAGAATGTTGATGTGGACTTGTATTAGTGACATCTCTTCCCCTTCTGCCCTTCATATTTTATTCTTCAGATTTCAGAAGCCTAAAGGCCCTCAACACAAAGTCTTCTAAAACGTTTTTTAATGCCTCACGAGTAGCTTTCTGCTCCTAATGGTGGATGCATAGGCTGTGGGCCCTTCCACTATGTATTGAAGGTCAGAGAGGAAGAAGGAATAAAGGGCTTTGGACCTTTTTTGGTGGGGGTGTGAGAGGTGCCTGTCTAAAGTTTACAAAGTGCCTAGGGCCAATCTGTGGTGTAAATTATGGCTCTTTAGGAGGACTCGTGGATGTTGTCGCTTGGGCACTTTGTTTTCACAGCATGAATCTTGATGGAGGCAACCCACGCAGTTGTAGATTGATGACTTCGGAGTTAGTGGGGACAAAAGTTATTACTATAAATGTTAATTTTATTGTATGTAAATTTTAACATAAATAGAAAAAAATACCAAAATAGAAAGCAATTTGCTGTAATAAATCGAAAAGATAACAATTCCAACAAAATAACAAAAATATAAATATTTTCAATCGCAGATGATGCACTTAAGATTAAAATAAAAACAATCAATTGAAAGATGTCTCACAAATCAATTTCTTAAAATTTACTAAAATGACATAGGAACGGATCTCATTGTTTCAAAACTTCGATAATAAAGCTAAAAACAAGTTGAGTCACTTAAGAGAAACTCCAAATATGATCTTACGAAAACTCATTCAAACTTGACATTGTCCCTAAATAAGCTAATTAGCTAAACTCTCGTTTTAATCTTTATTTTAATTCTTAAACGAGCTGAATTGGGCCATCAGAAAACTTGATAATTGATGCTAGTAAAGAAACTCATTTTATATTGGTGGAGTGCTTGATTATAAGTTCACAAGCAAGTTTGTATATGATGTATTATATGTATATCGTATATAATGTATTGATATATAATTAAATTTAGTTGCACATTGATTTAAATCAATTCAAATAAATTTAATATATTCTAGCTTTATCTAGATTATTCAAATTTATTTGAATCTTATTCATATTCACATTTGCAAGGATACTTTTTAAGCGCGAACTTATTTAGTAAAACAAATTAGCTAAAGTTAGCTTAACTCATTTAACTAGAAAATATGAGTGAAAATAAATTGAGCTTGAGCTTGAGTTTGATTTAAAAATTAAACCGAACTTGAACTTGGGTTTAGCTAAAATTTGGCAGGTTAAAACGGCTTAATTGTATGAATGGTGAAAACAAAGTACAATACTTGAGTGGAGGTCTACCCTCTTAATTTAAAGGGATCCTTTATGGAATTTTGTGAAATTTGACCTGATTATTTGTGTAGGTACAATAGTTGAAATGTAGGTGTAAAAAAACACTTAATTATCTGCAATATTGTAACAAAACACTTGGAGTGAGATGGTTTGAGATAAAAAGCATACTAACTACTAGTCGAAGTGATTTTCTTCTGTTGTATCGCAAAACAATGATACAAAATTGTGTTTGAGTTAAAGTAGCATGTCATGAGGTGATTGGCAAAGACAAGGACATGCACTCTTACCTTAATCTACATTTATTGAGTTCATCTGTCTTCTTCTTCTCTTTCTTGCTTTCTGTAGAATTCTCAAAGTCTCTTGCTGAACCTCCCCCAAAAACTTGCTCTCCTTCCCTGAAATCAGATAGGTAGCTTTGAAGTCGGACAAATAATTCTTTGATCCCACATTGTGGATGTGATCTATATACATTGCTAACTACCTAGTTTTAACTTAACAAGGGATGAAGGAAGAGATACATATCTCCCTATGTTTCTGCACAATTTTTTGAACTAGCTTTACTACTAAAGAAAAGTTAAACATGAACATAAAATGTTCTGACGTCCTTTAACTCAGAATAATAGAGGGAGACGACCACTAATAATTTATTAATAGAAAGTAGAAAAATTTAACATGGTTATCCTAGCAGTCCAGAGGCGAGATGCCCCTAGAAAGTGGGAAAGAACATAATGTACATAGAAGTGTTATTATTTAAAAATCTATTATTTGCTGTTTCTGTATGTCTTGCTATTTTTCACAAGTTCCTAGTATATCTCTTTAATGTGAATCGGGAGTTAACACATCCTTATTAGACTAAGGGATCATTTGATCCACATGAAGTTATGTGAGAAGTAGAATTTCTTAGGAAAAAAAACTTTACTCCTTATTTAATTGACAGAATGTGGATAAGATAGAGAAAGTTCTATTTCTCATGAAAAGTAGTTTACCCATCCCCCTTAAGTTAATTCTACTTCATATGTTTTCTAATATGTAAAAGTACAATTATAATGGCTCGTTTGCTTTACTGGAAAGAATAGGACGGGATAACAAATGATATGTAGCATTGGATTGGATTTTTTAAATCCAGTGTTCACCAAATACGTTGTCAATTTTAAATTCTTGTAATCATATATTCTTGTAATCCATATACTAAACAAACAATGGATTAAAATTCATATCTTATCATATCCCTTTTATCCTATGAAGCAAATAAGCTCTTAGTATGTTTGCTTCATTGGATATGATAAGATAGGATTGGATAATAAATGACAGAGGATTGGATATAATTTTTTTAAATCCGATGTACATCAAATATAATATCAATTTTATATTCTTCTATTCCTTTTTTTTTTCTAATCCATGCGCTAAACAAACAATGGATATTAATTTTTCCCTTATCCTATCCTCCCTTATCCTATGAAGCAATCATGGCCTAATAGTATTTTCAAATAAATTTAGGAGTTATCTAATATATAACTAAAATATATAGATAGCAAATATAATATTATATTACATTTTAGTATTATAATTATAACATTATATGGATTCTCTATCTCTACATCCCTCTATTCAAGGCGAAATCCGTCCCAATATCTAGTAACCGTAGATCCTTAGACACTATTTCTCTCCACGTAATCTTAAGCCTACCTCTACCCTTATTCCTACCTTCTACTAAACTATCACATTTCGAACCGGGGCACCTAGGGGTCTCCATAGTACATGTGCAAACTATCTTAAACGACCTTCTCTTAATTTGTCTCCAATATGTGCTACATGCACCTTTTGTCGGATGTATTCATTTATAATCTTGTCCAATCTTGTATGACCACTCATCCACCTTAACATCCGCATTTGTATGTTGAACTTTAGTTGCCCAGCACTTGCTCCCGTATAGCATTCTGGTCTAACCGTTGTTCTATAAAATTTTCCCTTCACTTTGTTAGGTATCTTCTTGTCACATAGCACGTATGTGGCACTTCTCCATTTCAACCATCCTACTTTGATTCTATGGGTTACATCTTCATCTATCATCCTATCATTTTGGAAAATAGAGTCTAGATATTTAAATGACTACACTTAGACACTACTATACCAACTAAACTCAAATCCCCTCCATCCCTCTTACTTAGGCCTCGTTTGGTTGACATGAGAAGTAAATTCCTATGGAAAGTTGTAATTTCCATGAATTAATTTTCCACCAATATTTGTCGGGAAGTACCAAATATGTGTTTGGTTGACAAAAAATTATTTGATAGGAAGTGTAACTTCCCACTCGTAACATGTTTGGTTGACATGGGTACTTCCTAGTAAGTATATATCAATTTACCAATATACCCTTCTTTTTCATAAATAAATATTTTAATTTATATTTTTATATATTAAAATATGTATAAAAAATTATTTGTAAATTCTTATTTTAACACATATATGTAAAATATAATATATTTTTTTCATATATAACTAATATAATATATAATTTATTATATATAAAAAAAATTAAATTTTATTTAGAGGTAATATAAAAAATTACATATTTTATTCAAAAATAAATTAAAATAAAATAAATAAGTCAAGAATTTATGAATTATCTAATATCATAATATTGAAAACATAAATTAAGTCCAGCATTAAACGCAAATGTGAATATACAATTGTCTTTATCTTTTAAATACAACACAAGAAGTGCAACTTACCTAAGGGACGGAAGTCACTTCTTGCAAAATGCAAGAAGTGACTTCCTAAGAAAGTTGTATTTCTTGCGAAATGCAAAATGCAGGAATTGTGTCAACCAAACAAGATCAAAAAATCAAAAAATACAACTTCTTGGGAAGTACAACGGAAATTGTGTCAACCAAACGACACCTTAGACTAAAATTAAAATGCATATATTATGTCTTACTTCTACTATAATATTATATTATTTATATCATAATAATATCACAACATAATTATAATATTATATATTATTATTATATATTATTATTATTATATATTATTATTATTATTATTATTATTATTATTATTTATATAGTTATAAATGGGGAACATTTTAGTCATTTGAAGTGTACTTCATAAGTAGATAGTTTTACCAAACAAGAAATAGGAAGTTAATTCCTAGGAAGTTGCAATTCACTTAGTTCAACCAATGCTTTTGGCATTTCCAAAGAAGTTCATAAGGGAATTTAACTTTTATGGGAAAGGGAAATGCTACTTGCTGTAAAAACTTACTTTCTATGTGAACCAAATGACACCTAAATATCTTTCTTTAAGTTTCTTCTTGTTAGCGTACATTTCTAGTACATTGATTTGCTTACTAAAAAGGTTAAAATATCAACATAACAACAAATTTTTTAATCTAATTAAAGCAAGAACTTGGTATTTGTTTCTTGGTCCTATACATCATCATCATGCATGAGAGGCGGCTGGACTTTGTGGTTCCATCTTAACTAGATCTTTTTTTATTAACATGTGTGCTGAATCACCTTATTTTATCCAGTGACGAGATGTCTTCTTTGACAACGGGGAAAAGAAAGTTTCTTATTATTTTGGTTGTAAACAGGAAAACCAAAACATGAATGAAACTTAGCAATATAGATACTACAAATTGTACTACTAAATATAGGATCCAAACTCATAGATTTAAAGTATCCTCAGTTTGGTTTTAGTCAAATAGAAGAAGTTTTAAATTTTTCCTTAATCAAAGTGTCATGCATATACTTACTCTGACCTAGAATCTGACAGCTATATAGCATACCTGTTTCTTTGTTCAGTATAAGGCAAGAAACGTCTCCACTTTCTTCATCTGAATCAATGATTATTCTAATATTTTGTTCCTGCATCACCATGAAACGGCATTACAGCGGAAGCAATTGACAGAGATAATAAAAAAAATATTATCACTTATGCTGAATATATTATCACTTATGACTATCATATGAGTGGTAGTTTGTGTAGGCAATTGAGTTAATTGAAGTACTTATGCACTCAATTTTTAAGAAGAAAGCATATTTCCGCAAGTAAACCTTACTTTATGCAAAAAATAGCAAACGTCAGGAAAATCACCTGCTTCCTCTGGATAATTTCATGTCTGACTTTTCTATTATGCCTTGGTTTAATCAGCTTTGATCTAACTGACATTGTTTTTCCTGGTTCAGTAAGGTTCGGTTGAACAGACATTCTTTTTCCTTCTTTCTTTACAAGTGGAGATCTCTTCTCAGTACTTACCACTGGTACAAATGCACTGGTACGGAAAAAGAATGTTCAATTAGTATAAGAAAACCAAAGAATGACTATTTGCTAATCCAGAAAAAACAGTGGGTAAACCACAGAAATACACTTTTTGAATGCATACCATAATTTATTATAACTAATTGATGCAAATCATGGAAAACCACTGCATTTATAAGACATGAAAGATCTCAAGCTCACACCATTAGAACTTGCTTGTTGGATATTATATGCATAAAATTCCTATAATACACAACATTATTGAGTGCGATAAAACCATATATAGTGACTGCAACATACACTATTTTATCTGACTTATTGCCCTTCAGAGATTGTTCTGTATGCGTATGATGCCTAGTCTGCATAAAAGTAATTCAATTAGATGCTTACACAGATATGGAATATCATAAAGTAATTAGTTTTGTTTTCAAATTCTAACTTCAGAAGCAAAATTACCGCAGATGACTGAACTTTATTTAAATATTCGATATCTGAAGAGTTAATGCCACTCTCTCTTACCTGCATTGCATTTAAGAAAAAATCTATGATTTAAAATGTGGGAACAAACACAAAAAATGGCAATGTTTCCGCATCATGCTTATTGAAACTGAGGAAAGTCTAGAACAAAGATAACGTGGATATCTAGGTTGGTTCATATGCTTTTTTGGGTAAGTTTGGTTCATATTATGCAAGCACAAGCATCATCATGTAGGTGAAACTGGGACATAGTAAAACTACCTCTTTTTTTGAAAAGGTTCGACAAACTTCATATTCTAGTTTTCCCAAGCGTGCATCAATTTGTCCTTGCAAAGCTGTCATCACTGAAGCGATCTCATTTAGTTTGCTAGAATTGGAGTTATTAGTCAGCTGATCTGAAATGGAAGTAAGGCTTCCTCTAATAAAGCTTTTGATCTCATCTTCCCACTTGAGCTGTCACAGGATTTGTGCTAACTCATTAATCAGTGTATTTCCAATAAAAAACACTGATAGAGAAATGCATTTACAACTTACCATTTGCTGCATCGAGTTTTCAAGAAGAGAAATCTTTTGCTTTATGCCTCCCGCTGAACGGGAACAACATCAGTACAGATAATGGCTTTGTCATAATGAATGTTAGATTGTTAGATTCCAAACTATTAGATCATTCTTGTACATGCATTAGAATTATGATCATATATTTTGTAGAACTGGCTTTTTTTGACAACTTTATCAATATAGTGAGATTTTACATACCTCTTCCACTCGAGTTAAAAATTAAAAACAGTTTACAACTGAGGCTTACCTTCTAGTGATAATTCTTTTACAGCTCTGTTTACTTGCATAATATCACTTTGAACAGAGTCCAGAATCATTCCAAGCCTATGTATTGAGCTTTCGACGAGTCGGAGTTTGTGTTCAAGTTCTTCACTAGGCTGAACTGTTTAGAGAGTTAAAAGTAATGTATTCCTTGCAAAATTCCCTGATTTTTTTTAGAAAAAAAGAAGAAGCAAACTTACATCTATTATCAGAAAAGGGGGCTGCATTCCATCGGCGCAAAGCATTTGCAGATGCTTTCGAGCTCTGTAGCTGAGATTCTTCTCTTGTCAATGCAATTGGAGCTAATGTGGAGATTTTCTTTAATGAGGTATCCTTTTCTTGAGAACCAAATCTCTATTCAGAGGGAAATGAAATTTCAAAGTAGATAGAAAACAATACATGAACAATAAGATTGTGGAAAGCATTTCATATTACAGATCAGAACATACATTATTTACGCAACTTAAGCAAGAGAACTAGAAATTGTATTCAATTTCTGGAAAAAAGGGTTAGAACAGAATGATCTTTAGGAAAGCTCACTTTATTTTTTTTAGTTATTGGTGAATTTCTAATTCTACCACTAATGCAGTGACTTATCTTCTTCTTTTTTTGAAATAGAACACCTGGAATCTTATTCAAGAGGGTTGAAAAGATCAGGGAAGTTAGACTGAAAACATTAAAACAATAAGAAAAGCTAGTTGAAGATGCTACATCAAGAAAGCGTAATGTCTGATGGATGACAACAATCGTAAGTAGTAAGGTAACTAGCAGCGGTTGCGGCCAGCGCCTCTGGAGGTGACCATTTTTGTTGAAACACCCGAGAGTTTCGTTCGAACCAAATGAACCAACACCATATGATAGTTAGGCGCAATCTGGACCGGAAGCGAGTGGAGGGAATCCGATCAGGACAACATGCAGCAGCTGAGATGATCGGAAAGGAAGCGCGACGGATAAGAGAAAGGAAGAGACCCCAACCGGCTGAAGTATAAGAGCAATCTGAGAATAAGTGAGTGTGTGATTCAGGAATCCCCACACAAAGAGGGCAGTCGACACAAGTAATGCTCCCCCACCTGGCAAGTCGATCGCGGGTTAAAAGCCGGCTCTTATGCCACAACCAACCGAAGATAGAAATCTTTGGTGGCAACCTGTTCCGCCAGAACGCATGGAAGAAAGCGGAATTAATCCCGCGGATGGATAGCAGGCGATATAAACTGTGAGTAGAGAACCTGCCGCTAGCAGACCATCTCCAACCCATTGTATCGTTCCTGGAGGCCGAGCGGATGAATTCCAGATCTTGGACAAAAGAGGACAGGGTCGCTGCACCAACCGGAGATGAGAAAGATATATCCCATCCTACAGTAGATCCATTCTCATCATTAATTCGGGCATCTGAAATAAAGCAATCTCTGCGTAAGGCGTGGGAGAACAGGGCAGGATATTTCATGGCGGCACTACAGCCGTCAAGCTAGCGATCCGTCCAAAGTTTGATGGAATTTCCCAAACCGACGAAAAAAGATATACCCGGAATGATCAGCTCCCGTAAAGGGGCAATATCTCTCCAAATCGGGGAGGCCTTCCTGCGGAATGAAGGGCTGTTCCAAGCTCTATAATCGCCAATTAAACTCAGCAAGATCCGGACCCATGGCTGATCACAACCCTGCACCACTTTCCAGAGCCAACCACCGAGCCTGGCGCGATTGTGGGCGTGCAGGTCCAATACACCTAACCCACCCTCTGATTTCGGGCAGGCAATGAGGTCCCAGTTGACTAGACAACGGCCTGCAGTCGATCTATCATCGGTGCCGGTCCAGAAGAAAGAACGACGTCTTTTATCGATGAGCTTAAGGACCCAAGTTGGCGCTTTGAATATAGATAACATGTATGCAGCCAAACATGTAACAGAGCAGTGACTTATCTTCTAGTTGAGAACCTCATCCTCATTTCCATCCCCAGGTGAAGAATTCTGTGGGCAGAAAGAAGGATGCTATATTTAAATGTTATCATTTTATCTAGTACCCAAGTCCCAAACCCAGACATGAACAAGTATACAGCAAACTACAGGCACCAACCTACATGCTTATCTTTCCCTTGAAAGCCAAATTAATTTGTTTCATCTTTTCCTGAGGGAATGACATATGCCCTATTAGGAGTTGAAGTGCATTTAGTATAAACTTTTGCAGCATTAGATTTTATAAGTTAATGAGAAGTTTTATAATAAGCTTTACTCAAACCTACCTACATAAACTGTCCTGAGATGTGGTCCTGCGTGAGCTCATTTTGCACTTATCAGCAGACAGGTAGGCGAAGCAGATAAGCACAAATGGACAGAAAGAACTAATGCAAACACAAGAACTTAAATCTTTTGTCACTTGAAATATTTATTAAGATGCTGATTAAAATTATATGATAAGAAGATTTTCTTCTTTTGCCTAGTAGGAAAAGTTATACTCAATTTAAAAAACTCTGGACAGAGGATTGAACGCAAGACGAGCAGGCATACCATTCTGATAAGGACTCAGACACATACAGTTCTATGTATTCTATGTTAAGCATGAAGAAATTGCATTTTTCTTGAGATGGAAATCTGTACCCTGCAACCACGATTAATTATCTGTACCTGAGTTATCTAGGGCCATCATAGATAAGAATCTAGAGATTTGCGCATCTTTTCTGCATAAATAAGCATAATTGTCCATGTATCTCGCACATTCTTGTTAGACATAATATATATTCGAGTACTCCAACTACATCCATTGATCCAGTTAGGAATAATCAACCCATAAACTATAAACATGACTCAAGCAAGCTCTATAGCTAAGCAACCTAGATTTAGGTGATATCAGATTCAGTGAACATACAAGTTCAGCTATGATACTTGCATGACGTGTCATCTCTGTCAGCTTGCCTTTGCACATCCTCCAAGTAAAACTAATTCTATTTCTTAAATGCCATTACAAAATGAACTTCATTCATATTCCATGTTGAAGGCTGGAAATTAGTTTTGAACCAAAAACAGAAGCACTTTCTGGGTGTTGGCATTCTAAAAAACATGAACCAAATCCATCGCACTTGGTAAGACAGTCTAAAAGAAAAGCTAAGCACGACATAGATCAAGACAAATTTTCTAAATAAAAAAATCCTAAAATTCTGTGCTAAAAGAAAGCACTACTAGAGACGGACATCTAAAGTAACAGAGAACTAAACAAAGGGAACGACATCAGACACACACAAAAATACGGAAAATCCTAAGTATTTACAAGCAGAAATCATGTCAATACCTGATCATTAAGCAGAGCCTCTTCGAGTGAGCTCTGGGAGAGCTGCGACAGAGATATGCCCTGGGAGAACGATTGCTGCGATTGCGAGCGGATTTGAGAAGCCTGGCTCCTGCCCAGACCGTCGCCTCCAGAACTCATTCCACCCGATCTCCTGACAAAGATCGTCCAGATAAATCAAATAGTGGAAGAAATAGTGATCGAAGGAAATTAGACACAAATAATCATCTGAATACCTGGGAGGAAGCACAGAGATGGAGCTTAGATCGCAGGCCTTGTTGATCTTTAACTTCATCTGCTCCTATTGGGGAGATTTTTCTCGCTTGATCCTTGATCCTAGATAATCCGATCGAGTAGAAATCGAAGAAGAGGTTGATTTCGACGGAACCCTAGGGCTTCCAACGGTCGGAGAAGGCTTTGTGGTCTGGGAACGAAAGGGTAATGACCGAATGACAGCGAACAGTTGGGGCGGGCGGGTTGTGATATTTATAGCCTCGGAATTTGAATTGTTTTTCTCGATGCCCAATTTGCCCTTCCTCGAGAGACTTAATAACGATAATATCTAACTATCGTGATGAAAATCATGGAATATTTCGTTACGTTTAGAATATTTTGTAATTTACTAATTATTTTTAGAAAAATAAATTCTAACCTTAAATAAACAATTTGTTTGTCATACCACCAATATCAACTATGTTGTAATTAATGTTTGGAAATTACAAATGGATCTGATGTTGAGTTTTTGTGACGATATTGGGGCTTTGAGTTTTTTTAAACGTAAAGTAATTTAAAATTTAAGATTATTCTAACAAACTGATTTATGGTATAAAATTAAAGAAAATGTAATATTATAAAATCAAAATATTTTTAGTCATAATTTATACGAAGGTGGAAAAATAATATGAGCATACTCAGTATATAGTATAACTCATTTGACTTATATATGAAAATCCTAATTGAGTTTGATTTAGAATTATATATATATATATATATATATATAATTATATAAGTTAATGGTAGCACACACATCAAGTCTTATAAATCAACATTATATCCAATATATTCCCGATGTGAGATTAAACTGGGGTATTATAATCTCCTCACTTATGTCTTATCGTCACCGTCAAGATCCAACTCGAGTCTAACACATAGCCCAGAATCACACCTAAATCGACGGCATGTGAGACCTAGCATAGTAGCGGCTCCACCCCATCACTTGGGCAGTCCTTTCTCACATAGGCTCCCTCACCATGTCGAGTCTAACACATAACCCGGGATCACACCCAAATTGGCAGCATGTGAGACCTAGCCTAGTAGCGACTTCATCCCATCACCTGAGCAGCCCTTTCTCACATAGGCTCCCTCACCATGTAAATTTGTGTATATTTATTATCTTCACATCATTTATTTCTTATTTGTTCTTGGTTCTGTGTTTCTTTCATTGTGTTCTTATTTTGTGAATCCATTAAAAAAATTCCTTTAAATTTCCTAACGCCTCATCATATAATTTTTAAAGTATGTAATCATATACGTAGCAAATATTTTCAAGTGGTTTGACTATGACAAATTCGGTATCCAAGTAGTCGATTTGATCAGTTTGACTACCGAGATTGTTGACATTTGCTTTGCAATTTTCTTTATCCAGTTGGCTTGTGTTACTTATAGATATGCATCTCCTTAATTATTACGATTTAATTCAAAGCTCCTGTGCGTTTTGTTGTCATGTGAATGATTAAGACGCCACCAAGCGTTGACATTATCATGTTACAAGCTTCGAAGAACAAGCTACCAGTGAATGAAAAATAGTTTTCAGAACTCCAATGTTCCTGCGTATCAAATCAAGATTATTTTTTAAAAAAAAAATCAAAACAGGTCACCCCCTGCTCACTTGCCGGGTAGAAAGAGCATTGGTCCTAGCCGTGCATCCCTCGCAAGCTACATAAGTAGGATTATCTTCCTTTTCAGATATCATTTTATTCAAACCAAACATTACATCTACAGCAGGTTTAAGGAAGACAAGCCTTCCCTTTTGACATTGAGTTTACCTCAGTCATAGCTAAGCTAACAGATCTATCCTCATTTGAGATTAAAACTTGATCAACACTAACAACATCAGGTGGAATTAACTCATAAAACAGGATCTTTCAATCTCGCAGAATTTGAAGGTTCCTTGCTTGCTAATAAAGCTTGTCTTTCTTTACCGAGAACAACATCAGAAACAACCTCATTATTAATTAATTCATCACATACCTTACCATGAAGTCCATGTTCAGAAACAACATCTGGACTATACTTCAAGGATTTTCCCCTACAGGGCCCATCTTCCTGGACTACATCACCTGCAACAATGTTAGTGATGCCTTTCTTAGCAAGATAGTGTGCCCTTGAATTATAATATCTTTTGATATGAAACCACCCGAGACAGTTCATGCTTTCAGCCACATCTTGAATGTCAGACACCAGTTCTTTCAAGTACCAAGGTGTTTTCAGTTGCATTTTGAGGTATCTAATTGCCATTTGACAAACAGAATATATCTTGGAACAATGGAGCTTCAAATCCTTTGCCTTCCTGACTGCGAGCCATAAAGTTCTCTGCATACACAGGAGAATTAACAATCCTAAAATCAGATAATTCAAACAATACACTCTCCTTTTCACCCAAAGCTAATATGCCAAAGTCTGCCATGCTATCAGCCGACAACCAGACAGCATCAGTGAAGATATTCAGGTGACTTCTATGCATCTGCAGAAACTGATTTTGTGTGCACATTTCAGTCCTAGCAGACTTACCTGCAGATTTTACTAATCATCTGAAATTGCCTGACAACTCTTCAGGAGGATGAACATCTCCCACCATTTCTGCTTCATTCCGAGCCTCACTTCCCTTAAACAAAACTCCCACCTCCTCAGTTACCTCTCCTCTCTTCTGCCAACCGAATTCAGCCAGGGTTCTGAACACCAATGCATTGCTACTAACCCCTTTCTCATTAAAGCACCATTCATTCCTGTTTTTCCGGATGAACCAATGTCCTACTGCAATAAGTCCCAACAGTTCCTTTTTCTTCTTTCCTTCAAGAGAATTCCCTGTCGCCAACCACCCTCCATTTGACCAAGCTTTACCAAAACCCAGTTTTATCTTTGTACAATCTTCCAGCTTCCCCCAAAACTCCTTAGCCAAATTACAATTATAGAAAATAGGGAAAATTAATGAAAATGTCCCGAACTATTGAGTTTTTAACAAATCTGACCCGTACTTCTATTTGTAACTAATTTATACTCGAACTTTCATTTTGATATCAATTGTATACTCCCGTCAGCTGGGTGTTAAAGTAGTTATTATTTGCTGACGTGGACTGCACAGTCAGCATAAATAAATTATTTTTTATTCAAGTTGGCCCTGTCAACATGACCACGTCAGCTCTGTTCCTTTAAAGAGAAAATTAATGAAAATGTCTTGAACTATTGAGTTTTTAACAAATCTGGCCCATACTTTTATTTGTAACTAATTTATACTCGAACTTTTATTTTGGTATCAATTGTATACTCCCGTCAGCTGAGTGTTAAAGTGGTCATTATATGCTGACGTGGATTGCACAGTCAGCATAAAAAAATTAATTTTTTATTCAAAGTTGTTTCGTCATCAAATAATCCACACAAGCAAGACCAATTTTAAAAAATATTAAAAACTTCTTCAATTGTTTTTTTCCCTTTTTTTAAAGGTATGGCTGACATGGCATTGAAGAGTTTTTTAATATATTTATTTAACTGATCTTGCAGACGTGGATCATTTGATGACGAGGCCACTTTGAATAAAAAATTGATTAATTTATGTTGACTGTGTTGTCCACGTCAGCATATAACAGCTACTTTAACACTCAACTGATGGGAGTATACAATTGATACCAAAATAAAAGTTCGAGTATAAATTAGTTACAAATAAAAGTATGGGATAGATTTGTTAAAAACTCAATAGTTCGGGATATTTTATTAATTTTCCCTTTTTAAAACTGATCATGCTAACGGGGCAACTTTGAATAAAAATATTTTATTTATGCTGACTGTGCAGTCCATGTCGGCAAATAACGACTACTTTAACACTCAGCTGACGAGAGTATACAATTGATATCAAAATGAAAGTTCGAGTATAAATTAGTTACAAATAAAAATATGAGTCGGATTTGTTAAAAATTCAATAGTTCGGGATATTTTCATTAATTTTCCCTAGAAAATATGGTTGATACAGTCCATCTCCTTTTTGCACATAAAACATTCCTTACTTTGGATCTTACTCATTTTCTCCAGCAAACAAGTAGTTGGTAGTCTCCACAACAACAATTTCTAGATAAAAACTTTAATTATTGGCATGATATCTAAACCCCATACCATCCTCCAATCAATCTCCCGTGACATGACCTTCTTTTCCTTCCCTTTGATAAAATTATAGGCTATCTTACATGAAAGTTTTCCCTTTTCATTAAGAGCCCATACCCAACAGTCATCCTTCTCTTTTCTAGGAATATAGATTTGAGTGATTTTTTTAACCAGCTTCTCATTAAAGCAATCTTTCAGTTTCTCTACCTTCCACTCCCCATTCTCAATAAAATCTTTCACTACAGTTCATTAGGAATTTTCCTTACATCAAAAAAAGTAGGCCACTTGTTGAGAGGCAAACACTCAATCCAAGGATCCTTCAACATATTGATTACTCCCTCCATTTCCAAGCTTTACCTTGAGACCCTCTCTCAGTTCAACTATAGCTTGAAACATTGCTCTGAAAGTCCAAGAGGTATTGCTTTTGAAACTGTAATACTAGGGATGAAAACCACTATATCTGACCATTAAAATTTTAGCCCAAAGCATATTTTTCCTGTTCAAAAAAGGAAGAATCCTCTTTGCATGGATAGCAAACTTCATCACACTTAAATCCCTCAAATCCAAGCCACAATTAAATTTACATGTTGAAACTCTCTCCTAGTTAACAAGATGAAAACCCATTTGACTCCCATATGAATTTTCTAACCATCTTCTTGTGCTCTTCAATTACTTTTTCATTTAGCCATGTTGTGGAGAGGAAATGGATTGGCATAGAATTTATAATCGAATTCCTCAGAATCACCTTCCCAGCCTGTGAAACATTTCTGCTAGCCCAGCTCTCAAGCTTTTTCTCTGCCTTCTTACCATCATTCTCTGAGAAGTAATAGGTAGCTTCCCCTTATCAACAAAAGCCCCTAGGTACTTAATTGGGTAAGATCCTTCCTTAATGCCCAAAATGCTCTCAACCTCCTTCTTAACCATCAATGAACACCCATTAGGATAGAAAATTTTAGACTTCTCCAGGCTTATTTTCTGGTTGGTCACATTTCCATACAAATCAAAGACTTCTTTTAGCTTCTCGCAGGAACCCTTGCATCCTTTGATAGTGATGAGTATGTCGTTTGCAAATAACAGATGACTAACACTAATATCTTTAAATTTGAATGTCTTTATGTTTCCTTTGTCCACCTCCCTTTTGATCAACTGGGATAACAATTCCTGAAGCATAACAGATTAATTTATTGCAGCTTTTATTCCTTTGCTAGATTTGAACGCGACTTAAATCCTAAGAAATTGGGTTTAAAAATTAATTGAAAATAAACCTGCAGAATTGTTCTTGCATTTTTCCATTTCATGGTAGCTCGTATTTTTTAGGACAAATTGTAGTTGCATGGTTTCCATGGAGTGCAAGAAACATATTGCTATATATAAAGTATACTAAAAAAATGAAATAAAGAAAATACTTATATATAAATCATGGATTTCGTCCGGCCCTACGCTATAAGGGTGAGCGAATCCGGGTACCTTATATTTTTTATGATACTCGGACCATACCCTGTATAGGACCGATTCTTAGATTTTGAAATCAGACTCTACCATGTTAGGACTTGGAATCAGACCCTGCTCGGAACCACAGGTTCTGATTCCGAGTACCTTAGTGGAACAGGTTCAAGAGCAAGTTCCAAAACAAGTTCCTGAACACATTCCAACAGGTTCCAAAATAAGTTCAAACATGTTTCAAAACAAATTCCAATAGGTTCCAGTACAGGTTCTAAGTACTAGTTTCGATTCCGAGAACCCAATGTGTTGGACCCGAAACCGGAACCGATTTTAACCGGTTCCTCAAGATTTAATTTCTTTCTCAAAAAAGAGAAAGAATGTGAAGTTAAGCACATAAGCATGTTCCACCCAAACATTTTCAGCACTGGAATTGAATGAATGGTTGGTAAGAGAACCACTAATAACATTTCATCTCTCCGGTCCTTTTCTGAATACGTAATTAATATGATACTTCCGTTCTCTTAAATCTTGATGACTAAGGGCCTATATGGTTATCCAAAACTGTTTTTTGTTTTCGTTTTGAAGAAAACGAAAATAGTTTTTTGATTTTCTATTTTATGTTTTGATGTTTTTATTTTCTGAAACGCGTTTGGTTAATGAAAACAAAATGTGTTTTCGTGAAATTGAAAATTGTAAAAATTTATTTGGTTATAGAAAATGGTGTTGATTTTCAAAGGTATTTTTCAGTTGAAAACCTGAAAACTTGTTTGGTTAAAAAAAATAGCGAGTTCGTTTTGAAATAATATCTATATATAATTTATGATATGTTATTGTAATTTGAATTATAAAATATTTTTTATTCAATATTATTATAAATTGAAAATTATGTTATCATAAATTGAATTATAAAATGTTTTTAATAAGTTATTTGTAAATTGATAATATTATAATATTTAAAAATATTAAATGAAATATTTTAAACTAATTTGAAGTATATTAAAAATATTTCCAGTTAGATATTTGTTATAATTTTGGTTGGTATAGTTTAAAATTAATTTTAATATTATTATTTATTATATATATATATATATTTTTTATGATGAATGAATGAAGTGTTAGAAAAATATTTTAATTTTATTTATAGTAATTTGAAGTGATATTGAAATTAGTATCAAGTATAGCTCAATTTGAAGATTAAATTGAATGATACTTGTATACTTGTATCAAGTATCAAGTAATTGAATTATACAAGTCAAATATATCACACAAGCTTTGAGCAAGATACAATCTCTCAAAATAATTTTATTAAAGAAAGGGTAATTACCTGAATATATCCTAAACTTTGGACTTTGTTTCAAATGTATCATGAACTTTCATTTCACCAAATTGTATCCTAAACTTTCATTTCAACAAATTATATCGTAAACTATTAGATTTGTATCAATTGTATCCCTCTGTTAAAATTCTATCACCTACTCTGTTAACCGTGTGACGTGGCTTGCACACGTGGATTAAAATATTTTTTTTTTATATTTTAACACTTTATTTATAATCCATGCACCTCTAGATAACTATCGTATGGTGAGGCTCGTCGTCGTCACCTTGCTGGAGAAACCGTCGGACCTCGCCGGAGAAACCATCAGACCTCGCCGGAGAAGCCGTCGGACCTCACGCGGAGAAACCATTCATAAAAAATTCCGACAAAAAAGGATTCTCCGGCGAGGTCCAGCAATTTCTCTAGTGAGGTCCGTCGATTTCTCCGGCGGGGTCTGATAATTTCTCCAACAAGGTCTGGCAATTTCTCCAACAAGGTGGTGACGACGAGCCTCACCACACGGTAGCCATCTAGAGGTCCATGGATTATAAATAAGTGTTAACATATAAAAAAATATTTTAATCCACGTGTAAAAGCCACATCACATGGTTAACAGAGTAGGTGATAGAATTTTAATGGAGGGATATAATTGATACAAATCTAGTAGTTCATGATACAATTTGGTGAAATAAAAGTTCAAGATACATTTGAGACAAAGTCCAAAGTTCAGGATATATTCAAGTAATTACCCTTAAAGAAATTATCATATACATGTATGAGGAAGATATAAAAATTACAAATGAAGGAAAAATTATGAATGGTACAACAAATTTTATCCCATTAGGCACGACAATACATGAAACAAAACAAACTTGACCACCTCTTGCCGCATCTTCACTTTTAACTGTGAGATCATCATATTAATGAATAAAAATATAGGGTTGTTTGAATATTGAACATCTCTAATAAAAAATGAGACGACTTCTCCAATTGCAAACCTCGTGTATAACTTTGATATATGAAAAAAAAGAGTATAACTTCAAATAATATATATATATATATATATATATATATATATATATATATATATATATATATATATATATATATATATAACAAACTCAAAAATATGTTTTATATATCTATTGACAGTACGTCTTAAAAAATGAAAACTATTATTTAAAATCAAAAGTCATACATTTTATTGATGTAGGGTTAATTTATTGATGCAAACTACATATTAAATTAGATATCAGTTCGTTATAATGTAAAATCAACATATAGCAGTAAACTATACTTTAAAATCAACGTATAGTAGTAAACTATATTTTAAAATCAATATATAACAGTTGACTGTAAAATAAAATTAAAGTAAAATCAACATATAGCCAAAAATAAATTATACTTTAAAAGCATGAACAACTCAACCCTGACCATAATAAACCAAATAGCAGTTCACTGTAACCAAATTAGATAGCAGTTCACTTTAATAAACCAAACAAAACCAACTCAGCCCTCAACCAACTCAACCATGAACAACAACTTCACCAACGGTAAAGAATAGCAGTTCATATATATCAATAACATCAACAACTCAGTCATACTGTACAACCAAAAGAAAATAGCAGTTCACCATATATCAATAACAATAACTCAGCCATGAACTCAGGCAACAACAAATCCAGCAGTTCACTATATATCAATAACAACAACTCAGTTATGAACTCAATTAGCAACAAATCCAACAGTTCACCATATATCAATAACAACAACTCAGCCACGAACTCAGTCAACAACAAATCTAGTAATTCCAACTCAGCTATATAGCATGAGACAATATCAACATACCATATAGAAAATCAACATCCAACAGTCCATCTCAAGTTCTATATAAATGTCAAGCAATGAATGAAATGCATATCACGATTAATTGATGATCGCCTCCAATTCATTGCTCACACAAGAATTGACTTGCCCATGATCGCCTCCAACCATAGATACAATCATATAAGCATACATAAAACATACATAGAATTGGGCAATATTGATCAACGACATTAGGAAGGAAAATGTGCATACCCATTGATTGGGTATTGCCTCCATTTCCTTTCCGATATACGACCATCATCTAACTCATGTGCAAGGAAGGAATCAAATGTCCAAGTCAAACATACATAATGTTCAAATTCAAGAGTATATTACAATATCCAACATCCAGATCTATTTAAACATAAAAACTAGCATAATAACAACCACTAGCACTAACCCCTTGGTGACCAAAGCTTAAAGTTTGACTAACCCCTTAATTGGTGACCAACTCTTGATGTTTGTAACTTTGGCCACCAACATATTGAGGTCTCTTCTTAAATAATCTAGTTTGTTAGTACGATTGACCTCTTCTTCACCTTTCTTCTATAGGTGTGATGGGTGTGAACCATCGAAAAAATGACAATCTTCGGGAGTGTTACTATACTGGCACAGTGCATATAACCTTCATGGATTATCTTTTGATTCACTGATCCTTACACCAGCTCGCTTGCCGCACATACATCTTTTATTGACGTATTTGATATATTTTGCATGAGTATTCTTTGAACTCGAAGCCGTCATTCTAATTTAACAAAAATGATATTTTGCATTAGAATATATGTTACACAAATATAAGTTAGGTTACACAAATCAAAACAAGAATATTGTTTAATAGTCCCTTAAGTACCTTTTCCTTAAAAATATTGTTCAACAAAGATAGGCAGTGCAAGTTTTCCCTGAATACAACCAAAACAAGAATTCATGTACGTAGACTAACGATTAGATATGAGATTTCATATAGACTTAGAAGGTATGTTTACACCGTTCACAAATGGAAATCACATTGTATACATAGAAGAATATTCCGATTTGTGTAAGCTCTAAAGTTTGTATATGGCTAAAATGACGAGGTTTTGAAGTTAACTATCATACGTTGTTAAGACTTGGGGATTTCCAAGGATTAGAAGAGAAACAAAATGCTAACAGAAGCACATATATGTGAAGTAGTGATTTCAATACATTGGGAAAGCAAAAGATATCTTCATTGTTCCAAACTCGCACAAGAACACAGATTGCAAAAAAATAGCATCTTTGGAACCAGATACCTAAATAAAAAACAAGAAACAAATACATAGAAGCAACAAAGAGGAAGTCTAATAATAGAATCAGCACCAAGAAGCAGAGAAGCAAAAGATCATTATTTTGTTCCACAACTAAAGCTATAGAGATAACTAGCAGTTGAGGAATTAGAATGGCATTATACAGCGCATCCACCATAAAATTTCCTTATTTTCTATTTTTATTAAGGACTCACTTGGCCATCATGACTTTGACAAACTCCTCGTAGTTGATCTGGCCATCACCATCAACATCAGCTCCACGAATCATTTCATCGACTTCCTCGTCCGTAAGCTTCTCGCCGGGGTTGGCCATGACATGGCAGAGTTTAGCAACAGATATGAAACCATTATGGTCCTTGTTAAATACTCTGAATGCCTCATTCAGTTCCTCATTTGAATCTGTATCCTTTATCTTCCTAGCCATCAAGTTAAGAAACTCCGGGAAATCAATTGTACCATTTCCATCAGCATCAATATTCTCATTGATCATGTCATGCAGTTCTGACTCAGAGAATGCATCACAGTTCCAAGCTCCTTCGTAGTTATACAACTTAAAGAAATTCCACAATATGAAATACAACTCTTTTGACTCTTTCAAATTGAGAAGCAAATCTAGTTCCAAAGTGTCTTTATATTATGCAACTAAAAAATTAGTAAAGAAATTTTTCTAAAATGTGCTGATCAGTTCTATCCAAAATGTCCTTATTATCTTCGTATAGTAATTATTTGTAATCATGTCCATGCAAATAATAGGAAAACTATTAATTTAATATTGTTGAAACTTGAAACTAGCTGAGGATTGTTGGCATCAATGAGAAAAATCAGCTTCACGAATCATAGTAACATTTACCAGTCACTATAATGCTGACAAAATAACACTTGCATAATGGTAATTGGAAAATCTACAAAAGCAAATTATAAACACCAATATGATCACGTAGAACTGTTTTCCCTCTCACAATTGGTATAAGGTTAATTGTGGTTCTTGTTAAGAGATATTTATTAAAGTCCCATGTTGGCTTAGGACGGGGAGCAAGGATCCCTCGTACCATTGTTTGGATAGGAGAGAAGTGGAGCATGGAGAGATGAGAAGTAAAGAAAATTCTTTTCACTTATTAACATAGTAGTGGAAGAGAAGGAAACTGCAAATTTACTTTGTCCTGATGGAGAGTGATAATGGGCAACTTTTGTCGGCTTCCTAGGGGAATACCCCGAGGCCGAAAAAACCTCCTGATCCAGAGTTGAAAAATTCAAATGCTGAGTTTGAAGCGGGAGTGGTGAGGGCGGTGAAGGTGGCAAGAGCTTTTGAAGGAGATCAAAGCGATCGGGAGTTTGGGAAGAAAGGGGAAGGACTATTCTCCTGGGCGAGTTTGTTCAGGAGAGCGAACAATGATGCAGACTGGAGACAATCTGAGGAGCTGAAGGAAAAAATGAGGAAGATCCAAAGCAGTGCTAAAGGGGAAGTCTTGATCGATGATGAGATTGAGAAAGTTAGGTCGGATTGCAAGCTGGATCTCTACGGAAAGTTCTTCGGCAGAACACCCAATCTAGAGTTGGTAAGGAATGTTCTCCTTAGAATCTGGAAATTGAAAAGTAGTTGTAAAATTTTGGATCTTGCTTTTGGCTTTTTTTGCTTTTAAGTTTGAGAACGAAATTGATTACTGGGAAGTGATGTCTGGTGGCCCGTGGTTTTGAGGGGTCGAGCCCTATCTTTGGTGGAATGGAAGGAGAACTTCCAACCTATGAAGAAGACCATTTCTACGGTACTAGTCTGGATTCAAATGTCAATGCAGTTAAGTCTGATATCAAAAAGACAACTAGTGCTGAAGAAATGGAAGTTGTGGAAGAAGAAAAGCTACTGGGGTCTTGAATTCAGGTGCATAAAAGAAACAAAAGACCCTCGAAGAATAACAATGAAGAAAAATAGGGTGCTTAACAATGTTTTTGTTGTTTTGAATAACCCAGTATATGAGGTGAGAAATAACAAAGTTGGCAAGTCTAATGATAATCAGGAGATTAAAAAATATCAAGATAGAAGGAAGGAGGATGACAAGGCCATACCCGTATGTAGTAATAGCATGCTCAATTCCAATAAAAATGTTTGGGTCAGAGGAGAAAAGCAAAGAGGCAATTAACAAAACTGGAATGAGTTTTTGCTTCTACAAGTGGCAAGGAATTAGAAATGAAAAAGGACAACATGGAGATTGAAATTCTAAAACGAGAGTGGGGGAAAAGTGAGATTTGCTTCAATGCTGCAGAGGAGAAGAAACCTGTTATAAAAGTATATGATAATGGAAGTTCCAATGAGGAATTGGAGTTGTTGGCTGAGAAGATGTCAGTTTCTTTTTACAAGGATTCTGGATAATAATTTTGCTAAGGAAAATTTCTTGGAGGCAGGTGTAGATCCCGAGCTTTCAAGAATAGCTAATAAAGTAGGAACAAAAACAAGGTGTTAGGAAATTTGGGGTAATTTCCTACAGGATCTACAAAACCCGAACCCGGCGAGGAAAACAGAAAAAATCAAATCTGATAATAATAATGCAGGAAAAACAAAAAACACAAGGGGATTAACGTGGTTCGGACTCGGCGGGATGCCGATCCTACGTCCACAGGGAGAAGAGGAGACTGCTTTATTAAATTCAGAAAAAGAACTTTTACAATAAGAGTGCAATAATCTAAATCCCCTTCGGAATACAGCAAACTATCTTAAATTAATTGAACCTGAAACTGGTACGGAGTAGAGGCATTGTCTCTGCAAGATCTGCCTAAAAACTGAACTCCTGCTGCTGTATGTCAGAAACTGAGAAGGGGCACTCCTTAGGAAAAGGGTCGTAGCGGCACTCTTAATTTTCTGGATCTCTGAAACTCTCATATGAGGGATTTTCTCTTGGTGTGAGATTTATTGAACTGCATATTAGGCCCCTATTTATAATAGAGGGGGAGAGCCGATTTAGGCCTACTTTAGTGGAGAAAAAATCTCCAAGGAATTTGCTGCTCCGTCTGATTTAATCGGATGGCTGAAATGCTTCTTTTGACCAAAGAAACTTTCAAAATGCTTGGTGGCTTCACGTGATGCCTCCACCTTTTTCTCCCTTTGACTAGTCAAAAGCAATATTTGATTTTCACATCATCAATTTGAAAACTTCTGAAGTTATCATCAATTTGAAAACTTTTACGTGTGCTGCTGCAACATTGACATGAGTATCTTGAGAAGATGGTGGGCTGGGCTCCCAGACCCATGATTATAGTTTATTTTGATCGAGTCCGGTTTCAACATGGTTCAATCAAATTGACAAATTGGTTCAAGCATATCTTGATCAAATCAACTCCAATTTAGATCTGGTCGAACTCGTTGGATTCGGTTCGGACCCAATTTGAGTCAATCTCTAACAATTCCTCCTTTGATGAAAATTGGGGCCGATGCAATCCTCAAAAAATTGTCCTCCTCTCCCACAAGGCCCGTACAGGGCCTACGTCGAATCAGTGTTCAAGTGGGCCGAGTCAGCTTCCTGCTTGACCTTAGGAACCCACATAGTCCTCCGAGTCTCCTCCTTCATTGTGTATCTCTGAGAAGGGATTTTTCTGAAAGCAAAATTTATACCTGACCTGGTGTCTGATTTTGCTGTGTTTTGCCTCGGAATCTGAACTGTTTCACGAAAGATGGATCCGTCCACCTTGTACAAATTATTCGACGTCCTTAGAGCCTTCAGTACTATCGTGGCTCCATCCTGTAGCTCCAAGACTCCTCCTGGAGAGGATGTCGTATAGCCCCTAGTGTCAAGAACTCCAAGAGACACTAGATTCCTTCCTAGCTTCGGGACATGGCGAACATTTGCTAGGATCTTTGTCGAGCCATCATGCAATTTTAATTTCACTGTTCCAAATCCGACAACTTTGCAAGGAACGTTGTTGCAGACACGAACTACTCCACCATTGGTGCGCCGATAATCCACAAAGGCCGTTCGGTGTGGAGTCATGTGATAGGAACACCCAGAATCCAGGAACCACTCATTAATGCTACTGGTGGTTGATCTGTTCGCCTGCTGACCTGGATTGCATGTTGCATGATCAGACATATCGAAAGAAGATGAAGATGAATTTTGACTTGAGGTGTGTTGTCGCCGACGAGACCGTCGTTGCCCACGGCGTGTCTTAGCAGTGCGTGTGCCATCTGTCACGACCAGTACCGCAACTTTCTCAAAATCTGCATAAGAGGCCTCCACATGTGCGTCTTGACCCTTATTTTGCTGTTGTAACTTTTTTTTAAGACTGCGACATTCTAACTTGATGTGACCTCGTTTCTTGCAGTAATAACAAGTGACATTTGATTTGTTACCTCCTCTTGCTTCATTAGAGTAGAGAGCTTCTCCTTTCCCTCCACCAGATGAATTTGCTGTAAGATGTGTGTCCATGAGCTCCTTAGACACAAGAGCAGTGATTACCTGTTCTGGAGTAATAGTAGTCTTTCCAAAAAGCATTGTTTCACGAAATTTTTTAAAAGAAGTAGGAAGTGAACATAAAAGGAATAAAGCCTTATCTTCCTTTTCAATTTTGACATCCATATTCTCCAGGTCCATGATGATTGTCTGAAAAGTATTGATATGCTCTTTGACTGATGTGCCTTCTGCCATACGTAGGAAATGGAGCTTCTACTTCAAAGTCATCTTACCGGTGAGAGTTTTGTCCTGATACAAGGATGCGAGCTTGTCCCAAATACCTTTAGATGTCTTTTGGGATGCAATTTCTCGAAGTGCTTCATTTGACAGGCTTAGGTACAAAACTGCAATTGTCTTTTGCTCCTTATATTCTTTCTCCTCCTCGGTCCCCTGCATCTTATCCTTACCAAGAATAGCATCATGTATTTTCTCCATAGTTAAGATCGCTTTCATCTTCATTGACCAAAGTGCATAGTTGACATTGCGATCTAACTTATCAATATCAAATTTGGTGCTCGCCATGGTTGGGGAAGTAGGCTCTGATACCAACTGTTAGGAAATTTGGGGTAATTTCCTACAGGATCTACAAAACTCGAACCCGGCGAGGAAAACAGAAAAAACCAAATTCGATAATAATAATGCAGGAAAAACAAAAAACACAATGGGATTAACGTGGTTCGAACTCAGCGGGATGCCGATCCTACGTCCACAAGGAGAAGATGAGACTGCTTTATTAAATCCAAAAAAAGAACTTTTACAATAAGAGTGCAATAATCTAAATCCCCTTCGGAATACAACAAACTATCTTAAATTAATTGAACCTGAAATTGGTACGGAGTAGAGGCACTGTCTCTACAAGATCTGCCTGAAAACTGAACTCCTGTTGCTGTATGTCAGAAACTGAGAAGGGGCACTCCTTAGGAAAAGAGTCGTAGCGGCACTCTTAATTTTTTGGATCTCTGAAACTCTCATATGAGGGATTTTCTCTTGGTGTGGGATTTATTGAACTGCATATTAGGCCCCTATTTATAATAGAGGGGGAGAGCCGATTTAGGCCTACGTACTTTAGTGGAGAAAAAATCTCCAAGGAATTTGCTGCTCCGTCTGATTTAATCGGATGGCTGAAATGCTTCTTTTGACCAAAGAAACTTTCAAAATGCTTGGTGGCTTCACGTGATGCCTCCACCTTTTTCTCCCTTTGACTAGTCAAAAGCAATATTTGATTTTCACATCATCAATTTGAAAACTTCTGAAGTTATCATCAATTTGAAAACTTTTACATGTGTCGCTGCAACATTGACATGGGTATCTTGAGAAGATGGTGGGCTGAGCTCCCAGACCCATGATCATAGTTTATTTTGATCGAGTCCGGTTTCAACATGGTTCAATCAAATTGACAAATTGGTTCAAGCATATCTTGATCAAATCAACTCCAATTTGGATCTGGTCGAACTCGTTGGATTCGGTTCAGACCCAATTTGAGTCAATCTCTAACACAAGAAAATGTGCTTCCAAAAATGCTGGTCTAGTGAATGTCTATATTTTTCAAAAACCAAAAATTGAAAAAAAAAAAAAAAGGTACGTGGAGGAAACTAGTGCATTTGGAGATGAAGGAGACCCTGGTAGTCAAAGCAACGTAGAGGATGAAATTATTTCCATCAAATGAAATTACTATCATGAAAGATAAGGGGCGAAAGAAAAGAAGCAACAAATGCTTACTTGAGTTCAGTTATTGCTGAATATAAAGTGGATGTAGTTCTTCTACAGAAGACTCACATGGAGCACCTTGAGCTAAAGAAATATTTGTCAAGGAAGTGGAGGAATTGGGAAGTTGAGGCTGTGGAGAGCAATTGGAGATCTGGATGTATATTGCTAGTGTGGAGAAAAGATAAACTGAAGTTAAAGGTTGTATACAAGGATGATTAGTCTATAAATGCTATTGTGCAGATGAGTAATGGAAAGTTATGTTTACTGTCTGGAATATATGCTAACACAAAGGGAAGAGTAAGAAGCTTGCTATGGAAGCTTCTAGGGGATTTGAATGTAAGCAACATTCCATGGCTTGTAGTAGGTGATTTCAACTGCATCAATGGTGCAAAAGAGAAGAAGGGAGGCATACCATTCATTGTAAAGAAGTCAGTATCTGAATTCAGGGAGTTTTTAGAAAAAATATGACTTATGGATGTAGGTTGTAAGGGTCCAAAGTTTACTTGGACTAATAAAAGGGAAGGCCAAAATAGAATATATGCAAGACTGGACAAGGCATTTTTCAATATTAACTGGCTTGATATGAATTATGACATCATGGTTAGAAATTTGCAAATGACTGATTCTGATCATAGAGCTATCTCGGTATCTGGTGAACATAAGAATAAAGGCAAAAAATATATGGAAGAAACAATTCATATTTGAGCAGTATTGGCTTGAATATCCAGATTTGAAAGAAGTTATAAAGGAAAACTTAGAGAAATATGAGGTTAGGGGGAAGAGCATATCAGAAAAGCAAATTAGTTTACAAACTGATTTGGAAAGATGAAGTAGAGAAAGGATAGACAATTTAGAACTGAACCTGAGGGGAACCAAAAGAATATTAGAGGAATTGGAAAATGTTGAGCCCTAAAGCCTCAATTACATTAATCATAGAAATGACTTATATATAAGCCAGAGACACCATAAGCTAAGCCTAGGAATAATATAAGTTAACATATACCAATAATAAATACAATATAAAAACTATTATCTTTAACACTCCCCCTCAAGCTAGAGCATAGATGTCAATCATGCCCAGCTTGTCACATAGTAATTTGAACCGAGTCAAGTTGAGAGCTTTAGTGAAAATATCAGCAATTTGATCATGAGAGGAGACATGAGGCATGATAATCTTCTTGGAAAGAACAGCATCCCGAATAAAATGATAGTCGACTTCAATATGTTTTGTTCTTTCGTGAAAGATTGGATTATTTGCAATATGAATAGCAGACAGTGCATCATCATAGGCTTATCAGAAGAGAATCCTAGTTCTCCTAAAAAACTTTTGACCCACATTAGTTCACATGTGGTATGAGCCATGGCCCTATACTCAGCCTTGGCACTTGAGCGAGCCACCACATTCTGTTTCTTACTCCTCCACGTGACCAAGTTTCCTCCAACATACATGCAATACCCCGAGGTGGATCTTCTATCACAGATGGACCCAGCATAATCTGCGTCAGAGTACCCCCTCTATTTTAATGTGACCGTTTTTCCTGAGCCACAAGCCTTTACCAGGAGAACTCTTGATATAGTGTAGAATTTTTAACAGAGCATTCCAATGAGAATATTTTGACTGATGCATGAACTGACTAACAACACCAACAACGTAGGAGATGTCAGGACGGGTGACAGTCAGATAAATAAGTTTCCCAACTAACTTTCTAAATCTCACAAGGTCCTCGAAGTCTTTGTCACCTTCAAGCTCAGGAGCAGCACCTGTATCAATAGGTATACTGACAGGTTTGCATCCAAGCATGCCTACCTCACTCAGGAGATCCATGGCATATTTCCTCTGCAAAAGTACCACCCCTGTCTCATTATAGGCAAACTCAATGCCAAGAAAGTACCTCAGACGACCCAAATCCTTTGTCACAAAATATTTTTTTAGATAGGCTTTTACTGTCTTAATTTCATTGCTATCACTGCCAGTGAGTAAGATGTCATCCACATACACTGCAAGAATAATACAACCAGTAAATGTTTTTTTCATAAAAATAGAGTGATCAGATTTACATTCCTTTAGCCCAATAGTAGATGCAACTTTGCTTAGTTTGTCAAACCATACTCGAGGACTTTGTTTTAGGCCATAAATTACTTTTTTGAGGTGACACACTAGATTCTCCCCTTGAGCAACATATCTAGGAGGTTGCTCCATAGAGACAGTCTCACTCAAGTCCCCATAAAGAAATGCATTCTTAACATCCATTTGATGCATGAGCCAATTCAGATTTACGGTAAGAGAGATGAGAATCCTCACAGAGTTTCACCGGGCCACAGGAGAAAAAGTCTCGAAGTAGTCTACACCAAATTATTGTGTGAAACATTTTGCCATCAAGTAAGCCTTGTACCGTTCAATGGATCCATCAGGAAGATATTTTAAGCTGAACACCCACTTACAAGCGATTGCTTTAGAGCCAGGAGGAGGTGGAACAAGTTCCCAGGTCCGTCTAATTCTAAGAGCATCCATCTCCTCATCCATGTCACTCTTCCACTTAGGATGAAGCAGAGCATCCTGGTATGTCCTAGGAATGAAAACAGAAGACAAGGAGAAAGCAAACTGGCGAAGCGAGGATGATAGTTGAGCAAAGGATACATGATTGCTAATGGGATGAGCAGTACAACTCCGCTTACCTTTTCGTAAAGCAATGGGAATGTCAACACTGGACAGAGGATCTTGAGAGAGATTCAGAGCTGGCAGAGTAGCTTGTTTGGAGAGTTCACCTGTATCTTTATGTCTTCTTTGATAGACTAACAAGGGAGGAGCACGAGACAATGACTCATCGGAGTGATGGGTAATAGAAGGAAGAGGTGGAGGTAGGGGAACAGACTCCCAAGTCGGAGTTCCAGGACTCGGTGTAGAGGTAAAGTAGGGAATATCTTTAAAAAATGAGACATCAGCAGAGATAAAAAGTTTTTTTGAAATCGGATCATAACAACGATATCCCTTTTGAGTGCGAGGGTATCCAATGAAGACACACTTCACAGCTCTATGAGACAATTTGTCATAACCTGGACCAAGATTATGAACAAAACATGTGCAGCCGAAGATTTTTGGAGAAATTTTAAATGGAGATTGTTTGGGAAACAAGACGAAGAATGGTGACCTATCCCCTAAAACAGATGAAGGAACACGATTAATAAGATATGCAACAGTGAGAACAGCACCCTCCCATAGATATCGATGAATATTCATGTGAAACATAAGTGTCCTAGCCACATCTAGAAGATGACGATTTTTGCGTTCAGCAACACTGTTCTGCTGGGATGTGTAGGGACATGATGTCTCATGAATAATATCATAGGAGGCACAAAATTTTACAAAATCAAACTGAAGATATTCGCGAGCATTATCAGTTTAATTCGAAGAATTTTAATGGAGGTGTCAAACTGATTTTTTATTTCAAGATAAAAGGTTTGAAAGACATGAAACACATATATCAAATCGATTTTTTTTAAAAAACACTCAAGTCATACGAGTGTGGTCATCTATAAAAGTAACAAAATATTTGTATCTCAAACGACTCACTACAGGACTAGGACCCCAAATATCAGAATAAATAAGTTCAAAAATAGACTCTCTACGAGGACTTGAGCTTTGTGGAAAGGGCACCCGATGATGTTTACCTAACTCACAAGCTTCACATTTGAAAGAAGAACAGGACACAGACTCAAGGATGGTTGACTTGAGCTTTTGAATAGAGAGATGACCTAATCGACAGTGCCATTGAAATGCAGTGATGGAGTGGTGGGCGACAGGAACGCATGTGGATAACATGTAAATTCCTCCAGTTTTAGCTCCCCCACCAATCTTCCTCCTCGTCTCTAGATCCTGTATCACACAATGAGAAGGAAAAAAAAGTTACAGAGCAATAACTTTTGGTAAGTTGACTAATGAAAAGTAGATTCACAGAATTTTTGGAAGATGAAAAACTCTATCTAATTTTAGATTGCTCGAAACAGTGATTGTGCTAAGATCATGTATAGTAGAAGTAGAGCCATCGGCAATGCGGACATGTGGTGGGTTAGACTCAGGATTATAGTTAGAGAAAAGATTTCTATTACCTGATATATAATTGGAAGCACCTGAGTCAAGAATCCAAGACATACCAGAAGAAGCAATAGCCGCAGTCCCAGAGGAGAAAGCCATGGCTGAGGAAGTGACTGCTTGCATGAACTTTTCATATTCAGACTTAGAGACACAAATAGTCTCCTCCTTTTGATTTTCACTGGTACTATTGTTGAGAGGTTGAGTAGATATAGCAGCCTTAGCATGAGAAGGTTTTCCAAACTTTTGCCAGCACCTGTCAGGAGAATAATTGGTTCTCCCATAATGTATACACGGAGAAAAGGAATTTCTACCTCTTCCCCTTCCTCCAGTTCTACCACCACCACGACCCTGGTGGCCTCTACCTCCGACAATAAGTGTTAAGTTATCTCCTGTAGGAAAAGAGGCAGGAGGATGATTGAGTTCAGTAACTCTCAAAATTCTGGTCATAGCATTTATGAGATCAGGAATGGTATTATCTGCCATGAGTTGGGACTTGACATGATGAAGAGACGGTGGTAGAGCAGATAAAAACCTTGCAATAAGAAATTTCTCTCTTTGTTTTCTTTGTATTGAAACATCAGTGGTGAAAGGATGATATTCAGTTAATTCATCTGCTTTTCCTTTTAAGGTGGCGCAGAACTCTTGAATTGATGCACCCTCCTCAAGTTTCATATTAAAGATATCAGAGTACAAGGTATAAACTCTGGAGATATTTGCATCTTGAAAGTATATTTTTTTGAGGGAATCCCACATGCTCTTAGCAGTATCAAGAAAAATAACTGTTGAGACAATCCGCGGCTCCAAACTATTGATCATCCATGAGAGAACCGCATAATCGTTTGTCTCCCAATCAGAATATTTTTCAATATCGGCTGAATTAGGAGGATCATCTTCAAGGTGTTTAATCTTCTTCTGAGAACCATAAAAAATACGAAAAGCACGAGACCAGAGAATATAATTTGTACCATTAAGTTTGATAGAAGTACTCAGAGTTGCAATTTTGGGATCCACCATAGAGTTTGACATTCTTTATAAAGCAGTATCAAATGAAGCAATTGACAGAAAAAAATCCTGTGTTGGAACCAAAAACCTGGAGTGCTGCAGAAACTCGGCTCAGAAATGGCTTGAAAATGCCTCAGAAACGGCTCAAAATCGGCTCAGCTTGATTGGAGCCGGCTTAGAGCCGAGCCGACTTGGAGCCGCACTTAGAGAAGCCGACTTGGAGAAACCGGCTTGGAGAAAAATTGGCGCCCGTCACAGAGGCGCCCGACAAAGGAGAGGGCGCCCGCATCTACCTCGTCGATCGAGCCTTTCTCTGGTTCGAGAGGCGATTAGCGCGGTGCGTCTGGTTCGAGGGGTTGCCGAGGCTTCTACGCCGGCGAAGGAAGAAGAAGGAAGCGCCCTTTCTTGGCGCATCTGGTTCAAGGAACTGCTGAGGTTTCTACTCCAGTGGAGGACGAAGAAGGAAGAGAAGATCTCGCCGTTGAGATGACGAAGGCTGGATTCTACGTTGGCGGTCCGAGAGGAAGACGATGGAGAGGCGATGCTTGTTCGACTTTGCGAGCATCTACGCCGAGCCAAGAAGACGCAAGGAGGAGCCGCGTGGAAGGCACAGGAGAGACGCCGAACGCCGAACAGTAACAGCGTAGGAACAGTAAACACCGAACAGTAACGGTGCAGGAACAGTAAACGCTGAACAATAACGGCACAGGAACAGTGAACGCCGAACAGTAATGGCGCAGGAACAGTAAAAAAACTAGGAAAAAATTTTATGGAAAAATTCTAGGGCTGCTCTGATACCATGTTGAGCCCTAAAGCCTCAATTACATTAATCATAGAAAAGACCTATATATAAGCCTGAGACATCATAAGCTAAGCCTAGGAATAATATAAGCTAACCTATACCAACAATAAATACAATATAAAAACTATTATCTTTAACAGAAATAAAGGAGGAAAGTGGTATAATTTCTGAAAATGAAAAAATGCTCCAGAGAAGCTTATCCAATAAAGTGTGTGCACTCTGTAGACAAATTCAATTAAAGTGGTGGAGTAAGTCAAGGAAAAAATGGGTGGAAGGTGGTGAAAAAAATATAAAATATTACCACCGTGTGGTTAAAATTAGAAGGAGGCAGAATCACGTTGAAGAATTGGAAGTTAATGGTGCAACAGTTAAAGACGCAAAAGAAATGACAATCTCAATGGCAAGCTGGTATGCAAAATTATGGGAAAAGGAGGGGGTGAAAGACTTTAGCAAATGGAGGTTATCAGAGCAATTATTAACTTGGAAAAATTGTTAGAATTGGATTGCAAAGAGATAAAAAAGAAGTTAAGCTTGGAGGAAGTCTGGGGTGCTTTAAACTCATTTGGAAGAGGAAAGAGCCCAAGGTCAGATGGCTACACAGTAGAATTTTTCACTGCAAACTGGGATGTTATAAAAGATGACACTACTAGAAATCAAGCTTTTTGCGATGGCCCTTTTGCGACGGTAGTTGTTGCGGTCGCAGATGCGACGGTTCTACGATCGCTGCCCACTGGGGTCGCATGGAGGACACCTTTGCGACGGCGTTGCAACCGCGTCGTTTGCCATCGCAAAGTTATTAACTCGGCAATGGTGTGGCGACCGCTTGTGACCGATGGTTGCCATCGCCAAAATCTTATTAAATAACCCTTTTTTTCTTCCCCCGCAAGCTCGATCACTCCTTCTCTGTTCTCATTCTCTCTGTCGCGCGAACCCTCGCTCGTTCTCTCTGTCGCCGCACGCTCGTTCACCCAACTCCTTCCGGCTTCACGAGTCGCTGCCCTGCTTAGTCTCGAAGCGGCGCTCCCTCTCTCTCGCTCTCTCGTTTGCCTATCCCTCTCCTTCCTCTTCCGCCAAGGTGAGATCTCCCTCTCCCCCCTCTCTCCTTCACCTTCTCCCTCGTCAGTTCTTCCCGTGTCATTAGGGTTGAGATGAGGAAGGGTTTTGGTAGATTCTATTAGATCTGGGTTGATATAATTATAGGGCATGCTTGGAAATTTTTACATACAATGCTATATGCTTCTTCGTTGCATAAAATAAAGCTTTGCCTATGGAAGAAAAATCCTTTGTAATTGGAAATTTGTTTTGATTTTGTGTGTTATACTCGCAAAGATGGACCTTTTGAGATGGCTAGGACGCAAAATCTCAAAGGTTATTCTGGTTGCATTCACTTCATTTAGATCTAACTTTTGTCCCGAATCCTATCCGAATTTAATTCGGGTCTACCCAGAATCTACCTGATCGGAGATCAAGTAGGTTCCAATCGGTTCCGAGTCTATCCGGTACCCATGCACACCCCTACTACACTAAATATTGCAAGATATTGTGGCAATTCATGTTGGTAGGTCATAAACGTGTGGACACAATTATAATACGATTATGATTAAAAATATGATTATATTAAGGGATAATAGACTAAAAAATCACAAGATTTGTAGAAATTTTACGTTCTACCTGCGTTTTCAAATTTCGTCTGTAAATGCACAACATTTACTTCCATTTATGTCATCTACCAAATCGTCATGCACCGTCTCAACTTAGCTGACGTGGAAGTAAACGACGCTTGCTTGGCGTTACGGTGTCATACATGGCCATGATTAAAAAGAAAATAATTAATATATATGACCCTATTTTTTTCTCTCTCTTCTCTTCTTCCTCTCACATGCTGCCACCTTTTTCTCATTTTTTCTTCTCCTCATCCTCCCTATTGACGGTGGTGCTAATGTAAGAGCTCCTATCGGCAAGCAGGACCTCCTTCCGAGCCCAAACCCACTTCCCACCGTAGCCGCCTATCACCACCATCTGCTGCCTGCACTATGTATGTTTGTCCTTCCTGGTAAAGAAATTTGATGGCTAAATTCCCAAGTCGTCGGCTCTTCTCCTCCTTCCGATGCCATTGCAGCGCGTCAGCCGCCACCACAAGGCCCAACAATAGCCTTGAGGTGATCCGCGGAGGAAATGAGGAATGAGTGTTCCAACAAGGCGGAGCGTGGTGGGGATGAGAAGGTGGAGAGGGAGGAAAGCATAGTGAGGTGTAATGGTGGTGGGGATGAGAAGATGGAGAGGGTGGAGGAGTACAGAGGAGGAGCGAGTGGATGGAAGAGGTTCGGTTGCTATGAGGGTGGAGGAGTACAAGGGAGGAGGAGGAGGAGGAGTGAGAAAAAGATGGTAGCGGGTGGGAGGAAGAAGAGAAGAGGAAAAATAGGTGACCTCGATTAAGTGGGAGTGGAGAGAAAAAATGATTAGATTGACCTCGTAAAGTGGGATGAAATTGAGAGTAAAAATGGTATTTCGTAAAGTGGACAGCAAAAAGTTATGGGTGACATACCACGTATGACGTCGTCAGGCCACGCAAGCGTCGTTTACCTTCACGTTGGCTAAGTTGAGACGGCGCGTGACGATTTGATAGATGACATAAACAGAAGTAAATATTGTGCATTTACAGGCGAAATTTGAAAACACGAATAAAACGTAAAATTTTTGCAAACCTTGTGATTTTTTACTCTATTATCCATTATATTAATTATGAATTATATGTATAATTAAATATGTCAAAATTCAAAACATGAATACAACACATTTGTTGCAGGGAGAATATGACACAGCGCAACATAATACACACAACATGATACGATATCATTCGAGGCAATTGACCCAAATAAATCAACGAGTTTATATAATATTTTAACAATAATGAATAAATTATTTTTAAAATCAATATACTCATTCATTTCATATTTAACTTGAAGAGTAATTAAAAATAATAGGATATGGAATAAAATAATAGTAGAATTTTGAAAAAAAATAATATTTGAGTTACTATAAGTTAAGTATTTATAATTAAAATTAAAGTAATGACATTCATATATAGGTTATAAGCAAATTGACCTATGTAAAACAAGAAATAACATAATTTTTTAGATAATAAATATGTCGACACAGTGATGTCATAAAGTATGACTATACGAAATATAAACAACTTCGTGCCATGTTGTGTCATAAATTATGTCATCTCATTTTTTGCTAACTATAGATATATAATGTATACCTCAAATGTTATTTAATGTTCTCTAATAATATATATAAATTCTCAATAGTTTGATGCTAATTTTAATTTAGTCCTAGAATTTTTTCAAAATGTTAATTAATTTCACTTTTTAATATTATTTTCAAATTGGTGTTTATTCTAAACGAAGAACTCGTGCCTCTCTATCACATTTATGGTTCGTTTGTTTCATGTTAAAGATAGTATTAGATAGAAATATATATTTTTTTAAAATTTAATATTTATTGAATATAATATTAATTTTATATTATTCTAATTATATTTTTTTATAATCTATGAATTAAATAAATAATAAGTTTAAATTGATCTCTTATTCTATTCTCTTTTATCTGACGAAGCAAATAGTGTCGCTCCTCGGCCCGGGCCTGCCCCCGACGGCCCCGACCCGAGACGCGGCGGCGACTCGAACACCACGCAGCGGAAGGAAAATCCATGAATCATAACATAAAATAAAACAATAATATTAAAATCAATAATTACAATCCATAAGTCTGATGGTACATACGATAAGGACCAGTTCGATCAAATACAAAATTTAACAAAATATAAAATAGTTCTACATATTAAAGCTCCAAAATAATAATATCAAGGTTTAGAGTTATAAGGCGACAAAATGAAACAAAATACAAAAGCAGTCGTCATCAACTGTCCGCTCCAAGGGTGATACGACTACCCCCACCAAGCAGATAGCTCGACGGACGTCGCGTCCGACATCCCCACACCTGAAGGTGCCCAAAGTGACTAGTCAATATCCATACCCTCTCCCATACCTGGGGGTACCACATAGAAATGGTCCTGGACCGAAGTCCTCTCCAAGGTCGTAGCTCATGCACCTCGACTCCAAGAGTGCAACAAGATATATCACAATGATCAACAATATAGCAACAACTCCAAGTGATAACAACATGAACAATATGATAATAACATAACATCACCATGATCAACAAAACAACAACTCCAAGTGATTATAACATGATCAACGGGATAATAACATGCTCAATAAGTAAACAACACCATATATAACAACATGATACTATGCACACGGTGACTAATCCAATGCACTATAGGATTAGCATAACATACTATGATCAAGAATAAACACCAATAAGCAATAATAAAATATAACATATGCAATTTCTCTACATGACATGTCCAACAACAATGTGCAACGGGAGTTCAATAAATTTCAGGAAGCAAAACAAACATCAGAAGCAAGGGTATTCCCGTAATTTATCTTCGAGGACAAATCAGTAACAGACAAAGAACAACAGACTTGCAAGCTCAACCCACCCCCAACACACTCTCCAAACTACAATTATATCACACTAATTAATCAACTAAATTCTCAAACTAATAATTTAATATTATTTAAACACCTCCGCAACCTCAATAACTAACCAATTGAAAGAACATCCTAACAATATTTTCTCGAAAAACCAACTCCACCATCGCGTTCAAAATGCGAAAATGATCAAGTTTGCTATTCACCTCAACTTCAACCGACAACTCGGGGTCCACCAAATAAATTAATTTCAAACACAACTATCACTCACTTACTAAACAACAGTAAAATACCAAAAAATATAAAAATCATACCAAACAATCTCCAAATCTGAAATCCGACACCACCATCGCGTTCAGCACGCAAAAAATTACAACTTTGGTATTCACCTCAACTCGATCCGACGACTCTACGATCAATTACAAAAATATCCTAATAATCTATAAATCAATCTCATTTCATGCAATACAACGCTCTTCTTTAATCACCCTATTTATTAAATTAAATAAACCCTCCCCCCATCTCCCTCACTCGACTCCCCTCGCTCGCGCCCGACCCCGCCTCTGCTTCGCCCGAACCCACGCTGGCGGTCTCACCGCCCTCGCCGGCCTCTCACGCGGCCCCCGGCGCCGGCGGGACGCCTAATCTCTCTCTCTCTCTCTCTCTTCACGCCCCTCACCTGCAGCTCGCCGCCCCCTCCTCTTTCGGCCAGCCACCTAATCGTCACTGACCGGCGACTCCACAGCCTCCGCCCTCTCCTCGACCCTCCGGCCTTGCCCAATCCCACGACCGATTGAGTGGCGGCCCGAATGGCCCGCCTCGGCTGCATTTGACTGCTCAGCGCCGCCATGGCTACGCAATTTGAGCGTGGCAGCCCTCTGGCTGGCCGACCATAGCCTGGCAGCTCACAACCATTACACGCAGCCACTGCGTGCGACTTCCGCACACTACCAGCCCGCGTGGGGTACGGCGCAGCCATCCGTTCCCCTTGTCTTCGTCGTCAGATTCGGCGGAGATAACAACGGAAGTAAAGCGACAGAGTCGATGAGATCTCCTACCTCGATTTTGCGATTCCGGCGACGACGAGCTCCACTGACAACATGCGCTGACTCCTCCGCCTGCAGGATCTCCTCCCTCCTTCTCAACCTCTCCTTACCAACATCCTCTCTCCCCTTTTAAAACCCCTCAACATCCACAGCACCTCTCCCTCGCCTCACTACCATCATCACCTGCCACCACTCCACTCCTACCCACTCCTCAGCAATGATGGGATGACTTTTAATATATATATATATATATAGGAAAAGGACGTTTTGTCAATCTAAATGCAACTTAATTAGGGCGTTTGGTTGTCTGCAAGTACAAATACTGTAATTCTACTTACAGCAAATAGACATATCGATTTGTTTGGTCGGTTGGTTGCAAAAATCTTTTGCAATATTTAGTATTTACATGTTGTGTTTCTAATACCATTTGCAGATGGTAAAAGCAATTGCAATCCGAAAAGCCCGCAATACAAGATTGCGGACTCCAAATATAATAATTTAAGTATTAGAAAATAATTAATTTGAGCGACTTAAAGTCATCAGATGGAGACGAGATACATACTAAAGTTATATATTTTCGTGTACTGAACGTGATTGTAGTGTCAAATTTGAGATTTGACATCATTTGATAGATTTTTTTATATTTTTGGGTATTATACAATAATTAAAAATTATTAATTTATTTTGATAAATAATTAAATAATATAAAATAATATTGTACTAAACAAAATGGTGATTTAGAGTATAAAATAATATTGTTCTGAGACGAATTAATTGTGTTGTAGTCAATGAATTATTGTTGGGCAAAATGATAAATTTACCCTTTTGCCTATATTTGCTTGTTATTGTTTTTAGATTCCGTTGAACTCCTACTGGACCCAACAATTCATGCCGGACCGAAGATATCAGGTCGAGCTGGCCTGGCCCGAACAAAAATCGTGCTCGAACCGATAAAAGTTCGAGCCTGGGACCCCCCCCAACCCGGCACGACACGAATAGTAAACAATCATGCCCGGCACATTAGCACGATAATAAAAAAGAATCAAAATCAGGCTATCGGCCATTGGAACTGGGCTATCAAGCCCAAATCGATCTATCGGGCCAATTCGAGCCTGATAGCATGATATTTTTTATAATGAATAAAATTATTATCGAGTTGGACCGGGTGTGTAGGTCAGTCCAACCCATATTTATTCGGGTCTTATCGGACTGGCCCGATATAATTGTTCGGGCCTTATCGAGCTGATCCGATAACGACTTAGCACGATAACGGGCGGTCCGAGAATGATTTTATCGTGTCGGGTTATCAAGCCGATCCAAAATTATCAAACTTGGATATGCAGATGCTAGTTGCAAGTGTAATCGCAAGTTCCATTTGCGATCAACCAAACATTTGCAAATAGAAGTTGCAATTCTAGTTGTAGGCAATAAATAGACTGCAAATCCTATTCACAGGCATTTGTTTTTAAATACAAATCATTTTTGCAACATTTGTACTTGCGGGTAATCAAACGTTCTCTTAATTAATTACTCGTGTACAATCTGATGTTTTATTTTGTTTTACCTTTTTTTATTTCTAATTGCAACTTAATTACTTTTAAAATTTCCCACCATTTTTTTATGGTATCATCGTCAACTCGTGGAATTGAAAGGAAGGGAAACAGAGAAAATAAAATAAAATAGAACAAAGTAAGCTATTTCTTAAAACTTATTGCAATTCAGAAGAAGATGCGGGGTGATGCAACCCAGGGAAGAGTGTAACTTCTATGAAGTCAGACTCCATAATAATTTTTATGGAGCCCTTTATAAAAATGAATCTAGTCTTATTAAAATTGAACCTAGTATAATTCAAACTGAACCTAGAGCAAGAATGAATCTGTATTGCAAACAAGTGAACCTAGCATTTTTCACTTTAGGTTTAGTATTAATGATTCTAGGTTCAATATTAAAAATGATAGGTCTGCTCGTACGTGGGGCTCCATAAAATTTTTATGGAGCCTAATGTTAGACCCCTAAATCCCGGGATGGACAAAACCAGCACATGGCGAGGAAATGGCTGGATGCGGACTATCCAAGGGGGTACTCACATTGGACGGAGGACTTGCCCGCCATGGGATGGACATGGCAGAAGGCTTTGCAGCACAAGGCAGCTCATGTGCACGGAGGCAAAGGCATGAGCAAGACTTGGCATCGCATGGGTGCGGAGCAAAGCAAGTCCTGCCCGAGGCAGGGCATGGCGAGAAGAAGTCCCGCAACGGGCAGGGCATTTGATGATGTTGCAGAGCAACGGAGTCCCGCGTGCACAATGGCGCGGGGGCAGTGCAAGCAACACATGACCATGACGGAAGAAAACCTCGCCATGGCTGGGTCGTGCCAAGAGATTTGGCGGAAGCCCGCATGCGCAATTACGCGGGGCAGCAGAGCAACAAGTCATGGAAATGTGTTCACACTTGGCGGAAGAAAACGCCGCCACGGCTGGGCCGTGGCGAGAGATTTGGCAGAAGCCCCCGTGCGCAATGGCGTAGGGCGACAAGTCATGAAGTTGTGTTCATACTTGGCGGGACAAAACCTCGCCACGGCGGGGCCGTGGCGAGAGATTTGGCGGAGTCCTGTGTGCGCTATGGCACAGGCCAGCAGCGTAAGAAGGCATTAGCAGCCCATGCGTGCAGAGACATGGGCGTCGCACGCAACGTTGCGGGACAACGGACGACCCGTGTGTGCAAAGGCATAGGCTTGGCATGGCGAGCAAACATTGAGCATGAAGTGGTGCACAACATGTTCACACTGCCACGGGGTGGCAACGGCCGAGACAAGATGCTACGCAAGCAGGCTGAAGTGTGCGGAGGATGCATTGCCCAGCCTGCCCTCAAGCAGTGTTAGCCTTGGACTTGGCCAACACAAGATGGGCGACCTGATCAAGGCAAAAGGGTGCAACCAACATGATGTGGTGCACCTAGGGCGTGGATGACTTAGGGCTTGGGCTCAACTCAAGTCAAGTTGGATAGATGGACAGCCAGGATGGAATCCAGACATACATAGCCTTTGGGGAAAGGCTGAGATGAATCCAAAGGGGATGTGTCCCCAAGAAGGGGTGCTTTGAGCACCATAAATACTCATGAGTCTTGGGTGAACGACCATGAGAGGTTGGAGAGGAAAAAGTGAGAATTCTAAGAGAGAAACTCTACTTGTAAGGCAATAGCCATTAGTGCTTGAGTGGGTAAGCTTAACCAAGAGTTGGAGGCACGAAGCGGGCTGCGGAGTGCGATCTTGGTGTGCGCTTGGGCAAGGAATCTATTTGTAACTTGTGAATCAATGCATATAGTATTCCTTCAAGTACTTGTCTTTATTTCCTCATCTCTCCCGCTGTGACTTGGTGTAAACCTCGCATTGGTACTTGGCCTTGAACTCTTCTTTTCGCTGCGGTGTACGTTCTGCGTTGTAGTGCGCAGAACAGTGCTGGGACGGCACTCGGCTCTGGCTGAAAGTTCGGGAGACTACTCGCCAAGCGAACTGCTACGTTTGGACAACGTTCGGGACTGCGTCGGTGCACAGGACTTGGTAGAGAAGTAGATTGTTCAGCGCCATCATGGAGTCAAAAATTTGGGCACAAAATTGACCCGATGACACCTAAAATCATAGTAGTTTTTTCCCCAAAGGGAAGGTTGACTTTGGCTTCCCATCTCGAGAGAGAGAGAGAGACGGTTGAGTGGTTGACTTTGGATTCTAGTCTCTTAGAATGTTTATTCGAAAACAAAGTCTCAATATTTTGTCTTCAAGTTCAACGCGTGATTTGGTTTCATTTCGTGGTCGCCTGCCCATTGCATTAAGCAAACGATTCATCTGCACCACACCCATAGATCCACCGGAATCATGAGAAAATGCACTCCAAAATCCCATTTTTAGCTACAAAGGTTGAGTCTTCCCTAAAGGCGCTTCCTTTAGCCTCCTCCTCCGTCCCGCCTCTTCTACTGGTAATCTCTTGAGTCGTTTGGTCTTCTTGGTGGTGAGCCCTTCGGCGAGGGATTGCCTCATGGAGGCCAGCTGGGAACTTGGCCGCACTAGTAGCTCTCAATCGTATGGGAGCCACTTCTCTAGTGAGATTGGGGAAGAACTGGTGGGGATGCCAGCGTCGGCGACGGAGGATAAGGTCTATGTTGCGGTGGCGGCGAACTTCAAGGCCGGAAAGGCCACTCTTTCATGGGCGATAAAGAACAATCCCAATGCCAAAGCCGTCGTTCTCGTTCACGTTCATACCCCAGCACAGATGATTCCTTTGAGTATGCCCTTCATTTATTTAATTTTGACTTTGAGAATAGGCAAATGTCGTGACCATTAACTTTGAGAAACCACTTATTAGTTTTTGGTTGTATTTGTTAGTCCCACGTTGGTTGAGGTTGTGGGCTAGATAGCCTTGAAATAGATTGGACAATCCTCCCCCTACGAGCTAGCTTTTGGGGTGGAGTTAGGTCCAAGGTTGATTTAACATGTGGACCTAACTCCACCCCAAAAGCTAGCTCGTAGGGGGGGATTGTCCAATCTATTTCAAGGCTATCTAGCCCACAACCTCAACCAATGTGGGACTAACACACCCTCCTCACGCCCAGGAAGGTGGCCCACTCTCAACCATAGGTGTGGCTCTGATACCATGTTAGAAAATAGCCTTGGACCTAACTCCACCCCAAAAGCTAGCTCATAGAGGGAGGATTGTCCGGCTATTTTCTAACAGTATTTGGTGCTAAAAAAATTACTACTTTGTCGTATTGTGCACTGCTTTCAGTGATTTTTAAGCTCTCATATTTTTAACAGAAGAAATTTCCATGAATTTTATAATAGATGATGTAAATAAAACATGAGACATTATGGAGTAGTTGGCTTTTGTGGTTTCTTTAGATATTTTATGATTTGGTGAACGTGTACAAGCAAGTTCTTGCCCCAACTTGTCTCTTTTGGAACTATATATTTGAATTTGAGGGGTTTTTCTTTCTTAAATACTTCATAGATAAAATGAATTAGTAGATTGAGATTGGTTCAGCACACACTTCTGTTGGTTGCAGTACATACTTTTCAACTTTTTTAGGATCACTAGCTAGCACCCATCTCAGTATCATGATTTTTTTCTACAAAAGTGATTATATCTTATCCTAATCACCTCGATTTCAAGAATTCAAAGCTCATGTTAGAGAAAAGAAAGATCATCTAGATTTACAAGTGAAGACCATATGTGGTTGCTGTAGATTTAAGAATATCTCTGGCTATTTTGATTCTAGTGGGGGGTAAATTTCCTGCAACTGTGCTAAGATCAGAACAAGTCAGTGCTTATAGGCAGTCAGAGAGGGCTAAGATGAACAAGAAGTTAGAAGAATATCTTGCTGTCTGCTCGCATTTGAAGGTATTGGGTGTTTCATCTTTCAATTATACACTTTCCTTTTCAATTTGATACCAAAGATGCATGTGAAGCCATTCAAATTTGTCCATATCTGCAAATTTTTCCATATGCCAAAAATGAAGAATCTCAAAATAAGTTTGAATGTATATGTCCAAGTTATGATTCGTTTCAGGTAAGCACGGAGAAGCTAGTAATTGAAAGTGATGTGGTAGCAAAAGGACTTGTCAAGCTTATTCAAGAGTTTGGTATCCCCAAGCTTGTCATGGGTGCTGCATCAGATAAGCACTATTCAAAGTATGAATTAATCAAAGATTACTTGGATAGAACTTGCATCTCCAAGAAATTAACTCATTGCATTTATAGGATTGGCACTGTCATTCTCTATCTGTACTGTTTACTTTAAATTCAAATACTTATTAGCTATTACAATGAAGAGTCATAAAATGGATCCTTATATTGAACTGTGAATTTATTAGTTATTACAATGAAGAGTCATAAAATGGATCCTAGTATTCAACTGTGAGTTACTACATCAAAGGTTGAACCTCACTTTTATGAAAAATGTTTTGTATGCATCCATTATCATTATTAGCAGACTTTTATATGCCTGTTCCAATCTCTCAGATATGATCCTTTTGAATGTCTCATTCTTCAAGAGGTTCAGTATGGAGTTAATGGCTTTAGATAAAAAGAACTTTCGTGTAAAATATTGGATTCTAATTGGAAGGAACATTCAAGATTTAACATACTAGGATTGGACTTTACCAAACCACAGTATTGTTTGGAAAAGCAGAGAAGAAATGCTTCAACTGAATTCTGAATGAGCCCAATGTATCTGGCTACAGGAAGATGAAAGATCTCAAGTCCAAGACTGCAATCCATGTGAAACAACACGCTGATCCATCATGCATTATATGGTTTGTGTGCAAAGGCAAGTTGATATACACGAGGTATGCTTGTACTTGAAAAATGCGCTTCTAATTTTCTTTGGAGTTATCCGCATTCTATAACCTGCCATGTCTATCTTGGTGCTTTATTGATCTATTTGTACAGTAAATTAAATAAGTTATTTATTTTTAGAATTAGAAACTTTCATATTGATATCACAAATAAGGAATAACTGTGCAATGAATAATTCAATTAGCTAATTATTACAGCTTGCATATTAGTGAAATGATAGTAATCTTACCCATTCACATCCTTTTTCCCCTGATGGCACATTTTCTAAAAGTATAACCTATTAATAAAATAAACACCACCTGATGACCAACTAGGTTCCTTGTTCTTTTGCATTTGTGTAATAATCTATCATGCAATTTTTATGGTTATTTATTCTTTGACAGGGAAGCTAGTCTACATGTATCTCAGATAGACAGTTCACCATCAACAAATCAAATCTCCACATCCAGTCAATCAGAACAGTTGAGACCAGGATCTGCAACTTCAAGGAAAAATGAATCCTTTAATTTGCTTCAAAATCCTTTGGAAGATCATTCTTGGCACATGTCTGCTGATTATCCTTTAATGGCTATTCAGGAAAGTAGATTAAGCATCCCGGTAAATTTGACTGATATTTGGGATGATACATCTAGCATTTCTCAGAGGTCAGGTCATCTGTCAGCATCAAACAACAATGGACTCAGCAATTCAGAGTCAATAGAATTACCAAATTACATGGACTCTGATTTCATGTCTGCAAGTTTATCTTCAGTGCATGATTATGAGGGGAATCTGCAGTATTCATCTCCACAGCATGAGCTGGTATATGATGTGTCACTGCTTTCTTATATTCGGATATAAGAGATAACAATATAAAATAATAGCTGGAAACTACAACAATCACAACTTCAACAAAATATGTTATACTCTTGCCAACTAGTCTTATGGTCTTATGTTGGAATTCGCCACATGCCTGTTCTCCATTGTCTCCTTATTCAAACATCCAGCAATATCTTTGAGAGGGTTGGTGACAACTAAAAGTATGCTCATAAAGCTTTCTCCCATTGACATTGTTCTCTATATCTGATACTGTTAGGAAGACTTCTAGAATGATAGGACGAATTATGATAATTTTCCGTGGTTTGTGATAGGCCAGCTAGTCACTGTTTCCTTTTTGTGATGTTTTAAAACTTTGGTGAAGCAGGTTACAATTGCTAAGCTGGAATATGGGACCTATTGATGTTATTTAACAAATTGCAGCCAGCCTATTCATATATGTGTGCGTGCGCGTTACATGCAAATGTTCAGTTCTTGTTTAAAGATAAATATCTTATTCTTTGCAGGACCGTACAGATTCAGATGCTGATTTGTTTGGTAAACTCCGAGTAGCCCTTGAGGAGGTGGATCATTTGAAACATGAAACTTATCAAGAGTCTTGCAAGCGTGGAAAAGCTGAAAGGCAATTACTACTATCACTCCAAAAAGTATGTGTATATTTTCAATTTATAACATATTTTTAGTAAAATATAATTTATGATGCATGCTAGTGGATTAGGCTTAATGAGGAGTATGTTTCAACTGATTTAGTCATTTCTTTAAAAACAAGTAATGATATTCATTTACAAAGAGTAACATCATAGTGTCCTACACATCCTTCTAATGCACAATTGTTTTTCAGATTAAAGATTTTGAGGACTTATATGCCAAGGAAGTGAGATATAGAAAAGAAATTGAGGGAGAACTTGATAGAAAAAAGCTGGAAGTAGAAAGACATAATAATCAGCAAGCCGAAGCACTACATAGAGAAAAGATGGAAGTAGAAAAGTTAAGAAATCAACTAGCTGAAGTGTCCAGACAACTCAAGATTGAAAGTGAACAGAAGTTAGGAATAGAAGCCAAGCTCGCTGAATCAATTTGTTTCACGAAAGACCTTGAAGAGAAACTCTCACAGACCCACAACCTCGTCCATTCACTCCAGGAAAAATACGATACATTGCAGAAAGAGCTAGAGGATGCAGTTAAAGAAGCTGAAGAGATGCGTCATTATACTGAGCAGACAAATGCTGGCAGTTCTTTGCCCTTAAACTCAGAATTTTCCTATTTGGAGCTTGAGCAAGCAACTCAAAATTTCAGCAGTTCTTTAAAGATTGGAGAAGGTGGATTTGGTAAAGTTTATAAAGGTTGTCTCCGCAACACAACTGTTGCTATAAAGATGTTGAACACAAAAGGTATGCAAGGCCAACCCGAGTTCCATCAGGAGGTAAATTAAAGGAACGCACTTCATTTAAATCCGTTTAGCTTGCTTCCCATGCATAAATGCTGTTTATTATGCCATTTTTGTTTATATCTTCTTACATGATGTTCAGGTTGCTGTTCTGAGCAGGGTGAGACATCCAAACCTTGTGACACTGATAGGAGCATGCTCTGATGCATTTGCACTCATATATGAGTTCCTTCCTAACGGAAGTCTAGAAGACTGGCTTGCCTTTCAAAACAGCAGTCACCTCACATGGCAACAACGTACGCGCATTATTGCTGAAATATGCTCCGCTCTGATCTTCCTTCACTCAAACAGACCACATCCTGTGGTGCATGGTGACCTTAAGCCTGACAACATCCTTCTTGATGCCAACTTGGTGTCCAAGCTTAGTGACTTTGGCATCTGTAGGTTCCTAGTTGAGTCCAACACCAGCACCACCCTTCATCGTAAGACAAATCCAAAGGGCACCTTTGCATACATAGACCCAGAATTCCTCACCACAGGGGAAATTACACCACAATCTGATATCTATTCTTTTGGTATCATAATCTTGCGTCTCGTGACAGGGAAACCTGCCCTTGGCATTGCTAGAGAAGTGCAAGAATCCTTGGATAAGGGATATTTTCATAATATTATTGATCGATCCGCAGGAGAGTGGCCCTTTTTTCAGGCGAAGCAGCTGGTACATTTGGGTCTAAGATGCTCAGAAATGAGTAGAAAGAATCGTCCAAATCTTGTGACAGATGCATGGAAGGTGGTCGAACCAATGGTGAAGGCTGGCTCATTGTCTTTCTCATCACTGTCATTAAAGCCATCCTCAGATGACAAGAACCATATTCCTTCCTACTTCATATGTCCCATTTTTCAGGTCAGTATTAACTAGTCGTTAATGTCTTTGATTTATCAACTCAAAGTAAGTCTTACTTTCTGAACACAGAACATTTTTGCCTCTTATGTAGTGTTAATAAGTGTACTTCACCGAATGGTGTTGGAAAATTGATATTTATGCTGCCTCTTTTTTCTTTTCTTTTTTCGAAATAGAGCTATGTATTCGATTCATGAGAAAGAATAGAATACATCAGAGGAAGAGGGAGAGAAAAAGTTAAAATACATGGTTCTCAGAGGAACCCAACAACCAACATAAACCCAGGATTAAAGGATCCTGTGAGAAGCAGGAAAGAGATCATAGAGGAAGTAAGAACCAAAACACTCCTTGAGGAACCCTCAAAACATCTATTATTCCTCTCATGCCATATGAACCAACTCCATACCAACAACACCCTAGCCTTGAGAAAGCATGATTTGTCATCTTGATTTCCTCTGAGGGTAACAGAACTCCAGGTCGGTTCGAAGAAGGGCAACTTCAATTGAAGAAGGTAACTATTCCAAGCAAGTTGGGAAAATTGACAAGTCGAGAATAAGTGATATTTATGCTGCCTCATTATACATCTCTTTGATTGTCATGGCATCCTTCTCGTTGTAGATCTTCAGGCTTAACTGCTCAAATTGACATTGAATTATCCATTTCTGATCTTTCTATTGTTCAGGAAAAGCTTGCATGTTCTGAATAGGGATAAAATTTTAGTAATAATTGCTATTTTTTGAATGTGGTGAAAAGCCAAATTCTGTTTTTTTAATTACTGACATGAGACTCATAGTCACCTTTACATTCATCTCTTTCAGGAGATCATGAATGATCCGCACGTAGCAGCAGACGGCTTTACATACGAAGCTGAAGCTATAAAAGGCTGGATCGATGGTGGTCATGATACTTCACCCATGACAAACCTGAAGCTTGAAAACTGCGAGCTTATTCCTAATCGTGCCATTCGTTCTGCCATTCAAGAATGGCTTCAACTGCATCAGTCCTAATCTAATTGTCCTCCATTACTTGTGTATTCTTTGTCCCCATTTTGGTTTGGGATGCAACCAAGTCTATTATACATGCAATTCAATTAAAATCTTCAGAATGAACTGCATTCTTTTGAGAAGTAAAGATGAGCGTGCTTTGTATATGTTCACAAATATAAAAAGGTTGTAAATTGGTGAATGTAATATATATTCTTTAACTTCTTTCCATGATAAACTTGTCCAACTTGATATCATTGCATTTTTGTTGATCTTCAAGTTAATTACTCAAACTGTGTAACTGTGTTCATCCAGCACATGATATCTCACAAAAAAAGAAGATAAGGGAGGATAAGATAATGCATGAATTAATATTCATTATTTGTTTAGTTCATGAATTAGAAGAAAATGAGAATACAAGAATATAAAATTTATATTATATATGATGTACATTGGATTTAAAAAATTTATATTCAATCCTCCATCGTTTATTATCCAATCCAATTATATCCTATTTAATGAAGCAAGCATACCATTAGATTGCTAAGTATTCATTACTAACATAACTCAGAAAAAAAGTATGCGATAAATTTGCAAGGTCAATGAAGTTATAAAATCCTAATTTGACTATCATAATAGATCAACTTGCCCAAAATCAAAAGGTCAACTTAACAACTACCACGCAAGAGTCCGATGTCAACAGATAAATATCGTGAGCAGGTGGTATTTTGAAATTGATATTCTGAACCAACCTTTTTTTCTCTTTATGTAAGCAAATCAAAACTAAAATAATTAGTCCAATAAAAAAACCTAAAAGATAGCCACTTAGGCAAATCAAAACTAAAATAAGTGTGCTACCGGTAATTCATTACACCTTATATATCTTGGGATAAGTGGATCATATAGAATAAGATAGGAAAATAAATAAAGGAGTATTGGATAAGATTTTTTTAGTCCAGTGTACATCGGATATAATATCATTTTTATATTTTTCTAATTTTATTTTCTTTTAATTCATGCACTAAATAAATAATGAATACGAATTCATCCATTATGTTATCCCTTTGTCTTGTGAACATGCCTTTACCATCAAAAGTCCTTTACTTAATGCTAAAAGAGTGATTGAATAGCATGGATCCATTAAGAGTTAGAATTATTAAATTGAAATAAATCATGCTCCTTTTATAATGGTTCTTTTTCCTGTAAAGTATAATGTTCTTGGAAACTTTTTGTGAAAGCTTATCAATATATAGTTGTATTAACTCAGGTCAAACTAATTCAATATTGCATGATTATTGGTTGCTTGAACTATTTTTATTTTTAAAACCTACACTTATTAATATGGATGCCATAAATTATGTAATACCTAATTTAGTCCTACATCGGGAGCATATTAAATGTTGTCTTGGTTTATAAGATTTGGTGGTGTGCTATCATCGACTTTCGCTTAAGCATTTTAATTACGCCAATGGTTTGGATCTATGAAGTTGATGGACTAGCTAGTCATCCCATCGAGTAGATTGTAACAAATAAGCCTACGTACGAAGTTGATAGATGATAATTGGTATTAGAGTAGAACTTATTCTTAGACATGGTAAGGAAGCCTATGTGAGAAAGGCCGAGTTGTTCAGAGATTGGGTGAAGCCACTACTAGGCTAGGCATCGATTTGGGTGTGACTCTAAGCTATGTGTTAAACTTGAGTCGAGTCTTGACGAAGACGTTGCTCATGAATCCATTTTAATCCAAAATTAATGTTGGAATAATAACTTAGGCTTGAATTGATTTAATCATGATATATGAGAACCAACTAAAAATTGACCATGTTATAAAATTATTTTTTTAAAAAAAAATGATTGATTTGCCTTTAAAACTAGACGAGGTTAGATAGATTGATGATAGGTGGCTAATGAAAATGTTACCACTTGTTTAGCTTACAAATTTCTCAAAAATTAACATATGATTCCTATTGATTATTCACAAATTTGGTGTAATATATGGAAACTTATTATTATTATTATTATTATTATTATTATTATTATTATTATTATTTGGATTTTATGGAAAAATTTAATTCACAAATTTATATTTTATGTGATTCCCGACTAAAACAATTGAATACTTTTTTTTCGAATTTAAATTTTGCTATCCAGATATAGAATTCTTTGTCTGGTTAAGCTAATTTTGATTTTTCAAATAGAAACTTATAACTTTTAGGGAATTAGCTCTTGTTGCTATTTTTGGAAAGAAAAGTAACTTGTATTCGATTCAAGAAAGTGTGAAGAGAATACAAGTTAAGAGAGAATAAGTTAGAAAATAAAGTCAGCATATCAATTGACTTGACTCTTAAGTTATGTTTGGATAAATTTGAGTAAGAAGTTTGGAGGGGAAAGAGCTTAGAGAGGTTTGAAAGAATTTGGAGGGAAGGGTTTTGAAAGTTTTTGAAAGAGTTTAAAAAATCTCATTTGGTTAGACTTTATACGGGGTTTGATAATAAATAAAGACTAAATTATTTTTTACAATTGAACCATTGTGTCATCATTTATAATAATAATAATAAAATATTTTAATTTATTTTTTAATTATTTTATATTCATTAACCCTCACAAATTCTTAGAGCTTCTCAGAATTGAAGTTTTGGAAATGAGTTTTAGGAGGAGGTTGAAACACCTCCAAATCTCTCACTTCTAAAAAAAAATTCAAATAAAATGTTTTAAACTCCTCCAAACACCTCATTCCAAACAATATGTTATTGCTGGATAATTCAAATTTAAATAGTTCTTTTAAGAACCTTATTATTATTATTATCACGTGGTTTATCTGGTTTGCGAGAAATAATAAGGTTTGGAGCTTTCCTTTCAATGCTTGGTAAATAAAATTGTAGTCTATTTTAGCGTTGTCCATTAAATGAGCTTTTCAAAGGGTAACAGAGTCAGAAGCACAATCATTTATAAGGGGGCGTTTGGTTACCCGCAAGTGTAAATGCTGCAAAATCTATTTGCATGCAAAAGCAAATGCCCGCAAATAGATTTTGCAGCCTACCATTTGGTTGCCCGCAAGTAGAGTTGCAACTTCTATTTGCAAGCATTTGGTTGGCCGCAAATGGAAGTTGTAATTACACTTGCAACTTGCAACGTGCAACTTGCAACGTGCAACTTGCATCTTACGAAATTTTTCGGGTCGGGTCGGGCACGAATTTTCTCAAGTCGGGTTGAGCCGGGCCGGGATGGGATGGGCCGAGCATCCGGGCCGGGTACAAACTTTTTCGGGCAGGGCCGGGCACGAACTTTTCGGGTCGGGTCGTGCACAAATCTTTTTGGGCCGGGCCGGACACGAATTTTTTCGAGTCGGCCCGAGCCGGACCGGGACAGGTTAGGCAGTGCACGAATTTTTTCGGGCAAGGCTGGGCCGAACACAATTCTTTTTTCGGGCTGGGCACGAATTTTTTTTCTGGTCAGGCCGAGCCGGGCATGAATTTTTTTGAGCTGGGCCGGGAAACGAATTTTTTCAGGCCCGGTCGGGCAGGAATTTTTTCGGGCCCGGCTGAGCACAAAATTTTTTTGGCCGGGAACGAATTTTCTCATGCGAGGTCGGGCATAAATTTTTTGGGCCGAGCCGAGTCAAGATGGGCAGTGCACGAATTTTTTCGGGCAAGGTTGGGCCCGATGCGAATATTTCGGACTGGGCATGAATTTCTTTTCGTGTTAGGTCGGGCTGGGCATAAAATTTTTCGGGTCGGGTCGGGACACGAATTTTTTTGGGCAGGGCTGACCCGAATTTTTTCGGGCAGGGCCAGGCAAGAATTTTTTCGGTCCAGACCGGGCACGAATTTTTTTGGGGCGAGCCGAGCACAAAATATTTTGGGTCGGGTTGGGCACGAATTTTTTGGGGTTGGGTCGTGCACGAATAATTTTGGGCCGGGCAAGGCACGAATTTTTTCGGGTCGGCACAAGTCGGGCAGTGCATAAATTTTTTCGAGCAGGGCTGGGTTGGGCACGAATTTTTTTGGGTCGGGCATGAATTTTTTCGGGCCGGGCCGGGGTACAAATTTTTTTTGGGTAGGGCCGGGCCGACAGTGAATTTTTTCGAGCCAGACTGAGCACGAATTTTTTCGGGCCTGGCCGAGCACAAATTTTTTCGGGCTAGGCCAGGCACGAAATTTTTGAGTCGGGCTGGGCACGAAATTTTTCAGGCCGGGTTGGGCACGAATTTTTTCGGACCGAGCCGGGCTGGGACGAGCAGTGCAGTGCACGAATTTTTTGGGTCGGGTCGGACACAAATTTTTTCGGGGCGGGACGGACACATATTTTTTCGGGCCAGGCTGGACACGAACTTTTTTGGGTCGGGTCGGGCATAAATTTTTTGGGTTGAGCCTGGGACAAATTTTTTTGGGCCAGGCTAAAAACTTAGGCCCGACACGATTTGTCTGACAAATTAATAATTTTTAATTTTTGTATAATACTGAAAATATATTAAAAAATCTATCAAATGACATCAGATGTAAAATCTGACACTATCATCAGGTTCAGCACGCAAAAACCTACAACTTCGATATTTATCTCGTCTTCATCCGACGACTCTACGTCGCCAAAATTAATTATTTTTCAATACTTAAATTATTGCATTTGCAGCTCGCAATCTTGTATTGCGGGCTTTTTGGGCTGCAATTTCACTTGCGGCCCGCAAATGATATTTGAAATACAAGTTGCAACTAGTAAATGCTGCAAAATGATTTTGCAGCCAACCAAACAAATTTGTTATCTAAATGCTGCAACTGGAGTTGCAGCATTTGTACTTGCGGGCAACCAAATGCCCCCTAAATGAATTTTATCCTCAATTTGTGATGACTCTTGTAACAACTCAATTACTAAAATTGGTTGTATTGGCAAGGATCATATGGGTCAACATCTACGTGTGGAAGCTAAGCTGATCGAAACTGCATCAACCCTTCATGCGAAGGCAAGGCTGTTATGAAGCTCTCAAATACTACTCAAGTTACAGTGGAGTTCTAAAAACAAATAGCTCTACACAAACAAGCCCCTTGGAAGATTCACTATATTACATAATATTTGAAAAAAAGATTCACTTATATAAGTTACAGTGGAGTTCGATAAGTCTTCTTATGTTATAAAATGGTAGGATAAATCTTTTATATAATATTTGAAAATATATTCATTTATATTTTTACTAAAGTATGGATATTTTAAATAATTTTCTCTAAAATTGGAGCTTTAGAATATATCATAAATAATTAAGAGCAGCAGATATACGATACAATGCTAGATTTCGTTATGGAGTCCGCATATACCATAAGGGTCCGTTTGGTACATTGTATAGTATTAGCATGTATAGTACTAGTTTATATTGTACTATTATTATATAGTGTTTGATGCAGACATGTGCTAGCCTGTATAGTACTAGTATGTATGGACTAGTTTCTTTAATATAATATAAAAATTATATAATATATTTTATCATTAGAAATATTTCATAAATTAAAATTATTTTCTAATATTTTTATATTATTATTATTTTTTTAATTTTGGCGGGGGTAAATTTTTTTTTTCCACAAAGAAAAAGTGTATTAACTACTAATAAAGATGACTATGATAGTCCTGATACAAAATATCATTGAGCTCTGGAGGTCTGATTGAGGTCCAAATATTAAAGTCTTTCAGACATCGTGCTCGATTTGCAGCCCAATAGGCCGCTTCATTACAAACTCGCGAACAAAATGAAAAATTACAATTCTTAAAGTCCCGCGCAAGGGACTGAATTTGAGCAACAAATTGATTCAACCTAGGAGGAACCTCACATTGACCTTGAATGGCTTGAATAACAGACTTAGAATCTGATTCGATTATGACATTATCAAATTTCTTGTGCGTGAACTGAATAGCTTGAAGGATAGCCAAAACTTCTGCACAAGCAGGAGAAAAACAAGTATCAAGATAGTAAGATGCAATATAAATACAATCTCCAAAATTATTTCTGATCACAAAAGCAGTCCCCGAAAATTGACTAGAGAAGGAGCCATCACAATTTAACTTAATAAAATTGTCCTCAAGGGGAGTCCATTTACAAGTATTGGTGTTAGAGATTAAATTGCCCTCGGGTGCTTGGGTTTTATTTAACCGAGAGGCAAACACAATAATTTTGAGCACGTTGCTAAGAGGGGAATGCCGCCTAACAAGATGCATCAATTCATTTCTAGTGTATTAGGTGAACCAACAAGTTATAGCAATAAGAACTCCAACAGAAACATCCATGGTCTTGTTATAAGGAATTTTAAGCCAACCACCATTATTGTTACACCCCGCCTAGGTTTATCCCTATATAAGGGACCTCACCTAGGAGAAGCGCAACTAGCAATAGAACAACAACATAATAGGTGGACTGAAATTTAAATTACAACCAGATTCCAAGGCAATTGTTCAACAATGTAATAAATAATGAAAGTTCAACAGTCCATATGAACAAAGGAATTCCAAAGTCTAGCCAAAGAGTCTAAACAGTCCAAAGTGGATAGAGTGAACAGTTCAACTAGTAAAATAGGAAACTAAATATTGTGCGGAAGACGTCTCCTCCTCCAAAACTCTAGCTACCTCATAAGGAAATGCCGTCATACCTGAGGATCTGAGGCAAAAATAACAAACATCAGTAGAAGGCTGAGTAGGATTGCAACAAGATGCTATGATGCCATGAATACAACGAAAGATATTGTTCAATGATTCATTTAATGCATCTACACCAAACAACTATGTCAACTAGGTCAACTATTATCTACATGAATATATAGTCATAAACTCAATCAAGAGCGTAGTGGACATTGAGTTTCCCCCGCACTCTCGCACCCCGAGAGTGGCCCCTCAAGCCCGCTCTAGCTAGAGATGCGACTATCCAAAAATGGTAGTCCGTCGACGTCTAACACCTCGACGCCGCACACGCACCCTGTGTGGTAAATAGGTGATTGCCGGTGTCACTTGCCCTACACCTTGGGCAATATATCAATAGTGTCTAGGGCTATCGCCCAATAGTAGGTCAACTATGCATCATGTCAACAACTACTCTACTACAACTCAACTAGTATAATGCTAGTAGTCATGTCATCATGTATGAATTAAATATATAAACAACAGTATAAGACATGCAACGTCTATACTAGCATTCTCAACTAATATGCATATAAAAATATCATGCTGGCAACAAGTATCAACAAAATATGCATAAATAGTTTCAACAGCAGTAGATATCAATTTTCAACGGAATAGAACAACAAGATATATTTCGACATAGGGTAACAACCGATCTAGGATGAGATTCACCTTGACAACAACTACAACAACAGAACAACTCGGGTAGGAACCACAAAAACAAATAAAATAATATTTTTTGACTCGGCACGCAAAACGAGGCAATAAACACTCACTATTTTCAACATCTGAAAGCCAAACAGCGAAACTGACCCCACCAATGAATCCGAGTGTCGAGTAGGTACAAATTCATATATAATACGACTATTTTGGATCAATTATAAGGCCTCAAAATAATATTTAGGGTAAATATCAAAATACCTTAAATACTAATTAATAAGCCACTGCTATAAAAGATTAACACAGTGCTACAACTCCATTATCACTGTTACGATCCTAGTGTTATTAACAGCAGCTTATCACATCCCACATCAACCCGTAACAGTGCTATCTAGTCAAATGGTCAACTATACAAATAATAATGTTATACTCTATGCAACATTGATACAAAAGTTTAACACCGACATATAGTCTACCCCTTCATCTTCCGCCTTTCCCCATTTCCGCCGCGGCCAAGAACCGAGCGGGCGACAAACTAGACGGTGCGATTGCCGATCGGTGAGGGTGATTTGCCGATCGACGCCTCCGACTATCGTCGTCGCCACTGCGGATGAACGTCGACAAAGCATCAGGGGTGGCGTCCTCCAATCTGGGTTCACCAGCGCCGACTACGGCTTGCTGTCGCCGCCACCCACTACGCTTGACCAGGTGGGCCCTCACCGGAACCCTCGCCCTTCGACGACAACTCGCCGGTGCAATCGATCGATCGACGACGACTCCAAATAGCATGCCGATCTCAAGGCACTCGATCGGCAGGACGCCACTGCTCTGCCAAGAGCCACGCTCGACAGCGACACAAGCTGCGACTCGGCCCGTCGGCCCCTGTCTAGCGGCGGCTGCGATTGGCAACGGCCGAGCACTGCCAGATCACCGGACAAAAGAAATCTCACCTTGACGCTCCTGACAACGACAATCGGAGCTCCTCCCGACTGCCACCTTGCCGACGATTAAAATTGCCGATGAGGAATTCAATGACGAGAAAACACGAACGGAAAACACAATACATGATCGCATAAAATCTTACAACATCGCGAAAATCGTGGATCGACGACAAAATCAATCCTAGAATCTCATCCACGCAATCGGTGATTACCCTATACAGAAAGGAAGGAATAGGAGGAGAATCCTACCTGATAACTCCTCCGAACTCCGATTCACCGGAGTCTTCTACTACCGCCGCTTCACGATCCTCCGCCGGCTGCCGTTGCTACAGGGTTCGAGAGAGAGAAAAGAATTAGAGAGGGGATTAGGGCTAATTAAATAGGATTAGCACTTTTGCAAAAAGGCCTCTCCATGAAAAATATTTACAATGAGGTCCTCCATTTTCAGGTTATAACAATTATGCCAAGAAAGCCAATTATTCAAAGGAATATCTGTCCGAGATTGCAAAAGATACCAAACAGAAGTAGCAAATGAGCAAGAGAAGAAAATATGATTAATAGTTTCGGGAATTGAATCCTCATTACACAAGGGGCAAGTGAAAGAGGTAATTAAACCAAGATGGCTTAAATAGGATCTAGTAGGTAACCTACCATGAAGCATTTTCCAAGGAAAATTAAGAATTTTCGAAGGTAGTTTACGATTCCATAAGCTAGACCAAGGATGGAGTCATCGCACTAAAGCCTTGCTGATTACAATTTCTAAGAAAGGAATAAGCACTACTTGTAGTACTAGCCCCATTAGCATCCATTTCCCAAACCCAAGCATCATCATTGGGTGGGAAAGACAACCAGAATTGCTTAATGGACTCCCACAGAGAATCATTAAAGTACACCAAACCGCAAGCATCATTCTAATCATTATTCAAAATCAAACAATCAACAGAGGAGCTAGATAAGTCCAAATTCATATTAATAAAGGTAGGCTTAAGGCCCAAGGGAATATCATCACACCAACAATTATTTAATATACTTGTATTAGAACCAGAACTAACAAGTCTTTTAAAACCAAATCTAAGGTGCTTAAAAGCATTAACAAAAAGCTTCCAAGCAGAAGCGCGGTTCTTAAGCATCATGACAGAAGCTTGAGAAACAATAGGGTATTTACTTCTAACCAATTTAACCCAAATAGTATTAGCATTATCAAGGTAAGAAGCAATTCTCCTAAGTTGTAAAGATTTAATTTTAAAGTAGAGATCATCAACACCTAATCCACCTAAATGCTTAGGAAGAGTAATAGTATCCCAATTGATTAAGTGCAAACCTCCACCATCCTTATTATTGGACCAATTAAATTGCTTAATAAGAGAATTAATCTTCTCAACAGTTTTTTTTGACATCCAGGAAACAACATAATTGTGTAAAGGCACAGTACTAAGAACAGAATTAACTAAGACCATGCGGCCAGCTTGAGATATGAATCTGTTTTGCCACGAACCAATTTTACTTTTAATATTATCAATAATAAAATCATGAGAATGAGCAGGAGCCCTTCTAGGGGCAATAATAGAAAAAATGGAAAATGACCACTCTTCATATTAAGAATAGAAAAAATCTTTTGTTTAATACAATGAGATGCATGCTTGGGAAAAAAACCTCAAACTTATTAAAATTAATAGCTTGACCAGTTAAAGACTCATAAGTATCAAGAATATTTTTCATATTATTCGAACTACTATCAGTAGCTCTAAAAACCAAAAGAATATCATCAGCATACATTAAATGAGACAACTGAAAATTCTTAATTCTAAAAAGAATGATTTTCTTCTTAGAAATAGCAGTATTTAGAAGATTTGTGAAAGTTTGAGCAACCAAGATATATAAATAGGGGGACAGAGGGTCCCCCTGTCTAACACCTTTGCTATAAGAAAAAAAAAAAGAGATATTTCCATTCACCAAGCATGCAAATGAAGGAGAAGAAACACAAGCCTGAATCAAATCAATAAAAATAGGAGGAAAATTAGCTAAATTCATCACTTTGAAAATGACATTCCAAGAAAGTTTATCAAAAGCTTTATCTAAGTCTAATTTAACCAAAATGTAAGGCTTACTACTTCTAGAGGCATAAATAGAATGAGCAACCTCTTGCACAATCATAATATTGTCCTGAATATTTCTACCTTTCAAAAAAGTAATTTGTTTAGAAGAAATTAAAGAAGGAAGAAGATGATTCATTCTATTAGCTAATAGCTTAGCAAGAATCTCCTATATATAGGATAGGTTACACAAGGAGATAGGCCCAAAGTCCTTCACTGTTCTAGGATTCTTAACTTTAGGAATAAAAGTAATTAAAGTTTGCATCCAATCATGAGGGATAAAAGCACTGGTATGAAAATTTCTGATACATTCAATAAAGGAATTGGAAATAGAAGATCAATAAGCTTTAAAGAATTCAGCAGTAAAATCATCCAAACTTGAGCTTTTGCCATTCGGAAGCTGCTTAACTACTTGCCAAATTTCATCATAAGAGAAAGGACAAGTAAGGCGGTTCCAATCACTAGAAGACAATTGAGTAAAAATAGGCCATTGATAAGTATTAGAAGTACTAGCAGAAGAAGGAGACCACAAAGTAGTGTAATGATTAACAAAAACATCAAGAATTTCAATTTCATTCAAAATAATTTGATCATATTGGTTAATAATAGAAATGATAATATTGGCTCTTCTTCTAGAAGTAACAACCCTATGAAAATAAGTTGTGTTCTTATCTCTATCATCAAGCCATTTGACCTTGGCCTTGGACCACCATTTAACAGAAATCTATCTTTGAATAGCAACAGCTTTATTATAAATAGCTCTCAAGGCAAGCTCTTGATAGTCAAATAGAGAATGAGAGGACTCAATGACCTCTAAATGAGAAATTTGATTATTCACAGAAGTAATATTGTGCTCAAGCCTACCAAGAATATTCCTATTCCACTCAGCAAGCCTAAATCTAGTTTGCTTTAGGAGTAAGGAGAACTTGGTAAAAGGATTCATGAAAGGATCAACAAAAATCTTAGACCAAGTATCAGAAACAATGACATAAGACTCGGGATAATCTAGCCAAAAAATTTGAAACTTAAAATTTCTATTCTTGATTTTAGAAGGAAAAATATTTAAGTCAATCAAAAGAGGACAGTGATCTGAACCAGTTCTACTAAGATGCTTGACAATAGTTTTACCAAAAAAATGAAGTCATGCAGCATTAGCTAAAGCCCTATCTAGTCTAATTAAAATTCTCCTAGTGAGCCTCCTATTACACCAGGTATAGTTAGGACTAGAAAAATTTAAATCTATCAATCCAGAATTATAAACAAAATTTCTGAAATCCCTAACAGACTTGTTAACATAAAAAGGAAGCCCACCAAATTTATCAACATAATTAAGGATAGCATTAAAGTCTCCCATAATAATCCAAGGGTATGTTAAAAAATCAAAACTATTCAAAGAGGACCATAAATCAGCTCTAACATTAGGGTCAGTACTAGCATAAATGTTAGAAAAAAGAAAAGGCTTGGCTTTATCTATATGAATAAGAACATGCATAATTTGAGGGTGGGTAGAAAGCACCTGGCAATGAGCAACAGAAGTGTCCCATGCAAAAATAAGGCCTACGGAAGCCCCAGAGGAAGTGACTGAGTGACCAGTCCAATTACTTCCGAGATGGCTAATGAAAGATTGAGCATCCTGCAACCCTAAATGCGATTCTTGGATCGAGAGAATAGCAGGGGAGTACATCAGAAGTAAAAAAAGACAACCTATCTTTGATGGAGCGCTTAAACGCCCCCCCTTACATTCCATCTAATTATTTTCATAATAAAAACTAAAATAAGGAATTAGGATAACTTCCCTGAAGGTAGGGATGAAGTATCCATCGCAGAAGCAGAAGTCGATTCGATCACAGGCTCCGCACGTCTCCGTTTGTTGATCAAGGAGCCATCAATAAGAAGGAGAAGAGGAGCAAACCTAGTTTGACCCAGTCGGGGGTCCTTCTTTGCCTGGGGTCGAAACACTTTAGGAGGAGCAAGTTCCAGCGGGGCCGCAGAGAAGACCACCGCCAACTCCTCGGTCATCTTCTCAAAGGAACGAGAAACAGGGGCTAAAATATCATCTTGGAGCACGGCTTCCATCGGAGCAGCATCAGAAGGCGAAATGGAGGGAGACCAAAAAGTCGGCACATAGTGGGGATTAGGGGAAAACATTTTAGGGTTTGTGTCTTCATGCGGCTTAAATTTGCCACCTAACGGATCTTGAGTAAGTGAATGTGGAGTCGGAGCTAGGCGAGCGGAGGTGGATGAAGATGTTGGTGAAATGGTCACACTTGAGGGGGGGTGAATAGTGTGTTTACTAATATTTTTGTCTAAATCTGGTTTTAATCATTTCTTTGGTTACTTAGGCAAATTACAAGATGAGTAGCAAGCAGAAGCAAAGTAAATGCGATAATGAAATAAACACAAGTAGAATCAATGCAGACATAATTATTTATAGTGGTTCGGCCCCAATACCTAGTCAACTACCTAAGCACCCCGCTTAGGGTTTCTAAACTAAACTTTACTAGATTAATATTGTTTTCCTTACAATGAGGACTTTGACCTGAAGAGTCTCGCTCTCAACCTAAGGCACTTTCACACTCGAAAGTCTCCGCCTTCTTACCGAGAGCACTCTTCCACCTCAACCTAAGGGACAACTCAACTAATCCTAGTAAACTAAGTTTACACCGGTGGAATTAAGCCTCAAACACAAAGGCAATCACCCAATTTCAAGACCTAACAACCTAGATCTTCACAAGCTCAAATCCAATGAAATAAACAAGAAAATATACAAGTAATGGAGCAAAAATACAACAACACAAATACTTAGCTCCAACACAATGAATCCTAGCTCCTCTTGATGCATTGATGATGAATCAAATCAAGTTTGAAGGCAAACTCAAGGAATGAGAGATCAAACTAGGATTTCTCCAAGTAATGGCTCAATGAAAGCTTGGAAATGATCAAGGATGGCTCAATGAAGTGTAGGAGTGATCAAAAGTGTGAAAGGAAGGCTTAGGCTTAGGTATTTATAGAGCCAAGAAAAAAAACTCGGGTGAAGCAGCGCTCAACGGCAAGAAATCCAGCCGTTTCCTCTGTTGTCCGGTCGACCGAAGTAGCCACTGCCAATTTTTGGCACACTTCGGTCGACTGAATTGGCTACTGCTAATTTTTAACATCATTCGATCGATCGAACTTGGACTGGGCAATTTGGTTAGGCTTTGTTTGTTCGTTTTCTAGTTTCGTCTTCGCTAAGTCTATTTATATAACATTTATTAACTTTAAAACATAAATGTTATATAAGGATTACCCCCCATTTGGATTCAATAAAAGTATCTAAAAAATTAAAATCCTTAAGAATCAAAATCTAGTTTTTGGGGTCTAGTACAAATTTTCGAAAAACGAAAATTTCCTAATTTCTTGGGTCAAATATGGGTAGGCTAAAGGCTTCCAAAAAATCCTTTAAAATACCTCGTTATCTAGTTTTAACCCAAGGAACAATTACCGCTATTTTTTATGTTAGAAAAATATCTAGGTCATATAGCCCTCCAAGGAGCTCCCTAGGCTTAGTGAGTTTTAGGGCGGTTTTTGGGGTTTCATGATTTGGGATTCGGGAATGGTTTTTTGGGTTCTTATGCATCATCATGAGGATTTACAACATAAACTAGACACCCTAATCCTAGACTCTATCTTTCCGACGAATCCGAGCGCGTCGACCAACGTCCTTCTGATTTCCCGATTTCTTCAATATTTCCAATCGAGGACGTCGTGCGCTAACCGATATGGAATCAGAAAGAAACTCTTCATGAAATCATTAGTTCCATGTTTGTTATCATCAAAACCGAGATTAAGACCAAAGTTGAAAACCTTAAGCCAACTGAAGAAAACACATTGAAAACGTAATCAGGCTGACCACCAGAAAGCTGGTTCGATCGAACCGAGATTTCCCTTCGGCTACGATCAGGACAATCAAGATTGAGGGCATCCTTGCCTGGGTTACTGAGTTCATCCACCTGCTCATCAGCGGCATCCACATCAGCCGCACGGGTATCCCCTATGGGCGGGCGGTGAGGCCGATGGCAGCGGACTTGAACCCAGGGACCGCAAGCCGATTCCTTCAATCCATCCGAGTCCGAGGCAGTAGCTGATTTATTCGAAGGCAACGAAACATCAAGAGAAGTAGAAGCAGAATCTAATTGATAAATTTTCTAAGAATTTGTACAACGAGAATCAGAATGACCAATCAAACCACAGCGGAAGCAAATCTCGAGAAGATTTTCATACGACATAGGTTGAAAAACCTCAATACCGTCAAAATTCACAAAAACACCATGACGAACAGGCACAGAGAGATCCACCTCAATACAAACCTGAATATATTTACCACACTCGAAAAAGAACGATCTATGATCAATCCGAAGCACACGACGAAGAGAGGCGTCAATTAAAGCGATCAATTGCTCATTCCATAATTCTAAAGGAAGCCCATGTAATCGGACCCAGAACGCAGCAGAAGAGATTTTTTCTTGCCATAGCCGAAACATGGGTTTCTAGGGAATCAACTGAAGGAGATTACCCCAAAAGGACCAAGGTCCATTGGTAAGAACATCGGTAGCTTGGGAAATATAATCAAAACGAAAAAAAAAAAAAACATCGTCTAAATCCAAGATCGACTTGAGACCACAAGAAAACTATAAAGATTCAGCCCAGGTACGAAGAACATTAACAGGAGGAACACACCCGATAAATTTTCCAATAAGACTGGAGTGCCATGGTTCACTCCACTGATTTAATTGGGATTTTTGAAAAGAAACCCTACCAGTAGGGTTGGTCTTAATCTTTTGAAAAAAAGATGTTTCAGAAGGAGAGGAATTCACACCACGAAGAATCTAAGACCAAGAAAGGTTAGCAAAGGTAAGATTCGATATCTTAGCAGCAGAATCGCTCCCCGAAGTAGCCACCGACGAGAACGAATTAGGGCGCAATCCAGAAGGCGGACCAACATTAGCCTTGGAAGAGGATCCCGGAGGATGCTTAGACCCATGAGGAATCGGCGATGCCCTAGGAGACTGGCAGGAGAGCGGTGGATCAAGGGGATCCGGCAGAGGGCAAGCCCTTGAAGGGGCGAAAGATTTGCCCTAGGCAGAGCGGAGCGCACACTCACCATTTTTTTTAATTATGGCGGGGGTAAATGAATATCCAAAATATTGAATGTTCTAGTGCAAGTTAATGAAGAGTTTTGAGAGTGTATTACTAATACTGTTTATGACAATTTATAGAGTACTATTTTTAGTGCAGATATTAGTTAATAATTTTTTTAAACACTATATAATATTATTATAATACTATATAGAAGGCTGATACATGATAACAAACGGACCTAAAAGGGTTAACATGTATATTGTTGACACATAAGTTTGAAGCACCCATTTCGACCGCCCGCACTATTTGTAGCTGAGCGGCAAATTTAGATGCCTTTGCCCGCCCAGCTCGTGGAAGATCCCATCAATTCCCTGATTCAAAGATGCCCCGACATGCGAACTCTCCGTCAAATCCACGCTCACTTTCTCAAATCCCCCCTCAGCTCATCGCTCTACGCCCTATCCAAGATCCTCGCCTTCTCCGCCCTCTCCGCCGCCGGCGACATCGCCTACGCCCGTCGCCTGTTCGCTCAAATTCCTAACCCAAATGTCTTCTCCTGGAACTCCATGATCAGGGGTTGCTCGCTCGTCTCGGAGCCCTCCAAAGAGCCGATTTTCCTATACAAGCAAATGCTCCGAAGTGGCTTCGCCTACCCCAATAGTTTCACCTTGGCGTTTGTTCTGAAGGGGTGCTCGATCATTTCGGCCTTCTTCGAAGGAATCCAGGTTCACTGTCATGCATTCAAGTACGGCCTCGACTCGAGCCCCTTTGTCCAAACGGGGCTTCTGAACTTCTACGCCAAGTGCGAAGAGATCGCTTCCGCAAGGTCGGTGTTCGCCGAAATTCCTGACAAGAATTTGGTTGTGTGGAGTGTGATCATTGGTGGATGTGCGAGAGTTGGATTGGTGAATGAGGCGTTGGAGCTGTTTCGGGAGATGCAGGAATTCGGGGTTGCTCCCGATGAAATCACAATGGTGAGCGTCATCTCGGCGTGTGCAAAGGCAGGCGCGTTGGATCTGGGGCGGTGGCTTCATGCGTTCATTGATAGGAAAGGAATTCAACTTGATCTTAAGCTCAGCACTGCATTGATCGATATGTATGCTAAATGCGGGATGATAGAGAAGGCACGAGAACTGTTTGATAAAATGGAGGTGAGGGACACAATGGCCTGGAGTTCTATGATCGTTGGTCTTGCAATTCATGGCCATGTCAAGGATGCTCTGGAACTCTTCAAAGCAATGCTAGATTCCCAGGTGAAGCCTAATCATGTGACCTTCATTGGCGTTCTATCAGCTTGTGCACACAGTGGATTGGTAAAGGATGGCCGTCGGTACTGGTCCACCATGAAGAAATTAGGCATTGAACCATTGATGGAGCACTATGGCTGCATGATTGATCTACTGTGCAGAGCTGGACTTTTGGATGAAGCATACTCATTTATAAATGACATGCCCATTGTGCCGAATTCTGTAATTTGGAGAACTCTCCTAGTAGGATGCAAAAACAATAGGTCTTTCAATGAGGTAGAAAATGCAGCAGAGCAGCTTCTTCAATTGGAGCCACTCAATGCAGAGAACTATGTTCTTCTCTCAAACTTGTATGCGTCTAGATGTCAATGGGAGAAGGTGAGCTACATGAGGAAGAAGATGAAGGACCATGGGGTGAGGGTGATTCCAGGTTGTAGTTCTACTGAGATCGATGGTTTTGTGCATGAATTCACAGTCGCTGATGATACTCATCCTGAGATTGAGAAGATCAGAGAGGTACTGCGAGATATTGCTGAGCGGGTGCGACGTGCAGGTCATGAGCCATGGACATCTGCAGTGCTTCATGATGTGGTTGAGGAGGAGAAAGAGAGTGCTCTCTGTGAGCACAGTGAGAGGTTAGCCATTGCCTATGGCTTGTTGAAGACTAAGGCTCCAGTTGCCATCAGGGTGGTGAAGAACCTGAGGGTATGTGGGGATTGCCATGAGGTGACAAAGGTTATAAGCAGGGTATATGGTAGAGAAATCATTGTGAGGGATCGTGTCCGCTTCCATCGATTTGTTAATGGAACTTGTTCCTGCAATGACTTTTGGTGATTGCTGATTCAAGTCTCGTGATAATCGATTGTCGGTAAGGTTTGATCTTAATTTGTCAATTTGTCTTAATTTATTATATATATATGAGTGTGTGTGTGTATCTCTTTTGTTGGAGGATTGGAGAAGAGGATAAAGGGTAGGGAACTACGGTAGGAAACTGGAGGAGAGGCAAAATAGCAAAAACTAGTTACCTTCAGAATTGGGGAATTTGGTGGGGAGGGGATGTCTCATTCAAATTTTCGTGATATTTGAATAATTTTACCCATTGTTATATACAACCAAACAAAAAATACTCCATTTCTTCCAAACTACCTCCTCTTCACTCCCCTCTTTGAACTAAACAGAACATAAGTGAAATTACAGAGTAATGTTTGCAAATAAATTGGTTGTAATTGATCTTTCGGGTGTTTTACTGTCTGTGTCGTAAGTGGCTAACTAGCTACAAAGTCACTTGCAGGCAAGGCTTGAAAGTTGTAAATGCACTTGTAATTTGAAATACAAAGGTTAAGTAAAATAGATTAGTTACATTGAAAAATAACCAACATGCAGAAAGTGTAAATTACCTGGTGAAGTAGTGTAGAGACACATGCTACATTGAAAACTGATGAAGATGCATCCAAATAGATTAGTTAGTTGAGAAAAAAGTCCTTGATCTTGTATGATCAGGTCAAATCAATAATTTGTTAGTTCAGAAAAAAGTTACTGACATGTTACATTCAATAGTTAATACTTGAAATCTATTTTTTTTTTTAATATATTCTTTTATCAAACAATTTTTACATCTATTTGCACTCTGCAATTTTCAATACAATATTGATGTGCTTAACCCACAAGCTACCTATTCATATACCACCCATATATTAGCCATGGCTGTTAGGCTAAATTTTCTCGATTCGCTCTTTTGACATTTAAAGAAGTAACTATCTTTAGTAGTTTTTTCTTCAGCAAAAAAAATATCTTTATGATCTTTTGGGTAGAGTGTCCAAAAGGCTCGTTTTGTGTTTACTAACAGTCTAATAGTCTGTGTCAAGCGTTTATGTAATTTGTTCCTTTTGCATATTGTTGATTGGTTTGTGTAATAATTTCACTTTCTTCTATATTCACTTTTTTCATCGGTTTTAGAGTGATATATTTGCCTTAGGAATTTACTATTTTGTCTTTTACCTCTTTTAAATCCCTATGCGCTTTCCGCATTTGTTTAGCATTTCTAAATTATATTCTAATCGTGAACTGGCATTTGCTTTCATGAAGATTCTTGTATGCTCCTCAATAGATAGACCTTTTTTTTTCATGTTGAATGTAAATTTTGTTTGTCTGCACATTTCTTATCTTGCTTATTGTCTGTAGAGGTCACTATATTTCTATCATAAGAAATCACACTTAAAATTGGGTGGGTTCCAAATGTAATTTTTGTACATAAGGAAGGAAGAATAGAGGTTGTGCATTTGGCTTATGGAGTTGAGGTCAACAGAAAATTGGAGAATAGTAAAAAAGGAATCTGATATAAAACATGCTATAGTATGCCTTGCTTGGGTTTTATATCTAATATTTTTAACAAAATTCATGTAATTTTTGTTTCATGTATTGGTCACATAATATATTGTACTTGTAAAATACCTGCTATAATATGAATGCTCTACTTCTACATAAGGTTTTCAGCTGGATGCTCTACTTCTTATATTTGTTCATAATTCATAAGAAGTGCTTACAGTAGTCCAACAACTTGCAATGCTTGACGATTTATGATGCTTGGCATTCTAATAATGATGAGGATGTCTTACATATACTATTATTGGTTTGGTTGTTAAGTTAGTCAATTTTTTAGTATTTGAATTTGTGTTGACTAGCCACAAAATTGTTATTTTTTTTTGGTAATCTTCATTATAGTTTGAAGCATGGATTTAAATGTTGTACCGTACAGGGGCGGTATGCTTGGTACCTATTGGTTTTGGAGAAATCGATATCGATATTTGCTCGGTACATGCATTATACCATTCATACCAGTTGTACCTGGCGTCACATGCATTGTATCGGCGTGACATGCATTGTATCCGGTGCAAATACTTTTTGGTTAATTGATGTATTTAGCCCAAATTATAACCCTTTTCACAAATTTAGTTCATTCTTTTATTTGTATTAATTATATCTCAAACTATCGAATTGATATCAATTCTAGCCCGATGTCAGATGTCCGTCAATGTCATCGTTAGTTGTTGATGTGGCATCTGATTCAGCATATTAAAAATAATATTTTATTAATTTTGTTATCACGTCAGTATTTAATTATTTATATTTTTAAATAAAAAAAATATTTTTAACTTACAGCTCTAATCCACGTCATCAATTAAAATATATTTTTTTTAGAAAAAAACCCCTTCTCCCCCGTGAATCCCCATCTCCTTCTCCCTGTGAATCCCCATTGATTAAACCACCAAGCCAAATTGATGGCCCTTTCTCTCCTCCTTCCCCTCTTGGCTGCTCCCCTCACCTTCACCGTTGTCCTCACCTTCCTCGTCCGCCCGCGCGGCGCGCGCATCCTCGTCAAGGGCTGCCATGTCTTCATCTCGGGCGGATCCAGCGGCATCGACCTCGCCCGTCAAGTCGCCGCCAAGGGTGCCCACGTCTCCATCCTCGCCCGCAGCGCCGCACGTCTCCAGGAAGTTCGCGACTCCATCCGCCTAGCCACCGGCGCGGACGTGGCCGTATTCAGCGCCGACATCCAGGACGCGGACGTCGTCGCCAAGGCAGTGGAGGCGGCCGGCGTGGTCGACGTGCTGGTGTGCAACCACGGGGTGTTCAAACCGCAAGAGCTGGAGGAGGTGCGGCTCATGGTGGAGGTGAACGTGATGGACGCCTTCCACCTCATCAATGCTGCGCTGCCGTCCATGAAACAGAGGACCAAGGCCACGAGCCTCCCTGCTTCCATCGGACTGGTGGAGCATGGACGTACGCCTGCATGTACGCGGCGTAGAGCTTCTGGTTCGTGCAAGAGCTTCTGGTTTGTGCAAGAGCTTACAATCGAGGATCAAGAAGGGACACTGTGGTGGCATGCGCATAGCTCCTGGCTTAGAGCCACTGTCCATGGAGCTCTCATCGTCTATCCTAAATCGGGGCTCCTCCTATGATCCCTTCCCCAAGCCAGAGAGAGAATACCCAGTTGTTCTTGGTATTTACCAGCTATATTTCTCTTCTATATGTTCTATTCACCTTTTAGGAGCACAATATAGATAAGAAATAACTGGAAATAATTATGTGAAGTAAACATTTATCTTCTTCATAGTTATCTTACTTCTTAATGTTTGATTTGAAGGAAAATGACTCAGTATGTATATATATATTAAGAATACTATGATTTGTATGATAAAAGAAGAAATCATGATAGTTTCATTTTCTTTCAAAGGAAACAATGTCATAAATAATACCTTGTGGTAGTATATGTATGGGGCCTGGATGCATGTTAACATAAGCTTCTTTATTGGCATCTTGCATAACTTTATAATAACTCAGTTTGCTTCTGGTTCGTGCAAGAGCTTCTGCACCGCGTGCATGTAAGCGTGCATGCTCCACCAATCCGACGTTAACTGAGCACTTCCTGGTTCAGGAGCAAACAGAGTCTTCCAGCCCCGGGCGGGAGCACTGCTATGAGGCTAATCCGACGTTACCTAAGCATGAGCGAAAGAGGCTGTGCCGGGTGATGGACTGCCAGAACAAACGCCTTCCGCTGAGATCAAGAGATCGTACAACTCCACCAATCTCTGCACCAAATCCATATCGTACATCGTCTCGCTCTTGTGAAACAAAGGGATCAAGCGATCCAGCAGAGAGGCTTGCTCCAGCTGCATTCCCACTCTCTTCTCCAGCTTCGTCACCATCGCCAGCGCCACCTTCAGCATGTTCGCCAACCGCAGCAATCGGAGAAGGAAACTACAAGAGACGCAGTCCTTCTGTGGCGGAGAACGAACGCCTTTCGCTGCGCATGGTGGTGCAGGTGCTCTTCTTCGAGCAAGTGAAGATCAGCAACGCACCCAGCGCCTCCTGCGTCCGGACTGCCACCGCTAACGACGAAAGGAGAGGCAACATATTAGACAGAGTGCAACTAGTAGCGGCAAAACGGGATGGCCCACAGTTAACGGGCCGGGCTGGGCCGGCACGTTAAGGTTGCGGGCTAGCCCGGCCTGGCCTGCTAACTCTACAGGCCAGAAATTGGCGGCCCGGCCTGTAGAGTTAGCAGGCCAATGAGCACGTGGACATTCATACAGAGTTATTCCTAGAGTGAACAAATAATTTAAAATTTTAAATGCTCAATGAGCAGTTGAGCACATGAACACGATAAGCAATGAGCAATTGAGCATGACTGGGAAGTCTACTCTCCTCACACTCTCACGTTAATGAATTTAACCAAACACAATAGAAACACAATGAAATCAATTAACCAAACACAATGAATTTAATGTAAACACAATGAAATCAAACCAAACACAAGGCCGAGGAGAGCTTCTCCTAGGGCTCGAAGGTAGGGCGGATTGCGGAGGCAGGGCAAACTGCGGAGGAGAGTAGGGCGGAGTGGTGGACTGCGGAGAAGAGTCGAAGGTCGGAGCTGACGATGGAGGTACGAGGCAGAGCCGCAGTCCGTAGAGGAGAGCTTCTTCTAGGGCTCGGAGAGTCGGAGGTAGGGCGGACTGCAGAGGTCCAAGGAAAGCTCGGAGGTAGGGCGGACTGCGGAGGAGAGGGCGAGCTTCTCCTAGGTGAGTGCGAGAGAGGAGTGAGGCACTGCGGAGGTGAGTCTGCGAGTGATCGCGTCGCGTGACGGCGTGACTGCGTGAGAGGAGTGACTCGAGTGAGGCACTGAGGCGCGGCGGGCAAGTAATAAGGTATAAGATTTTTAATTTCTTGCGGGCCAAACGGGCCCACCCGGCACGATAAGAGCCGGCCCGCGTCGGCCCACAATAAATGTGGGCCGGGCCAGGCCGATAAGCTTATCGGGCTAAATTTTCTGGCCCGGCCCGCAGTTATCGTGCCGTGCCCATTTCTGCCGCCCCTAAGTGCAACCAGCAGGGGAGGTTAAAAATAGTATTTAAATAGCTGACGTGACATTGGAGGGTAAATTAAAAAAAAGTTTTTTTATTTTAAAAAAATAGGTAATTAAATGCTGATGTGGTAAAGTGATTAATAATTTTTTTTAATATGCTGAGTCAGATGCCACATCAGCACCTAACGGTGGCATTGACGGTCATCTGATGTCGGACTAGAATTGATATCAATTCGATAGTTTGCGCTATAATTGATACAGATAAAAGAATGAGCTAAATTTGTGAAAAAGATTATAGTTTGAACTAGATAAATTAACGAGAAAATGGCTAAATTTGCTCCTGGAGTATTGAAAAATGTGCAAATTTACCCCTCAACTATGGTTTTTATCAAAATTGTCCTCGACGTTACATAATTGAATCATTTTTGTCTTTCTCGTTTACAGAAAGTCCACATCAGCAAACGAAATCCCACGTGGCAAGTGCAGCTCGGCCACATAAGATGCCGATGGAAAATGACATGTGGCAATTATGTAGTGACAAGAGCAATTTTGGCCCAAAACATATTTAAAGGGGCAAATATGAATCTTTTTCAATACTTTAGGGACAAATTTGCACCATTTTTAATACTTCAGGGCAAATTTAATCATTTTTTCTTTTATATATTATTATCATTAATGTGATTCTAATTAACACTATAAGAATGATGTTGATATCATCTTTACCAAAATCAAGAAAATTTAAACTTGACAATTATACTTTGAATTGTAACTGAAGTGTTTACTCAAATATATGAACAGCTTTAGTCACTTATCATTGTAATAAGAAACCAACCAACATAGTAGGGGTTAGTTCAGGTCGGATGGGTCGAGATTTGGTATGTCTCGATCTCGTCCCAATTTTGAGTCGGGACACAAATATGTGCCTCAGTCTTAGTCCCGAATATGAAGCATCACAATTTTGTCCCGGTCTCGTCCCGATTTTGAATTGGGACGGGATTATCCCCGAACTTTCGGGTCGTGCCGTACCAGTTACTAATAATTAAATTTAATCAAGTTTTTATTTTAGTAATTAAGAAATATCTTTTTGAATATTATTTTTGTTTCATCTTTAAAATTTATATTTCTCAAAAAAATTACTGAAGTATTTGTTCAAATTCTAATATAGAAACCAAACTTGCAGAAATCGTGCAATGAACATAAAACACGTTGTTTGGGCATCATATATATTTTATTCAAGGGAAACAGGCAAAATTTGCCTCTAAAGTATTGAAAAATATGCAAATTTGCCCCTGAAATATTGAAAAAAGTGTAAATTTGCCCCTAAAGTATTGAAAAATATTTAGATTTACCCCCTTAAATATGTTTTGGGCCAAAATTGCTCTTGTCACTACATAAATTGCCACATGTCATTTTCCATCGTGACATCTTATGTGGTCGAGCTGCACTTGCCACGTGGGATTCCGTTTGCCGACGTGGACTTCCGTTAATGAGAATAGTAAAAATAATTCAATTATGTAACGTCAATGATAATTTTGGTAAAAAAGATAGTTGAGGGATAAATTTGCATATTTTTCAATACTTCAAGTATAAATTTGATCCTTTTCCCTAGATTAATTAACCCGTACTTTTTACAAGTGGCAATCAAGGCCGAAAATGAAAGCTCATGCATGCACAGAGAGCTCTCACAAGAGGATCTCTAACTCTTGGAATTGTGGGCGCATGAAAGGGTTCCACCCGCACGGGCGCACGGCTGTATGATTATAGCTCGATCCAACCCGGCCCAGCCCAGCCCAATAGACTGCATAATGTGCGTAAAGTCCTACACTAATTTAAATTGCACCATTGTTTAAGGCTTAATCTGAATGTATTACTGAAGGAGGAATGACTGAGATTCTCATTTCCAACCTGTCTTGTCTCAACAACTTCTGATTTATAAAATTTAATATAAAAATAAATAGAAAATCAATTGGTATCGCACAATAATTAGCCAATCATTTTTATCGCCTGATCGCGCCAAAACACCAGGAATCTGACAGCCAATGGCCGCTTTTCGAGTTGGAGGAACTCGGACACGTGGAATGCACACGAGTCTCGCTCGGCTGGAATGCGTTGTCCGCTCCGGTTGGTATCACATATTAATATTGTGATCGCAAAGCCTACTAGAACAATGTGATAAAATGAACCGAGTCACTTCTCCAACGTGTCGTCATCTAATTGGTCAGCAGCTGGCCCAACAGGCTTGTTGCTGTAGTGGGAGACTCTTGATGTGTCTTTGAAAAATAAGCGGAGGTGGTGCTGACAGAGTTGGGAATCACTACTACGCTTTCTGACGCATTCTTGATTCTTTCTTAGCAGGAGATAATAATGTTTATATGCCAATACATTCCTTGCATGCATTAGTTTAAGCTCTAATTGACGTGACAATCATGCGACACAATTAACATTCTTATCCCAGGATTCTAATTCAATCAAATCTACTGCAAAATTATCTAATAATGTCGGCTATGGAATATTTCTTACAGCTTGGCCCATGAATATACAAGACAACAGCATGTATCAGGTGTTGCATATATAAATATTACATGCTGCATGAAATTATAATTCGATTTCTCCTTCAGTGCCTCTATATATAGAACCCACCAACCAATTTGCACCACAGCTACGAGTGAACAGCCTTTCCTCTCCTTCTTGCTTCTGATCTGAAAAGATTAAGGAAATGGAAGGCAGGGAGGAGGATGTGAGGGTTGGAGCAAACAAGTATGCAGAGAGACAACCCATAGGGACTGCAGCACAGAGCCGAGGAGGCAAGGACTACAAGGAGACACCCCCTGCCCCTCTGTTTGACTCAGGTGAGCTCAGGTCATGGTCCTTCTACAGAGCTGGCATTGCGGAGTTCGTGGCCACCTTCCTCTTTCTCTACATCAGCATCCTCACAGTCATGGGGGTGGTGAAGTCAGACAGCAAGTGCTCCACCGTCGGCATCCAGGGAATTGCCTGGGCCTTCGGAGGCATGATCTTTGCTCTCGTCTACTGCACTGCCGGCATCTCTGGTAAGTGGTAAACCTTCTTCGGCTCTCTGCAGCTGCATGCATGCATGACATCAACTTTAAGTTTCAAGAATCTTTATAATGCTGGTGTAGGTGGCCACATCAACCCTGCCGTCACATTTGGGCTATTCTTGGCAAGGAAGCTGTCCCTGACGAGGGCCATCTTCTACATGGTGATGCAGTGCCTGGGGGCGATCTGCGGCGCTGGCGTCGTGAAGGGATTCCAGAAGGGGGTTTACGAGGGCAACGGCGGAGGAGCCAACGTTGTGGCCGCGGGATACAGCAAAGGTGACGGCCTGGGCGCTGAGATCGTTGGCACCTTCATTCTTGTGTACACCGTCTTCTCTGCTACTGATGCCAAGAGGGTGGCGAGAGACTCCCATGTGCCTGTAAGCATAAATTTAGCTAAGCTTGTTGAACATTCTTCAATATATCTTGCCATTGAATTAATTGAGCTTAATGCATCTGATGCAGGTTCTTGCACCCTTGCCTATTGGATTTGCTGTATTCCTTGTTCACCTGGCCACCATCCCCATCACTGGCACTGGCATCAACCCTGCAAGGAGCCTTGGAGCAGCCATCATCTACAACAAAGGCCATGCTTGGGACGACCATGTGAGCATATGCAACTTTTGTGGAGAACATGTAGTGAGCTTTTTATTTTAGTTATATATATATCCACTAATACAATTTCAATATGTGGTGATTTGTCAGTGGATCTTCTGGGTGGGTCCCTTCGTCGGAGCTGCACTTGCTGCCTTCTACCACCAGGTGGTCATCAGAGCCATCCCATTCAAGAGCAGGACTTAAGGATGCAGTCATGGCTTATTTCCTGTTTTTATAATTTTTTATGTTTTGTGGTTTTTCTCTTACCCATATATCTGCTACATTGTTGTATTTGATTAAATTGTAATTTGTGTTGGGTCCGTGGATTAAATTGTTCAAATTGTCAACTTTAATACTTGATCAGGACGATTTATTGAAAATTTATGTTTATAATAATCTTGCTGTTAAGTGACTGTCAATCTTATTGTCAAACAAAAACGCAGGACAAACTGACTTGGCCATTTTTATTTAAGATGTCCATATGCTGGCATTGTCAAAATCTTCACTCAAAACCTGATTCATCCCCTCTAATTAGTAGGGGTTTTGAATTTTGATCGTAAGAACATGGGAGTTGGAATTCTCTTAATTCAGATCGAATGACTTATCAATTACACATATAAATCCACTAAATTTAAGAATATATACTAATCTACCATATGCAAGTGATCTGAATTCATAAGCATCTTTAAAAAGTGGTTTTTAATATTACAAGGGACAATGGCATCACTTAGAGCCTAATCTAAGTGAATTAACAAAATAATATCAAATAAAGTCAATTTACAAAATAACATCAAATAAAGTTTAAGGAATCATTTAGAGCCCAATCCACATATGATTGAATTAATACACTTCATTTTTTTGAAAAGAGAAGTCTTGTATTGTATTGATCATAAGAGATGAAGAATATAAGTATAAAGGATAGGTGGTACGAACTTACAAAATTTACAAAAAGCAATCAAGGGAGAAAAGGGAGGTTAGTCAAAAAGATGTACAAGGATGAAAAGAGATTCGCCCCTACTATGGTGAGCTCTTGGATGTTATTGAAACAACGATTATTCTTTTCAAATTAGATCTTTCCCTTCCATATCATCAACGCTAGGTATTTTCTTCGTTTTTGTGTGTTTTCTTCCATGAAGGTGTCGCACCATGGTTTATACTTGAATGAAAAAAGGGTCAGGTGACAAGCGTTGAGCATACACGACCACGTACCCTTGCTTGGTGAAGATGCACTGAATGAATAAGTGATCATGTGATTCATCATCGGAGGTGCATAGGACACATTTAGGATTCATGTGGATATTTCTTCCTTTTTTTGATAGAAAAGCAAGTGTATTAATTCATGAGATAGAATTGAATACAAAAGGGGGGAGGAGGAAAAAGAACAATAACTAAAGAGCCAAAATAGAAGTATAAGAGGGAAAGCTACATAATGTTAAAAGTAGAGCTGGCAAAATATGGTCCAGCCCGATAGCCTGAAAAAATATCGGGTTCGGGCCGGTTCTTACCGTGCTCAAGCCGTTATCGGGCTGGCCCGATAAGGCCCGAAAAATTATCGGGCCGGGCCGGGCTAGGCGGTGTAGGCCCGGCCCGGCCCGATAGCCCGATAAGGATTTGGGCATTATCGAGCTATCGGGCCCGAATCGGCCGATAGCCCGATACGGGTCCGATAACCCGATTATATTGGCACGATAAACCGTTTGAGCCCGAAATTTCAATTTTCATATTTGTGTTTTCGGGCTAACGGGCCGTGCCAGCCCGGCACGCTATTTTTTCGTGCCGAGCCGGGCCGACAACTTCGGGCCCGAATCGTTATCGGGCTAGGCCGCCCCGGCCCGATAAATCCGGCCCGGCACGATTTGCCAGGCCTAGTTAATAGAGCTAGAGAGGCTAAACAGCGAACTAATAAACTCGGGAACTCCCATCCTTGAATCTTGGAAGCATCTTCAATTTCTTTCCCCCCAGCTCCATATCAAGAGAATCCTGAACCTCTGTAGGTTATGTCTGGTTGGGTGATCCCAGCGATGATTGTCCGACGGCCATGGTCAATTGAAGAAAGGAATTTTCAGTAGAAGAAGCCATTGAGCTCAAGAATCCTAAGAATAACTGCACTGGCTAAAGAGTTTCTGGCTGAGAAAGGCAAAGAGCACAAGAAGTATCAATGGACATATATCCCCAACCAACTTATCACGGTTCAATAGTCATTTTCCAAGAGATGAGATCATCTCCCTCCATGTGGATATTTCTTCTAATAATTCTGTCTTTGGTCAGGAGTCTATTCTTGTTTCCGGTTGAAGATGTGGCTATATAAATCAATTACCAACTTTAAACAGTCAAATCTATTGGAAGTAATTTAATGATTTAATCTCATTGACTAGTTTCTATATATCAACATTTTCTTCTCTCTAAAGATCCAAAATGTAGTGTTTAACATACAATCTTAGTGGGAAGTTTTGATCGAGCATAAAAGGCATGATTATTAAGCGCAGTAGATATATTATTAATCTTAATTGTTCTTGGAGTGAAGAAGAAAGATTCTGGATTCCAAAACCCTGAGTCGTTCACAGGTAAAGCGAAACAAACAGAACTCAATCCCATTGGTTGAAGAAGATAATTAATTAACACAAAAGAACTAACTTTGATCTTGCGATAACTTCTGCTACGTACTGAAGCTTTTGGCTTCTTCCATCAACCCCATCGGACTCCCACCATGCCCGGCACTAAGCGCGACGGCGTCCCCGGCCGCCGACAACTCGCTCCGCGCCCGCGTCGCCATCCCAGAATCCTGCACTGCGTAGCCATCACCGCCGTCAGCCTCCTCGCCCTCGCGGGGGTCCTCATCCTCGTCTTCTGGCTCGTGGTCCGCCCCTCCCTGCTCCGCTACTCCGTCAACGGAGCCCACGTCCAGGGCTTCGACCTCTCCGGCAGCGCCCTCAAGGCCACCTTCAACCTCACCGTCGAAGCCCGCAACCCCAACCACAAGGTCGCGGTGTGCTACGACCAAGTCGAGGTGGCGGTCTGGTACGACGGCCAGCTGCTGGCGTCGGACGAGGCCGCGCCGTTCTACCAGCCCTCGCGGGACGTGCGGGTGCTCAAGGCCGATCCAGTGGCGCGGTCGACGCCGCTACTGGGCTCCGTGGCGGCGAGTCTGGAGCGGGACCGCTCGTCGAGGGGGATGGCGGTGGAGGTGAGGCTGAGGGCGGTTGTACGGTTCAAGCTGGGGCTGCTGAAGACCGACCGCTACGCGTTGCAGGCATATTGCTCGCCGGTGTTCCTCCGCTTCTCGCCCTTGCCGCGGGCGAAGTTTGAGAAGGTCGCTTGCGATGTTTACTTCTGACTGAGCACGGTGGATTCAATCCTAGTTGACTTATTTAATTTTACCATTTGTTCCATTTCATTTCTTAATTTGGAATCAAGCCTTGAGGATTTAATAGAAACTTTACCAAGCTTAATTAATAATTAGTAATAATAATGGTTATTTGCCTGTAACAGCTGGAGGAAAGTTGGGAATATATATTTATACTGTATTTTTTATTAAAAAATTAACTTCAATTTTACTTCTTAAATTTTAAATTTTGTTAATCTGACACACATTTTAAAATGGTATTAGTTTTATCATTAAATTTTTATTTTATTTCAGTTAAATACTTTTGCCTTTCAAAATATTCATTAAACTTAAAATTTTATTATTTTTCAATCACATATGAAATACTTTATTATTTCAGAAAAATATCAAAATCGGATTCTGGGAGAGAGAAATGTCCGTATCCGAATTTTTGGGTCAAAATTCCCAAAATTGAAACCTAGCGAATTAGATATCTATTTTACCCCTGAGCCAAAGGGTTAAAAATTTAAAAAATACATTTAATTTTTTTTTTGAATTATAAAATTATTATAGACTTTTGCCCAAAGTCTATGAAATTAAATTTAAAATTATATATATTTAATATATTTACATCATGTATATTAAATTTTAATATATCATGTCTATTAAAAATTATGAAATTATGATGTAAATTTTAATATACATGATGTAAATAAATAAATATATTTTACAAAATAATATCTTTAAAAATTATGATGCATGTCCCAATTATTAAATTTTAATATATATTTTTAAATTTTTGACCAAAGTCTATTAGAGATTTTGGCCCAGTGATAAAATGGATATCCAATCAATTAGATTTCGATTTTAAAAATTTTGATCTTCAAAATTCGGATTTGAAAATTTCTCTTTCCAAAATTTGATTTTGTAAAATTATTGTTATTATTTTGACATGAAAAAAAAGTAGATATTTATGTTCTTCAATATAAAAAAATATAAAATACTAAGAATTTGGCCGACAAGGAGGAGATCATGACGAATAAAATGGAAAAAAATAATAATTATTGGCACATGTAAAAAAATAAACATCTAGTTATTTTCATGACTAAACAACGAGTATTTGACACGTGACTAAAAAATCACATAATTTTAGACATGTTGAGCATTTTGAGTTGAAGGAATCAAATTATAGCATTTTGAGTTGAAACAAACCCTTTAATTTAATCATTCTACCTGATATTGATTGGGACATGATGCATGTTCGCAGCTTCGTCCAAAGTTCGATTAACCAATCTGTTCCTAATCAACATTACAATAATTGCAATCCGCTTAGCAGATATGTTTATAGAAAAGGACTTCAGATTCGCATACACCCACCGAAAACTTTCATCTCGTATGACGTGGTTTGCGGGGCCCGCGGATGCAGGCCCAGTTACTGTGAGAGAGTCACATCAAGTGGAGCAGAAACTTTACTACTTTAGTGCAGGAAATAAACTCTTCACCTAACAAACGTTGCGGGGCATCGCTACAACCAACCATCTTGCAATTCCAATCATCTACCGGGTCGCCAAATGACTCCACCACCTAGGGTTTCTCCGTTAACGGAATCATTGTAGAACTTTTGGCGAGATTTAGCGAGGGATCCGGAACAAATTCCATAGGCCGGGCCCCTCTCAAAATTCAATTCGGATCTTACCGTCCACTCTAGCGGGTCCCATATAACCCATGCCCGATAGCCCGTCCATTTCGGTGTTGGGCGGTCCGGTCTGAATAGAAATAGGCCGGTACTTGGATGGGATCCCAAGTTCCCAACGGCCGGAGCAAACGGCCCGTCTCGTGCGCCATCGCGTCGCTTAAGAAGCTACCAACTGGATCGGACGGAAGCTTTCATCGCCTTGAGACCTCCTCAACGAATAATTATAAATCTTAGCAATTAATTATTTAATTAATTATGGCGATAAAACGTTAGAAAGGAAATCGAGGGGAAGAAAGAGAGGAGGAAAGAGTGAGAAAAGAAAGAGTCGTCCTTTTCTTTCTCGTCTCGCATTCCCCCACCACTTCGAGAGCTGAGGCGATCGAGGGGAATCCATCTCTCTATTTTCTATCGAAAGGTTCCTCTACTTTTCGATCGAGTAGAGAGCAACTGGATGCGATCTTGAGTCGGAGGATTCAAGAACTTGGAGGAGATGTTCAAGTTGCATCGACACAGGTCCGACAAGTTCGGTGACAAGATCGAGTTCAAGCTCTCCAATCTGCAGGCTATCAAGGTCCCGTTTTTGTTCATCTGTTTACCTTTTCGATTTGGCTAGAGTTTTGCTTTTTCTCGATGTTTCATTTGTTCGAAGTAGTCGCCGGAGTTGGGAAGTGCCTTCAATATACGATCTCGATCTTCGCAATCTCATCAGTAGTTCTTGTAATTCGAATACCCTTGTGATTACTGATGGGATGATTTACTAGAGATGGTGCGCGATTGTTCTTGAGCTGTCGGTTGGGAGAGTTTTGATTAAATTTTGATATAAAATTAAACTAAACAAAACCACTAGCATTCCAGGCTTCCAGCATGTGGCCATGAACTATTAATTTGACTTCCTTGCCACACTTTATTATACAGCTGTTTTTGCTTTTGAAAGTTCTGACTTCTCTTGGCAACCTATTCTTACAAACCAAGCAACATGAGAAAATGCGTCAGCACATTTCACATTTTTTAATGGAATATGAATAAGTTTTGAGATTGAAAATTCTGTTCGACATGTATGACCTTTATTGGTAGAAAAATACCAATGTCTTTGCTTAAAGCTACTTGGAGAAATCTTCTGGAATTAATTATGGAATCTCTCTCACTTGGATGTGGAAGTTGTGCACAATAACTGGTTCTACTGCTAAGGATGCTCCATGCACTACTCCCTTTGTCATGCTTATTTTTCCAATTGGTATAAGTTTCCACATTTTTTATGGAAAACTATCTAGGTCCTGTCTCCTATGTAACATTACCCATGTTAAAACATAAGGTAACAAGGACCTATTGTAAAGTAAATGGTTAAGGAACTTCATTGTGGAGCAGTTGCAGTATTAAACTAGACTATCATGTTCTTATTTATGTGAACTAGGGTTGTCAAGATCGTTAGCAGGATCCTACGATCCTACACCATGCTAGCGATCCCGATCTCACCAAAAGATCGGAAAATGTGGGATCGGTCCGGGATCGCTAGCAGGATCGTAGGATCGGTAGGATCGTATATAGCCAACCGATCCTATACCAGTACTTTTTCAGCCATGAATTAAACAAATTTGGGTCAAAGCCTAGCCCACTCTGCAGTCAACTGCGGGTTTGAAATCAATCTGAGACCTGCCTGATCCAATACCTGCCCGATTTTGACATTTCCATGTTTGAAACCCTTCAATTCGTTGTTTACTCACACGATTCCTCACACTCGTGAGTCACCGTCACCGCTCTCAAATTGACTCCTCAGTTCCATACTTTTGGCGTTCCTCACTTCCTCGATTTCTCCCTTTATCTTCATAGAAAAATTCATAGAAAAATATACATTTATGGTATAGATAATATTTTTTTAATTATTGGTGGGATCTTACGATCCTCGATCCGATCCTACTATCCTCGATTCTACGGGAGCCTTACGATCTTGCGTAGGAAAGCGATCTTGACCTAGTTCATTTTTATTCTTATTTTCCTTTTCTCCTTCATTACACCTGTTAGCATAGTATTTCTAACTTAATCATCTGTAATCTTATTATAAATTTTAATTATACACTCAAAACATGCATCAGTGAGCAAGTTATGATATTGCCATCATTAACTGTTCCATAGCGAGTATAATGCCCTTAATTTTACCTGTAATATTTGGTTTTCTCGATACAAGCTAAAAATGGAACTAGTGCATGCATAGCACCAACCTAGTTAACCTCTGGATTGAGTCATTCAATAATTACTGTAGCTTAACCTCCATATATGATTCCCCCTTTACGACTTTTGCCTGAAGATTCCTTCTGTTCTCATTCAGTTTTCACATGCCTGTTCATATGTAATTTCCATCACTTTCATTTAAGGATAATTGACTTGGTATGTAGAAAATGATACATATCTCTTTTTTATGCTTCACCATACTTTTACATTAAATGCCTGAAATGGTAATGCTCCATGTGTTTTTAATCATACAGGTCCCTAGAGGATGGGACAGGCTCTTGCTTTCCATAATCTCAGTGCAGTCTGGAAAAGTGATTGCTAGAACTGGCAAAGCTACAGTAAGAAGTGGAAATTGTCAGTGGACTGAGACAGAGTCTATATGGGTCTCTCAAGATGATGCAACTAAAGAGCTGGAAGAATGTCAATTTAAGATTGTTGTTTCTCTGGTCTGGGACCTAGTATTTTTTAATGTTTCTTTATTAAAAGTTATGGTGTTAATATTACCTTAAGTTTCCTTGTGGCCATGACAGAGAATACTTTGCACTGTTTTCTCATTGTCTAGACATTATTGAAGTTATCTACTCAGAAATTTTTTCTTGTGCAGGCTTCTTCTAGATCTGCTATTCTTGGTGAGGTTATCTTGAATCTAACAGATCATTTAACCAATGAAGATTCTGGTCCTCTCTTCCTTCCATTAAAGAAGTGTGATTCTGGTACAACTTTACAGGTGAAAATTACTTATGCTAGATTTTCATGATTTTTAATACACGACCAGTATTGCAAGTTCTTTTTTTTCCTAGAGCACATATGGCATTTGTCTGTGCTTTTTTTTGTGCACTTTTTTTCATGAAGGAGTAATGACTTAAATTATGTACGGTTACACTTCCTCATCAAGTAGGAACACAAAAGTGATGCTCATATTTAATGCTACATTCCCATTTTCATATTTTCATTTTGATTATCTTCATCCTAGTCCTTGTCTATATTTCCCGGTTACCAAAAGGGCCCCTAATGGTTTTAAATGTAAGGTAGACAAGATTCTTAAGCATAATGCATAATCACATGCACGCCCATATTGATGTTGTGTTAGTCATTATCCTCTATTGTGAGCATATGTGCTATCTCTTAGTATCTTTTGCAATTTTTGAAGTTCAGACTTCAGACATAGTATACATTCTGAGGTCTCAATGTGTTCTCATGAGACAAACCAGGTTAATTATGTTAAATAGAAATATCTTTGAGTGGCATACTGTGTAATACACAAGATTCACAAGAAGACAGTTAGGAAGATGATGCTTTTTCTATTCATCTTATGTTTTGGTAAATTTCACAACCTGAAGATAAGTGTCATTAGCATATGCATTTATTATGTGGTGCAGCAAAGTCATAATATACAACAGGAAGGACCACTTTTTTATATATGCTGTTAATATGTAATGGATGGCTTCAGAAATTGTTTAACTTATGTTTGTTTATAGTATTAATGTACTTCCACAAACCCAATAACTATATTTTGTATAGTCAAATAATAGCTTTCATTTTGTGTTTGCATGCTAGTGTAGTTTCTTAGATCATTTGTTCTTGTTTCTTCTCTTGTGCATACAACTTTTTTGGTTGACTCACATTCTTTCATGCCTATGGTACTGTGAAGCTGTCACATATGGCTATCTCTGAAATGTTGATAATCACAATGTTTTCCTTCTATTTAATATGCAGGTCAAGATCCAGTGTTCTAACCCAAAATCAAAATTCAGGTTCAGTATTTCTTTTGTTGTGACGTGTGACAAGTCAAGTTTCTACGATATCTTCCTTATACATGTTGCCAATGATGTATTTGCTTTAGAGTCGGAATATCCGGGAAAAGAACAAATTCTCATCTTGAAGAAAATAATAATAATGAAGACCTGGACAGCAAGTCAGATGGATCTGACCATAGAGTTAACATGAGTGTTAGATCTTCTCCAAGTAATCGTTTGAGCAATACTTCTCATCCAGATGAATCTGGAAACAGGGTACAATTTCTGCAAACAAAGTTGTTACTCATTTTTACTAATGAAACTAGTTTCATTCTGCATTTTCCATTAGACTGTTTCATTTGGACTTAACAATAATCATTTTTATGTGTATCTCTGTATGTGCACTTATTAGTTTGCAATATAACATTTTTAGTATAAACACCTTGTGAAGACCCAACATCTCGTAAATTTGCTCCAAAACTTCAATTACATTTAAAAATAGGTTTGTTTTGATATTATCTATGTGATGAAAACAATGATAATTTAACTTCTACTAAATACCATCTTCATAATTACACACAGAGACTTAGACAAAGTTATGCGTAAATTTTCTTCTTTCATCATTTTTTCCCAACATCTCCATAATTACTCCGTATATGTACATATTGGACTGAACTAGTACAATTTTTTTTCATTTTACACCAAACCCATAGTTTGTATCGGGTTGTACCGGTCTGGTGCAATCGGGTACGAGTACGAGGCTTGTATCGCATGGTACAACTGGTACGGGCGATATTTTACATGTACCTCCCTTTGTCGTCACCGTTTTCCCAAAAATCAATAAATACCCACCATATCGCCCGGTACAGGACGATATTTTAAGCTATGATTTGAACTATGTGTCCTAGTGTAAAAGTCCAATCACAAGGGTGGTACAGTTTGACTTGTTGAAGATATGGTGCAGCAATGTATTGTACAACCATCACATTGCATCGAGTGGTGATTGCCAGATAGTAGTGGTGTTGTTTGACGTGACAACTGAGGTCCTTAACATGACTTAGTCTGAGGTGGTGTTGAGGTGGCCGTTGATGTGGCCTAATATGACAAGAAACGTTCATCTCCAATGGCCTAGGTGGGCTCAGTGCAGACTGCAGAGCAGGTAACATAGCCTCAGTAACCAAAGCCGGAGTGCTCGGTGCTGATGGCATGGGCTGTCCTCAGTATTCAGAGTAAACTATGTACTAATGAAATGCATTGTTCTAATGAAATGCATCAGATGCATATGATCTTTATCTTCTGAACAATTTATTAATAATTGAATTACTCTATATTTCTAGTCAATGTACTTATTATGCATATTTGGCGGTATCCTTTTTCTTTACTGATTCTTGGTTGTTCTGGACCATAATTTTACAAATCTTCTTCTGTTCTACAAACTTCCTTAATTGTTTCATTGTTATACTAATCACTTGGGCATATATCTTGTTATCCATGCTCGCCCTGAGATTCGACCACAAAATCACTTATACATGATACTTCAATTCTTGCAAAACTTTCTGTATCTCTATATGGGCATGGATATATGTTAATCATTTGGCAATCTTTTCCGGGAATCATTTGTCTTTTCTATTACTTCTACTTCTTTTTTTTGAGAATAATAGAGGGCAACGCTCACAAATTTATTGAAAGGTTAAAAAAAGTACGTAGGAAGTAGAATCACTGCTTCCAACGGTAAGATGCCTCTATGGAGGAAAAACAATCTTGTACCAATCTACATTTAGTTTTACTTCGGCTACTGGATATTATGTTTCCATTCTTTTCTTTTCTTTCTTCTTATTATGTCTACGTATTCACATACATGATTCCACATCTGTTCTTCAGGAAACATACTTCTCAGCATCAGGTTCACATCATAGTTCTGACTCAGGGGATAGCTTTGGCAGGGCAGCTTTTTCCCCCAAAAACAACTTAAATGGAGGACGACATGTTGGAAGGCAAGATTCATCTGGCTCTCACATCAGTGCAGCTTACAGTGCAGGTCCTGCAGATGAGCCTTTACGATCAAATCCATCATCTTTCAACTCTAGAGCCTCAGGTTCTTCAGCATATAATCAGTGGCAAGACCTAACTGTACAGGCTTCTGATAATGGACTTAAAACACCATCACTAAGGCCCTCTGATTCTTCGAAGGATCTTGCTGAAGCTGCTGAAGAAATAGAGGAACTCCATGATGAAGTTAAGATGTGGGAGAGACATTCGAAGCAGCTGAAAGCTGATCTTGATGTTTTAAAGAAGGAAATTTCTGAGAAATCCAAACACCAAGCAAACCTGGATAAGCAACTCTCAGCTGTATACAATGAACGTGATTCTTTAAAGCTAGAAGTTGAACAACTAAAAGCAGCACTTGAGGAATCAATATCTAAAAAATCAGATAGCTGCAGTGTGAACAATGAAGATATGGTTCACATGCAGAAGGAACTGGAGGATGAGCTGAAATTTCAGAAGGAGTCCAATGCCAACTTAACTCAACAGCTGAGGCAAACCCAAGAATCAAACATTGAGCTTGTTTCCATTCTTCAGGAACTAGAAGAGATTATAGAGAAACAGAAGTTGGAGATAGCTAACCTTTCACAAGAGAACCATGCTGGTGGAGATGGATACAGGAATAATAAGTCATTAGACAATGCGGTGGAATGGGAGAGGAAACTAGCACTCAAAGAAGAAGAGATAACTAAGCTAGAGGAGAAGTTGTACAACATTGTCAACAATGAACAGCAAAATGATAGCCTATCTGATGTAGTCCATTCTGATTTAATAAATGAAATTGAGGTCCTCAGAAGTAAGGTAAATGAGCTAGAGAGGGATTGCACTGAACTTACTGATGAAAACCTAGAACTAATATTTAAGTTGAAGGAATCTGAAAAGGGTAACCATCTGCATAGTTCCAGGTCTGAAATGCTTTGTGATCGTGCATCATCTGATAATTATGAGTTTGAAAAAGTCTTGGAAAATGTGCTAACTGGAATGGATAAACAAATTCGTCTTGCTTTAGCTCAAGCAAAAAACTTGTTCTCCAATGATAGTTCTGATGCTGATAATGCATTTGGAAGTATGAATGATATTGAATTTCCTGGTACAGATCTTATGGTAGAGAGTATTGATAAAAGGTTGCATGAATTAAATGATTTATTAAGAGAAAGCATTTGTAGTTTTTCAGTGCTGGAAACTGAAAAGGCAGAAAAGAAAACAAATGACAAGGAGTCTATTGAGGATGAGTTTCAGTCTACTTTATTTCTGAAGGAGCAAGATGTAAATAGACTCCAATGTTCTAACAAGGAGCTAGAAGATCTTGTTTGCATTCTTCAGAAAGAGAAATGCCAACTAGAGCAAGATTTGGCTTCTGTACACAGAGAATATACTGATACTTCTAAACACTTGCAAGATGTGGAGCACAATTTGCTAGTACTCACTGGTAGTGTGGAATTTAATGCCTCTGCTAACAAGGCTCTTGAAAGAAAGTCAACAGAGCTTGAAAGTTGCAAAAATGAGCTAGAGTTGCATGTATCCGAGCTCGAACAAGAAAATGTAAATTTATCAGAACGCATATCTGGTTTAGAAGCACAACTAAGATATCTAACAAATGAGCAAGAGTCTAACCGATTGGAATTAGAAGATTATAGATCACTTGCTACTGATTTGAAACATGAAGTTGAAGATCAGAAAGCAGAAATGGAGATACAAAAAACAGAACTGAAGCAAAAACTACAAGAGTCACAGAAGCGCTTATCAGAAGTTCTAGAGGAATCTGATCTTTCAAATAGATCAAACTCAAAACTGCAGGGTACAATTGAGAATCTCATTGAGGAGTGCAGCTCACTTCAGAAACTAAATGAAGACTTAAAGAGGCAGAAGCTGGAGCTACACCAACATATTACACATCTTGAAGTTGAATTGGATGAATCAAAAAAGAAAAACATTGCTTTTTGTACGCAAGTTGATCTTTTGGAAGTGAAACTTTCTTCAATGCAAAAAGAGATTGCATCGAAGGAGAAGTCACTACTTTCCCAACTTGAGAAAATTTTTCAAGATCACAAGGAACATGAAGAAAGAATAGGGAAGGCACACATTTTATTAAATAAGATGGAATTAGAGAAAGCTGTTGAAGTAGAAAACCTAGAGAAAGAGATAGCTAACCTTTCTTCACAAATGTCATCAAATCATGATGATCAAGAAAAGATAGCTTCAGATGCAGTGTGTGAAGCATCTCTCCTGCGTTCAGATAAAGCTAAACTTGAATGTAATCTTCAGGAAGTCAACTCAAAAGTTAAGATATTTGAGGCTGACTTAGAAAACCACCGACAGGAATCCAAGATTAAGATTCAAGGATTGGTTGATTTGCTTAATGCTTCCAAACAGAGTGAGGAAATGCTAATGGCTGATATTGAGCATATGCAACGAACAATTGATAGTGTCAAATCTAGTGAAGAGAATTACAGAAAAATGGCAAGTGATATGGAATTGAAACTTAAAGGTTCTGAATATGAAAAACAGCAAGTGTTGGAAGAAATTTCTGCATTAAAAACTCAATTGCAAAAAATGACTCATCTTCAGAACTCAGTCCTGGATCTTAAAAGTTCTCTTGATGAGGCAAACTTTGAAAAGCGAAAATCTGAGGAGTTGTTGAAGTCATTATCAGAAGAATATGAAGAACTCAAAGGAGAGAAGGAGTCCCTGATGGAGAAAGTTTCCAATATGCAGATGGCTATATCTAATGGTCAAGATGATAGGCGCAGTAGGATTGTACTACAAGGAAAACTTTTGAGATTGGAAAGTGACCTGTCAGTGAAAGAAGCATCATATGCCCAGGAAGCAGAATTGAAGAATGAACTTAATCGGATAAAGCGGACAAATAGTGAATACCAAAGAAAAGTTCAAAGCCTTGAGCAGGAGAATGTTGAATTGATTGAGAAAGTGCAGAACATGGAGAAGGAGCTCATGCTGAGAAAAACGTCTTACAGTGATAAGAAAGTTAGCAGTGAGGTAAGCATTTGGTACTGCTATCTACATTTACATATGCTTCAAAGTCCTAAAAAAAAATTTGTACACCAGGGAGTTGATCATGATTCAAAGATTGTTGGAACTCAACTCACAGAGGCTGTGCAGGCAAACAGCATGTCAGAAATGCAACTTAAAAGGTAAACAATGTTAAATAGCATTCAATGTCTTGCTGCTATTTGGTTTATATTGCAGCTCGTTAAACTATCTAACAGAACTATGATTAGCATTCAACTTCACGAATACATGAATGTGGAATGATATTAGTCAACTATGTACATAGATCAAATTTTCTATTTGAACAATTGCTCCAAACAAATGGCAGCATGGTCATTCATGATAAAAAAAGCCTTTGTTAGAGCTGAGGAAGGTTTTCCTTGAGATTTTTTTTCTTTATTGTTTCTAGAAAAAGATATTTGAATTTTGAAGCAAGTACGGGACTAGGTAGTCCTTGCCCAATCAATAGTTGGGTCCTAATGTGATCATGTTATTCTAGGTTGAACATTGAAATTCATTTTGATCACAAATCAATGCTTGTCTTCTTGAACTATTTGTATTTCTAAGTTCTGAATTTAACTATAGGATTTTAAGTATACTACAACGATTGGAAAACCTTAAATAAATTGACTCTGCAAACTTAATAGTGCCAATGTGATCCAGATCTTCGATTTCCTACAGGGTAATCAACTAACATCAATTTCATAGTGGTTCATGGAGAGTATTGAAAGTACAAGTGATTGGCATCTAAGTCCTATATAAAGTGTAATTAGGGCTGTCCATTCGGTTCGAACCGAACCGAACCGAACCGAACAAGCCCAAACCGAAATTTTTTCTTTACCCAAACCGGAACCCGAACCCGAACCGAACATTTCCTAACCCGATTTAACCCGAACCGAAATAATTCGGTTCGGTTCGGTTTTCAACCCGAAAACCAAATTTTTAATTAATTTGATTAAAAATTAAAAATTAAAAATAATTATTTAATACTTATTTACTTAATTCAGTTAAAAATTAAAAAAAAAATATTTTTTTAATTAATTCGGTTTTCGGTTCGGGTCGGTTCCCGAATTCCGGGAACCGAATCCGAACCGAAATACAAATTTCGGTTCGGTTCGGGTCAAAGAACCGAACCTACAATGGTTGAAACCGAACCGAACCGAAAATTTCGGTTCGGTTTTTCGGTTCGGTTCGGTTTGAACCGAACAGTGGACAGCCCTAAGTGTAATTGCCATTTTCCACTAGCATTATCAATTCATATTTCTTTCATACATTTACTGGTAGTTCTTCCATGTGAGCTAGTGTTTTTGCACTCTTAGCATGTGAATTGGTTAAATCATAACCTGACACAAACGTCAATTGCAGAAATTGTTTACTTCTCTTAAGGAGTATATTTGCTCGTCTCATTTGGACTTTTATCAAATAGACGTATGCAGTCATATTTTTCCAGTAGCGGTTATATTGTACATTCTTGAGTGATAAGTTCCCTATTTGTACTATGCAAGTCATAACTTGTATAATGAATAGATATGATGGCCAACATATAAGAACTTCAAACTGCCTCCCTTCTCTCCCTACCTCACTTCTCCCATCTTTTTAGTTTTTGTTTTTCATCTATTGTATTTGTTCCTTTCTTTTTATCTCGAAACAACTCATTTTTTATGTTTTTAATAATGAATTTGCAGAGTCATCTCAGAAAAGCAAGTTGATCATCCTGAAGAGCCCAAGAAAACTGTGAATGACAACACAGATAAAATCTCATCTTTAGAAGCGGAGCTAAAAGATATGAAAGAACGGTTCCTAAGTATGAGCCTCCAATATGCCGAAGTGGAGGCTCAGCGGGAGGAACTAGTAATGCAGCTTAAATCTGTGAAAAAGGAAAAAAGGTGGTTCTCCTGAAACTGGCTTTCCTCACCCTACCCTTGTTACTGCCTAGAATAGGCCAGATTCTTTTTCCTGTAGTTAATATTCTTTTACTATTCATTTAGGAAATAAAAAAACGGTCCACTCTTTTCTTAATGTTATTATAGTAGAATAACCGAGTAGGCATCCTTCTGCACACGGCACATACTGTCTTCTGGACAATCCAAAATCCATTACAACGGTTATCAACACGGGAATTTTAATAGACTATTGAGTTGTTTCATCTTATTTATCCATGTTTTATACAGGTTTCCTGAGAGAAATATGCTTATATACTAAAAACTGATAAAAAAATCTAATGCTTAATTTTTTTTTACTAACAATTCGGAAATTAATTCCAACATATTTGCTTGAAAAAAAAAGAATTATCAACTGAGGTAGTCGACACCTCAAAGAATTCTAACTGTCTTACCTGGTAAAAAAGGTTTTTCTCAAAAAAAAATTATGAAGAGCTTATAATTTTCTTTGATTGTTTAGATATTTGATTGAGTAAAAAAAAAAAAAAAAGTTAATTACCTAAATATATCATGAATTATGAATTTTATCTCATTTGTGATTAATTTTAAAATATTATCAAATTATATTTTGAATTTTAATATTTGTTTCAATTATATCATCCCGTCAATTTTATGTACCGTTAAAGCGATGATGTGACACTCTGACGTGGATTAAAATAATATTTTTATTTAAAAAATATAAAAAATTATTTTAATTTATATTAAATAGTATAAAATAATATATTTTTATTTTATATTAAAGAATCACTCCGAGCCATGTCGAGGACTCGAGGTGAACATGGAGAGATTTTTTAATATAAAATATAAAATAATATTTTATATTATTTAATATAAATTGACATAATTTTTTTATATTTTTAAATAAAAAATATATTTTAATCCACGTCAGAGCGTCATGTCATCGGCTTAACGGTGCTGCTGACGGAGAATTGACGAGGGGATGTAATTGAGACAAATGCCAAAGTTTGTGATATAATTTGATAATATTTTGAAATTGACCACAAATGAGACAAAGTTCATAGTTTATGATATATTTAGATAATTATCCAAAAAAAAATAATTAATGAGAGCGTTTCAACTATTTTAATTAATTTTTTATCCTAAGAAATTAATTTTGAAAGGTTCTTCGTACAAGTTTTTTCAAGAGATGTTTAGGTTTGAAGTAAAAAAGACATTTTTACCTTTTAAGTTGTAGTTTACGATTTCTTTTTTCATTAAAATTATTTCTTTTGTTAAACTAATTTTTTTAGTATTTATACTTTTAAAAAATAAAATAAAATAATTTTCTCATTTTATTTGAATGATATTTTTAAATTGAATAAAATTTTATAAAATAAATATCTAAAATTTAAAACAACAATGATAACAATACAATCAATTAACAATTTTTTAAAAGAGATAAAATATCATTTTACATATTCAAACATCTAACAACTAATAACTAACTATTAATTTTATCAAATATCTTTTATATAAGTAACTACTATAATAAGTTGATCAAATCAATTAATATAATAACCCAATCGCTAATATATAATGCAAATGCAATGAGGAAGTATTTTGCTATCTGCAAGTATTCTTATAGCTTGAAATTATAGGTATTTGATCAACCGAAAGAAATAGTCATCGTCAATTTTAGAATATTTGAACTTTAGCTGCAAATATAAAATACTACGAGTCCGTTCGTTTAGCTTATTTTTAAGGTATAACAATGGTGTTCGTTTGCGAAAAAAATACCATGGACATGACATATCTCATGTCTCGAGACAGTACAATATGGTCATTTTCCTATAACAAGACCTTATTACTTTGGTATAAGGATGTAAATTACAGCAATACCCATTCTCCAATACCCAAATTTTCATCCAACACTTCTTTTTGACTACTTAGGTCTTGTTTGGATGAGGTGAAGCATGATTTAGTAATGTATAGTATGGTATGGTATGGTACTGTAAAAATTATTATCTTGTTTGAGAGGATAGTATGGTATGGTATGATTAAATGACAATAGCTATGGAGAATAACGGAATCTTGGCTAAGCCTATCAAGAATAATAAATAAAAGTCTAATATGATATAAGTATATAAAGGACATAAGAGGAATTATAAATGTTGAGAAATAAAATTTCATGAAACCATGAGAAACCACCAAATCCATGATTTAAAAACTTGGTCAAAATTTATAGTTTTCAAACCATGAGATTACCATACCATACTATGACCATTTATTAGAAGTCTTCCCAAACATAAAATTAAACCATCACTACTAGAATATACCATATCAGCCACGGGAATCACCGACGGTCGCCCCGGCCGTCAGAATAATTCACGGCTTTACGACGACCATAGCGGTCGTGGCTGATGTAACTAAATCAGTCGCGGCTCACATACGACCACATAGAGCCGTCGCTCATAGTTGATGGCACGCAAGGGGCGCGAAATAAAATAAGTTATTAAGCACGGCTTAGCGGGGGCGCTATAGCCGTTGGTGATATGAATAACCAAATCAGCCGCAGCTCGTATACGGCCGTATAGAGCCGTTGCTCATAGTTGATAGCGCGCACGGGGTGCGAAATAAAATAAGTTATTAGCCACGGCTTAGCGGGGGCGCTAGAGCCGTTGGTGACATGAATAAGTCATTAGCCACGGTTGGAAGCGGCCGTCACTTATTAATTAATAGCACGAACGCAGCCCACGAAAATTAAAACACTCTTCACCGACGGCTGAGAGAGCCGTCGGTGATAATAAAATTACAAATCCACAGTGTTCCAACAGCTTACGAATCGTCGATGAAAATTCTTTTTATTTGCGTTCGCGCCCGACCCTTCCTCTTTCTTCCTCTTCTTCCTATTTCTTCTATGCTCGCCGCTGTCGCCTGTTGTCGTTGCCGTCCGTCGCTACCTGTTGCCGCCGCCGGTGACCCTCTCTCTTTCGGTATGCATCTGCTCCTCTCTCGCTTGTTGCCGCCACCCTTCATGCATCTCACTGCCACGCGCCGACGTCGATCAAGCCCTCTCCGCGCCGGCATCTACACGCCGGCGCCATGATTTGGGGCCGATGGTAATCAGCCCCAATACAAACAGTAGCCGGCAGTGATGCCGGCTATTGTTGATGCCTGATTAGGGTTAATTAAACCATAATCAATTACTTGATTAGGGTTTATTTAATCCCTAATCAAACTATGATTAGGAGTTTGATTAGGGTTTAATTAAATCCTATAATTTTTTTTAAAATTTTATTGTTAATTATTAGAAATTAATTGTTAATTAGGTAATTAGTTTGGTTAATATTAATTAATGGTTAATGTTGATTATGGTTTAATTATTTTTAGGTTAATTAATGAAATTAGTTTAATATTAATTAATTAGTATTAATGGAATCGTCCACTAAGGACTCGCGCTGGAATCGTCCACTGTGGAATCGCGGCCAAATCGTCCACTTTGGACTCACGGTCAAATTGTCCATGGTGGACTCGCGCCAAAATCATCCACAATGGATGGACTCGCACCGACATCCATAAATTTAGAAAAAAAATCAAGACGAGTTGATACGTTTCACGTACGCATCGACGAGTCAAGTTTTAATTTTGCAAAACCTTAGATCCATTCGGGGGTTGTATGTTCGTGTAAAAGAAGTTAATGATCTTTTTATACGACGTACAACCCTTGAATTGTCCATAATTGAATAATTTAGGAACATAGTTATTTATATTGCACTTAGTTTATTTCTTTTAGTCATTAATCATTTTTAAATTTTGGCTTGTATCTCCCTTGTTCTTCGATACGCGCCCAAATGATATGCGTATTCAGAGAACTGTAGGGAGATGCTGCCGAAATTTAGAATAAAGTTAATGACTAAAAGAAATTCTAAGTGCAATATAAATAATATGAATCCCGAATGGAATAGGACTGCCCCACCTGTACCCACTGACCCTTCGCCTTCCACCACCATCCCCCCACCTCCGGCCATCATCCTCCCACCTCCAACCGCCATCCCCCCACCTGATCCGTCCACCGTTCCCTCACCTGATTTGGCCACCATCCCCTCACCTCCGGCTACCATCCCTCTACCACGCTCCAGACGTAGACCACGAGAGCTTAACAGAATTCTCCCTCTGCCACCCGAGGGAGAACTGCGCAGAGCAGTTAGTGTGCGCGAAAGACGGTAAGTATATGTATCAATTATTTTTTATAATTTATTTATTTCAAAATATCATAATATGAATTTATATTTGGTGCAAATTTGAGCAGGAAACGTCCCTTGCACGATAGCGGGGATGATCCGAAAGTTTATGCACGGGGCATGGCCTACATGGTCTCACGTGCCCCGTGAACATATGGATTTATTGTGGCGAGAGTTCACGGTAAGTATATTTATTAAATTAATGTTAATGTTAAATATTGATCGGTAATAATAATTTTTTTTTGCAAGCTCATTATACATGGCTGGAGGATCAGACCACTTTTATTGAGGCTGCATGGGAGCGTGTTGCCCGCACTCGCTATAACGGGTTGCTTTAGCAGGCCCGTCAGACCGTGATGAGACGGCTGGGGGCCACACATATAGGGTAGACTCGGGGGCACACCCCCGATCAAGTGGATTCCTGGCCCTGTGTGGGATCAGCACGTTGAGCGGTGGGACACACCTGAGTGGCAGGAGATCTCCCGGACTACGTCGAGAAACCGCATGTCCGGGGGGGACGACACGGGCGAGCACCACACTGGTGGCTCCATCTCTTTTGTGGTTCATGAGCGTCGTATGGTATGTATAATTTAATTATTTTTAATTAAATTATATATTGTGTATAATGATATTTATGTATTTATTTTCGAATGTAAGACGCGAGTGATGGAGGACGGCACCATCCAACGCCTATCGATGATGGAGGTGTTTGAGCGCTTCCACCGTCGTCGACGAGGAGTGGGGGACTACGTTGATAGCAAAGCCTCGATCATAATAGTAAGTATTTATATATGTCTATTTGATTTACATAATTTTTATTTATAATATATATATATTTAAAATATAAACACGTGTAGGAAACTTACACGAGGAGTGTGATTGAGCGTGGAGGCACACCGGAGGAGTTCAACGTAGGAGCTTGGGTGGAGGTCGTAGGTGGCTAGGAGCACAATCGTGTTTATGGCTTTCCGGATAGTGGCCATGCACGCGGCGTGCTCGGGCCACTTGGGGCACCGACCTCTCCGGCTGCGGGTGAGCGGCCCTCGACGTCCTTGGCGCAGGACCAAAGCCGAATAGCGGCCTTGGAGTCGAAGCTCACCCAGCAGAGGCGGACGATGGAGGAGCAGAGGCTGGTGATGGATGAGCAGAGGTTGGTGATGGAGGAGCATAGACGGACGAATGAAGAGTTGAGACAGACGATGCAGAGCATGCAGGCACTCCTCACTCAGATTGCGTCTCACTCTGGCCTTCTACCGATGTTGTCGCAGCCGTCGTCCTCCTCAACCCAGTCGACGCTCCCGACGTAGTCGCTGTCGACTCCACCGCCTCCACCGTAGCCGTGAGATTTTGATTTATTTTATTTTGTTTATATTTTGATACTTGTTTGTATACGAGTAGTTGTTTGTATACTTATGGTTGTATATATATGATATTTTGATAATTGTTTGCCTCCGGATTGAGGCTTAGATTGATGATATTTATGTAAAACTTGTATGTTTGGTTTTAAATGCATGTGTATGATGTTTTCTAATTGTAATATGTGATTGAAAATAGATTGTAATCTATAAATATTATTGTATATAGGAGTTTATAAAATTTTTATTTTTTTCAGTTACAGAATATACCTTCAGCCACGGCTTACCCACGACCACCGTCACTAAGCCGTGCCTGAAGGCTTATTGTAAATGATTGATGGCCTAGGCAGCACCAAATATCACGGTTGCTAATAGTATCACCGACGACCCTGGGTCGTGACTGATGTGTTGGTATCAGTGACAGCCGCCTACGTCACTAAGCCGTGGCTGGTGGCCTGGGTAGTACCAAATATCACAGTTGCTAATAGTATCACCGACGACTGCGGGCCGTGGCTAATGTGTTAGTATCAGTGTCAACCGCCTAAAGCCGTCACTGATGTGTTTAAATCAGCGACAGCTCCCACGGCTGTCGTTGATGATTACTTGTGACGGCTAAAAGACATCGTCATAACTTATCTGAGACGCGCACATCAGTGACGGTGTTTTGCCACGACTATTGCCGTCCGTGATAGTTATCACCGACGGTTCAGCCACGGTTCCAACCGTCGGTGATGACGATAATTCTAGTAGTTCATACCATACCATGATAAATCATACTCTACCACGAAACAAACAAGGCCTTAGGTGGCTATGTGTGCATGGTGACAAATCTTTGTATGTTCTTTGATATCATCATCTCTCACCATGCATGTAGCGCCATGGACGTCGATGTGCGCCCATGGAGGTCACAATGTCAATATTGTACGACTAGGGAGGCCACAATGCACGAGGAGGCTGCAACTTTGTCGATTTGGGACTTCCTTAGCTTGGTCGCAATCATGCAGCTTGCTGGCCATGCAATGCCAATGACTTGTGACTTCCCTGGCCAAAATCGCAAGGCCTCCTAGCCACACGATGTTGAGACCGCAACCTCCTTGCCACACGGTGTCGACGTCGCAGCCTCCTCGTGCGCTATGGTCTCATGGCTGCGCAATGTCAATGTTGCAACCTTCCTAAAATACAATCCAAAGCCCATATTATTATCCTAATTTTTGAAAAAGAAAAACAAATTAATGAAACCGAATTAAAATTTCTATCGATTGAACCATAGTTAGGCACAATATATGAGATTCAATAATCCAATTGTAATTAAAATTTCAACATTTCTTATTTTTAATGATATAATATATGTTGTTATATTTATTAATATTTTAGTAGGTTGATAAATCCCAAAGCCACGACATGTTAATTAATTAATCTATTTGTGATATAATTGTAATAAAATATATTAATCATATTATTTAATAATAATAATAATAATTATTATTATTATTATTATTTTATCCAATATACTTTGTACGATGAAACTAAGAAAAAATAGTACAATAAGTATTTTCATCAAATTATCTTGTCCTCTACTGTGATAATGCAAAACAAACGTAAGATAATATTACATTTGATGTTTAGTGTGGTGCAGAACGAACATGAAATTATTCATTGTATTGTCCTCTATAATTTTATATTATACTAACATGTTTCTTATCATACTACGTATACAGTTTGCTTGTGCGAACATTAGTTGTAACTAATCAAATATAAGATTTAATCTATTTATTATAATTTGATTTATAATAAATTTAAAGGAAAATTAATGAAAATAGTCCGAACTTTGACGTTTTTAACAAATATGACTCATTCTTTTATTTGAAACAAATATGTATTCCAACTTTTAAAATTATAACAATTATAGACTCATGTTAGATCTTTGTTTATTTACCCATTATGTGCTGACGTGGAACGTCACGCCAGCACATAAAAATTATTTTTTTAATTCAGGATACAACGTCATCATTAATCCTACGTGGCAGAATTTTTTAAAAAATATTAAAAAAACTAAAACTAATTTACGTCACCACCATAATTTTAAAACTTCAAACCTAATATCCGACCAAATTAAAAAACTAAAACCTGTCGCCCACTCGACTCGACACCCTCAACAAATCCCTTGACTAATCCCTCGACGAAGGTGTTCATGTCGCCGACGCCTCACCTCGATTGATCTCGCCTCACGTCGCCTATTGTTGCCGACGTCTCACCTCGACAAGCATCAAATCGACAATTTTACCATTGTCGTTGGCGCCTCACTCCGAAGGTATTTTTTCCCCCTTATTTCTTGTCTGGTCTCGCCGACGCCTCACCCCAAAGGTATTATTGTCAGTATACATACTTATACTAATAATACCAATATACTGGTACTGATATTAATATACATATCAGTATACTGATACTTATATTTAATTAAACAAATTAAACCGATATAAAAATGCATTCAAGGTAAAACATACCAGAGAGAAAGCTGATGATGTATCTCGTCGTGTAGGTAAAATAGTCATCCGCTGTCGATTTGATCTACAAACCATGGTATGCATGCGGTTAGATTGATATCTAGGTTCAGGGTTCATGCGACAAGCTTCAGTGAGAAAAAATATGTATCTCGAGCCTGCAAGAAAGGTTAGGCGAAAGATTACCTTTGGGGTGAGGCGCCAACGAGACCAGACAAGAAATAAATAAAAAAATACCTTCGAGGTGAGGCGCCGACGAAAATAGGCGACGTGAGGCGAGACTAGTCGAGGTGAGGCCCCGACGACAATGGCAGGTGACGTGAGGCGCCTACGACAAGAACATCTTCGTCGCGGGATTTGTCGAGGGTGACGAGTCGAGTGGGCGACAGATTTTAGTTTTTTAATTTGGTCGAATATTAGGTTTGAAGTTTTTAAGTTATGGTGGTGACATGGATTAGTTTTAATTTTTTAATATTTTTTTAAAAAAAATTCCGCCACGTAGGATTAATTATGACGTGATATCCTGAATTTTAAAAAATAATTTTTATATGATGATATGACGTTCCACGTCAGCACATAATAGATAAATAAACATAGATCTAACGAGAGTATAACTGTTATAATTTTAAAAGTTAGAATACATATTTGTTTCAAATAAAAGAATGAATCATATTTGTTAAAAACGTTAAAGTTCTGATCATTTTTATTATTTTTTTCTAAATTTAATCATGAATAAACAAACGCCCATTAAATTCACAGCTAATTGGCCAATTGGCCAATTGGCCAAATAAACTAATAACGCCGTCAACGTGCATACATTGGTGGAAGATAAACTAATTAATAGGGTAATCCACCCAAGAGAATCACATGTGGATACGCTTCGTTATTGGTTGGTCAATCATGATTCATTTAAAATGGGATTATTTCTTCCGCTAGGCTACGCTTATCGTGGTTTATTCTAGACTTGAGTCCAATGAATCTGAGCCTATATATTTCTATCTTTTCATTAGACGAAGAAAGAAAAAATTAGAGAGATACATATTGGGTGCGAGTCCAATAGCATAAATAACACCGTTTAACTTGGCATCTTCGCGGAATAATTAATTTCTTATTAGCCTTCTTAATGCCGACTCCTGTACCGTTAAAAAAAAAGGACTTATTATTAAAGTATTCATATATAATGCTCTGAAGTTAGTGTTATGCATGTTGGTGATGTGTATCGAGATGCCTCTCATAATACGAATTTTCTACTCGAACCTAAATCATTTTATTAATTATGTTAAAACGTTTCCGATTCACCTAATCGAATAATCCATTAAATAAAATAGATCAGGCCGAATTAATTGTGATCATTTAGTTTAGCTAACAGCAAATAATGTAGTATTAGTTAATCGAGCTCACACTTGACACCATCGAAGCTAACGTCGGGTCGGGTTTAGGCCGAGCTGGCGTCACCGCTTTGTGATATGACGTCACTTCGCCGCTATTTGCCTCTTATCCAAATTCCATGACCGATCTGTGAGAACTGAGAAGTGAGACCTCGACAAAGAAGCAGAGGACTAGAGAATTGGAAAATGGCCGTGTCTCTCCCTTATTCGTCGCCATCTTCATCGCCTTCATCTTCCTTTCCCCCGAATATCTCTGCTCGTTCTCGGCTTCACGCATCCCTCTCGCCCAAGCGCCCCCTCGCTGACGAACTGGTGGGAAGAGGGCTCGGTTTCTGCGTCCGGTCGCCTCAAAATCCACTCTTGCTATTCCGTCCTCGCCGATCCGTCCCGGATCTCGGTGCCTTCACCGCAGATTCTTCTCCTGCTCTCGACACCGGTAATGGTCGATCCCCCATTCTTATTTTTTCTGGCGCGGGTGCGAATGCCGGCTCAATATCTTTGATTTACCCCAGGGTTGACCACGGAGCTGGATGCGGTGTCTCGATTCAGTGAGATCGTCCCAGATACCGTCGTTTTCGATGACTTCGAAAGGCAAAATCCCTTTTTTATTCATCCCCCCCCCCCCCCTCCATTTTTCTCATCTCATTTGGTACATCTGTGTTATGTAGATTCCCACCTACAGCTGCCACTGTAAGTTCCTCGCTCCTCTTGGGCATTTCCAGCCTTCCTGACACCAAATTCAGGGTAAGAACTATTATTACGTTGCTAAACAACGAGGATAAGAGGGGTCGAGTTTGCAAAAGGCTAACCTTTATGGGTTTTAGAGTGCCATAGAGACTGCCTTGGCTGCCAGTGAATGTTATAAGCTGGAGAATCCCACCGAAAGGTTGTCCTGCTTCTGTGATAAGGTTTGTAGCTTATTACTTGCAAGAAATGCTCTTCTCGTTTGGTTTACGTGTTCTTAAGTGAGTTTGTTTTACGGATTGGCAGGCTCTAGTGAACGTTGGAGCTGATTTGGCCAAATTGGTTCCGGGTCGTGTATCAACTGAAGTCGATGCCCGTCTGGCTTATGATACTCATGGGATTGTTAGAAAGGTTTGTTTACTGCCCTAAAGTTTGCTTGTTCAAGATCATTTATTACTACCATCTATGTACATAAACCATGGATATTGTGAAACGATAGTAGCTGGTGACATTGTTCCCAGTGAAGTATTTTTTTTACTAACGCGTGATAATTTTTTAGTTTTTGTGTGAGAAATTAGGCATATTCATGCTGCATTTAATAATTTTGTGAAATAATAGCTAACTCATATGCAGGATTTTCCAATTACAAAATATATCAAATGTCTTATGATGTCACTATTGCTAATTTAATAATTTTATTGGTGAAAAAGATGGAAAGCATGTCATATTTCATTCAACTTAGCTTTGTTCTTGACGTCTCATAATTTTTGCTTTTTTTTTAAAAAAATCTTTTTGGTAACAATATTTAATTGGTGCTTCTGAAGTTCTACTCATTTTTATTTTGTTATGAAAAATTCGAATTTTGTTATCCTATAAATTGAGATATAATGTGGACTGACTTCAGTTGGACTTGGTTTGAAGTAGTTTTTGAATTGAAATGCTAAAGTTGGTTCGTGGTTGGTTAGGTCGTTCAGTTTTTTAGCTTCAAGTATTGTTATGCAGACATTGGATTTTGATGGGTTTAGGTTTATTGATTTACTGAGTTAAGCTAGCATGTTTGGTTAGAAGCTAGTCCACAAGTTTTGTCCTACCTATAGGAGATTTATTGATCTTAGTATTAGGCCTCTTAAAAACTGCCATCAATTTGTAGAACCTTCAGATGATTTCTGGACATATGTTCTTTATATGTTCTTCTACTAGACACATTTGGGGCATAGACAAACAGAAAATTCCATTAATTACAAGTATTTGACCACTGGAATCAATGAGGTTGGCTGCAGGCCCAGGCCCTCAAAATGGATGTACTGAGAAGCTGAGGGATTTATCCTTTATTGCATAGTATGTTCTCATTGATTTGCATATTTCTGAAAGTTGTCTATTAGATGTTTTTTATTTTTATTATTATTAGTAACAATGTGAGGGGCTATCAGAGATTATAATGAGAGATGTCATGGCTAAGGAGTTGCTACAGCTCATCAATTAATACTATGTTGTGAAGTTATGGGCTTGTGGAATAGCCTCTATCAAGCTGCCAAGCTGGGCTTATGGAGCCTTGGACTATTAGCACCTTGGTCAAAAATGATTTGTTTTTCTCACAATGTTTTATGAGGTTTGGATTGTTCATATCTTTTGGTGGAGATTCATGCTTCCAACTAAGTGGGCAATCTTGTAGTGAGTTATACACTAGTGTTCAATGGATTGTGGGCTTATGCATATCTTCAGTGCTATACTTTCCCCATGCGTTACTTCATTATACCTTTTCTCCTTTGGAAAAAAAGAGGTGAAAAGAAGAGAAGGTTAAATTGAGTTGCATTTAATGATCACTCTAAGGTGTTGCTTTCCGTAATCAAAATCGTATATTTGACCTTGCAAAATTGATATTTTGTTTGTGTTGTCCATGACTAAATTCTATTACCTCTCTTCTTTTGGTAAAAACTACGATTTCATTATGGTTAACAGTAAATGATTTGAAAGCCTACATTACATGATACGTGAAGTTTGTCTTCTTTGTCAATTATCTCTTCTATAAATTTTTATGCATTTTATATACTAAATATTTAAGGCAAAAGAAAATTGCTCTGAGAATTTTCACCAACTCCAATCTACAAAAAAGTTGTAATTTATTAGAATCATGGTGGAAGGAATACCTATTTGTTATTTCTATTGGTATCATGATAGTGCTTATTATATTTTCTTTTTTGCAAAAAACCACAGGTCCATCGTCTTCTAAAGTTGTACTATGAATTAGAGATACCTTCAGAGCGTCTTCTCTTCAAAATTCCAGCAACCTGGCAGGTAATACTTAGATGTATACAATCACATTTTCTATTATCTGAAAATTAAGAAATTTAAGGTCAACTTTTTTACCTGTTTTTTTATTTCTGACAAAAATTTTGTGGTAGTCAGGGCATAGAAGCCTCAAAGTTGCTGGAATCTGAAGGAATACAAACTCATTTAACCTTTGTCTATAGGTATTTTTAGAGATTTCTTTTGTAAAATGCTCTGTTATGACAAAAAGATATTTTATTGGAACTTTCTAATGTTCATATAATCTAGGTTTCCACATCCTTATTCCTATGCGTTCACACCAAAGAGTGGGCAAAAAATTATTGGACTTTTTGTTTGCAAAAAACACGATGACAAACCATAATTCTCCTCCACTTTCAAGCAGACTGCATCTACCTTTACCAACCATTGAACTCCATATAAACATTTATCATTGCTCAAGATAACAAATTTAATTTATTATTTTTTAACCATACACTAGTACTCAGATCTACTCACCTTGTCTAGATTGAGGTTTTTTATTTAAGAAAGCTGAAAGTATTTTGAACAATTTGTAGATGAACTTAAATTGAACTGCTGTGCTTTTTTCGCGCGCTGAGCTCCACTAGTTATTCTTGTTGATCATTACATAGTACATACTCTCAATGTTTTTGGAGATTGTGATGACCATTTTTTAAAAACTTATTATAACAATGGTCTAAGTAATGATCCCCATGAAATTGTGATGACCATTCTTTTATACTCTTTCTAGTGAAGGATCCAAGTAGTATGTCATCCAATGGTCTAATGATAACTTTATCACACTGCTGCAGCTTTGCTCAAGCAGCAGCTGCCGCCCAAGCTGGTGCATCTGTCATCCAAATCTTTGTTGGTCGCATCAGGGTAATCCTTGTATTTAATGAACGTAACAGAACAATTATTGCGAGATGGTCATGACATTTCTTGCAGGACTGGTCTCGAAATCATACTGGTGATTCTGAGATAGATGCTGCCAACAGAAATGGAGAAGATCCTGGATTGACACTTGTAAGTTCCTTTTTCTCTCTTCATTGCAAAATTATTTCCTCTGATCAGAACTTGATGGGATTGTGTTTAAATTTAATTTAAGGTGACCAAAGCATACAATTACATTCACAAATATGGACATAAGTCCAAGTTGATGGTAGCTGCAATCCGCAACAAGCAGGACATATTTAGTCTTCTCGGGTAAGTTCAAGATTGGTGGTTCCTCCTTCATAGTATTCATGGAGCCGAGCTTGTTGACGTTGATACTGATAGTATGATTTTTTTTGGTTTCCAGAGTTGACTATATGATCGTGCCTTTGAAGATATTGCAGTCTTTGAAAGAATCTGTCACCTATCCAGATGCAAAGTATTCGTTTCTGAGGAGGCTATCACCTAGCTCAGCTATGTTGTACAATTTTACTAAAGAAGAGGTAATGTTGGACTAAGCCTCAGAATTTTGGTTAGTTGTTAATTTGCATAAAGATAATTTTAGTATGAGCATCACAAAAATGGAACATTACTAAATGCCTACTTGATGCACATCTTCCATTTGCAAACCCTTCTTTCAGGGGTCATTTCTCAGTAAACTATACCTGTTCCTACAAATTATTTCTCATTAAATTCTTATATGCTGCAATTTGCGACCACCTTCTACCTTTTAAATTCTTTAAGTGGTATGTTTTCAAGCACTAATCAAGCCTGAAAAATTAGTAAGTTCAACATATTTGACAATTATTTATTTGATGTGATGCTTACTTAATTCATCCTCTTCCGATATGCAGCTTGTGAACTGGGATCAAATGAGCTTTTCATCTGCCATGGGACCTGCTTCTAAAGAGCTCCTCTCTGCGGGTTTGGATGGTTATGCAGATCAAACAGGGCGTGTGGAGGAACTATTTGGAAAGATCTGGCCACCTCCTAATGTCTAGTCACTCTTACATGTGCTCCCGGAACCGTTCCTCTCTTTGTTGGACTAGTAAGTGTACTGCGGACTTGAAGTCAAACTCGTTGACTTTGTGTTATCTTTCTCCTTAAATTGAATAGATACCATCTTTAGAGGGGATTTATTGCATTGCTCAGCTCTGCGTCCATCTCAAGTTTTTAAACATTGAATCTCTATCAAATGTACTCCAACCCCTTGCAAGTTGCAAATTGTGAGAACCAAAGGAAATGATCTTCTGTTGCATTAATCTTTTTCCTAATCTGTTTTGTCAATAAATTACTGAAGTTGAAGTTAATAAATTGAATTATTAATCTTAGCGAATGTTTGTTTCCCAGGATGGAATTCAAGTGGGATAGGGATTTGAGTGAAATTTGGTTGACTTTCTCCTGCCCACCTCTATAATCATAATCAGCATTGCTTATCAGCTAAGGCAAGGAAATATGTTAAAAAGAAAATGTATTTTAATAATTAACGGAGAAAATGAATGTCTTGCTGTTTATTAAGTATATTATAAAGTCAATAACATAATTGCTAAGGGTTGACTTTTTCTTCTAGTGGGTGTTGGAACATATTATATTCAGGAAATAAAATTTATATGACTCGAGTGAGAAAATATTTACATAAGGTCATATCTATTAATCCTTCCTGCAATAAATGACAATATATATGATGTTTAAAGTATTTCAGTGTACAAATATGTAGAATGAAACAATAATTTTGAGTCTACTTGCTGTAGATAATTTTAAGCAATACAAACCAAGACATGCTTTATGAAGAACAATGTTTTCGGATCGCCTTAACTAAAAGAAGTAAATCCTCCAGCACCAACACATGAGTTAATTAATAGGCTGATCACTTCAATTAATTGGACAGAGGAAATTGATAATATGCGGAAATACATGTCTCCTCAAGCCATTTTTACAGGTCATCCGTGATCTGGCTTCATTATTTAATGATATTAATTATCCTCCAAGATTTTTCAGCTTCTTCGTGATAGTGAACAAAGATTTTAGAAAAGTACAAATTTAATTCTATAAATTTTTAATTTTTTAAATTTTAGTCTTATAAATTTCATTTTAGTATTTTCAGTCTTATAAGTTTGCTCCATAGCATAGATTTGATTATATCGTGATGGTCCGTTAACTTTTCGTCAATGTGGATTAACGTCGTTCATACACATTGGCGAATTTGGTCCTATAAATTTTATTTCGAAAATTTCAATCATATATGTTTACCCCGTAGCACAAATTTGATCATATCCGCGACGGTCTGTTAACTCTCCGTTCACGAAAAAATAAACAACGATATGTCCATATTGACGGAGTTAACATAACCGTCGTGGATAGAACCAAATCTATATGACGGACCAGCATATAGACAAGTTGGTATGTTAACTCTGTAACATAGATTTTCTCTATAACATACATAAGTTTGCATCGTAACATATTTGATCATATTCATGACGGTTCGTTAACTCCGTCAACATGGACATAATGTTGTTTATTTTTTCGTGGACTGAGAGTTAATTGATCATTTCGAATATGATCAAATTTGTGTTATGAGACAAATATATTGGATCAAATTTGTACTACATGATAAATATATTGGACCAAATTGGTGTTGCGAGATAAACATATAGTACTGAAAATTTTGAAATGAAACTTATAGGATCAAATCTGTGAACATGTATGAATGACGTTAGTCCATATTGACGGAGAGTTAACGGACCATCACAGATAGAACCAAATATGCACTACGGAGCAAATTTATAGGATTAAAAATACCAAAATGAATTTTATAAGACTAAAGTCTAAAAAATAAAAAATTTATAGGATCAAATATGCACTTCTCCCATAAATAAATTAATAAAGTTTCTCCCGCTAAACTATATATTCTCAATCAATCTTGTTGTTATGCGAATATCACATGTTCATAACGTCTCTATTTCTAAATTTTTTGACAAGTGGGAATTAACAAGACATGCAAATAAGAGGGAATCTATACAAGATTTGATCCAAGTAATTAATAAATTTAGAAGGGAGGTTATATAAATGAAGAACATTAATAATAGTTTCCCCATTTATAATATCAAAAGTTTTTCTGCCTTTACTAATGACAAGTGCCTTGTACGTGAGTATGGAAAAAATGCATCAGTTCTTGAACAATCAAAATATTTTTCGATCAGGACATTTATGCCTTTAATAAAAGTATATTGTTCATACTCAATAAGAAGAGGAAGATAAATCTTTAGCCTATATATTAGCAAGGAGTTTAAACAAAATATAATAAGAAATATTGCATAAAGTTATAGGCTTAAAATCCTTGGTAGTACATATACTTGGTTTTAGGAATAAATGTAAGCACAATAAGCTAATAGTAAACATGCAACTCAGCAGTGGCAAAAAAGTAATTCATTGAATGGGTGAAAGAATCAGTAATCATATCACAATAATGCTTATAGAATTTTATTGTAAAACCATCGTGACCATGATTTTTTTCATTACTAAGAGAATTAATAGTATGTTTAATCTCAGTAACAGAGAAAGGAAAGATCAAAGAGATAGCTAACTCGGAAGATAAAGTATGAAGAGTTGGCTATTGTATAGAAGTATTAACAATGTTAGAATTTGCACTCCGCAGTTGTGTGTAATGATTAACAAATTCATGGAGAATATATTTATCCTCAACAACAGTTTCGTTTTTGGCTATTGAGCTCAAAGTTAATATGATTGACTCTTTTATGCATAGTAACTATGCAATAATAAAAAGCATATTTTTATCCTCTCGTTTATCCAATTGGTCTTAGCTTTTGACCATTATTTTAAACAAATTTATTTCTGCAAAGCTAATTATTTATTGCAAAGGTTTCTAAACTGAGTGTCTAAGTCAAAAGGATAATTTGGTTGTCCTTCCAAAGATTCCAAAAAGATAATAGTACTAGAACTTGATAATTCTTCTAACTTACCAAGTTGGTGTTTATTCCAATGGCCAAAAGCTCGCCTAGTTTCGGTTAGCTTAAGAGAGAAGAGTGAGTTTAAGGTAAGAACAAAATTAAGACTCCAAGGTTCTTGAACAACCTCCCCACTTTCACAATATTCCGTCCAAAAATTTTAAAATTTGAATATATATTTTTTGAGATCGAGTATTGTTGGGAATTATAAATAAAAGGAGCATATGATCCAAAGTTATTCTATTTAGATGTTTAATAGCAAGCTGCATTTGTAAAAATCCTATCAAGTTTAATTAGGATCTTAGTAAGACCGGTTCTATTATTAGTCTGGGTAAATTTGTTACCAGCGAAATCTAAATTAATTAGACCACAATGTTCAAAAAATTTTCACAAAAGGTCTTCCTCCTAATTTGTCCTCGTAGTTAAAGTCACACATGATTACCCAAAGATAAGAAGCAAGATTAACATGCATTAAAGATCACTACTAGAAATTGGGTCTTCAGCAACGGCTATCAGCAACGGCTATTCAAGTCGTTGCTATTTGCAACGACATTCTTACGGCCGCTCACAACGTTGCAGATATGTTGTATCTGCAACGGCTTTCTAACAGACATGCGAGCCGTTGCTGATGATGTTAATTATCGGCAACGGTTTTCTAATGGACAAGTGAGCCGTTGCTGATGATAACTTATTAGCAACTGCTTTCTAACGGGCGAGTGAGCCGTTGCTGATAAGTTTATATAGGTCGCAGATCGCTCCCGCCCCCCTTCTTCCTCCCGCTGCTGTCGCCGCCTGCTCCTCTCGCATCTCGCAGTCGCTGCCGACGCCGACGAGCTGCCGCTGTCGTTCGTCCTCGATCGCCAATTTTAGGTATTCCTCGCCGCCCGGCCATATCTTGTCGTTGATCCCTAATGAAATCCGACCGAAACCCTATTTATAGGGTTTCGGTCGGCGACGGGCGGCGGCCGCCGTCGGAGCTTGTCCAGTATCCGGACACTGTGTCCGGATACTGGACACTAGCACCGAAAATATTAGTTTTAGATTTTTTTAATTATTATTTAATTATTAATTAATTGTTTAGATTAATTATTTAATTTGTTAGATTAATTTTTAGGTTTAGATTAATTTTTAGAGTTTATATTAATTTTTAGTTTAATTTAGTTAGATTAATATTTAATAATGGTAGGTTAATTATTTAAATTAATGAAAATAGTGTAGATTAATATTAATTAATTAGTTAAAATATTATTAATTAGTCTGGAGTTGTCCTCAGTGGACTCGCGTCAGAATTGTCAATTACGGTCATGCGCCGAAATCGTCCACTTCGGACGCGCGCCGGAATAGTTCATTTCGGACTTCCACCGGAATCGTCTAATTTGGACTCGTGTCGGAATTGTCCAATATGGACTCGAACTGACTCGAAACATTTAGAAAATAATCATCCATCCGACTAGTTGATATGTTTCACGTACGCATCGACGAGTCGGATATGATTTAGCAAAACCTTAGATCCGTTCGGGGGTTGTATGTTCGTATAAAAGAAGTAGATAATCTTTTATACGACGTACAATTCTTGAATTGTCCCTGATTGGACAATTTGAGAATATAATTATTTGTACTGCAATTACATTTTTCTTTTAACCGTTAACTTATTCTAAATTTCGGCAGCATTTCTCTTGTTCTCCGATACGCGCCCAGATGATATGCGTATTCGGAGAACTGTAGGGAGATGCTGCTGAAATTTAGAATGAAGTTAGCGGTTAAAATAAGTACTTAGTGCAATATGAATAACATAAATTCCGAATGGAATAGAACAATCTCACCTAAAGACATTAACCAAAGAAATTGTCATTGATTGATAGAATCATGTCGGCTGATCGAAGTTGGATGTACCGACATCTTGATCGTGGAGCTTTAACAAATGAGTTTCGATTAGGCGTAACGTACTTTCTAAATTTTTCCTATTCGAATCAAAAATTCGTTAGCGTCGGTGATAAAATCCTATGTCCGTGCTGCATTTGTATGAATGGACGATATTTGGATCGGGAGACTGTCACTTTACATCTATATAGCAAAGGATTTGCACCAAGATATTTTCTATGGACTTGTCACGAGGAGTCACATGAAGTCGGGACGTCGAGCAATCCTATTGTTCAGACATATGGTGAATCTTCCTCTGCTGGTGCTTCTTTATCCAGTCAATCTAATCCCTATAGAACTATGATACTTGATAGTCTTGGAGGTCAATTCCACCTGAATGATAATGTTGATCGGCCAGTTACTCAGACATCAGTCCCACCAGATACTACAACGATTGATATCACAGATCAAAGATGTTTGTAAATGGATAAAAGAACTCAGATTACCCGATGGATATGCCTCAAACTTATCTCGATGTGTGAACGTCGATGATTGCAAAATATCAGGGATGAATAGCCATGATTGTCATGTATTCATGCAGAGATTGCTTCCGATCGCATTCCAAGATATTCTACCTGATAATATTTGGGGTCCGTTGACTGAATTAAGTATGTTTTTTAGAAATATTTGTGCAAATGTCCTTCGAGTCGAAGATATGTCAACACTTGAAAGTAATATTGTTGAAATTATATGCAAGCTGGAGCAGTTTTTCCCTCCTGCCTTTTTTGACTCGATGGAGCATCTACCGATACACTTGGCATACGAGGCACGAGTTGGTGGCCCCGTTCAATACCGGTGGATGTACTTATTTGAAAGATACATGAATCATTTGAAGAAAAAAGTAAAGAACACCGCAGCTGTTGAAGGATCAATATCTGAATCGTATATCATCCAAGAAATTTCATCATTCTGCTCATTTTACTTTGAATCGACAGTACAGACAAGATTTGATCATCTTCCACGTAACGACGATGGGGGAGTTCGACATTCAGATGGACGTTTAAATATATTTTGTCACTCTGGTCGTGCTTTTGGTTCTCGTCTATCTCGACACTTAAGCGAGGAAGAGTATCATTTGGCACACTTGTACGTATTACTCAATTGTCCAGAGATTGAACAATTCATTGAAATATTTGACATTGAGATGGTGCAAAAATACTCTATTCACAATGATCAAGAATTGGAGAGATTACGAAATCGTGATTTCCCTACATGGATTCAAGCTAGCTTACAGCAAAGATCACCGAGCTGAAATAGATGAAAGAATATTTGAGTTTGTTAGTGGACCATCGCGACTAGTGTCCTGTTATAGCGTATATTTTATTAATGGATACAAATTTCATACGGTGGAATATGCATTTACAAAGAAGACGATGAATGCCGGGGTCTGCGTGAAAGGGACAACCTTTGTTGAATGTGATATGGATTTTTATGGACTGGTGGAAGAAGTGATAGAGTTGCACTACTTTGGCTTGAAATCAGTTATCGTATTTAGATGTCATTGGTTCGATACAACAAAAAGAGGCATGAAAGTTCATCCAAAATATAAACTTGTTGAGGTTAATTACAAATCCAAATTGGCAGCAAATGAGCCTTTTATGTTGGCATCACAAGCCGAACAAGTATATTACGCGAAGTATCCGGCTCGAAATAAAGATAGAGCAGATTGGCGTGTAGTCTGTAAGACTAAAGGTAGAGGAAAAATTGATCTGATAGTATGAGAAAATGAGCCGATACCTAATGTGACAGATGGTTTCTATCAAGAAGATGATCCTCCTGCTGTAGATCGTATTATTCCAATACTTGAGGATGCAGACACAGCGTTAATTCAATTAGAAGTTGAATATGCTGATGATGACGATCATGAAATTGATGATGAAAATGAAGAAGATGAAGAAGATGAGGAAGATGAAGAAAATGAAGAAGAGGAAGAATTTGAAGACTATTACTCAGATGATGAGGAATAATTGTAAAGTATATCTTATATTAAATATATCTCTAATATATATATATAATAATCTAATTATATACCTATTCGACAGATATGTTTAGTTGTGGTTATCGTCGTAGGAGAGCTTCAGAGTCTCTGATTGGTGAGACTCCAGCACTTACTCATGCTGCTGATCCTCCTACTACTGATCCTCCTGCCGATGATACTGCTGAGGCTAGTACATCCAGACGCAGACGGCCACGTGGGCCGAACAGGTGGCATCCTCCACCAGCCACAGAGTCATGTAGATTCATTAGCGTGATTGGGGAGAGGTAATATATCATGAATTATGAATCATTACAAATTCATTATATCATAATATAATATTAAATTTTATTTTTGTTGTGCAGGTTCGAGCAAGAAGAAGTGTCAAGGAGTATTTCTTCTACTATTCGACAATACATGCACGGGGCATGACCCACATTGTCTCACGTGCCCAGTGAGCACGTCGACATGCTATGGCGCGAGTTTGAGGCACGTATTATTTTTTTTTATACATGCATGATGATTAATATTGGTACTGATATTATTATTTTACAGGCTCGCTTTACATGGGCTGAGGACCAGAGGCCCTTCATTTACACTGCTTGGGAGGCTATTTCCAGTGCGAGGTACAACGGGCAGCTGGGGCAGGCTCGGTCCCAGGCGATGGCCCGAGTTGGGACCACTAACATCGCGGAGACTCGGGGATACAGCCCCGATTGGATTACTCCAGATATATGGGACCAGCTCGTGGCATTATGGTCGACGGATCGAGGGCAGGAGGTTTCTAGGACTGCGACTAGAAACCGCATGTCGGGGGGAGGAGCGCGTCACACTGGCGGCTCTGTTGCATTTGCTGTGCACACGAACCGTATGGTAAGTATACCTTAATTTTAATTTTATATTTTATTTATTACTCTGTATACTGATTAATGTATTTGTTTTATAAATGTAGACAACGGTGTTAGACGACGGGACTGTCCAGCGACCCTCCCCGACGGCGTTGTTTGAGCGGACACACCGTCGAGTGCATGGGACGGGGGAGTACGTCGACAACCGCGCTGCATTTATTATGGTAAGCATATTTATTTAAATTATTCATTATATATTTATAATTTAAGTTTTATGAAAAATATTTTTTTAAAAAATAAACTCGAGTAGGAAACCTACAGTCAGACGGTGATACAGCGTGGAGGCACCCCCGAGGACTTTGACACAGTAGCGTGGGTCGATGCTGCAGGTGGCTGGGTCCATGGCCGTGTGTATGGTTTTGTAGATAGTGGTCATGCGCGAGCCGTGCTAGGGCCACTTGGGGCACCGACCCCTCCGCATGCTGGTGAATGACCGTCGACCTCCAGGTCCATAGATGATCATAGTAGCAGGATAAGGACACTGGAGGAGACGGTCACACGTCAGACTGAGTTGATGGAGAGTCAGAGTCAGATGATGGCAGATATGGAAGTTATGCTACGCGACTTGTTAAGTCATCACGGAGCAGCAGCATCTGATCTATCGTCCTCGAGTCAGTCCACGCCGGTGTACACTCAGGCACTCCAGACTCCGCCATATGATCCAGACCATCCTCCATCGTCATCGTGAGATTTATTGTTTTTTTATTATATTGACTTTGTTACTTCGATACTATATATATTTTAGTTTAGTTTTGTTTGGATATTGATACTTCAATTTTGCATTTGAATAGTTTTTATACGAGTGTGGATAATTATAAATATAAGTATAATTGTTTTGATATATATCTGGGTGTATTTGTGATGAGTGAATGGATGTGTATGAGTGTGTGAGTTATGTATCAGATTGTATCAATGTATTAATAGAAATTTAGAATTTTAATTTTTTTTTTGTTTCAGATTTTAGTCATCAGCAACGGCTTTCCCACGATTGTCCGTGGGAAAGCCGTTACTAAAAGTGTATCGTAAGTCGTTGCTGTATAACATCAGCAACGGTTTACTAACGGTCTTTCACTAACGGCCTTGCCACGGCCTCACGGGTCGTTGCTAATAAGGTTATCAGCAACGGCCCGGTGTCCGTGGCAAAGCCGTTGCTGATAATATTATTAGCAACGACCCGATCGATCGTTGTAGAGCTGTTGCTAAATTATCAGCAACACATTTTTCTGCCATGGCTACTTTGCAACGGGCCGGGCCGTTGCAAGCCGTTATTGATGCCCATTTTTCCAGTAGTGGATGTTGGATTAGTACTAGCATACACATACACAATATAGAGATAGTTATTTAAATATTTTAATTTAAATTGAGAGAGATAATGAGAGAGAAAGTGGGCTTTAATTAAATCAAATAATTTAAAAAATATAAAATTACCATGTTGTTAGGGACTTTTCGATGTGCCCGAGCAACGACGGATCATGACAGAATATTTTTTACATATTTGTAAATATATTTTCGCATCTATGTAATTTTACCTTATATTGTAGTTTGTACTTGTAAAATTCTTTGTGCGATCACCGGGGGTTCACGGTACGAGTTGGATACATTTCGAGGTCATTTGATGCTTGGTGCGTGCGTTACGGCTAAGCGGATCAGTTTTCCTGCATTCGTCATGGCCGTGGCCATAGAAATTAAATCATCATCTCGCATGACCACGATTTTGTTATGCTCCTTGTGCTTTTGAGAACCTTGTGGGTGACACTTGGGGGTTAGGGGTCTCTTGTATAATGTAGGAGAGCGTTGTCAAACAAAGCGGTTGCCTTGGGCGGAGACGCACGATTTGCCCATATGGGTGTGTGATCAATCGATCTTTGCCCAAAACAATTGCGGAGCTCGTCCTACACCCGATTTTATATTTTCTTGCGTTCATAGTCCTGTAATTATTGTTTTACTTTACGTCTTCAATACCATTCGACCAACATGATCTTTTGAGGGCGCGGACATGAAACGCGAGGTTGGCATGTGGACCAACATATACCCCGCAATGTTAAGTAGAGAAGCCCAATTTGGGACGAATTCGATATAATAGGCTTATCCATTGCACGGGATGCAATGGTGCCGTACGAGTTCTTCTGCACAAAATAATTGACCCGTGATAATGTGGAGAGAGCTTTAATCATAATTTTAAATTTAGAAAAATCTAAAATTATCATGTCAATCAAATTTCATTACGAATGTGCCACGTGAAAACTTTGAATGTTGCTTTTATATATACACATACGAGTGCATCAATTAAGGATATTAAACCCTACTTCTTTATTTTAGGTTACCAAGTATCATTAAAATTAAAAATTAGTAAATTACAATGACATAGCATTGATATTTACTCATTCAAATCTTCCATGTCTCTCTGCGCGCTTAATACATGACAAGTCATTTTCAACGTACTTTTAAATCTGTCCTTTTCTGCATTATTAAATGTTTTTAAAAAAATATTATTAAATGAAGTTTAGGTCAATTATTTACATCTTTCTTATAAATAAGAAATCATACATAATCCCTTGCACCAAAAATAGCACTCCTTATTTGTTATTATCATCACAAATAGCAATTAATTTCTATGACTCAAAAATAAGGCAGTTGGTTTGTCCAAACTCCAAACATACCTGAGCATAATATGACCATTACTTTTCTTCATATCTGGTAGATGCTGCATTAATGGCGAAGATGTGAAGTATTGAATGAAAAACTTGCTAATTCTGTGGGATCAGATTAGGGAAGACACTTTTCATCAGATAGAATAAAAGCAGTATACCTACAGGGGTAGTCACTGTTACCAGATAATTGCTAACACGTAATAATTATAGCTTTCTCAACCTATGATTATATCTTTTCTTAAATTGTTTACCAATCTACTCACAAATTTGGCTCTATCTAATTTATTGTATGGGAACAGGGAACATGAACCGTATTGTTCACGTTGGCGTCAATAGTATTGTTATGTATCACTTTACAATCTAGTACTGCTTTGTTACAAAAATAAATCATAAAAAAGTCTCAAAACTTACATTATCATCTAAAACTTTATATATAACAATACATTTTTTTTGGGGAATAAAATATAACAATGCAAGGTAGCGCTTTTGGTGAAAATTCGAGTTGAGCATTGGATTTAATGCATGATGGGTACAGACCTTTGGTCAATGATTTATTAATTTAGTATGTAAGTACGTATTTGTTATACTAGTCAAAAACTTAAGCATTGTTATAAATTTAAATAATTATAAAATATATCCTAACTTTTAACTTGTTTCTCTAATCTATCCTAACTTTCCAATTTTTTTAATTTAGTACATCATTTTTTAATTTGTTACAAATCTATCCCACCGTCTATCCAGCATCAATTTTATCGCCTGAATGCTGACGTAGCGCTGCCGACGTGGCTAATAATCTCAGTCAGCATTCAGACGCGATTTATTTTAACTTATTTTTTTTGGTCCCACCAAACCCAATCAGCAACCATGATTAATTACAAAATATATCTCAACTTTTGACGTGTTTTCCTAATCTATCCCAATTTTTTAATTTTTTCAATTCAGTACATCATTTTTTGATTCGTTACAAATCTATCTCACTGTCTACCCAGTGTCAATTTCGCAATTTTCAACATAGAAAAGAAATCTCTCTCTTATGTTGAAAATTTTCTTGTCAAAACAAAGTCTACAACGACAAATCATTTTTAATAGTATCATCACTGATGAAAAAATTCCAGAGTTTATACTAACCATACCCGATGGAAGGGGGGAGACGAGCAAGTAGGTGAAAATTAATAGAGACATATCAGAGTCGACGAGAATGAAGGCAGGGAGCAAGAAGAGATGCAGGTGACGTCGGGAATTGAGAGAAAGACGGCGGTGAGCAGGCGACAAGGTCGGGTCGGGAAGAGGCGAGCAGGCGATTTTAAAGGTGATTTTTTTTAAAAAAATTAACTTGTCGTAATCTACTGATTGGGTTTGGTGGGGTTGGAAAAAAATAAGTTAAAGTTCGTGTCTGAATGCTGACTGAGATTATTAGCCACGCCAGCATTCAGACGACGAAGTTGACGCTGGTAGACAGTGGGATAGATTTGTAACAAATCGAAAAATTATGTACTGAATTGGAAAATTTAAAAAGTAAGGATAGATTAGGGAAACACGTCAAAAGTCAGAATATATTTTGTAATTAACCATATTGCTAATTGGGTTTGAAGGGATCGAAAAAAATAAGTTAAAAAAATTGCGTCTGAACGCTGACTGAGATTATTAGCCACATCAGCATTCAGATGACAAAGTTAACGTTGGGTAAACGGTAGAATAAATTTATAATAAATCAAAAAATTAATGTACTAAATTAAAAAAATTAAAAAATAATAATAGATTAGATAAACAGGTCAAAAATTGAGATACATCTTATAATAATCCTAAAATACAACGATGCAAGGTAGCGCTTTTGGTGAAAATTCAAGTTGAGCATTGGATTTAATGCATGATGGGTACAGACTTTTGGTCAATGACTTATTAATTTAGTATGTAAATATATATTTGTTATACTAGTCAAAAACTTACGCATTACAGATTATATGTACCATAATTCAAATTTAAATAATTATAAAATGTACGACAATAAATTATTAAATTCGTTTAGGTAAAATTACGCTTTAAATAGTAATAGTAATATCAAAAAATTAAGAATAATAATAAATATCATGGACTGGACTAGCACTTTGAATCTAGTCGGACTAGACACAGAAATACCCACATGCATGAATCAAACTAAAGTCAAGCCAGACGATTAAGTTCGGGGGCTCCACCCGCCCATATAAGGACATTTGCGTCGTCATTAATCATGAGGAATTCGTCATCACGAGCCCGACATCTTCAGGAGTAACATTGACCCATTTTGAGCAACATCCTTACGAGATTACTGGGAAGCATTATCGTCAATCCTTCCTCACCCTACAATATATACAAACACAATAAGCCTCAAGTAATATAAAGTCTAATTTATATTACATCCACCTCGATCACATCTTGACTTGAGCGTCAAAGTATCTTTTGCATGTCTCCCGATCGGAGTTGCACCTGACCAAGAGACACACTGGACCAGATTGCATCACTCCGACTTCAAGCAGGAATATTTGGCGCCCACCGTGGGGCCGAGTAAATCTTATATGTCCCACAATGGTTGGTACCCAAAGTCAAGCGAACGCCACCGCATGCAGGCATCACCCTAGCAGCGACACACCCCTGCTACTTAGAGACGTTGAAACATTGAGGAGCGATGCTCCGGCACTAGCCAATCCCCACAAGAATCCCAACATCCAATAAATGACCTTCATGGGGAGAATCAACGATTAGCGGCCCAGGTCGAGATGCTGACGAGCTCCCAGGAACAACACTCGACCGATTAAGAGTGCCGCCGCTTAGAGCATGAAGAAAGTAAATCACTCGGAGAGGAGGAAATCAATTTTCGTCCTCCGGGACGAGGTATCTAGCATGCCTCACCAGAGAAAGGTGAAAGACCTCAGGGTCACAGAGGTTACCACTCCTTTTCTTGTCGACTTAAGACCCTTCGCCAAACACTTCATGGCGGCATAACTTCCACCCAGATTCAGGCTGCCGACCACGTTGAAGCCCTACGATGGTATGAGTGACCCAACTACACACCTCACAATGTTCAAGTCCATGATGCTCCTCAACGAAGCAATTGACCCATCCTTTGCCGAGCCTTCCCGGCCTTCATGGAAAAGGCTATTGTGGTTCTCACCCCTTCCACCGGGGTCCATACACTCTTCCGTGGAACTCTCCCGCGCCTTCGCCAATCAGTTCTCCTCATCCCAGATCTACTCTAAAACTGAGGACGCCCTCCACTACATCAAGCAAGGGCAACATGATCCCTTAAGGGATTACATATAGAGATTCTAGGCCATGGCCATAGAGATCCCGAATATCGACCCCCCCCCCCCCCCCAGTCGAGCTTTTTTCTATCAAACACAGACTAAAACCCGAATACTTCACATACCATATCGCTCTGGCAAAGTCGAAAGACATGACCGAGTTCCAAAAGAATGCTTCAAGTTGCATAGAGATGAGCTAGAAAGGCCGACAGGCAGAATATTAAAGACAATGTCGAAATACAATAAATCTATGAAAACTGAGAAAAAGGGTGAGGATCGAAATCACCGTGAGCAAGAGAACGACAAGAGGGCAAGGTCACCACCCTGCCCGAACGCCCGATACGAGAAGTACACTCTGTTAGACACAAGAAAGGAAACCATCCTCTGTGAGATCTATGACTTGAAACTCCTTAGGCACCCTATCAATGTCAGGAAACAGAAACTGCCACCCAATGTCGACATGAGCAAGAAATGTGCTTTCCATGACACCTATGGGCATACCACAAAAGACTGGGTGGTGCTTAGAGACCAACTCGAGGACTTGGTCGACATAGGACACCTCGGTCGATACATCAACCGCGAAAGAGAGCGTTGTTGGAGCAGGAGCCGAGACCACCGATGTCGGAGTCTAAGCTGGACGCCTTCGAACCATCCTGGAGGCCAAAGGGACAAGGATCGAGCTAATCGCTCACGAAACAAAGACCAAGGAGTCATTGACTATATTGCCGGCGGGTTTCCAGGAGGAGGCAAATTGAGCTCAGCCAGAAAGAGATCTCTTCGAGCAATCATGGCGGTCAACAACACCGCTCGCCCGCAAGGGCCCATCTCTAGAACCTCGTTAATATCATTCTATGAATTCGATTTTCAGGGAATTGACAAAAACCTACACGACCCAGTCATAATTTTTGTGGTCGCATGAAACTTTATCATTAAGAAAGTCTTGGTGGATCAAGGCAGCTCAGCCGATATCCTGCCACACTCTACGTGTGAGAAAATTCAACTAACCGAAGCTTCACTCTCATTGCGCAAGGGAGAATTGGTGGGTTTCTCATGAGAGAGAGTCAACGTCCGAGGCTCCATATGGCTAAGGACAACGTTCAACTCCCAGCACATGATCCTGGGGTGACCTTAAACAGTCTGGGGCCACTTAGAGCTAAAATTCCTCATTTTAGAAATGGAGGTAGGCGTACTTCACGCCGATCAGAAAGAAGCTCGTCGATGTTACAATAAATGTCTTAGACAAAGGGCAACCAGACCAAAGAAGGAGTCGTACTTTCTGCCTCACTAGGGGCTCTTACCGACCATGACGAACTGCCAGTGGGGACCCCCGAACAAAACCTAGGTGGAAGCATACAGAAACGAACCCGACTTGGAACAACTTGAAAACCAAGCACCCCCCGGAGTAAAGGAATGAGCCTGAGTCCTGCTAAGCTCGGAGCGAGCCACGGACGATTGTCGATTTCTTCTCTTCTCTCTCTTGCCTTGACATGCAAAGCCACGATCGAACCGAGCACTTTTATATATATGTAATTTCTTTTTGCATTAATAAAGATCGTGTATTCCGCATTTTTGTGTGTATGTCCAGGAATTTCATGGTCATCTCATCATCCAAGCGAATGTTCTACAACCCGAAACCTGGGACAAGAATGTAGCGGTCCTACCTTATGCTCCTCGGCGAGCTCGACTTGACCCCCCGAGCGTGGTCCTCAGCCTCAACGCTGCTACTTAATTCCACCTCAGAGCCCTTACTAGGCCTTAGTCCCGCTACTTCCAGTCTCAGAACCCTTATCGACCCCTCGCGTGGTCATGCCTTACTCTCCTTGGCAAGCTCGGCTAGACCCCCCGAGCGTGGTCCTCAACCTCGATGCCGCTACTTTTGGCCTCAGAGCCCTTATTTGGCCTCAACGTCGCTATTGCAAGTTTTGAAACCCTTGCTATTTCACGCCTTCGCGCCCCGTTCGAACGTGACCTTCAAATGGCTTTAACAGCCGCCACACCCACTACTACAAATGTGACCTTCACCGACGACCCTCTCTATTTGTAAGCCCTCGATGAAAACCTTCACCAACAACATCTAACGGCCCGCTCCGTTGCAAATAATGGCGTCGCTAATAACTTAGCGACAGCCGATGCGACCATTGTTGTTTATATATCAGCGACAACTCTATCAACCGTTGCAGATATAGTTATCAACCACAACCCATAGGGCTGTTGTTGATATATAAACAGCAATGACTGTGTCGACTATTGCTGATATAGTTATCAATGACAACCTTATGGGTCGAGGTAAAGCCGTTGCTATAGGTCATCAGCAACGGCCTTAAGAATGCGGCATTACGATACGCTTTCAGCGACGACTTTTGGATGATTGAATATTGGTAAGTCGTCGCTGATGTTGTTAACCTGAAATTAAAACAATTAAAAATGAGTAATTACCTAAATATATCTTGAACTATGCACTTTATTTCATTTGTGGCCAATTTCAAAATATTTTCAAATTGTATCTCGAGCTTTTACATTTGTCTCAATTACATTCTTCCGTCAACTCTCCGTTAGCAGCACCGTTAAGGTAATGACGTGGCGCTCTGACGTGGATTAAAATAATATTTTTTATTTTTTATTAAAGAATCACTCCGAGTCATGTCGGTGGTGAACATGGAGTATTTTTTAATATAAAATATAAAATAATATTTTATATTATTTAATATAAATTGACATAATTTTTAAAATAAAAAAATATTATTTTAATCCACGTCAAAGCGCCACATCATCACCTTAACGGTGCTGCTGACGGAGAATTGACGGAAGAATATAATTGAGACAAATATCAAAGTTCAGGATATAATTTGGTAATATTTTGAAATTGACCACAAATGAGACAAAGTGCATAGTTCAGGATATATTTAGGTAATTACACTTTAAAAAATTAAAAATTTCCATTGATACATTTATAAACCCTGATACATAGCTCACACACCCACCATACACATCACAGATACACATCAAAATAATTATATCTACTATTATAATTATCAACAATCGTAAAAAACTATCGTATCAACACAATGCGGATCAAAACTATCGTATCAACATAAGTATCAAAACACAAGTATAAGAGTCAAGTCATAAACACATGCACATCGTAACACAGTCAAGTGATCATAAACACAAGTCAAATAAATAAAGTCTCACGACTGTAGTGGAGGTTGGTCGGGATCATGCGGCAATGTCTGCAATGCTTGGTTGTGGAATGACGTGGACTATGTCAAGGATGATAGATCTGATGTCGGAGGGATACCAACGCTGGACTAAGCTGTGATATGCCTCAACATTGCATGCATCTCTTCCATCATCCGACTTTGACATACGACTTGCTCCTCCAATGCTGTTATCTGATAAATGGCCTCTGGTTCTCTGGTCATGTGTAGCGAGCCTGCAAAATAAAAAAATAATGTCAGTACAGATATTTATAATTATCATACATATGAAAATTTTTAATATGTACCTCAAACTCACACCAAAGCATGTCGGCATGCTCACGAGGCACGTGAGACCACATGAGTCATATCCCGTGCATGTATCGCCTAATCGTCCTCGCTATAGTCCTAGGGACCTCTTCCTGCTCAAACATGCACAATAAAAATAAAGTATAATGTTATATTATGATATAATAAATTATATATAAATAATAAATAATAATGCACTACCTCTGTCCTCTAACATTAATAAGTCTCTGTGCCTCCACGATTGGCGTTGGCTGAATCCTGTTCGCCCGCGTGGACGCTTGCGTCATGATGAACTAGCCTCGACGACAGGAGGATCGACAACAGGAGGATCAACGGCAGGAGGAAGTGTGGTTGAAGCGGAATCTCGAGTCACGTCAATTGGAGGATCGACTACCTCTAAAAATTGGGCTGAGGTCCTGCGAGCATAACCTCGACCCACCATAGTTGTCGAATAAGCATATAATTAGATTATATATATATTAGAGATAGTTTTAGTACAAGATATACAATTCATTTATAATTACTCCTCTTCAGTATTATCATCATTCGAGCAATAGTCTTCTTCTACTTCTTCTTCTTGAACTAACTATGTGCCCGCATCCTGGAGTATTATGGGACTTAACCTCAAAGGTACTTCCAAAACAATCATATTTCTAATATGGGACTAACCTCAGGTACGACTTACAACCCTAGCCGCCAACGATGAGCTCCCACACTCTCGATATGCACTCTGTCAAGCACCGCCTAAAAAGGAATCTGACTACAACCAATGACCTCGATCAAGAACTATCAGGATACCCTCTTGGTCTGACGAAGAAACTTGGCGACCAACAATATCAAGATACACAATTCACAATAAGCAACAATAACAAACCAAAAAAGCAAGAAAACAAACGCCCAAAGGCATAAACATAAGCCCACAAAAGGGCAATTGTCACACACTGCAAAAAGTCTCAAATGCCCTCAGAGGGCAGCAATTCAAACAACCATCTAACTAGATAGCCCATGGACGAGCGATTAAAAATATTACAAAGGAGAGGCTGCATCTGCCTCACCAGACATGGCGGGAGCATCCCTCCCCGTAACATCGACATTCATGGGAGAAGATAAGCATTGCTCCGAAGTTGCTACCAAGTGTCCTTCTGCAGGCGGCCCAAGAATCTCCCCCTCAACCTCAGGGTTAACCAAAGCATCACCCCTCACTTCCATGAGAAGGTGGACTCTAGAAAAATCGACCCCGGGAGCAAAGAACTTAGCTTGCTCTACCACATTTTTCATAACTCTTAGTCTACATGGCAAGAACAACATCCCGAAAGCAGTTCGCCGCATTCTCAAGCTTCTGAATTACCAGCTTGTACCTAGTCTCGACCTTGGCTTTTTCAGCCTCGGTCTTTAAACGGGAGCCTTCTGCCACAACCGCGGCAAGATCAAGATAGAGCTTTTCCAGCTCTGCCCTGGACTTACCTTTCACCTCCTTCACCTGAGCAGCATGTTGGCCTAAGATTTTCTACCTTGGTCTTAATCTCGATTTTGATGATAACAAACATAGAACTAATGCTTCATTGAGAAATCTTTTAGGTTCCAAGTCAGTTAGCGCATGACATCCCCGATCGAAAAAATTGAAGAAATCGGCAAGGATGCTCGTCAACGCTCGGGATTCTTCGGAAAGTTAGAGTTTAGGTTTAGGGTATCTAGAATGTAATGTAATCCTCTTTATGATGTAATGTACCCAAAAACCAAATTCGAACCCCAAAACATAAAAATCCGAAAACCGCCCTGAAATTCACTAAGTCTAGGGAGCTCATTCGATGGGTATATGACCTAGACATTTTTTTGACATAAAAAATGGCGATAATTATTCATTGGGTAAAAACTAGATAACGATGTATTTTAAAGGAATTTTTGGAAGCCTTTAGCATACCTATATTTGACCCGGGAGATTAGAGAATTTCCGTTTTTCGAAAATTTGTACTAGACCAAAAAAATTAGATTTTGATTCTTAAGAATTTTGATTTTTTAGATATTTGTATTGAATCCAAATGGGGGGGGGGGGTAATCCTTATATAATATTTATGTTTTAAAGTTATTAACTTAAAGTTAGTAAATATTAGATAAGTAGACTTAGCAAAGACGGAACCCAAACGAGCAAAAAATCCAGCCTAACCAAACTGCCCTGCCCAGGTTCGGTCGACTAGCGGCATTTTGATCGACCGAATATTGCCCAGAATGGGCAGAATGCTCCGGTCGCTCGGGCGATTGCTTGGTCGGTTGACCGACGATCGATCGAACAAGCGATCGACGGGCTGTAACGAGCAAAAAATCGCCCGTTGAGAAGAGGGAGCTCTCTCTTCTCTTCATGGCTTATAAATGGGAAGCCATGAGAGCTTTCCTTCATGATGTTGATCACCTCTAACCTTCTTGAGCCATCTCTTGATCAATACTAAGCCTTCATTGAGCAAATCTTGTGAAAACCCTAGCTTGAACCTTTCATCTCCTTGATTAAGCGTTTACTTCATTGCTTCATCATCAAAGGCATCAAGAGGAAACTAGGAATCTTGTTGTGGAGCTAAGTAATTTATTATTTGATTTATTGCTCCATTTAGTGTTGTATTTTCTTATTTATTTATTTGTATTTGAGTTTGTGTAAGAACTAGAGTGTGGGTCTTGAAATTGGGTGGTAGCCTTAGTGTTTGAGGTTTAAATCCATCAGTGTAAATATAGTTTACTAGGATTAGTTGAGTTGGCCCTTAGGTTGAGGTGGGAGAGTGCTCTCGGTAGAAAGGCGGGATACTTCTGGGTGTGAAAGTGCATTCGATTTGAGAGCGGAGACTTTCTGGTTATAAAGTCATCTTTGTAAGGGAAACGATATAATTTAGTAAACTTAATTTGGAAATCCTAAGCGGTGTACTTAGGTAGTGGAGTAGGCATTGGGGCCGAACCATTATAAATCTTATTGTGTTAGCATTGCTATCTTTGTTTGTGTGTTAACTATTTTATTATCATTTCTGCATTTAGTCGATAAATTGCAATTTGTCTAAGTACTTCAAGAAACGATTAAAATGAAATTTAAGTAAAAAAAATTAGATAACATACTATTCACCCCCCCCTCCAGTGTGGCCATTAATTTCACCAACACAGCAGACTCGGAGACAACAATATTCAAGCGCATGACTTCACCAATTTTTGCCTCTATGGCATTCTTCACTTCAACCAGCTCAAGCCTCAACGGTTCGACCTCCCGAGATCGAATCTCGGACTCCCTTGACATAGACTCCCTCAGCCTGTTCATCATACCTAATACTTGAATTTGGGTGAACTCTCATGGGTCCACTCCCTCAGAAAAGTCTGTTTGGGTGCTGAAACAAATACGTTTTCCCTCGCGTGGGGTAAAATCGACGGTCGAGTTGTGAGTGGAGCACTATCCATCGATGTCGCCTCTGGCGTCATGGCCTCATCACCCGCCGAACGCGTGGCCACCTGAGGAGGCATGTTTTCACTAGTACCTTTGGTCCTTTTCTGATGCCTCAAAGGTGAATCAGGAGGAGTTGGAGAGTCTGAAGGCACGAATGAATGACTCACTCGATCATGATTACTAGCCGCATGAAAATTAATACTAAAGAAAGGCGAAGGCCAATCAGCAGCTTCCATGAAGGAGGTAACCCCTCCCTCCACACCGCCACCACGGCAGGAATGAAAATCGAAGGGCCATGAAATGATACGACAAAGATACACCAACTCAATCTACCTCGGCCAGCCCGAAGCAATTGGAACTTGCTCTCGACGGTCCCATTGGAGGCAGCACCATGGCACTCGCAACAGTTCGCCCCTCACAACAATTCGGCGCCCGAACAATTACTCGATCAGAGACTAACGTAGTCCCGAGATCCAACCGACGCAGACCGAGGTCAGAGGCCGATACTACTAATTAGAACTAGACACGTAGTCCCTCAGACTCCGACCAATCTCGGAGGCTATGGACTGGACTAGCATTTTAGGCCCGACAGGACTAGGTCCCGAAGCGCCCACACTCATAAATCAAACTCAAATCAAGCCAAATAGCTTAGCTCGGAGGCTCAACCTGACCATACAAGGACATCCACGTCCTCATTAACTACTGAGGTTCGTCATCACGAGCCCGACATCTTTGGGATTAACCTCGACCCATTCCAAGCAACATCCAACGAGATTATCGGGCGGCATTATTGTCAATCCTCTATCATCCTGCAATATATACAGACACGACACATCTCATGTAACCTAGATTCTAATTTCTATTACCTCCACTTCAATCACATCCTGATTTGAGCGTCGGAGTGTCTCTTACAGGTCCCCCGCCGAAGTTGTACTTGACCAGGAGACACACCGGACCGGATCGGCATCGCTCCGCCTTTAGGAAGGAACATCTTTGAATTTGTCATTTTCTGCATTATTAAACATTATTAAATGAAGTTTAGGTCAATTACTTACATCTTTCTTATAAATAAGAAATCATACATAATCCCTTGCACCAAAAATAGCTCTCCTTATTTGTTTTTATCATCACAAATAGCAATTAATTTTTCTGCAGGCAACCCAACTTGTAAATTGTATCCATTTCTAATCCCTCCATTCCTTATAAATAGTGTTGTTATCTCTATATCCTTCCTCACAACTAATTCCGCCATGGATGACAAGAAGCGCTTCAAGTTGCTCTTAATTCTCTGTACGTTGGCGCTTTCTTCCCACGGTTCAAATGGCAGATCGTTCCGCTCTGGTTTTGCATCAGAGCTGAGTCGACCGGTGTTGGGAGGTGTCTCGGAGAAATCCATGGAGGCAGCGCTCCTCCGCTCCGTCTCCTCGCCAGCGTTGTCTTCCTTCCCCAGGGAGAACTCCACGCTCCTCTGGCAGCGCACTGCCTTCCACTTCCAACCTCAAAAGAATTGGATGAATGGTGATACATATATATAGACATACATATAACTCTTCTTTTCGATCTTTTATATCATATATATTTTCACTGGCTTTTGTGTTTGTTTTAATGTTTCATTGACATCGTCGTGGTCTTCGTCATCATCAGATCCCAGTGGTAAGAGAAGACAAGCAACAAAGACTAGCTCTTTACTTTAGTCAAATGGCAGATATAGTTTTTGATGCAATGCATCATGCATGCAATTACAGGGCCGACGTACTACAGAGGATGGTATCATCTCTTCTACCAATACAACCCGGACTCGGCTGTGTTGGGCAACATAACCTGGGGCCACGCCGTGTCGCGTGACCTCGTCCATTGGCTCTACCTCCCCCTTGCTATGGTCCCCGACCGCTGGTACGACGCCGGCGGCGTCTGGACCGGCTCCGCCACCACGCTCCCGGACGGCCGCCTCGTCCTGCTCTACACGGGCTCCACTAACGAGTCGGTGCAGGTGCAGAACCTGGCCTTGCCGGCCGACCCCGACGACCCGCTCCTCGTCTCCTGGGTCAAGTCCGAGTCCAACCCGGTGCTCGTCCCGCCGCTGGGGATCGGCTTCCAGGACTTCCGCGACCCCTCCACGGCCTGGTACGTCGCCGCCGACGCGGCCTGGCACGTCGCCCTCGGGTCGAAGGACGATTCCGGCCGCCGGGACGCCGGGGTGGCGCTGGTGTACCGGACGGCGGACTGGGCGAGCTACGAGCTACTCCCGGGGGTACTGTACGCGGTGGAAGGGACGGGGATGTGGGAGTGCGTGGACTTCTACCCGGTGGCGACGGAGACGGCGGCGGGGCTGGACACGTCGGCGGCGGCAGGGCCGGGAGTGAAGCACGTGATGAAGGCGAGCCTGGACGATGACAGGAACGACTACTACGCCATCGGCACGTACGATGCGGGGAGCAACGCGTGGGCACCGGACGAGCCGGAGAAGGACGTGGGGATCGGGCTGCGATACGACTACGGCATGTTCTACGCCTCGAAGACGTTCTACGACCCGGTGAAGAATCGCCGAGTTCCGCTGGGTTGGATCGGCGAGACGGACAGCGAGCGCGCCGATCTCCTCAAGGGCTGGACCTCCGTTCAGGTACTGTCATATCCCTTCGCTTTTTCCAAAATTTTGAAGATTTTATGGGTTTGACCTCTAATTTTTTTAAAAATATCTTTAAAAATTCTCAATTTCGTCCCTTCATTTCTGAAACACTCACAATATCTAAAAAGTTACCTTTTTCTAACACGTGCAAAATATATAGAATATATTTAATTGATCTACTTGCTATATAATTAACACGTGCAAAACATATCTACAATCTAGTGAGTTAGAATGTTAGAAATATAAAATGATCTACTTGCTATATAATTAGATTAGGAAGCAATTGCTAAAGATGTCTTTATTTGTGCTGTGGTTATTTTAACTGATACAATGATGTGTGAAGTGTGTTAATTACAATTACATCACCCCTTCGATTTGGTGAAACTATTTTGCAATTCAATATTTCAAGACGAGTATAATTTTATTGTGTTAATTATTAAATATATCTCAATTTTTTTAAAAAAATTAATATCTATTTTGATATTTTATTTGTACATATGGTACTTAAAATTTTAATTTATTTCAATTATATTTCATCGTCAAAGAGATGTTAATTTAATGGCTTAATTATATTTTTGGACCCCTAAAATATCACGTTTTTGGTTTAGTCCATCATTTTTAAAAACTTTTCGTTTAATTCTTCAAAAATTATTTTTGTTTCCGTTTAGTCTCTCCGTTAACTTTCTGTTAATTTTTGATGTCAAGTGTCAATATGACAATGCTGACATGGATTAAAGACAAAATGAGGGACCAAACGAAAAAATGAAGATATTTTAAGGGACTAGATGGAAAAAAAAATATTTTAATAACATATATGTATACAAAACATAATTATATATATATAAATTTTCTCATCTTATTTACCAATATAAAATCCCATCAATTTACTTTTTCTTATTTTAAAATATTCACCCCACAAATTTACACTAAATTTACAATTCACGTACGCTCGCGTTGCTTGCGCCACCATGACTTGCGCTCGTGTCGTCCTTTTCTGTGTCAACACATTTTATTCTCCCAACTCTTCTATGCCACCACGATTTTTTTATTAATTAATTCTAGAAAATCATGATGGAGAAAGCGAGATCGTTGTGGTGTTACATGATGGTGGGCAGTCTCATGGCATAAGCAACAAGGGGTGGCGCGATTCGTGGTGGAGTAAGGCGGAGCGAGCACGAGTTGTGGTGGCGCAAGGGGTGGCACGAGCGCGAGTCATGGTGGCACAAGGGCGCCGCGAGCACGAATCATAAATTTATTGTAAACTTATGAGATGAAGATTTTGAAATAATAAAAAGTAAATTGATAAAATCTTATATTGGTGAATAAAAAGTAGGGATGACAACAGATCAGATGCCATTCGAATATTGTATTATATGCATCCGCATCACACATCTGCACTGCACATCTGCATCTGCACGCATCCACACCGCATTCAAATGCAGATATCTGCACTGCATCAACATCGGTTTCACTGTATTTAAAAATAATATATTTAGTAAGAAATAATAACTTACATTATTGAAATTCATAATAATTAATAACTTGTTAGGATTTCATTTGCAATTTACCATAAGACCTACCAATACAATATATATTAAGTAACTTATATATAGATAAAATAAAAAATTTTCATATACAGATACACATTCATATCTGTATCCACGTCACATCCGCACGGATATTTTTTTTTTCAAATTATATCTGCATTCATATTTATTTTTATTTGCAGATATGGATCAGATACGATACATATACAATTTTTAGTTAGCGGATGCGGATAAAATTGATATCCCTAATTACAAAATCATACATAGACACAAAATTATACACACAAGGCGCATTTGTAAGCATACATAGATGCAGAATTAATTAAACGCAATAAAACACCTAACAGTCAGCAACCGAAATCTCTACTATACTAGATTAATAGGTAATCTTTTCAAACTATGATAACTTATCACTTATCTTATTGCATTTATTTTAGAACAAATTCATAATGAAGTTAGACAACTAGTAACAATGTAAGAATATATTTGATGATATTTTATTTTCCTACAATAAATTAATATAAAGTGATAATTAATATCAATATATAATATCTGTATTGATTTGATTATTTATCTTTTTCATTTTCTATTTATGCTTAAACTTATTATTATCCCTTGCAATACCTTCTCCTAAGTCCTAATTGTATACTGGGCCTCGAGGTGATTGCGTTTATGACACTGCAGGCCATTCCTAGAACACTTCTCTTCGACCAGAAGACAGGAAGCAACCTGCTGCAGTGGCCAGTGGAGGACGTGGAGAGTCTGAGATCAACCAGCTTTGAGTTCAGCGGCATCAGCGTCGGCGCCGGCTCGGTCGTCCCTTTGGACGTCGGCGATGCCACACAAGTACAAGAACAACACATTACGCTCCATTCCTCTGCTTCGAATTCTGCTAAGTCAACTCATTTAATTTGTTTGGTGCGCCACAAAATTAACCATGAAGATGGACATCGAGGTGGAGTTCGAGGTAAACAAGGTGGCCTTGGCAGACCCGGCAGACACAGCGTACAGCTGCAACACGAGCGGTGGCGGGCTCGGGCCTTTCGGGTTTCTCGTCCTGGCTGACGACCAGCTATCGGAGCAGACCGCTGTTTATTTCTATGTTGGAAGAACAGCAAATGGCGGCATCAGCGCTCACTTCTGCCAAGACGGGCTCAGGCATTCCTTCATACACCCTGCGTGCATTCTCTTGACATACCGAGCAACTGACTAATGTTATCGCCATTGCTGCAATTGACGCAGGTCATCGGCGGCAGACGATGTTGTGAAGAGCGTATACGGAAGCTTAGTCCCAGTTCTGGATGACGAAGCTTTGTCGTTGAGGATACTGGTAAGTTCGAAGATGCCGTATAACTTTCTTCAACATCGAAATCATTTGAGGAGATGGTTCAATTGGTCGAGGGTTTTGCGTTTCTTCAGGTGGATCACTCCATGGTCGAGAGCTTTGCGCAGGGAGGGAGGACGTGCATCACATCGCGCGTTTACCCAACCAAGGCAACCTACGGGGCGGCACGGCTCTTCCTCTTCAACAACGCCACCGGCGTCGACGTCATTGCCAAATCGCTCAAGATCTGGCAGATGAACTCAGTCTCCATTGGGTCGTACGAACCTGACTAATAAAAGGGTCGTTTGATTGTCGGGTGCAAAATGCAGTAAATAAATAAATTTGTTTGATTATCTACTAAAATTTATAGTAGGTTTTAATATTTACGAGTTATATTTTTAATATCATATGCAGATGATAAAATAAATTATAGCCCTAAATATTCACAATACAAAATTATTGTGATGGTTGATTCCATTTAAATCCGACTCGAATTTGAAATGAGTCAAATTGGATCAAAGAAAAAGGAGAAAAAAAAACAAAGTTGGCCTCAGACTGGCCTTGGTGGGCCAGAAAACTGGGCCAAGCCCAGCCGCTCGAGCACCAGCATTTGCTGGCGCTCGCGTGCGTTGCACGCTGCACACGGGCCATGCACCTCACGTCCGCCCTTTTGACCGAGCGCAGAGAACGATTTCCCAGTCATAGTTTTTGACTTCGCACAACCTCGATCGCTCCTTCAAAGTGCAGATTTCTTCGATCAAAAGTAGCTGTGATTAAATCAAACGGAGCAGTAAATTATTTGGAGATTTTTTCTCCAACGTACGAACTAGGTATGAGTCAGCTCTCCCCCTCTATTATAAATAAATGTCTAATATACAATCCCAAAACATCCTGACATCCCGACATCCCACCTACTTCGTTTCTCAAGCAAGGTTCCTCTCCAGCGGTTCTCTTCCCCTTCACATCGTCTCAGGCAGAAGTAAGAAGATCAAGGACGATGCATCTATAGTTTTCAGGCAGAAGCAAAAATCCAAATTCCGAAATGCAGAAACTCAAAGTTGTAGAGAGAGAGAGATTGAGAGGCTAGGAATTCATTTGATAATATTCATGTCAATTTCTTATTACAATTTCCTATTTATACAATTCATATGTTGCGATTTGCATGACTCAAATGTTAATACATTAGACCTCGTAGTCGTCGTAACGACGGGGCCTACATCGCATGCGTCCACCTCATTCCAGCTGACGTGGATTACTCGGTGGGATGCCATTTCCTTTGTCATCTAGGCCCCTCGTCCGAGTCGTAACATAGTGTCAGATTTTAGATTTGATATCGTTTGGTAGAACTTTTATATTTTTAGTATTATACAATAATAAAACATTATTAATTTATTTTGATAAATAATTAAATAATATAAAACAATATTATACTAAACTAAATGGTGATTCAGAGTATAAAATAATATTATTCTGGATCGAATCGATTCTGTTGTAGCCGATGAATTATTATTATGGTAAAATGACAAATTTACCCTTTTGCCTCTATTCATTTATTATTATTTCTAAATTCCGCTGAACTCCTATTGCATATTACTATTTTTTTGACATCTTTTCCGACTAGATCACAGGTTTTCCCCACGCTCATTTGTCCTTGCTTGTTCATCTAGTAATTCGTGGATCATTTTATGCTCGAGAAGAATTCTGGATTGCACCATTCAAACATCTATGCGAGCAATCGCCGCCACTTGAAACGACAAATCTAGACTCACTTGCCGCCAAGGTTGTTAAACTCGAGAGTTTAAGTAAACTCGTGGAGCCTTCGTAAACTCGACTCGTAAACTCGTAAGAGTTTACCTGATATTAAAACAATATTAAAAAATATTATACTACAAAAATATAATCTAATATAATCTGAAAATCATAATTAAGACGCAGTTCAACTCCCTAATAAAGCACAAATAAAGATAAAATATAAGAGTACAAGTCTAATACATACATAATGAAGCATTCTAAGTCCATAATAAAGCACAATAATGACTCAAAGATAAAATATAAAAGTACAAGTTCAATCCATAATAATTATCATCAAATCAAATTCATCCGAGTTTACCACGAGTTTGATCGAGTTTACTTGCGAGTTTGACCGAGTTTGTGCGAGTTTACCCAGAAACGAGTTTGAGTGCGAGTTAGCTCGATTTTGATACCTGGGATCGTAAACTCGTCCGAGTTTACGAGTTAACTCGCGAGTTTGACAACATTGCTTGCCGCGTCATGTATTTTGGGTGCCGCCAATACTTGTGGCAGCTCATCCGATGATGTCATGCTTCGATTTGATAAAAATTTGGATCCGGCACGAAAACTAAACGGGTCGTCACGGCCAGACTCATTAGCACAATTATGAAAAACTAAACGAGCCTCCCCTTTCTTGACTCTGGTCATCATGCTATCATGTCGGATTAGACTTACATCCCTTGGCCCGACCCGCACGATAACAGGCAGCCTGCGCACAATCTTATCGTGTCAGGCTATCAGGTCGAGCCAAAATTATCATATCTAGATATGAAGATACAGGTTGCAGTGAAATTGCAAATTTCATTTACGGTCAACCAAACACATGCAAATAGAAATTGCAATTCTACTTGCGGGCAATCAAATAATATACTACAAAATTTATTCACGATGCATTTACTTTTGCATGCAAATACTTCTATAATATTTATAGTTGCAAACGCCATCAAAATGAATTATTTGCCACTCAGTTTCACGTGAAAATGTATTACATATTTAAGAGGATTTCTAATAAAGCGAACTATTGTTCTTGGTAAATTGCAAAGGCACCCCTGTAAGAAAGAGTAATTCTGTGTAGCACTTGCTCCCAGCCTCGCAAGTCGCAAAGGTCAAATGACCATCCAAATTATCATCTTCAACCTAATGCTGAGTTGTGATGCAGATGTGTGCCTTTTTGCACCTATGTACAGGCTTTGATGTTATAGTTCTAGTGGTCTAAAATATGAAAGTCATGCTGTAATTCCTGGCTCCTGCAACACTAGAAAAGGTACTGAGAAACAGAGCTCTGCTTCAGAATGAATTCCCTGCTGCTGCGTCTGATGACATAGCTATGAAGTGTGGGTTCTGCAGATTATAGATATGGGTTGTGAACTGTATGTTAATTAGGATGTGGCTGGTCTCGGTCAGTGTTCAACCTGGACCTTGAACTAAGCCACTGCATCACTGTTCTGTTATTTCTAGAGATGAGCAAAATTTATCGATTAATCGATCGAACCGAAATTGAATTAATCGAATCGAATTTTTTGAATAATTTTTGATTCGGTTAACGATTAAAAAAATTTAAGTTATCGATTTTCGATTCGATAAATTAACCGATCAATTCGATTAATTACCGAATCAATCGAATGTTAACATATATTAAATAAAATAAAATTATATATATATATATATATGATATGGTTTGTCATAGTTGTTAAGATAGGTATTTGTTTACCTTAGTAATATTTTATATGATTTGCTTCGATGGTTAAGGTATTACATTTTTATATCAATGAACAGAATTCGAATCTTATTATTTATTTATTTTTGGTAAATTAATCGAATCGAATCAAATTAATTAAATTTTTCGATTAGATAAATAATTAATAAATTTTTTTTAATTCGATTGGATTAATTAACCGACGGATGCTTAACCCAATCATTTCCATCGGCTCACTTTATATGATGTTTGTACTCGATCGTCGCCCCTTCAATCTACTACAGCGTGCAAATTTTCCTTCAGCGTCGAGAAAGACATGGCAAACATGCAACCATTATTGCACTGTGTCGGCATGATTCGTCGATCCTGTGCTTTAAGCCTTTACCGACCGACAGTTTACTATTAGCTTCTATCATTTTGTCCTCCGATCATTCAACGGAAGGCATTTCGTCGAGCACCGCGTGCGCGTCGCGGCGGTCCGCTCACCTTTGGAGTGACGATTACCGCATCCAATCTGTCACCCTCCTCCTATCCGGCCATGGTGGGTCGGGTCCGGTTCCGGTTCCGCGGCAGCACGTGGTTCTCTGGTTGGGCCGTCCTCTGTTCTCCCTCCTCCCAAACATGCAACACAGCTTCCACCGATGGGCATCCGACACCTGTTCATTCCGCTGGAGAATCCTCCACAGCACCTGGAAGAGCGTCCGCATTCCCCGCAGCGCATCCCACGGCATCCGCGCGGACCGCTGTATTCTACTGGCGATTCGCTGGCACGCGCGTCCTACAACCAGGCTTATCTATTAACGGGGGCCCACAACTTCTCTAGATCTAACAGATCCGGCACACTCTTCCCGAGACCGTCCAGCTTCTTTTTCCAATGAGGGGATGCCACGTCGTCCACCGAGTCAACGCTCTACAGTGGTGATGGCTCGACTGGTTAACCCCCGCAGCTTTGTTTAATCCTCGGAGGTGCATTGGCTCGGCCACAAATGCTGCTCCTTGTGGCTTACTACTGCAGTGTCGGTCAAGTAGACGAAGAGAAGAGATCATAAGCACAGCTAGTGCGCGTACTGCTGTCACTGAGTGTCTAACTCTCAGAGGTTCTGCTTTCTCATCCACTCTCAGCCCTCACGTCAATGCAGATTTGCTGAGTCGAAGTCGAGCTACGGCCGGTTAACGTCGAAGGGGAGGCAGCCGAAAGCTTTCTGCTCTCCCAGCTGAAGGCATTTGCAAGAATCTCAGCTTAATTAGGCAGGTACACTCACCGAGGAGAGAACAGAGAGAGTGAGGATGGAGTGGCGTCGTCGGTTGTCTCCGGCGGCGGCATTGGCGTTTGCGGTGGCGTGGATGGCGGTGCTGGTGGCGCCCGGCTTCGCCGGGGATCCTTACGCCTACTTCGACTGGGATGTTTCCTTCATCACCGCCGCCCCTCTCGGGGTCAAGCAGCAGGTGTGCACTTCACTCTCCAGTTGCTTAATTGCATTCCTTACATGTTCGGTGAAGAACCGAGTTGTTAGATATCGTTGCTGGTTATATCTCCTTCTGTAAAAATCTTAGATCTATTATTACCTTAATATACATCTGATAAGACCTACATTGCTCAGTGTTTGGTCTCCATTAATGAGCTCAGTAGAAAAGGATTACACATTTTAGGAATTTGGTGACCATCTAGAATTATTTGTGTTTGTGAACCGGTTGGTAGCAGGTAATTGGGATCAACGGTCAGTTTCCTGGTCCCATTGTCAATGTGACCACGAATTGGAATTTAGTCGTGAATGTTCTCAATGACTTGGATGAGCCTCTGCTGATTACCTGGTAGGAATCCCTTTTTGAGCCTTCAATTACAATCCTTTTTGTTCTCAATGATTCGTGATATGTTGTGGTTGTTATTGGTTGAAGGAACGGCATCCAGCAACGTAAGAATTCATGGCAAGATGGGGTTTTGGGCACAAACTGCCCCATTCCATCAGGATGGAACTGGACTTACCAGTTCCAAGTCAAAGACCAGATTGGCAGCTTCTTCTACTTCCCCTCCATCAACTTCCAACGCGCTGCCGGGGGATACGGAGGAATCATAGTAAATAACCGCGATGTGATCGCCGTGCCCTTCGATAAGCCGGATGGAGACATCACTCTCTTCATTGGAGACTGGTACAACAAGGACTACAAGGTAGGTTTCCTCAGCCTAAAGCTTCAATCTAATATTCAGGGGAAGAGCTGAATGAGGAACTTATCTTGAGCAATTACTGCAATGTGTAGGATCTCAGGAAGGCCCTTGATAATGGCAAGGATCTGGGGATGCCAGATGGTGTCCTAATGAATGGCAAGGGCCCATATCGATACAATAAGACACTTGTTCCTGATGGAATTGAACATGAAACAATTCATGTCCATCCAGGTGATTAATGTTTTACAAGCAAGATGATGTTCCACCAATTACAGATACCTTGTCATTCTATAAATTGCTTGTGTTCTTCACATGGAGCAGGCAAAACATATCGGTTTCGCGTTCACAATGTGGGAATCTCCACCAGTTTAAACTTCAGGATTCAGAATCACAACATGCTACTTGTGGAGACAGAAGGCTCATACACTGTCCAACAAAACTACACCAACTTAGACATGCATGTTGGGCAGTCATACTCATTCTTGGTCACAATGGATCAGAATGCAAGCAGTGATTACTACATTGTGGCGAGTGCCCGGTTTGTGAATGAGTCGCGTTGGACTAGGGTTACTGGGGTTGCAATTCTTCAGTACTCAAACTCAAAAGGCAAAGCATCTGGCCCTCTTCCTGATCCACCAAACGATTTCTATGACAAAACTTTCTCAATGAATCAGGCAAAATCTATCAGGTCAATCCTTTTAGCCCACACATGAGAAAAAAATGTTAACGAATATATGTTAACATACAGTGAATGTTGTTATATGTTAATCAGGTGGAATTTGAGTTCTGGTGCTGCGCGCCCGAATCCTCAGGGATCTTTCAGATACGGTTCGATCAATGTGTCTCAGGTGTATGTCTTGGAGAACAAACCACCGGTGGTCATCAATGGAAAACACCGCACAGCGCTCAACGGGATTTCGTATTCGCCTCCTGAGACACCACTAAGGCTTGCTGATGAGTACAAGTTGAAGGGAATTTACACTCTTGATTTCCCAACGAGGCCTCACAAAGGAGCACCTAAAATTGGAAGGTCCTTGATCAACGGCACTTATCGTGGATTCATGGAGATTATATTTCAGAACAACCATACTAAAGTTCATACCTACCACTTGGATGGATATGCCTTCTTTGTTGTTGGGTATGCTGTATGCAAAACAATTCATCTTTACTGTTCATGTAATCTTTCTCTTTTCATGTTATTAACACAAGCCTCTTTTATGGCAGTATGGATTATGGAGAGTGGACTGAAGCAAGTAGAGGATCATATAATAAAGGAGATGGTGTTGCCCGCTGCTCAACACAGGTTTTGTTCAGCCTGAAACTTACTTTAGTCCAATGCATACACTATTGTCAGAAAAATTGATTCTTTTACACTTTGTATATAAATTTCAGTAGTATTAGGTTGAATACCAAGAAAATAAATGCTGCCCCAGAAAGGGGGGACTTTATGCTCAAGTTAGTTAGATAGAGATGAAAAGTCATGTCTTTTGAAGGGTAAACCTGCAGAGGGCATGCCCTCAAACTGAGGAATATTAAAAGCCAAGAGACCTTAATGCTGCTATTTTGGAATGATGCTCAGGTATTCCCCGGAGCATGGACTGCAATCTTGGTATCCCTGGACAATGTTGGCATCTGGAATTTGCGAGCACAAAACCTTGACTCCTGGTATCTCGGCCAGGAAGTGTATATTAGAGTTGTCAACCCAGAAGATACCAACAAAACAGAGCTTCCTGTTCCAGACAATGCTCTCTATTGTGGCAGCCTCCAGAAGTATCAAAAGTAGGAACAATCTAACTACATTTATTTTTTTTCAGAAAAGCTAAAAGTTTATGTTTAACATTTTTATTTTGACTTATTTCAGTGAGCAAACTCCTCATCACAAAAAGGCTTCATCTGCTCCAGTTACACATCTAACAAACAAGCTATTGATGCTGATGCTGCTCCTGGTTTCAGCTTTCATGCTGCCATGAGAATTGCAGCTCTTGGTGTGGGGAGACTTGCTCGATTTGATGTTAATATCAATTTATCTTAATTTTTTAAAAATCATTGTTCCTAGATTGTGCCCATTTGTTTTCAGTCTGGGTTTTGGTAGGACAAGCAATTCTTTTCTGTCTAAATTTGATGCACTGTTTGCTAAGCATTTTCAGTTGAAATCTTTTGACTGCTAGTGTCATTTGTTGAACTGTTTCTTTCTTTAGATTATCTGTTCAATATATATAAACTCTTAGTTTGTGAAAAGAAAGGTACAGTGATTCTGATGCAATGTTAGGGCATTGCAATTTGAAGGAGCAGACAAACATGTGTGAGTTGTGTGGGTGATAAGAAAATTAAAATGGCTGTCCTTTTACAACTGTGCTTGCTGGTACCACTTTGTCTTGACATGGTGTTTGGCTTTTTCCTCACATAAAGCTGGCTATTGACTGTCTCACTAATTTCATCTTCCATTGGGAAAGAGGAGAGGAAAACTAGTCCCAGAGTTCTAAGTTTATGATCTTTTATCACCATTTACAAAATGGTGTCCTAAAATTTGAAAGAATTTTTTGCTGACTAGTAAGGAGTAGCTTAGAAGAAATTCAAAAATATCAAAATTCAACTTAGTTTTTGATTCATTAATTATTTTTGAATTTAAAAAGATTCTTTTGGCAATAACTATTGAAAATAATAATTTCAAGCAAATCAGAGAGAAATTATTCATTCTGAACTCATGTCAAACATGCAAAATGAAGATCATTGCATGTGGTCCTGCCTGATTTATGTCAGCTCATGGTTGCTTGCTCTTGTGGTGGTCACGGAAGAAAAAGCTTAATTACTATGTACAGTTGAGCGGTGGAGAACACATGGTATGGTGTTGAATGCAGGTAATGAGAGGATACCAACTTCTGATCCCAAGAAAAGTATATTGACACTTGCTATTATATATTTAATTTGGTGGTGTACAAACACTTTCGGCCCTTTGATCCTTGTATGTTGCCACCCTTCTTCCTGCAATCATTTAGGCAGCAGACTTTTCTTTTGTCAGAGGAAAGAAAACTCCCCCACCTATCATCTAATTCATTTATCATGAAATGCTGGTTGAAATTGGGTGAGCTTGTTTGCATTAGAGAAGAAACAATGCCATTGATGATGAGGAAATTGAGTGGGGCTCTATGTGCTGTCATTGATTAAAAATATTATTTGAATTATTGAGTGGTGAGGGAGCTTTAGGAGTGAGCCTGGGTCGGGCCGGTCCGACCTAAAATTTTAGAAAAAATCTCATCCCGATTTAAAATCTCGACGGGATCGGGACAAATATGTTCGTCCCGATTAAAAATCGGGATGAGATCGGGATGGCATAAAAAATCGAGATTATCCCGGCCCGGCCCGATTTATGATATAAGTAATATAAATTATGTAATATTAATTTTTTGGGACATCGTAGTACAATGCACTATTAATTATTTAATGTAGATAATATTTTTACTTTATAAGAAAAACAATATTAACAAACTGACTGTCCCGGATGGGCGGGACTAGGCAAAATCAAGATGCTTCATATTCGAGACCGAGATCAGGACGCATATTCGCGTCTCGACTCAAAATCGGGACGGGACCAGAATATACCAAATCTCGGCCCGTCCCGGCCCAAACTCACCCCTATGGAGCTTGCACTTGTTTATGCCGGATCTAGTTGTTCTTGAGTTTGGTTTTTAGCCATAGGTAGCACCCTTATTAAGAATTTGCCCAACAAATCCTACATAAGATGTTTGGGCAAATAGGCTTCAAACATTTATAGTTGCAACATTTAATCAATTAATCATTTAGTTAGCTGCAACTAAAAATTGCAACATTAGATTTCATTAGGATGCAATTGCATACTGTAAAATTGGGTATAAAATAAAAAGTTTACAAGTCCAATTCACAATATGTAAATGATAAAACTCCCCTTCCTCTCACTCACCACAATCTCCTCATTCGTTTGCGACTCTCGCGATAGCCTCTTTTCGCTCGTGACAACCTCCCTCTTCCTTTAGCTCGCGACAACTTCCCTCTTGCGCTGCAACATTCTCTCTCTTCTCTATTTATGGCCAATCAAATACCTGCAAATAGAAGTTGAAGGTCTATTTGCAGACAACCAAACATTAGGTTGCAACTCCTATTCACGAGCATTAAATTAAGTATTTGCTTTCACGGAGAACCAAACGTCCCTCGGATGTGATCAACCTCAAGAGAAGTTTAGGAATTCAATATTATAGAAGGAAATGAGCCTCTATTTATAAGCGGGAGTGGATGAGATGTGTGGTATGAAAAGATATATCTCATCTTGATTTATTAAATCATCATATATATTGCTGGTATGATCATGCATACAGGATGGATCAAGATAGTGTATTCTGTCACAAATATATTATTTTGGACACCAAATTATCTGTTCGGCTCCTTTGCTCCCCCCAAAAAATGATAAACCTTTTCTCATGATCATCTTTCCCAATTGTATTTCACGGAGCAATGCATTCACTGTTTTAGCAACCTTGTGTTCTTTGCAACCCAAAACAATATTGGCCAACCAGCTTCTGATTGCATTAAAGAATATTGTAGACTCATGGACATGTAAAAAGGCAATATGGAATGAGAGATGAGTTTCCTAGACTATCTAAGTCCAAAAACAAGTGGTCACACACGTATACACACTTCCACCAAGTTTAGGACTAAAGTAGCTCAAGATTCAATAAACAACTCGCTCACACTTCGATGCGGATTGATCGCATGCCAAAAACATGCGAAAAATGATAGATGTGGTTCATGAAAACAGGTAATTCTGCACAAATCAGTGACATATAATTTTGTTCTCCTTCTACGTAGCACATACACAGTCCATGTCATTACTAGCAAAACTAAACAGTTTTGCCCAATTTAACTAGCCATGGACTGAAAACAATGTAAAATGAATGCAATGACGAATTATAGTCTGTTTAATTGCATAAATACTACTATGCCACATTAAGTATCCAATGAGATTAAAATGCAACTATAACACCAAAGAGGGACCCTGAATGCACAATAGTTATTACAATATCCTTACCATTATAAAAGAAAGTCAAAATCACATGATCTCGATATAAAATATATACAAACGCTTACGGGACTTTTTCTGCACGAGTTCGACATTACATGAGTCCCCAACAATGTTTCACATGTGGGGGCCGATAACTATGCTTGAACAATTGACTCGTCGTGGAGAGGGCTTTAAACTTGACCGGTGGTGTGAGGGAACCTTCATTGTTCTCCTAGTAGCCTCAAACCGGATCATGCGTGACGGATCCGATGGTTGGATCTTTCCTAATCTACGCCCTCATATCAGAACTATCATGAGCGATATGATGTTTGCATATAGACATTAATGAATGAAATAAACGGAATGATTGACTGAAAACAGCGGAGAGCTAACCAATAATTAATCCTAATTGGAGGGGGCCGATGTATAAATAACCCAGGCTAGGCTAGTAGGCTGACAAATAATTCGCCACCAAATCAATTGATTACTGCAAGATAAGGGTTCAACCACAGCCAATCGATTAAGCAAATAAACCCAAAGTTGATTAGATTAGGCGGAACACAACATCAAACAATCATTCACCCACTATTTCTTTAATTTAACAAATCACAGAAAAATTAACCCAAATCCATTGACAGCTCAGCAGAGACAACGGAAACCTTCCCTGAGGCTTCTCAAGATCCATTTCCTCCACTACCGCTTTCCTCCCCCACCAACATCCCAACATTTATTCTATACACAGAGGAGAAAGAGGAAGAGGAAGAGGAAGAGGAAGAGGAAGGGAAACCACCACTTCACCTTCTCCGCCTTCTAATTCCTCTGAGGAAGGAAGAGAAAGAGGAGGAGCGATGCTTCAGAAGTTTGCTTTAGCCTTCAAGACCAAGACCATCGAATTCTTCGCGGAGGATGAGGAGGAAGAGGACGATGAGGCGTCCGTCGTCGCTGATCTCACCGCCGACCCTGCTCCGGAGGAGATCATCACTGGCCAGCGCGTCGTAGTGCTAAAGCCTGACCCCGTTCCCCGCGCTGACCCCCAAACCCTCGCCGCCGCCGCGCTCGCTTCCTCTGCGTCCTTCCACGCGGCCTACCTCCACCTCCAGACCGCCCACTCCCCCTTCCTCCCCGATGAGCTCCGCTCCGCTGATCGCGCTTCTGTCTCCCACCTCCGCCGTCTCTCCGACCTCAGACGCTCTTACCTCGGCGGCCCTGGCACGAGTCCCCCCCTCCCCATCTCCTCGCACCTCGAGGCGCAGGTGCAGGAGAACCAGGGCCTGCTTCGCACCTTCGAGAACCTCGTCAACCGCCTCCAGTCCGACATCGAGCGAAAGGACACCGAGGCCGCCGCCCTCGAGAAGACGCTCACTGACCTTGATGCCGATGCTGCGCGGCTCGCGGACCGGCTCGAGCGCGCCTGCATGCCGCCGGAGGAGAAGGTCGAGGCTCTACTCACGGTTGGGGTCTTCGACTCCGTGCTCAGAGACACCTGCCGGCTAACACATCGATTTGCACGGATCTTGGTCGATTCGATGAAGATGTCCGGGTGGGATTTGCGTGCGGCGGCGAATTGCATCTACCCGGACGTCAACTATGCCAAGCCGGGGCATTGCCGGTACGCTATCCTCTCATACGTTTGCTTGGGGATGTTTGGAGGGTTCGACTCCTATGAATTCTGCGAAGATGGGAGCGGAGTTGAATTGGGTGATATTGATGTCACCATACGGAGAAATGATTCCTTGCAGCAATTCATCGATCATTCTGCTCTTGATCCGATGGAGGTTATGCGAGATTTCCCGAGTTGTGATTTTGCAAAGTTCTGCCAGGACAAGTATGTTAAGCTCATCCACCCTGGTGTAGAATCGTCTCTTTTAAGGAATTCAACTAAAGGAGAATCGTTACTGGGTTCGCTGAGGCAATCAAGTCCCCTCTATGAACCGTTTGTGAGCATGGCGAGTTCCGTGTGGATGCTTCACAAGCTGGCCTGGGCATATGATCCGGTAGTGGAAATTTTTCAGGTAGCCCGGGGGACTGAGTTCTCAATGGTTTTCATGGAGAGTATTGTTCGGAAGGTCCATAAGGTGCACATGGACCAGGAAAGTCCTTCCCGGCCAAAGGTTGGGTTTACTGTTGTTCCAGGGTTTCGTGTTGGCAAGACGGTAGTCCAGTCTAGGGTTTACCTAGATGGCTCAAAGCAGTCACTATAGTTCCACATTCATTTGTGTAAATGCAGATACTTAGAACTTCCCTTTTGGTATAGGAAATAGCAGAAAGGGCATTAACAAGCTTGTATTGATAATTTGATGGTCAACATAGTTCAATGGAAAAATACGTTTTTGGTGTTACTTGAGCAGCATATACTGAAATTGCATATTTATTTCTCTTGGCTAAAATTTTATCACTACTAAAATTTCTGTGGTCTTCGTGAAAATTCATCCATTCTATATAAGCAGATTTGATCTATTAATTATTTCTGTTGAACATGAATTTATAATCAGATTCGATTGTGTTGCTTACACTAATTTTAGAAAATGTTACAGTTGCAATTCTGAAGGAGTAAATTGTCACGATCTAAAAGTTCCAGATTTGATGCGGAAGGTGTTGTTGGCAGAAGCCTTTTTGATCCTTGCCCAATAAGCTTGATTGTGTTTCCAGAGATGGTTGTGTCGTTCATCATTGCTTTTTCAGACCAACTAACTTTTGTTATGTTTGACCAATTGTTGGTTATGCATGTTCAAGGAATAAGTGATTGCTAAAACCTTGATTTCTTTGTTCCTAGTGTTTGTATAGATTGGCCTGTTCGTTGATCACTGGTAATTTGGTTTAATTCATATTCCAAGTTCCTGCTTTTATTTCATATTCCAAGTTATCAAGAAATTGTTTTGCATTCATTGTATAGTAGTATAATAGCTCATAAATATTAGACTTATGTTATTATTCAAAGTCGTCAGTGGTACGATTCACTAATAAGATTCAGCTTTCCCAACTATAAGCATCTCTTGCTCAACCCCATCTGTCCCATTCGATGTTTGACCTTTCGTAATGTGCTTTGGCTTGTCTGCAACTTAAGACAGGTAGTGAAACACAGCTCAGCATCATCAAAGTCAAGACGCCTGTGTCATTGTTGTCACGATATCAATGGAGCAGGTACGGTTCTTGCCAGTATAACAATTTCTTATGATTTCAGTTTTGAAGCAGGTAGTATATGCTGAGTTAAGTCTCTAAAAAAAGGTCTCTTCACCAGAAAAATCTGGTTAGGTATTATAATTTGTACTTTTTTTCTTTTTCTTTTGGTAAAAGTTAAGTGGTGAACTCAGAACTGAACCCCAAGACATTCGTATCGATAGCAAAGGCACTTATCAGCTAGCTACCACCTCATATACCTCAACTATTGCAAGTCCTTACATGTACGCCAAGTATTTGCTTGGTAAATGTTCTTTTAATGCCCATTCTGAATGGTATCTAAACGGTTGGGGTACCTACCACCTAAATATGTCCTTATAGATTGCATTTTGTGAACTATTATCGTTCGTTTGCATCCGTGGATAAGATAGGATTTGCTTCATAGGATAAGATAAGATAATAAATGAGAGGTAGTACTAAATAAGATTTTTAAAATTTGGTGTTTACCGGATATAATAAATATTTTATATTTTTCTTATCCGTGTAATAAACAAACAATGAATTAAAATTCATCTTTTATCTTGTCCCTTTTTATCCTGTGAAGCAAACAAGCACTTAAGTGATTTTTGCATATAAAATATATCATGGGAATAACTTGCTGTTTTGTGAATTGATAAACTATTGCACATCCTCTGACCAAAAATTAGCTATTTATTCTGTTATATGTTCTATTTTAGACTTATCTATGAGATTTTAGGCAGAAGTTTACAGTTGACTGTTTTTGGGGGAAAAATTACAGTTGTTTGTTTGACTTGGGAAGTCATGCATGTGAGTTTTTAGAAAGTGAATTAAAAAGCTAAAATGGTAGTTCTAGTTCTAGAGACTTGCAGATGATTCTTGAACTTCCTTTTCTTTTTCTTTCTTTTGTTCTATACAACTGTTAAAATTTCAGCTTTTGCGTTGTTACTTGCCCAGAATTAGAAGATTGGAATTTTGAACTTTTATGAGGAAAGATCCTTTGAAGAAAAAACAGTGTATTGAAGTAAGGAATCTTCTCTAGACCTTAGTAGAACCTAATGGCTTTGTCACAAAGTTAAATATATAAATGTGTGCCCAATCTTCTTTTCACTATAGTCTATGTGAGTGAACTTTGACAAGGTCTTGGATGCATCCTGTCTAAATACAAGCTTAACCATCTAATTTATTTCTGATGTGGATGAATGTAGAGAAGGAAGTATATCTTTCCGAGGAAAGTAGAGAAGCCTTCTAATATTAGATTTAACATTTGTACAGTTTCTCCCCTATTAAAATGAAGGCTTCTAGCCTTCTAATTTATAGTGGTTTAATGCATTCCAGATATTGAACTGTGATCAAACTATACTCAGGTTCTTAAATGTGCTATTAGAAATTATGACAAGTACTAAACTCGACATGCATTATGTGCAATCTAACTATCTAAGTAATGCAAAGATTCCTATCCCATCTATCACCGACATCAAGAATTTTCCAAAGTTTTAGGAGGATTGAAAGGGACACATGACAAAGTTTTCTTAATTTTAGCAAAATGGGGCTTTTAGAAGGAAGAAATTGCTTTTTTAGGATGCATATTATTACTGACTAGATCTATCTAGAGGACTTCAAAGGATATATATATATATATATGAAGTTATGCAGGATTATTGTGCCTATGTCAAATTTGGGTCTGAGTTCTTTAGGTTTTAAGTTGCAAAAATCTGATGAGACAGCATTTCAATGAAGTTCAATTTGGGCCTTGAATCTGACATGTGCTTTCTAGTCTGTATCCAGACATGTTAATCTTTTGCTTTTCTTCTAGCCTGATTACAACCCTTGTGTTTTATATTGGATGGATTATGAGTTGACAAATTTTAGTTTGATATTGCCCTGTCAATCAATACTATCCAATTGACTGCATAAGGCAGTATTGAAAAGCTTGATTTCATTTCTGATGAAAAGTGCTAATAAATAGTGAATATGGGAATAGAAAAAATAACAGAGTCAGCATTTACAATCTATTCTAAAGGGGTTCGAAGGTTCATAAAACTTATCTAATTCTTACTTTTCAGCAACAATTAATGTATCAGCTATCACTTTTATCAAATAGGTTATCCTTTCAAACATGTGGCTTCTGCCAGTTTTTCTCTTTAATGCCTCTCTGCATTGCAGGAAATACCAATTCTCCAGGGAAACATGAAGCCAGCCGCTGCAAGCCTACCAGAAGAAAGACGGATAGCTGAGACCCTGAGAGATGATCTAATAAAGATTTGCCGGTGGCAGACAAGTCAATTAAACTTTAATTTGCACTACTATCAATATTCTTCAGTTATATCACATCAACACGTCATGATCGATACGACAGCCACGTCGACCGCGTCCATCTTTTTCCTCATGGTTGGCTACAACACGGTCAACACCCCCAGGCCCCCCAGCATGCAAAACATCTGATTGAAAGCTTCGTCACTCTCCTGCCCCACATGTGGAAAAAGTATGCATCTCTTCTCCTTCTTCTTCTCCTTATTTAATCATTCATTCCGTGGAGTTTCAGGGACAGGTTAAGTGAGCATCACTTATTGTAGGCAGCTTCATGGAGGCACACATTATTGCCTGGGCCATCATCTCCCATGCCTCCCACTGTATCAACAGTCACTTCATGAAAGCTCCCCAGCGCACACAATTGAACGCATATCGTTATCCTTGAGAGGGAAGCCATCGATTCGAATCATTGAGACCATGTGGGCCGAATTACACCTGTGAAGGTCTATGTTTCTTTCTCCCCCCCCCCCCTCTGGCACAAGGCTGTCGTTTCCTGTGACAAGTGTATGTGCTGCAAGTTGTTTGGTCGTTATGGGAAGGAAAGGCAGGCCACGTTGGTAAATTGAAGCGCACCCAGGATTTGAGCAAAATGGAGTTTGTTGATATATATATATCCACAAAGTTGCCTAGAAAGAGCAAGATTGGATTGTAGTTTTCAGTGGTCTAATTGTGGTCTTACAGAGTCCTCGTTGTCTGGAGCTATTGTTTGTGTTATTGCTTTGTAGGGCCTTTGTCCATGGAGTTGGAGTTCAAGATGCTTTATTTGAAGTGAACCTTTACTCTCTTTTTGATGAGGTTAAGTACCTAATGAGTTAGAACGCTAAGAAATATATAAATGCCTAAGAAAGATTTAGGGTAAATTACGCTGATCTTCCCTGAGGTTTAGTGAAATTACACTGATCTCCCATCTGTTTGTTCAGGTTACAATCATCTCCCCTGAATAATTTTTTTAAGGGGAGGTTTGTATAATATTTTACAAAACTCAGGGGAGGTTTGTGTAATCTTATTTCGTTAATAGGAGAGGTTTGTGTAATCTTTTACAAAATTCAAAGGGGTTAGAAGATAAAATTACAAATAGATGGGAGATCAGTGTAATTTACCCTAAGATTTATAATTTCAACGCATAACAACTTTAGGTTCTCTTTTTCTCTGAAACTCTACATTCAAGCAACAAACATATGTCTGCAACTCAATGGATGGTCAATAACTCCTTATAGCAATAGCAATAGTTCTTTTGGGCATGTTGGTCAAAGAGGGGCAAACTAGTAGTCGATCTAGCCAACTACCACCCAGATTTTACAATCCCCAGGCAAAATTATGCGTAGATAAACTTTAAGAAGTTTAGATGATTAATTATTCTAATCGGGCACTAGTCACTCGTAATTCCAAAAAAATTATAGCACTTGCAATAGATCCATGATTGTTTTCACAGATATACTGTTGGGAAAAATTCTTTTTTTCCTTTACACTATGTTTGGATTGAGGGTTTCGAAGGATTTTGAAGGAGTTTAGAGGGGAAGAATTTTGGAGAGGTTTAAAATATTATGTTTGGATAACTTTTCTAAGGGGTTTGGAGGGATTTCAGACCCATCCAAACCTCTCATAGAACCTATTTTTAAAACTCCCCAACTTGGAAGATTTTGGAGGGATTTGAAGAGTTAATGAATTATAAATAGTTAAATTATAAAAATATCCTTAGAACAAAAACATATATTATTATAAACAAAGACATAGTGGTCTACCAAATCCCCCCAAATTCCTCCAAACCCTTTATGAAGTTTAACCAAATAAATTTTTTAAAATCCTTTCAAAAACCTCCAAACCCCTCCCCCCCAAAACCCTTCAAACTCTAACAAGCCCCTCCCCCTCCAAATCCCTTACTCAAAGTTGTCCAAACATAATGTTAGTGCAAAATTAAAGTGAGCAGTAAAATAACTATTAAAAAATTAGTGGGCCTAACTCACTCTAAAAGTTAGCTCATGAGGAGAGGATTGCCCAAACTATTTAAAGGCTATTTTAGCCATATTTTTAACAAATGTGCGACTTTAACACACCCCCCTCACGCCCAGGATTGAACATTTGGAGCGTTGAGTTTTGCAGGACTGGGTATTTGCGGGTGGCACAATATCAATCACAACTTGGCTCTGATACCATATTAAGAAATTAGTGGGTCTAACTCACCCCAAAAGCTAGCTCATGAGGAGAGGATTGCCCAAACTATTTAAAGACTACTTTGGTCATATTTTTAACAAATGTGAGACTTTAACAAATCACAACCACAAAACACCAGATTTTTACGTGAAAAATTTTTCGATGTGAAGAGAAAAATCATGGGACCTAGTCGAGATAAAATCTTCCATTAATAAAATTAATGGGTAAAAAAGTTTATCCCTAACACCACTAGAGGCAATCCAAATCTCATCCCAAACAATATAATATCATCTTAACAAATTCAATAAACCATCACCCACTTGTGCTTTCTCTCTCTAACTTTTGCACCCATTATTTTTTTTTAGTGGAAGATTTTATCTCGACTAGGTCTCATGATTTTTCTCTTCACATCGAAGAATTTTTTATGTAAAATTATGATGTTCTTATGGTTGTGATTTGCTATTTTATTGCTCATGTTAATTTTGCACTAAACCAGAAAAAGTTTATTCGCAACATATATATCATCAACCGATTTGATCCTAAATTAAAGCTCATTTATGTTGAAATTAATTTCAAAACTTAGGCAAATTGGATTAAGATAAAACATAAATATGAATCAGTCAACTATGTGATTATAAATAGAACGTCAAAAAGTATTTAACATGTTAGGAAAAAAAAGAAACAACTTCTAGGCAAGTGGAAGCTTTTCTTAAGGCGAAGATACGACCTTCGTTCAAGTACTATCTAAACTTTCATCCCAAGATAAGATCGACCGTCGTTTCCGAGGACTCGCACCCTATTATGTGTCCTTTTCTTTCTATCTCTTAATTTAACAAAGAGAGAGAAGTTAGAGAGAGAAAGCACAAGTGTTGGGTGAAATGACCATACTAAGGGGTGAATAATATGTTAACTAAATCTATTTGTCTAATTTGATTTTAATCGTTTTCTTAAACTACTTAGGCAATTTATTATTCGATGACTAAATATGGAAGCAATAAAAAATAATGCAATCAATACAAATAATATTTCAATGCTAACACAGAGGTTTATAATGGTTCGGCCCCAATGCCTACTCCACTACCTAAGCACCCAACTTAGGATTTCCAAACTTAGTTTACTAGATTAAATCGTTTCCCTTACAAAGAGGACTTTGACCCGAAGAGTCTCGCTCTCAACCTAAGGCACTTCTACATCCGAAAGTCTCCGCCTCCTTACCGAGAGCACTCTTCCACCTCAACATAAGGGACAACTCAACTAATCCTAGTAAACTATGTTTACACAAGTGGATTTACACCTTCTACACCAAGGTAACCACTTACACACAAGATCTAACACTAAGTCTTCTTACAAGCTTAAATCCAATGAAATAAATAATAAAATACAACAATAAATGAAGCAATAAATTAAACAATGAAGTACTTAGCTCGACACAAAGTTTCCTAGCGTCCTCTTGATGCCTTTGGTGGTGAATCAGTGAAGTCAAGGCTCAATCAAAGGGATGAGATATCAAAGCTAGGGTTTTCACAGGATTAACTCGATGAAAGCTTACAATTGATCAAAGGATGGATCAAGGAGATTAGGAGTGATCAAAAAGTTATTTAGGAAGGCTTAGGTTTGGGTATTTATAGAGCCAAGAAGAAATGAAATGAAACGGGTGGCTCAACGAGCGAAAAACTAGTTGTTTTCGTCGTTTGATCGCATGCCGGTCGATCGTCGGTCGACCAACCGATCGACCACCCGCGACCGCTGGCCTTTTTGTGAATTAATCACATAGTTCGGTCGACCGATGGGTCGATCGAATGAATCACGACTTCAGCAATATGCAATCCCGTTGACCGATCGGTCGACCGAAGCACCTACTGCCGCTTTTTGGCAAACTTCGGTCGACCGAATTGCCTACTGCCAGTTTTTGGCAGCATTCGATCGATCAAACCTGGACTGGACTGAACAGTTTGGTTTTGTTTGTTCGTTTTCTGGTTCCGTCTTCACTAAGTCTACTTATATAACATTTATATAATATTTTAAAAATAACTTTAAAATATAAATGTTATATAAGGATTACCCCCCATTTGGATTCAATAAAAATATCTAAAAAATCAAAATCTAGATTTTGGGGTCTAGTACAAATTTTCAGAAAACGAAATTTTTCTAATTTTTTGAGTCAAGAATGGGTAGGCTAAAGGCTTCCAAAAATTCTTAAAAAATACATCGTTATCTAATTTTAACCAAAGGAATAATTACCGCCATTTTTTATGTCAAGAAAAGGTCTAGGACATATAGCCCTCCAAGGAGCTCCCTAGGCTTAGTGAATTCAGGGCGGTTTCCGGGTTTTTATATTTTGGGGTTCGGGTTTGATTTTAGGGTTCTTATGCATTATAAAGAGGATTTACAATATAAACTAGACATACTAAATCTAAACTCCCATTCTCGAAGATTCTCGAGCGCCGACGAGCGTCCTTGCCGATTTTTCCGATTTCTTCGATTTTTCCGATCGGGGACGTCGAGCACTAATCGACTTGGAATCTGAAAGATTTTCTTAATGAAATATTAGTTCCATGTTTGTTATCATCAAAATTAAGATTAAGACCAAGGTTGAAAACTTTAAGCCGATAAGAGGTAGGGTGCGAGTCCACTCAGCATAGAAATCACCAATGTAATAAATGTTTACCAATAATTAGAATGAATATGCGAAAAATAAAATGGAGACAAACTGTTAATTTGTGGAAATACATTTCATGATTGACATGATTTCTCCTGCTTCAATTGTGATTCAACAGTTGTAGTGACCAAAAGTTAGTCACAACTGTTTTTATGTGATGGGATTTTGTTACCAATCACCATCCATCATTCAAGAAATTAAAAGATATTAATGAAGCACCTAATTAGTTTTCCATAAATTAACAATTAATTCATGCATTGAGATATAATTCTTCGATGATTCCCATGCATATGCGACGTGCGACTATAAAGCAATAAACTGACAATGTAAACAACATTAGCAAATTCGAGCCAACAAATTTAGACGGACAAAAAAAAAACTTAGATATATATAGTAGTAAAATTCCACAAATAAATTTATGGATTCAAGAGTTTTCTCCAAATTAATTACTAATCAGCATTAATTTGCATTTTTGATTGATAATCTAAACATATAGGCAACTTAATTTCCTTTAGGAAAAAATAATTATACTTAGTTAATTGACAAGGCACCACACTCATGCAAGTGTTGAATTAATGCCTTCACATCACATAGAATATATATGTCTTTGATGTGGACAACTTAATTGGTTCTAGAATTCTCATCCTCTTAACCTCTTTAATTATACATATGGACTAATTCATGCATGCTAGCTAAAAGGCTATAATGAATCCTAGTTAGGTTAATTAATAAAGGGTAATAATAAAAGTACTTCCTTCACCATTTAATTAATCTTAATTACGCTAATTTATTATTAGCTAACTATGCAAATAATAAAAAATGACTAAATTGAAGAAAACTTTAAATTATAGATGGGTGCCATAAAACATGAAGGTAATCCTAGTATTAATTGGTGTCAATTAGATGAGATTAAGTGACCAATAGATGAACTTCATGCACTTAAATTAAGCCGATCCTTTTTTTATTATATAAAAAAGAGAATATTATAGAACTTAAGTCACAGTAAATACAATGCCTTTATCAACAATATACAATAGATGATTCCTCCATGTAAAAAAATGATTCCTTCCATCTCACTTAGTTGAGCACTCAATATATCTATTAGTTTGTTGCTTTCTCGGCCAATGAATTAAGATGACAAGTTAGAAAAAGAGCCAATATAGAGTTGAATATCTGATATTATGTTGCTGACACATTGAAAATATTTCATATAATTGTTACACATATTGATAATTAATTTAGAGTCTGATTCCACAATAATAATATGAATATATTGATCTTTCACATGAGTAAGGGCCTCTGATCGAATTATTCTGAGTAACTTGATTGCTAAATTAAGCTAGTCCCTTAACATGATCTCTTAATATAGATGCGCATGCTCTATAATAACTTTTTAAGAGATTTAAATGTGTATTATGCGTGCAAGGATATAATAGCAAGAAGATCAAACTACTAGAATCTAACCTATCAACGATGACTAATGTCATCAAAATTGTTGATGATGTTTATCAACGACGACTACAAGACTCTAATAGAAAGCCATCAAATAGATGGACGTGTGACAAATAAATTATTGTAATATTATTAGCAATGGCTAATGGGTTGTCATTGATACAAAGATCAACAATGGTATTGTGACAATGTTGTCACTAATGATATTAGTGTAGTGATATGTCCACTTCAAAATTAATTTGTGATCGTGATATAATATATGATGAGTTTTTCTGATGATTGATCATCACAATATTGTTGAAGATCGATTTCCATTATATTAATATTTTTTAAAAAATGATAAAAATCCTCTTTACAATTTACAAATAATATACAATATCAACACATTCAAATAACTCGTAATCAAATATCCAATACATCACAATACATCTACAAAATTCAAAATAATATATATTGGATTTCGGTAAAAAATATGGATAGATTTTAGAGAATAATTCCTCCTATATCTACACCCAAATATTATTGTTGGAACATTACATAAAAGTCCCTATAGTCTTACTAATTACAAGTAGGTCTACCTTCACTCTACTTCCCCGCAAGATGATTCACATATATCCTTTAATTAAATTCATCTTAAATACAATATAAGAAAGAAAAGAAAAGATCTCATTCAATCCTTTAGTAAGAATGTCAATTAATTGTTCAAGAAAATGAACGAAAGGACACAAAACTCTTTGAACTCTATCTTTTCTTTAATGAAATGAAACGATGATAAAGTTCAACGTGCTTGGTTCAATCATGTTGAATAGAATGATTGGCAATAACTTCCTTTTTTATCATAGTAAAGCAACAAAAATTCTTATGAAATTAATACAATTCAAATAAAAGATCATTTAACCATAGCAACTCACATTCAACTTGAATCATATCCCTAATATTTTGCCTTAGCACTAAAACAAGCAACCAATGTCTACTTTTTGCTTCTCCAACTAAAAAAAATACCCCTAACAAAAATAGAATAACAAGTAGTTGAACAACGACTATCTTGCGATTATCAACATTAGTTTAGCATGCTATCTTAAAGTTACCACGTTGAGAGAAAATAAATCTTGACCACGACAACCTTTAAAATATTTGAGAATTCTATAGGCAACCTCCATATGATGCTCACACAAATCATGGATGAATTTATTCACCAAACTTATAGCGAAGGCAATATCATGAGGAGTATATGAGAGATAGATAAGTATTTTTATACCATTCTTTCACATTTGTCTTGCTTAACTAGCTTCCTAAAATACATAGCAACATGGTAATTCTAATCAAATGGATTTTCGACAAGTTTGCATCCAAGCATTTTCACTTCAGATAAAAGATCGAATCCATACTTATAGCTAGCAACCTTAGTACTTAATAAATATCTCATTTCTCTCAAACCTTTTACCTCAAATACTAGCATCAATTCAAACTTGAGTCTACATATCTCCTCTACGTCATCTCCTATAATCATGATATCATCAACATATGCTAGTAGGATTGGCAACCTTCCGGTGAATTAATTGTGGTATGCATTACATTGCTTGTAACCCAGAAGAAGAATAGCAAAAACAATCAAACCAAGATTGAGGGCACTATTTCAATCCATACAATGATTGTTTCACTCGGCACACTTTTATAGTTGTCTCAATACTGCTAAACACAAGAGGAACTTGCATGTGAATCATCGCAAAAATGCATTTTTCACATTAAAATGATATAACATCCGGCCTTAGTTGCACATGGGATAAGTGCTTGAATAGAGTTCATTATTGCAATAGCTAGAGGCAAATGTTTCATAATAACCTATACAATAGGTTTGAGTATACCCTTAACTTTAAGTAGAGTTTCGATGCAATCTACCTTTCTTTCAAGAATACTCTTAATACTATACATTCGATTACACCCATCGGTTGTTTGCCTCCATGGAGAGTTACAAGACCCAAGTATGATTCTTAGCTAGAGCATTTATCTCCTCAATCATGACAGTTTTTCATCTTGAATCGGCCATAGCATCTTCCTAACATGAAGTAATGGAAATACAAAATAATTCTGAAATGAAGCACTTATATCAAAGACAAGTTTCTATAAGAAGCATAATGTGAAATATCATAATTGTATAAAGCAAGACGAATAAAAGAGGGATTAAAGATCAATTGGCATATTCAAAGAAAATGGTTTAGAAAAAGTGCTAAGGAAGGTAAGGAGAGGCGAATATAAGAGCTTCGGGAACTTTAGAAGAAGACATATTGGTTTCATCTACAACAATGTCTTCTCAAAATCTCCCCTTTATTGTACAAGCTTAGTTTCCTCATTTTGAACTACCTGCTCAATAGTATCATCATCAATGTCTCCTATCCTTTGTTGCGTGGACATGCTTTTTCTCATTCTCAAAATCTCTTTTTAACTTTTTCCCCTTTCTCGGAAAAAAAAACTTTCCCCCCCTTCTCTACCTATTCTACTAGACACATAGAGAGTGACAAGGAACTTACATAATGCCAAGGTATTTGACTAATCTAATAGTGAAGAAGAAAGCTCGACCATAGTATACTTCAATCTCTTTGAAAGTTATATTCATACTAACAAATATTTTTCTTGTCGGTAGAAAAAACATTATAATCCTTTTGAGTAGCATAGTAATTATATATATATATATATGATTTGAGTGATATATGATTCAATTCAATTTACCAAGCACTCTATGATCATGAATGAAGCATACACCCAAACACATTGGGGAAACTACAAAAGTTAAAGTAACCTTTAGGCATTTAAGTGATGACCCAAAGTCCAATCTACTAAGTGGCATCATGTTAATCAAATATGAAAGAAGTAGCTAGAACTAGCACTCCCCATAGAAACTTAAGCATATTCATGGAGAATAGTAAAGTATGAGTTGCATCTAAAAAATGATGGTTTTGTTCTTCAATCACTCCATTTTGTGTAGGATTATCAACACAAGTGGTTTGTTAGAGAATACCTTGAGAAGCATTAAATTCTCTGTTGGTATATAAAGTTACATTGTCCAATCTGAAAACTTTAACTCTTCTCTCAAATCGAGATTTCAACATTTTGTAAAATTCCTTAAATCATCTCAAGACTTCATCTTTATTTTTCATTAAATAAAGCAATGTAAATTTGTTAAAAGATTCAATGAAAGTAACAAACAACAAATGGCTAGAAAAGGAAGACAACAAGGGCCAAACATTAGTATAAATAACATCAAAAGAGTTCTTAACAATGATGCTCTAATGCATAACCATTATATGAAAGAGGAAATCAAATATTACTATAGAGCAAACCTACTAAACAGATGGTAAGGAGTAACCCTTCCTAATATATCAATTTCGATTAGCAAACTCGGGATTTTCAACTCCGAGAACACTAGACCTACTTGGTCTACTATGGAAGGATCTTCCTCTTAATAGAAGTTAATTTTAGTTACATGTGTAGTGTCATTATATCTTAATGTTGGAACAATTTCTCATCTTGTTTACTCTATATTTTATTTAAGATGAATATTTTTTTAGCAAAGGTAGACTATAGTTGGCTATTTAAGATTAATATCAGATGTAATATATTTGTTGGGCTTGTTCTGTTGGAATATAAGGCTCATTTGAAGACACTTTCATTTGTAATTCATCTCAATAATCGTATTCCTATAATGAACCCTCGTTCCCTTATTAATACTACCAAACCAATGACATATAATTGTCTTGTATCAAAAAAGTGCAATTCTAATACTTCCTCCAATAAGCCATAAGCAACAATAATTTAATCTAACATGTTATTCCTTAATTTGACACATACCTCCATATTTACAACGTTTTAGTCAATGTATACTCAAGTGTGTTAACTTTTGTATCAATTTATGAAATATCCACTGTAGCATGTTATGAGTTACGAGGGTCTACTTGCAAACTCAAGTATTAGTTCATCTACTTTAACCCTATTCTCTATAGTATATTGTTGAAGCCAAAACGAAACCACAATTGTATAATCTCTCTAATTTATTAATTATTGAAGATATTAGGTATGGACTAGACTAATACTTTGGGTCCAACCGAATTAGGCCCAGAAGCGTTCATACTCATGAACCAGATTCAAGTTAAACCAGACACTACTTAGCCTGGGAGCTACACCCGACCATACAAGGGCACTTGCATCTTCATTAATTACAAAAAAATTGTCAATTATGAACCCAACATCTCAGGAATTAGCCTTGAACCATTCCGAGCACATCCATACGAGATTACAGAAGGCATTATCGTCAGACATCCTTTATCATGCACTATATACAAACATGACTCACATCAGGTAAAGAATTCAACTTCTGATTCCAATTTTTATTTCCACACATGAAATTCTTTCTTACTTGAGTGTTAGAGTGTCTTTGCAGGCCACCCATCGGAGTCGAATTGGACCAAGAGACTGCATCACCCCGGCTTTAGGCAAGAATATTTGGTGCCCATCGTTAGGGGTGTTCACGGGCCGGGTCAAGTTTAGGGAAAAAATCGATCTGACCCGACCAAATGTAATCGGGTCGGGTCGGGTCGGGTCGGGTCGGGTAGTCGGGTTTACCCGTTTAGGTTAAAAAATGAGTTTTTAACAATATTTTTTAAAAAACAATTTAAAATAAATATTTTTTAATATAAATATTTTAAAAATAATTAAAAAATATAAATAATTGGGTCATCGGGTCAGGTCTCGGGTCATCGGGTTTCAAATTCTAAAACCCGAGACCGGTATGATCGGATTTGGTCAAATTGTACTCGACCTGACCCGATTACCCGACCCAACCCAAATAGGTTGGGTCGAGTTCTCTCGTTCATTGGGCCGGGTCGACCCAATGAACAGCCCTACCCATCGTGGAATTGAGTAAATCTTACCTGCCCCACCGTAGTTGGTACCCGGAATCGGGTGAATGCCATCGCACATAGGCAACATCCTAGCAGCAGCGTCCCCTCGCTACCTAGAGATGTTACACATCGAGGAGTGATGCTCCGGTACCCACCAACCCCTTACCAGAAGAACTATGCCCCATGGTTGCTGATCTCAAGGCGTAAATCAAAGACTAACAACCCAGATCGCGGCTTTGAAGAAACCAGGGGAACAACACCCCCGTCGAGCGTGATCATCACCACTCGGAGCACGATAAAGACAACCACCTGGAGAGATCCGAGAGGTCAACCTCTGCCTTTCGGCACGATATCTCCCACACACACTATCAGAGAGAAGAGGAGGAAACCAAAGTCACAGAGATCATTCCTCCCCCCACCGTCGATTCGGGACCCTTCGCCGAGCAGATCATGGCAGTCTGTCTCCCTGACAACTTTAAACTGCCAACCACACTTTAGCCCTACGATGGTACGGGTGATCCAACCACTCACCTGACGATGTTCAGGTCAATTATGCTCCTCAATGGTGCAATCGACTCTATCATCTATCGAGCCTTTTCAACCTTTTTGGAAAAGTCCGTGCTACTGTGGTTCTCCACCTTATCGCCAGGATCCATACATACCTTCCAGAAGCTCTCCTGAGCCTTCACCAACTAATTCTCCTCGTCACAAATCTACTCCAAAATCGAGGACTCTCTCCATTATATTAAACAGGGACAACATAAGTCGTTGAGAGACTACCTGAAGAGGTTCCATGCCGTGGCTATGGAGATCCCAAATCTCGATCCTCACGTCGAGCTATATTCTATTAATCATGATCTAAAGCTCAGACACTTTGCTGACCAAATGGCCCTAGCTAAGCCAAGGAGCATGGTCGAGTTTCAAGAAAAGGTTGCATGTTACATGGAGATGAAAGAACTTTGAGAGGCCAGGAAGCCTGATAGGCAAATAGCCAAAGACAACACTGAGGACAAGAAGTCCAAGAAGCCTGACAAAATGGGTGAGATCGAGATAATCGCGAGTGGGATCGCAGCAGAAGGGAAAGGTCACCATCTCGACCTAGCCCTAGATTCAGCGAGTACACCCTGCTGAATACCAAGAGAGAGAATATCCTTCAAAAAATTTGCCACTTGCAATTGCTCAAGCTTCCCGACCTAGCCCCCCACCTAATGCCGATAAGAGCAAGAAGTGCGAGTTCTATCACACCTATGGGCACGCCACCGAAGAGTGCGAAATGCTCAGAGATCAAATCAAGCGTCTAATCGGATAAGGTCGCCTCGATCGCTACATCAACCGCAGACGAAGCCGCAGTCGAGATCGATAGGATCACGACTCTCGACGCCAAAGTTCAAGCATGACACCACCACCAAGGATCGTAACAGATGACTACGATGATCGCATAATCGATCAACAAAAAATTGAGATTCTAGGGTCATTGACCACATCACAGGAGAATTCACTGGAGGATGCAAGACGAGCTTGACCAAAAAGAAGTCGTTCCAAAACATCATGGAAGTCGACGACAAGATGCGCTCGTTGAGGCCACACACTTGAACTCTGGTAATATCGTTCTATGAATATGATTTCTAGGCGATTTATAAAAATTTACATGACCTCGTCATCATTTCTGTAATCACTAGTGATTTCTAGATGATATGTTTATTTTCCATCTTTTGATGCTTATTTTCATGCTAAATTCTAATTAAATGCTTCCTAAATTGTGTTTATTATTTTGTTTAACTTTTAGGCAATAAATGATGGAAAAAATTCGAAAAGAAGCCTCCCTGCACGTTTTTGGAAGTTGGAAATTGGAATGCAAGCTGGATCTGATCGCATTACCTTAGGCGTGCCCACGCCTTAGCGAGGATACATGTGACAGAATCAGAGTTTACCATGTTTGATGCTGAAATCTTGCCTCCATATTTCCAACCGAATTTTAACAATCCATTTGTGTCAAAAACATTAAACCAAGATATTTGGTTGTTGGTTTAATGCCATATAAGGTTGATTCGATTTTTATTTACTATTCTAGTTAGGTTTGGAATTCTCCTATAAGAGGAGAATAATTGTAATGAACAGGGGCTGACATTTTTCTTAGATGTAGCCTCCTTTTGTGTTTTGTTTCTTTAAGTTTTCAGCAGTAGTTTATTTTTGAGAATGAAATTGTGTGAGTTTGCAATGTGGGGCTGATCCACTTCTTTCTAGCTAAAGAGTAACTCGATGTTTCGGTTCTACGGATTGTGAGATTCTTCTACGCTTAAAGTATTTATTTTATAGTATTTCATTTATTTCCTGCAGAATTTATTTTATTGTTTCTTTTTAATTGTCGGTCTATTAGAACAATAGCTAGTCTACCGGCATTGGCTGTTCCATGCCGAATTTAGAGACAAATTAGTCGAGGTTACTGTTCAATCCGAACTAATGGAATACTTGAATTAATATGACTTGTGAGATTGCTGTTCAATTTACAAAAGTCTATTAAATTGCTAGAAATAAAGAAACTCATCATTAGCGTCTATGATCAATCCCACGATCCGAAATCAAGAACGTACCTTTAGCTAGACTTTTCTCTCATTGATTTCTCCTTAATTTTAATCACTATTTTTAATTACTATTTTTATTTCAATTTGCATCTAATCAAAACCCCCCCTCTTTTTAATTTCTCCTTTTTAATTTTTGGTTTTGAAAGAATTTGAAACTAACCAGTCTCTGTGGATTCGACCCTACTTGTCACGACTACAAAATCTCAAGAAGTAGGTATTTATTTTTGGTGGATTCGACACTCATCATTTCCTTATCAAGAAAGTATTGATAGACCAAGGAAGCTCAGTCGACATCTTGTTCTACTCAACAGTTAGGAAGATGCACATCGACAAAACTTCACTCCACCCTTAAGGAGAACGAGTCAACGTACAAGGATACATCTGTTGATGATGATGTTTGGCTCTCCACCGCAGACCAAGTTGATGAGCGTTCAATACTTGGGAGCGTCATATCGACTCTCCACCTAGCAATCAAAGCCCTCGTCTTAGACACTACTAGAAACTTCGTCTTCAGCAACGGCTATCAGCGACGGCCGCTCAAGCCGTTGCTATTTGCAACGGCATTCTTACGGCCGCTCGAGCCGTTGCAGAAAACTGTATCTGCAACGGCTTTCTAACGGAAAACCGAGCCGTTGCTGATTATTTTAATTATCAGCAACGGCTTTCTGACGGAAAGGCTAGCCGTTGCTGATTTTTTAATCTTCAGCAAGGGCTTGCTAACGGATAAGTGAGCCGTCGCTGATGATAACTTATCAGCAACGGCGTTCTAACGGGCGAGTGAGCCGTTGCTGATAAGTTTATATAGGGCACGCTCTCGCGCCCGACTCTTCTTCCTCCCGCTGCTCGCTGCTGCCGCCGCCGCTGCTCGCTGCTGCCGCCGCCGCTGCTGCCGCCGCCGCTCGCCGCCGCTGCTGCCGCCGCCGCTCGCCGCCGCTGCCGCTGCTGCCGACGACGCCGACCGCTGCTGCCGAGTTGTTCAGGTAAGTCTCCCCTGCTCTTCCCTGCGGCCGGCGGAAATCACCCGACCGAAACCCTATTTCTAGGGTTTCGGCCGGCGGCGGTCGGCCGATGGCCGCCGCCGGACCTTCTGCAGTGGCCGGACATTGTGTCCGGCCACTGTACGCCGGCGCCGGAGGGTGGACTCCGGCGCCGGAATTTAGTATATATATATATAGTTTATATTATTTTATATTTGTTAATTAATTATTTAATAATTGTTAATTAATTGTTTAGATTAATTGTTTAATTTGTTAGATTAATTATTAGGGTTTAGATTAATTTCGGACGCGCGCCGGAATCGTCCACTTCGGACGCGCGCCCTGTATCGTCCAATTCAGACTCGCACCGGAATCGTCCACTTCGGACGCGCGCCGGTATCGTCCACTTCGGACGCGCGCCGGTATCGTCCAATTCGGACTCGCACCGGAATCGTCCACTTCGGACGCGCGCCGGAATCGTCCAATTCGGACTCGCGCTGGAATCGTCCACTTCGGACTCGCGCCGGAATCGTCCACTTCGGACGCGCGCCGAAATCGTCCAATATGGACTCGAACTGTCTCGAAACATTTAGAAAATAATCATCCTCCGACGAGTTGATATGTTTCACGTACGCATCGACGATCGGATATGATTTAGCAAAACCTTAGATCCGTTCGGGAATTGTATGTTCGTGTAAAAGAAGTAGATGATCTTTTATACGACGTACAATTCTTGAATTGTCCCTGATTGGACAATTTGGGAATATAGTTATTTGTACTGCACTTACGTTTTTATTTTAACTGTTAATTTTGGAGAGATTACGGAATCGTGATTTCCCTACTTGGATTCAGACTTACAGCAAAGATCACAGAGCTGAAATAGATGAAAAAATATTTGAGTTTGTTAGTGGACCGTCGCGACTTGTGTCGTGCTATAGCGGATATTTTGTTAACGGGTATAAATTTCACACGGTTGAATATTCATTTGCAAAGAAGACGATGAATGCTGGGGTCTGCGTGAAAGGGACAACCTATGTTGAATGTGATATGGATTTTTATGGACTGATTGAAGAAGTGATAGAGTTGCACTACTTCGGCTTGAAATCAGTGATCCTATTTAGATGTCATTGGTTCGATACAACAGAAAGGGGCATGAAAGTTCATCCAAAATACAAACTTGTTGAGGTTAATTATAAATCGAAATTGGCAGCAAATGAGCCTTTTATATTGGCATCACAAGCCGAACAAGTATATTACGCGAAGTATCCGGCTCGAAATAAAGATAGAGCAGATTGGCGTGTAGTCTGTAAGACAAAAGGTAGAGGAAAAATTGATCCGATAGTAGGAGAAAATGATCCTCCTGGTTTCTATCAAGAAGAAGATATTCCTGCTGTGGATCGTATTATTCCAATACTCGAGGATGCAGACACAACGTCAATTCAATTAGAAGTTGAATATGCTGATGATGACGATCATGAAATTGAGGAAGCTGAAGATGAAGAAGATGAAGAAGAGGAAGAAGAGGAAGAAGAGGAAGAAGAAGAAGAATTCGAAGACTATTATTCAGATGATGAAGAATAATTGTAAAGTATATATTTTATTAAATATATCTCTACTATTTATACAATAATCTGATTATATGTCTGTTCGACAGATATGTCTGGTCGTGGTTATCGACGCAGGAGAGTTTCGGAGTCTCCGATCGGTGAGACTCCAGCACTTACTCATGCTGCTGATCCTCCTGTTGCTGATCCTCATTCCGATGATACTGCCGAGGCTAGTACATCCAGACGTAGGCGGCCACGCGGGCCGAACAGGTGGCAGCCTCCACCAGCCACAGAGTCACGTAGATTGATTAGCGTGATTGGGGAGCGGTACGTAATATATCATGAATTATGAATCATTACAAATTCATTATATCATAATATAATATTAAAATTTATTTTTGTTGTGCAGGTTCCAGCAAGAAGAAGTGCCGAGGAGCATTTCTTCTACTATTCGACGATACATGCACGGGGCATGGCCTACGTGGTCTCACGTGCCTAGCGAGCACGTCGACATGTTATGGCGCGAGTTTGAGGCACGTATTATTATTTTTTTTACATGCATGATGATATATTAATATTGGTACTGATATTATTATTTTGCAGGCTCGCTATACATGGGCCGAGGACCAGAGGCCCTTCATTTACGCTGCCTGGGAGGCTATTTCTCGGGCAAGGTACAACGGGCAGCTGGGGCAAGCTCGGTCCCAGGCGATGGCCCGAGCTGGGACCACTAACATCGCGGAGACTCGGGGATACGGCCCCGGTTGGATTACTCCGGATATATGGGACCAGCTCGTGGGGATATGGTCGACGGATCGATGGCAGGAGGTTTCTCGGAATGCGGCTAGAAATCGCATGTCGGGAGGAGCAGCGCGTCACACCGGCGGCTCTGTTGCATTTGCAGTGCACGCAAACCGTATGGTAAGTATATCTTTTAATTATATATTTTATTTGTTATTATGTGTACTAATTAATGTATTTGTTTTGTAAATGTAGACGACGGTGTCGGATGACGGGACTGTCCAGCGACCCTCCCCGATGGCAGTGTTTGAGCGGACTCACCGTCGAGCACATGGGACTGGGGAGTACATCCACAACCGCGCTGCATACATTATGGTAATTATATATTTGTTTAAATTATTCATTATATATTTATAATTTAAGTTTTATGATAAATATTAAACAAAAAATCAAACTCGAGTAGGAGACCTACAGCCAGACGGTGGTGCAGCGCGGGGGTACCCCCGAGGACTTTGACGCAGCATCGTGGGTCGAGGCCGCAGGTGGCTGGGACCATGGCCGCGTATATGGCTTCGCAGATAGTGGTCATGCGCGAGCCGTACTAGGGCCACTTGGGGCACCGACCCCTCCGGTCGCTGGTGAGCGGCCGTCCACCTCTAGATCCAGTTATGATCATAGTAACAGAATAAGGACTCTAGAGGAGACGGTCGCGCGTCAGACTGAGATGATGGAGCGCCAGAGTCAGATGATGACAGATATACAATCTATGCTACGCAACATGTCAGGTCATCCCGAAGCAGGCATCTCTTCGGCATCATCTAATCCGTCGTCCTCGAGTCAGTCCACGCCGGTGTACACTCAAGCACTCCAGACCCCGCCATATGATCCAGGCCATCCTCCATCGTCATCGTGAGATTTTGTTTATATTGACTTTGTTACTCAGATATTGAACTTGTTTAATTTATATTGACTATGTTACTCAGATGTTGATACTTCAATTTTACATTTGAATTGTGTTTATACTATCGTGGATAATTATGAATATAAATATAATTGTTTTGATGTATATCTTGGTGTGTTTGTGATGTGTGAATGAATGTGTATGAGATGTTTGTGATGTGTGTATGAGGGTATGGGTGTGTGAGTTATGTATCAGATAAATGTATCAATGTATCAACGGAAATTAGAAATTAGAAATATTTCTGTTTGCAGGTATGGGTCATCAGCAACGGCTTTCCCACGGCCGTCCGTGGGAAAGCCGTTGCTAAAAGTGTATCGACAACCGTTGCTGATGACCTACAGCAACGGCTTAGCGACGGGTTTTTACTAACGGCTTTGCTACGGACTCGAGGCCGTTGCTATTAATGTTATCAGCAACGGCTCCGGGTCTGTTGCAAACCCGTTGCTGATAATAGTTTTAGCGACGGCCCGAGCGGCCGTTGCTGATAATGTTTTGAGCGACGGCCCGAGCGGCCGTTGCTGATCCGTTGCGAAGTCATCAGCAACGCGACTTTCTGTCACGGCGCTATTGCAACGGCTCAGCCGTTGCTGATGCTCTTCAGCAACGGCTCAGCAACGGCATCAGCCGTTGCTGATGACCATTTTTCTAGTAGTGAGAGACGAAAAATATGGGAATAGTCCATGCAGACCAGAAGGAAGCCCGCCTATGCTACAATGAATGCCTAAAGCAAAGACAGGCTGAGCCAGAAGAGATACCAGGCAGCTCATCCCAGCTAACACTCTTAGTTCTTCACACAGAACAACCACCCAGAATTTCTAAATTGGACCCCATAGGAAATGTCCAAGAGAGCCATCCCGCCGACGACCTGGAACCTATACAAGTCGGGGCCTCCTCCGAATAGGTGACTTATGTGCATGGGAGCTCGCCTCCCCACCGAGCTCAAAGCTCAACTCAGCACTCTTCTCAGAGACAACGCCGACCTATTCGCATGGACGCCAACCAACATGCCAGGGATAGACCCCCGAGTCATCTACCACAAGCTCGCCCTCGATCATCGAGTCAAGCCCGTTGTACAAAAGAAAAGAAAGCTTGGGGCAGAGCGCCAGCGAGCATCTCTCGAAGAGATTGGAAAATTGTTGAAAGAAAATTTTGTCAGAGAAATAAGATTCACCACATGGCTCGCAAATATTGTAATGGTTAAGAAACACTTAGGGAAATGACGAATGTGTGTTGATTTCACCGACCTGAACATGGCATGTCTGAAAGACTCCTACCTACTGCCGAACATTGATAAGATTATCGACGGATCCTCGAGATACCAGTACATGAGCTCCATTGACTCCTACTCAGGCTACAATTAGATCTGAATGCATCTGGAAGATGAGGAGAAGACAACCTTTATTACCGAATATGTCAACTTTTGCTACGAAGTGATGCTATTTGAGCTCAAGAATGCATGGACTAGATACCCACGAATGATGAACAAAGTCTTTGAATAACAAATTAGCCAAAATATGGAGGTGTACGTAGACGACATGGTCGCCAAAACACTGGCCACTACAGTGCTCTCACATTCTCACCAAGATCTTCAACCACCTCAGACTCTACAACATGAGATTAAACCCGGAGAAGTGCTTCTACGGGGTTCACGACAGCAAGTTCCTTGATTTCATGCTTACAAACCAGGGGATCAAAGCTAATCCTAAGAAGTGTCAGGCCATCCAAGAGATGCATAGCCCGCAGAACATAAAAGAGGTGCAGCAACTCACAAGGAGAATGGCTGTCCTGTCAAGATTCCTATCCAAGTCGGCCGACAGGGTCACACCCTTCTTCAAAATCCTAAGGAAGAAACAAGACTTCCAGTGGGACGAGAAGCGCGAACAAGCATTCAAGGAGCTCAAGAGTCTCCTCGATACCCCGCTAGTTCTGGACAAAGCCCAACAAGGGGAAACACTCTTCCTCTACCTCATGGTCATAGAACAAGGGAAGGATCGAAATCCGATCTACTTTGTCAGCAAGGTTGTCCAGGGACCTAAAACTAGATACTAGAGGCTAGAAAAGCTCGCCTTCGTCTTGATCTTCTCGGCCAGAAGATTAGGGGCATATATATTTCCAAAGTCACCACATCATGGTACGCACAGAACAATCGATCAGGCAAGTCTTGGCCAAGCCCTAGCTCACCGGATGAATGATATCTTGGTCAGTAGAGCTCTCATAGTTCAACATTGAATACCAGCCCAGAGAATCCATCAAAGCCCAGGCATTGGCAGACTTCATCGCCGATTTTACACACAAGGAAGACACCCCAACCAAGTCGAAACTTGGACTTTGTTCATGGACGGTTCCTCCAACGAAAAAGGAAGCAGAGCTGGCAGCATCTTAGACAACGACCAGGGAATTGAATTGCCCAAGAGCAGCCCCTGCAATTCCAATTCAAAGCTAGCAATAACCAGACGAAATACAAAGCCCTAATCATGGACTAAAACTTGCATGCGACGTAAAATCTGAAAAGTGATTGTGAAAAGCACTCACAACTTGTCGTAGGACAAGTCACCGACAACTGTCAAGCAAGGGACACTTCCCTAAAAAGTTACATGTCCCTAGTACATTCTTTAATGACTAATTTTGCTGATTGTGTGATCTAGCACATACCTCGAGAGGAAAACAACTAAGCTGACATGTTATCCAAGCTCGTCAGCACCAAGAAGCCCCAAAATAATAGGTCGGTCATACAACAAGTCATCAGCGAACTGAACATTCAACCGATCGACACCTCAGTCGAAGTCTAAGCAGTCGAGCAAACCATTGACTCGAGGGCCCTATACATAATTTACGTCAAACAAGGAGAGGTACTGGAGCACACATCCAATCCGAACAAATGCAAAAGGATGGTGATCGAGTTACTATACTCTCCTCGACGACCAACTCTACAAAAGAGGATACTCCCCGCCATTGCTCAAATGCATTAGCCAACTGTAGACATACATAGTGATGGTAGATATGCACGATAACCACATTGGAGAAGATCCTTTGCAGCTAAGATCCTCCGGGCTAGATACCTATGGTCGACTATGAAAATAGACTGCAGAATGTATGTCAAAAGGTGCGACAAGTACCAAAGATTCTCTGAAGTCCCACAGAAATATCCAAAGCCACTATACATCTCAAAAGTCAACTAGTCATTTCACAAGTGGGGCATCGACCTCCTTGACCCCTTCCCTCCAGCATCATGACAAGTCAAATATTTGGTAGTAGCGATCAACTCTTCATCAAATGGATAGAGGCTGAACCCTTAGCTTCAATTGCGAACAAGAAAGTCAAGAAATTCGTATGGAAAAAGATCGTTTGCATGTACGGCATACCTTGCGAGCTTGTCAGCGACAACATCACACAATTTATGAATTTGTGGTTTCAGGAATTTTGTTCGGACCTCAACATCCAATAGCTTTTCTTCCCAGTAGAGCACCCACAAACGAATGGCCTGGCCGAAGAAGCCAACAAGGTCATCCCAGCAGCACTAAGAAAGAAGCTTGACCAAGTCAAGGGGCACTGGGCCGAAGAGCCACTTGATGTGTTATGCGGCTACAACACAACCTCCAAATCTTCCACTCAGGAAACTCCCTACAGGCTCGTCTATGGAGCAGAGGTCATGATCCCCATAGAGATCGCAGAGCCCAGCCTCTATTTGGATGACCTTCGAGGAGTAAAGTAATTCAGAAATCCGATAGTCCATGCTCGACATCGTTGAGGAAGAATGAGAGCTCGCCAAAATCAAGGAAGAAGCCATGAAACTCTGAATAGCTCAAAAATATGATAAACATGCCAGACCAAGAAACTACAAAGATGGAGATCTGTTACTAAGAAATATTGAACTCCAAAGAAAGCCAATCGAGGAAGGAAAGCTTGCCCCAAATCGAGAAGGCCCCTATAGAGTCATTAAAGATGTCAGGAAAGACGCTTACAAAATTGCCGCACTCTCCGGATGAGAACTCCCACCAACATGGAACGCGGCTCCCCTACGGGCCTACTACAACTAAGCATCCTCCCTTAAACTATAAATGGACGGTGTACTCTTTTTTCTTCATTACAGTTTTCTCCCATAGGATATCCCTCTCAAAGGTTTTAACGAGATACCACCACGCGTAGGCCGAATACATCACTCGGTGGGACTCAATGTATCATTATCTGCCAGATATTTAATAATACTGCTCTCCTCTTCTACACATCTCTCTATGTTTATATTATCCACAACTATTTCCTAGAATGCAACGAATGAACCTCCCCAATCCCGTGACAGGCGCACCACCAAACAACGACGATAACTCCTACCCTATGCGTCACATCATTCCTTCTCAACCTCGAGCATGGTCCTCAGGCCATTAGTGCCACTAATCGAGCTCCCATAACTCTCAATGACCCAAAGTGTGTTCCTCAACGATGAGATCAACTACGGCGCCCTCAACGCCCTCTAAAATTCCAAATGTGGCTCCTAGCCTCGGGGACAACTTCCAGCTACAGACGCGAGCAACCTTGACGAAGGTTGAATCTGAAGGGCCGACAACCGTATGAGCAACTACCGACTAGGTAATCTCAATCATAAATATACCTTTAACGAGAACTTGGTCTCAACCTTAAGACCTAAAGGCAGTCCGCTACCCTAAGAGGCAGTACCAACTAGCAAACATAAGTCGAAGAAGCGTCATAATGCTCTTCAATCCCAGTAGCTATAGACCAAGCAACATTGGCTAAGGCAAAATAGCCCTAAGCACCACACTCAACTCCAGGAGAGTTGGCCGACCAAATGGTGTAGGCACCTGCCAAACACTTATTGCACAACATGCAAAGAAACAAAAACAATACAAGAAAATATGGTAGGAAGTAAGAACATCCTCTATAAGCCCATGAGGGGAAACGATGTGAAATGCCCACGAAGGGCAAATGTTAATTGCCCCGTAGGGCAACAATTCAAAGCCAAACAATACATCGTCACAATGCAAGGGTTGAGTGGCTCAAATTACACGCTTACAAAGGCGAGGCTAGATAGAGGAACATCAACAAACGTAGAGGGGGCATCACCACCAAAGACGTTAATCACCATCACTAGAGGGGAGGTCGGCTCAAAAGCAATCACAAAGGGCTCTTCCTCGCCTTCCTTTGTCGGCGTAGAAGCCTCCTCCTACAATGGTGCAAGAATTTTCTCTGCAACCCGTGCCATCCTGGCCAGGCGAATCCCCAGGACCTCCAAGTATCTCATCATCCTAGTAAACCTGAGCCTCTTAAGAAGACCGGCGTCCATGTCTGACTGAAGGTGGTCGTCACAAAAGAGGTGCAAAGGGAAGTTCTCGGACCTTGGAGAGTCCGTCCTTGCCTCTTAAGAAGACTAGCTCAAAAGCTGTGGAAGCCATGAAGTTGAAGTTGAGCCTCAATAGGATCCACCATCCTCAGGTGCTCGGGGGCACGAGAGTGGGTCCCCTCCTCTATGGTCCTCCTGGGAGGAGGGCCCACCTCCAGAACAGCTAGAGATTCATCCCTCTCCCCCCACTCCTTCGAAGGAGCTGGGGAGGGAGCCGAAGATTAAGACATCGAAAGTCCCTTAGGCTTTGAAGAGCTTTTCTTCTTCGAAGAGGTCACTCTCTACTCACTTATCCTTATTGGCTTTGTAGGGGGATGGCTCCAAGGAGGAGCATCCTTAGTTACCACCGTCTTTCCCTTCGCCCGCCTCAGCTTTTCCCCAAGGACAGTTGGATCCATCCTGGGGGCCATTGTGCCTGCACAGATGCCAAAATCCCGATCAGAAGACTAAAACAAAGGAAGCAACAAGGAACCCCCCGAGCTGCCCGACTTATGGTCATACGCAGCGACCCCAGCCTAATCCCGATCACACCTCAACCGCTCCCTATAGGAAAAGGGAGTAGACAGACCACACTGGTCCAAGAATTGAATTATGACGTTCTTCGCCGACGCGAAGAAGTCATCCTCCAACATCAGAATATTAGTGTTGACCGACGTCTAGTAAAGAGGGAGCCCTCATCACCTGACACCCTATCCAAGAAAAATGGCCAGATCTCTGCGACATGATTACTCCGTACAAAATTAAATGCGAGAAGAACATGCACTAACATGAAGGTGGATATGTGGAAAAGACACTCCCTCTTCCCGCAGCCACCGAAGAGTCACAAAACAACAAGACCAAGATATGCTGATCTCACCTACCTCGACAAATCAACTAAGAACAGAACTTAGTGCAGAAACTGAAGAGTAGCAGAACAACAAGACCAAGATACGCTGATCTCACATACCTCGGCAAATCAACTAAGAACAAAACTTAGTACCTACTCGTAGTCTGACCGAGGGCAGATACTCAAAACATACAAAGAGCTCGATAGACAAACAAAAGTCAGTACACTATTAGAGCTCGGCACGAAGTCCTCGAACTTCGATCAAGCTCGGGGGCTATGGATTGGAATAACTCTTTGGGGGACGATTGGATCAGGCTAGAAGCACCCACACTCATGAACCAAACTCAGACCTAACCAAGTACAATTTAGCCTGGGGGCTCCACCCCGCCAAATAAGAATATCAGCATCCTTCATTTATTACCATGGATCCAACAGTAATGAACCCTCCATCTTAGGGATAAACATCGACGCATTCAGGGCATATCCTCGCGAGATTCTGTGAGACATCGTTGCCGAACATCTCGACCCGCCTCATAAACTATACATGACACACATCAGGTATACTCTTGATTCCAGTTCCATACCCATCATCTAGGATTTCCTCTCACTTTAGCATCGAAGTATTTTTGCAGGTCACCACCAAAGCCGTATTGCACCAAGGAGACGCGGAGGCTTGCAGCATCCCCAGCTTCAAGCGAGAACACATAGCAATTATACTACTTTAAATTGTTAATTTAAACACTAAAATATTATCTCTCTCTCTATATATATATATATATATATATATATAAACTAATTTTAGTAATTAAACTAGATATAGTACCTAATCTTGAACTTAACCTAAAAAATAATCAATATATAAATTTCACTAAAATTTAACAAATCTAACGACTAATAATATTGTATATAATTTAATTTAATTGATCTAATTAACTATCCTAGTTAGTATTCTAATTAGTAGATATTACAAATTATGCGAATGGCTTCTGGCGACAAGTCTTCGCCAGGGGGCGACAGGGGCTCTAGGGCACACCCGCCGACGGAGCCCCCTAATCGCACCCCTAGAATGGTTTCTTCCCATGGTGAAGGCTTGGTTCCGACGTCATCCTGCGGTGGGTTTCCTTTTCGGCTCGCCTACTCGGACGTTCATCCGACGGTCAATGTTTCTCCGCCATCTTCTATGGCTGGTCCTTCTGATTCTTCTGTGAGATCTCTCCCTGTTGGCACTGGACTTCCTTTGTTGTTGTCCACTGATGGGGCTCCTCTTCCTGACAAGTCTTCAAGGCTTCACCAAGTTCCTCCGGGGTTCCGCCGAATGGTCCTAGTGGCATATCAAATGGCAACCCCGCTTATAAGGATTCTGATCTGTCCGTTCTCCGACGGGAAATCACTCTGTCTTACGAAAAATTCAAAAGAATTCCACTGGTAGAGTTTGTTTTTCGTCCGAGCAATTACATTCTTGGAATCAACCTTGGTTTTCAAACGTTATTGGCAAGTTTCTTGGGAGGCCGCCTCCGCTTTTCATTGTTCGACAGTGGGCTGAATGACTGTGGAATCATAAATATAGTATGTGTTCTGTTCTAGATTTAGATGATGGTTTTTTCGTTTTTAGATTTGCTTCTCTTGGAATGGCTACTGCAGTGATTGCCGATGGCCCCTAGTCACTCAAGGGGGATGTTATTCGATTGATTTCATGGCATCCTTTTTTGCGAACATGGTAGGAGCAGTTCTCAGTTGCTCCAGTATGGGTTCATTTTTCTTCTTTGCCTTTAGAACTTTGGAATACTAAATGTATATCTTTAATTGGTAATTGCTTTGGTCGTGTTATTACTATAGACAAGAGATCTCTCTCACTTGAAAGAGGGCTCTATGTTCGTGCTTGTATTGAAATAGACTTATCCGCTCCTATTAAACAAGGAGTTTGGATCCAACTTCTGACTCATGAATTTTTCCAGCCTATTACATATGAAAACTTGCCATGTCTGTGTTATGCTTATGGTCTTGTTGGACATAGGGAGGACTCTTGTCCCAATAAGAATAAGAGCTGCTCTAACCCTATAGGTAAAGATATTAATGCCAAAGTTGCAACTCAAAATAATTTTTCAGTAGGTAATTTTACTGACCAACCAATGGACACTAGTACTGATGCCAATATTAGCAATAAGGATTCTCTTAATAATGAGAACTTTGTCTCTACGGATGACTTAGATGACCACACTTGTGGCCCTAGGATTCAAGTTTCTCGTAGATGTAATCGTCGACCGGAAAAAACTAGTAGAAGATCTCTTTCTCGAGATCCTTGGAAGGTTGAATCCCTGGTTGACAAAGGTAAGGCAATCAGGACTACCCCAATAAAAGGTGGAAATAGAAATAGAAATACAAATCCTAAGGAAAGTCATATTTCTGTTCAATCTAATTTGTCTACTGACTTTAGCCCTATTGAAGTGGAGTCTCCTAAGATGGGGAGTGAGGAGCCTACTCCTCGGTACTTTTTTCATTCTTACCCTGATTTCAATAGGGATGGAGAAGAGTTACATACCCCTAGAATCTCTAATTATTCCCATGATAATAATGTGTCTTCTATGGAGATTGAGGTCTCCAAGAGACAAAAGAACCCTTTCAAATCTCCTCCTATTTCCAAACCTATGATTCAAATGGTAGATGAATTGTCTACTATTTTCAAATATGGCCCTATTCCTAACTTACCTAGGAAAGTGGCCAAGTCGGGTCTTAGGAAAGGTCTTAAGGTAACTAAATCTTCTAAGGTTGAGTCCTTAGGGGCTCCTGATGTTTCTGTGAGTTCTAAGAGACCTAGGCAGGATAGTGAGGTTTACTTAGTTTCACCTAATGTTCCTTTATTAACTGATGGTACTTCAGTTTCTCCTGATAATGAATTCATTGACCAATGAATACTTTAATTTGGAACATCAGAGAAGACCCACTAAAGATCGATTACACTCTTTGATTTCTAAACATCACATTAGACTGCTGGCTCTTCAAGAAACTCATTTAGAGGAACCTGCTGTTATTTTATTTATGAAATCTTTAGAAAGAAACTGGGATTATTCTTTCCATCCATTAATAGGTACTTGGTGGAATAATTTTAGCCTGGGACTCTTCCTTTGTCAAAGTTCAGATTTTGTCCTCTCAGCCTCGGGTTATTCATGCTATTGTTGGTTTTCATAACCTTGAGCCTTTTCTTTACTCAAATGCTTATGCTAGTATTGATGTTAATCTTCGCAATTTACTTTGGGAACATTTGTCAGCTCATGATTTTTCTATATATCCCTAGGTTGTTGCAAGGGATTTTAATGCTATTTTAAATGCATGTGATAAAAAAAAAGTGGTAATGTCTTCTCCATGTCTCCTTCTGTTAAAAGTTTTCATGAATTTATTTCTGATGCTGATTTGTTAGATCTAGGTTTTTCTGGTAATCCTTTTACTTGGTGCAATAATAGATTGGTGATCATCGTATTCTCATTAGACTTGATTGGATTTTTGCGAACTCGGCCAGGTTATATTTTTTTGGCAATGCTCATGTTCATCATTTAAATAGAGTAGCTTATGATCATTCTCCTTTATTATTTACCATCCCTGAAAAATCTCAAAGGAAGTGTAAGCTCTTTAAATTTCTTAGTTTTTGGACTGAATACCTGAGTTTTTTGATGTTGTGAATGGGGTCTGGCTTAAGGTTCCTCCTTCTGATCAGCATATGAGTTCCTTTATTACTCGCCTTAATTCTGCCCGATATGACCTTTCTAATTGGAATAAGTCGAAAGTTGGTTTGTTAGAGCAACACCTTGAGACAATGAAATTTTCAATTTAGAAAGACAAGATGCCTGTGGATTACTGTCTCCTAATGATGAGTTGAATCTTAAATCTTTATATCTTAAAGCTTCCGCTTTAAATAGGCAGATCTCCAGTAAGTGGTGGTCTAGAGCTAAAATTAACTGGCTGAAATCTGGGGACGCGAATACCGCTTTCTTCCATAGGACTGTTTTTAGCCAGAAGGCGCGTCAACTTTATTCCTTCTATTATTGATGACTCCGGGTCCACTTTTAATTCTAATAAGGATATTACCTTAGCCTTTGTAAAGCATTACTCCAATCTTTGGACCCATTCTAACCCGTACCATCAATTTCAACAGTTTTGGCCTCCTTATACCTCTATAGACGATACTTCTAAGAACTCCTTAGCTGCTCCTTTTACCCATGACGAGATTTGGAATGTGGTGTGGTTAATGCCTAACGGTAAAAGCCCAGGAATTGATGGGTTTACCACTGAGTTCTACAAGGCTTACTGGTCCACTATTTCCTCTTCCTTCATGATGAGTATTCATAAATTCTTTGATACTGAGAATATTCCTTTCCTTTGGAATCGTACTATCTTAACTTTTATCCCTAAGGTCAAGGCTCCTAGGAGAGTTAAAGATTATCGACCCATTTCTCTCTGTAATCTTTCGTATCGAATTCTTGCTAAAATTTTAGCTAATCGGCTTAAGCCTCTTCTTCCAAATTTGATTAGTCCTGACCTCTGCTTTTGTTCAGGGGAGGAGCATCCACGATAATATTTTTATCGTGCAAGAACTAGCGCATTCCATGTATTCTAGGAAGGATATAATTCCTTTTATTCTTGTTAAGATTGACCTTGAGAAAGCTTATGATAAGCTGTCTTGGGAAGCCATCCTTACCACCTTGCATTTGTCCAATTTCCCTCTTAAATTCATAAATTGGATAAGAACTTGTATTTCTTCTCCTACTTTTTCTTGCTTGATCAATGCTCAACTTTCTCATTCTTTTCCTGCCTTCCGTGGTATTCGTCAAGGTGACCCTTTATCGCATTTTCTTTATATTCTTGTTGGTCAACACTTATCCAATATAATTAATAATGTCGTTCAAAATAAGTTAATCACCTCGTTTAAGATCAAGGTATTAGCTATTTGATGTTCGCAGATGACATTATGCTGGCTTTTAAAGCCGATAACAAGAGTATTTCAGCTTTACAAGAGATTTTTCACCATTACTTTATGTTGACTGGTCAAAGTGTTAATTTCAATAAATCTCAAGTTTTCTTTCCCAACAATACTTCCCAATCCCAGATTAGCAATATTTGTTCTAAGCTTAACATGACTCAAGGTTGATTTCCCTTTCAAGTATCTTGGAGCAATGGTTTCTCTGGAAAGAGCACCACCTAGAACTTTTGATTTCCTTTCTGATCAAATTGAAGCAAAACTAGGTAAGTGGAAGATTAATTACCTTTCACAAGCTGACAAGTTAACTTTGATTAATTCTATTTTGAACTTTGTTCCTGTTCATTCTATGACTGTTACTTGAATTTCTACTGAAACTATGGCTAAGATTAACATCAAAATAAAATATCTTTTTGGGTCTAAGGCTGTTGATAAGAAGTCCTTACATCAGCTTGTCTCGTGTGATGTGGTTATTCTTCCCAAACCTTGGGGTGGTTTAGGTGTTGAAGACTTAAGCACTAAAGCTATCTCCCTTCATAATAAAAGAGTTTGAGCTTATCTTTCCAATTCAAAGAACCCTAGGACTCAGCTAGTTAAGCTCAAGTATCCTAGTTTGTATGGCAGCTCTAACCTTGCTCCTAGAACATGTTCTTGGTCTTGGAGATTGTTCATTATAGCTTTTAATAATTTGTTTTTTGGTTTTAGAAAAGTGATTGGTAATGGGAACTCTACCTCTCTTTGGATGGATACTTGGTGCACTGATATCCCTCTTGTGAGGAAACCCTCCTACTTTGACATATCTCAAGTTAATGATAGCGTTAATGTTTCTTCACTTATTTCTAACCAGACCTGGGATGATTCCAAAGGTCTATCTCTTTTTTGTTGTGTTTTTTGGCAGGAAATAAAGAGGCAGATGCTCCCTCAAGAGTCCTATGATGATTGCTGTGTATGGGCTTTTGAAGCAAAGGGTAATGCTACTACCTCTAGTGCTTTTAAATTTCTGAAAACTCAAGATCATTTGCTCTATGAGAAATCTCATATTTGGATGGTCTTGTGGAAGTTGTGGGTTCCTTTAAAGATTAAACTATTTGTGTGAAAATTGATTCACTTGCGCATTCCAACTCGTGTTAGATTGGCTGGTTTTGGTTTCGTTGTGGCTAATAGTTGTTTATTTAGTCAGTCTTGTGATGAGTCAATTGAACACTTGTTCTTTGAATGCCATTTTTTTTTCTTCTGATTTTTGGAATCTGCTGGGTTCTTCAAATAATGTTGATTTCTTTGATCGAGAGAATTGGATTACAAGTAGCTGGCTCTTGAAAGCAAATGTTCCCTTTGGGAATATTTCCTTCAGAGCAATTGTTGTCGTATCCTTGTAGATGATTTGGGTTGTTAGAAATGATAAATGCATAATGGAGTAGTCTTTACCTCTTATAAGGTGATTATGAAAGTTTTAGCCTATACTAATTTACTTTCTCATACCCAACTACCTGAGGACATCAACAACTTCATTAACAGGCACTAGGGATGTCAACAGGGCGGGGCGGGGCGTGTACGGGGCGGGGTGCCTACTCGCTACTCACCCCACGAAATAAACGGGTATCCGCTACCCGTTTATTCTCCGCGGGTATCAAAAATGAGTACTCATTTAATTATCTGCGGGGGGACGGATACCCACGGGTATTGACGGGTACCCATGATATTAAAAAAAATATAAATTATAATATTTTAATAACATTTCAACTCTTCAAGTATTTTGATAACAACTTCAAGTATAACATCTTTATTTTGATACACACACAACATTTTGATAACAACATTATTATAAGGTTTCAAAACATAAAGTATATGTGTATTAAATTAGGTTAGGATTTTTTTAGTATATGTACCAAAGGTAATATTGTAATTTACTAATTCTCACGGGTAACGGGTACTATAATATATGTACCTGCCCCATATAATAAATGAGTAAGAAAAATTACCCGCGAAATCCTCGCGGGTAGGAAACTACCCCCGATACCCATCATAAACGGATAAATACCCGCGGGTACCCGCCTAAATGGGTAATACTGCCATCCCTAACAGGCATGTTGTCTCTAGATGGGTACCTCCTGTAAGTAATGTTTACAAAGTTAATTGTGCTGGCTCTTGGAGTACTAATTTTGTTGGTGTAGGTATTATTATTAGAGATCATGCAGGCATGTGTTTGGTTGCTTCTTCTATTTTAGTTTTGGCAGATTCCCCGATTCATGCTGAAACATTGGCTCTTTTTGAAGAATTGAAGCTTTCTGTTTTCCTTCATCTTGATTCGATTATTGCGGAATCTGACTATCAACAACTAATCAATGATTTAGCTAAAGAATCTCACCAATGGAGACTTAGGAATATCATGATTAATATCAGATTGTTAGCTGCTCATTGTTATTTTGTATCTTTTTTCTTTGTACCTAGAAAGTGTAATGAAGCTACCGATTGAGCAGCAAAGCGAGCTTGTCTTTTAACGGCTCCTACTGTTTGGGATCTTGTTAGTCCCCCTAAACTTTGTAATATTTTAGCTAAGGATCTTTATGATTCGGTAGCTAGTTAATTTATTTTATATATTGTTATGCAAAACAAAAGTATTCTAATTAGTATCACTTAATTAATTAACTGCTAAAATTTATTAATTAATCCAATTAATAAACTAAGTTAATTAACTAATAAGTTATTTATTAAATAACCTAAATCCTAATTAATTTAAACCCAAATTATAGTATAAAATCACTTTTCATTAACAAAAAATAAACGTAGAATAGGATTTATATAAACCCTCGTTTAGGGTTAATTAATATTAATTAATCTAATTAGTCATAGTTAAATCCGAGGTTAACCATATACTATAAAAACTATCTAAAATTCAAAGAAATTTAGGGAAATTGCTGATGAAAGCACCTCTATGCAGCAAAGAACCATCGACTAAAACCAGATTTTCTAATTTTACCCAAAATAAAAAAATATAAACACAAATTAAATGTCCTTGAGATCTTTGGGACGGGAGATGATCGTCGGCAATATCCATTGACGATTGGAGAAACATTAATGGCAACTGCAATGAGTCTAAGTGAGTGGTGGGGACGACTACAATCACATGTGAGATAAAAATGAGGAAAAATGATGGAATAAAACTTTTGTGCAGTGGAATCAAGACACATTAAGTCTCGGTTCCGCCGATTACAAGCTCTTTTTTTTCCTTTTTTTACTCAAGAAAATATCTTCACATTTTTAGGTCTGAGCGCCTAGTCGTACTTGGTGTTCAAACACGTTTAATTTGACCGACGGATTGGCCAAATTTTAATTTTAATTGGGTGACCGGTCTATGCGTCTGATCAGACTTGATTCAACCCCCCCCCCCCCCCCCCCCCCGTTCGCTAGATTCTTCCCTTTTCGATCTAGATTTTTTTTTTCCGTGGCCAAATCTCCCCTTTTAATGGTCATATTCCTCCTATTCTCAGACGTCCGATCCGAGTGCCTGGTGGTACTTGATCAAACTTGGTGTTCAGACTCGTTTGATCGACAGATTGACCAAATTCAAATTTTATCGAGCGACCAATTTGTGCATCCTATTGGACTTGATTCATCCTTCCGTAGCTAGATTTTCCCCTTTTGGGTTAGATTCGTCTCTTTTGAATGGTCAAATTTCTTCATTTTGAGCTAGATTTCCCCCTTTTTGTGGTTAGATTCCCCCGTTGGTGGCCAAATTCCCCCCTTCAATCACTCATTTGATGGACAAGTGGCTAGATTTACCCCTTTGGTTCCGGATTCCTCGATCCATCTTCTCAGACGCCCGATCATACTTGGTGTTCAGATTCGTTTGTGTTGGCCTAAGATTTTTAACCTTGGTCTAATCTCGATTTTGATGATAACAAACATAGAACTAATGTTTGAGCAAGAAATATTTTCAGGTTCCATATCGGTTTGTACGCGACGTCCTCGATTGGAAAAATTAGAGAAATCAGAGAAATCGGCAAGGACGCTCGTCAATGCTCGAAATTTATCGGGAAGGTTGAGTCTAGGTCTAGATTATATGTATATCCTTTGTATGATGCAAAGAAATCCAAAAATCGAAACTCGAACCCAAAAAAATAAAAACCAGGAAAATAAAAAAATGACCCAGAAATTCTCTAAGCCTAGAGAGCTTCTTGGAGGGCTATATGATTTAGCTTCTTGGAGAAAACATTAGAAATATTTAACCTATCCATATTTGACCCGGGAGATTATAAAAATTTCGATTTTCGCAAATTTGTACTAGACCCCAAAAATTAGATTTTGATTCTTAAGGATTTTGATTTTTTAGATATTTTTATTGAATCTAAATGGAAGTAATCCTTATTTAACATTTATGTTTTCAAATTAATAACTTAAAATTAATAACTTAAAATTAAGAAATGTTAAAAGGCTAGATACCACCAAATTGCCCAAAATGCCCCCAACTAGTCAATAAGACTTATCAAGAATAGGCAAACAAAAAAACAATTAGCAAACTGCCCCACCTGGTAGTTATCGATCGAATCTCGATCGATCCTCGATTGAATCTCGATCGATCCTCGATCGAATCTTGATCGACTGATGATTGCTCGAGGAATCGATCGAAATGGTTCTCGAAAGTTTTCAAAACCTGTTCGGCTAACCCTCTACCGAATCTCGACCGCTCGAGGGTCGCCCGACGGTCGACTGAAAGTCCCAACATATCTTTTTAGATCTATTCAATGGCTTTTTTTAGCCTCTACCTTTAGGATATTTATATATAGATGTAATATCTGAGATATTATGGTAATTTTTATTATTTATCTTTGTCAATCTAGCGGGCTGATTCAAGGTCGAGCTGAGTCGAGTCATGATCCAGTGCGAGCTTGAAAGCTCGGGTAAGTAGAAATATGAATTGTGCATTTTCTTTACTTGCTTAAATAAATTTTTGCTTTAATTTTTAATGCATGTGCTTGAGCATAATGATGATGCTTGTGTTGAGCTTGGGATTAGTTTGGGTTGAGAGGTTAGCGGGTTTGGATCCGGGCTTGAGACGGATGCGGGTTTAGCATAAGATTAGAATTGGGAGGGGATTATACCCCCCCCCCCCTAATGAGGCCATGCGGCTCCTAATTGAGCCGCATAAGCCAAGTGGAGGAAGAGGGAGCCGCCGCCCCCTCTTGTTGGAGCACCCTCCCCCCCTTAGGAGCCAAGTCATGCCGTCGTCTCTCGTGTGCCGAATTCGGAGGCCATCTTCAAGGATTTCTTTCTTTCTTCTTTTTCCTAATCATGTGAGTGGTTTCTCCCTTCCTCCCCCTTCTTTTTTCTCGTTTTCTTGAGCCGCCTCTTGGATTTTGAGAATTCTTGTTGTTTTTTGACGTGGGTGTTGTTTTCTCATGTTACCATGAAAGAGGAAGCCCGAGGATTCCCCCTTTTGTGGTGCGGCAGCTCTAGGATTGTCCTAGGGGTGCTTGGCCAAGGTGGGAAAGGAGGCGCCCTCAAGGTGTTTGTGATATTGCATAAGAGAGCATGTCTATGTTGATAAATCTTTAAATCCCTTGCTTTGAAACATTGCTATGTTCTTATGATGTTGAATTATATTTGATGTCAAAAGTATGAATCTCAGCGTGTTAAATTTATGATTTCATGTGAAAGATTTAGTTCTTGATGGCATGATTTTCTTCATGATTCTTGATTTATGAAGCATGAATCTTGATGTTGGTGTAAGAATTTGAAGCATGCTAAATTATGTTTAGAATATAGACCTTTATAATTGTTATTTGTGATGAATGAAATCTGGTTTAGCAATATTTTTGGAATGATTATTGTTGTAATTTTCGTGTTAATTAATTTAGCATGCTGAAAATCTAAATATGCTAAAATTTCATGTTGGATTGTCACTAATGATGCTGAGATTTGAAATTGTGTTTGTAAGGTGCGATGATTACTGAACATAGTTGTGTAACCTATAATTTTAACAAAAAAACATAGTCTGGAACAACAGGACATACTCTGGAAACCAATTTCGGATTGGGTACGCCAGAATTGGGCTCAAACAGTAGGCTGAAAATAAAACCTAAATTTGGGAATTTTAATTTTAATTGTAGATTTAAAATTCAATGGGCAAAATAAACTGTTAAGAGCCAAAAAGAATTTAAATGCATGTAACAAAACCTCATGGGTTGATAACATTGCGGGTCTGGAGCATCGGGAACGGGCATAGTGTGTTGCAATATTTTTCCCAGTAGGAACACCCCTAGGACACCATGGAAGATACTTGACTTAGGTCTTGTGGGCGTCATATCTTTCATGAATGGCGAAGAGGCTCGGTTAGAAGCCGGTTTGCGGGCTTGAGCCTGGAAGGTTGGATGGGTAAATCCCAACATGTGTTTAAAAAGGAATAAGTTCGGATGAGCGAATCCTGATTATTCCCGCTTCTCTTTGAAATAAGTTCGGATGGGCGAATCCCGATTATTCCTGCTTCTCTTTGGAATAAGTTCGGATGGACGAATCCCAATTATTCCTATTTTTCTTTTGGAATAAGTTCGGATGGGCAAATCTCGATTATTCCCGTATGTCTCTTTAAGGGTATGTTATGGGATAAGGTCGAATAGGTAAAACTCGATTATCCTCGTAACCCTTGTGAGTAACTTGTATGCCTTACGGTATGGGTAGGCAGATAGGCCTGTTGTAGATTCATTGCTATGTGAATAAACTTGCCTTTGGGCATGGGTCGGCCAAGTGGCCATTAGTTAGTCATACCACAAATGTTGCATTTTTCCTGTATGAGACATGGGTGTTTATGTTTGTATGTTATATCTCTGTGGTTGGTTTTGTGGTAGGGGTTGGTAGGCCCACTCACTGAGTTCCTTTTGACTCACATAGCAGTCCTAGTTAGGGATCGTAGTCGAGTCTTGTAGTATTTGGTCATGCAATTGGTATTTTAGCGTTCTTGGAGTTGTAGTCATTTGGAACATTATTATGTTTTATTTCAAACTATGTTTCTTGAGAAAAATTGATAAACTTTTTATTTATAAATTTCTACACTCTGTTTGACTTGCTGAACTTTAGTCCTTTAAAATGGAAATTGATTTGTTTTCTCTACTATAATAGAACAGTCTTCTATTCTCCGCTATGTTTTATTATGAGTTGGCATGTGCATGGAATAGGCTGTGGGGTATAGGCGCGTATACCTTGGCTGGTCACATGACCCTAAGATGGGGCGTGACAATAGATCTCAAACACTACTGGAGAAATAAGCATCAGCAACGACTCCAACCATTGTTGAGCCGTTGCTGAAAGCCATCAGCAACGGCGTGCAACGGCCCGGCCTATTGCAAAGCAGTCGTGATAGAAAAGCGCATTTCTGATAACTTAGCAACGGATCAGCCACGATCGTAGTGGCTGTTGCTAATAACACTATCAGCAACGGTTCTGCCATGACTGCATGGCCGTTGTAGATATGAACATCAGCAATGGCAAGGCCGTTAGTGAAAGCCCATTTCTATGTCATTGTTGAAGGTCATCAGCAACAACTTTGAGGTTGCAGCCCAAAAAATTCGATACACTTTCAGTAACGGCTTTCCCACGAACAGCCGTGGGAAAGCTGTTGCTGATGATGTTAACCTGTAACTAAAAAGTTTTAAAATTTTTAATTTCCATTAATACATTGATACATTTAACCTGATACATAACTCACGCACCCATACACACATCCATTCACATACATATCACATATACACCCAGATATACATCAAAATAATTATACTTATGTTTATAATTATTCACAATCATATAAAAACTATTCAAATTCAAAAATATTGTATCAATATCCAAACAAAATAATAAATCTCAGGACGATGGTGGAGGAAGGTCTGGATCATGATTTGGCGGGGTCTGGAGAGCTTGGGTGTACACCGACGTGGAGTGGTTCGAGGATGATGGATCTGATGATGCTGAAGGGATGCCTACTCCGGTATGAGCTGAGATGTTGCGTAGCATAGCATACATCTCCACCATCATCTGACTCTGACGCTCCATCATCTCACTCAAACGCGCAACCGTCTCCTCCAGTGTCATTATCCTGCTGCTTTGATCATAATTAGTCCTGGAGGTAGACGACCGCTCACTAGTGACCAAAGGGGTCAGTGCCCTAAGTGGCCCGAGCACGGCTTGCACATGATCACTGTCTACAAAGCCATATACGCGGTAGTGGTCCCAGCCACCTGCAGCCTCGACTGACGCTCCTGCGTCAAAGTCCTCGGGGTGCCCCCGCGCTGCGTCACCGTCTGAGTGTAGGTCTCCTACTCGAGTTTGATTTTTTTGCTTCATAATTTTCCTAAAACTTAAATTATAAATAAATAATGAATAATTTAAATAAATATACTTACCATAATGATTGCAGCGCAGGTGTTAATGTACTCCCCTGTCCTATGTCCTCGACGGTGAGTCCGCTCAAACACCTCCATCGGGGAGGGTTGCTGGACAGTCTCGTCGTCTACATTTATAAAACAAATACATTATTTATTACACAGAGTAACAAATAAAATATATAATTGAATTTAAGAAAATATTTACCATACGACGATCGTGCACTACAAATGATATTGAGCCGCCAGTGTGACGCGCTCCTCCCCCGCACATGCAGTTTCTAGCCACAGTCCTAGAAATCTCCTGCCATCGATCCATCGACCATAATGACACGAGCTGGTCCCATATATCCGGAGTAATTCAATCGGGGTCGTATCCCCGAGTCTCCGCGATGTTTGTGGTCCCAGCTCGGGCCATTGCTTGGGACCGGGCCTGCCCCAGTTGGCCGTTGTACCTTTGCCAAGAAATAGCCTCCCAAGCAGTGTAAATGAAGGACCTTTTGTCATCAGCCCATGTATAACGAGCCTGCAAAATAATAATATCAGTACCAATATTAATCATCATGTATAATTTTTTTTTAATATGTGTCTCAAACTCGCGTCATAGCATGTCGACGTGCTCACGGGGCACGTGAGACCACATGGGTCATGCCCCATGTATGTATCGTCGGATCATAGAAGATATGGTTCTCGGCACATCCTCCTGCTCGAACCTACATAACAAAAATAAAGTTCAATATTATATTATGATATAATGAATTTGTAATAATTCATAATTCATAATACATTACCGCTCCCCAATCACACTAATGAGTCTACATGACTCCGTGGCTGGCGGAGGCTGCCACCTGTTCGACCCGCGTGGCCGCCTGCGTCTCGATGAACTAGCTTCGGCGGCACGTGGATCAACAGCAGGAGTATCTTCTGGAGTCTGACCGACCAGAGACTCCGAAGCTCTCGTCCGACAATAACCATGACCTGACATATCTGTCAAATAAGCATATAATTTGATTTTATATATAGTAGATATAGATTTAATAGAAGATATACTTTATAATTATTTCTCATCATCTGAGTAATAGTCTTCGAATTCTTCCTCTTCTTCATCTTCTTCATCTCCGGCCAGCTTCCTCAACTTCATGATTGTCATCATCAATATATTCAACTTCTAATTGAACTAAATTTGTGTCTGCATCCTCGAGTATTGGAATAATACGGTCACTACTATAATATACACAACAAGAAAATTTTGAAATAACGACGTTTATTTTTTGACGTCCGAAGAAGCGTCGAAATGTTTAAGGACGGATGCGAAAAAGTTATAAAATATCGACGTCTATATTAGACGTCGATATGTAAAACGGGAAATATGGCGTTTTTTCATCGAAAAGGCAGCGTCGAAAAATTTCGACGCCAGCGTTTCGACGCATCTGGCGTCGAAATATTTTCCCGCGCGAACGCGCGGTCGTCGAAGCAAGTCTCACGGGTTGAAAATTTCAACCCGTGAGCGTACGGTAAGCAGCTGAAATGAAATTTCAGCTGCAGAACGTACGAAATTATATATATATATATATATATATATATATATATATATATATATATATATATATATATATATAATTTTTTAAAATATTGCTACAGTTCTTTAACTAAATAAATATAAATTTTACCTATAAATTTCACGTTCACCGCCTAAATTTCTTCCTCCCGCGCGCCTACTTCTTCTTCTTCCTTCGTCTCATCGCTGCTGTCGATCGATTTCTTCGTCCGATTTCTTCCGTCGTCGAATTAGCAGGTAATTTCTTCCGTCTGATTTCTTTTCCTTCTTCTTTCTTCTTCCGTCGCTGCTCCTTTTTTTTTTTTTTTTCTTCTTTCTTCTTCCGTCGCTGCTGCTGTTGTTTTTTTTTTTTTCTTCTTCTTCTTTCTTCTTCCGTCGCTGCTGCTGCTGTTTTTTTTTTTTTTTTTTCCTTCTTCTTTCTTCTTCCGTCGCTGCTGCTGCTTTTTTTTTCTTCTTCTTTCTTCTTCCGTCTCTGCTGCTGCTGTTTTTTTTTTTTTTCCTTCTTTGTTCACGTCGACGAATCCATAATTAACTAATTTTTTTTTTCTTTTCTGTTCATCTCGATGAAGCAACCGGCGGCCGTAAATTTTGCTCGTCGAATCAGCTCGAGATCCGGCTCTTATTCTCAAGTTAGTATAAATTTGATGTTATGCATATATCTTTAGATTTAAGATCAGTTATCTTGTTTATTTTTTTTTAAACTATGCTATCATGCTTTAGTTAGCATAATTTAGATACGGCTAATTATCATGTTATATTATGCATGTTACTGCTTTAGATATTAATTTAAATATTATGCATGTTAATTTAGATATTATGCTTTAGTTACATGTTATATTATTACTGTTATCTTTAGTTAGAATTACTGCTATCTTTGGTTAGATATTATATAGTTACTAATTAATAAATACTATATTATTATTATTATTATGTAATTATTATCACTAATTAATAATAATAATAATATTATTATTATTACTGTTATTATTATTATTATTATTAATACAACTAATTAATTATTATTATTATTATTATTTAATAATAATAATTATTATTATTACTGTTATTATTATTATTATTATTGTTATTATTTATTATTATTATTACTGTTATTATTATAAATACTATATTATTATTATTATTTAATTAATATCACTAATTATTATTATTACTATTGTTGTTATTATTATTATTATTAGTATAACTGAATTAATAATATTATTATTATTATTTAATTATGATCACTAATTATTATTATTATTATTATTATTATTATTATTATTTATTATAAATACTATATTATTATTATTATTACTGTTATTATTATAAATACTATATTATTATTATTAATTAATTATTATCACTAATTAATAATATTATTATTATTGTTGTTATTATTATTATTATTAGTAGAACTGAATTAATAATAATAATATTATTATTTAATTATTATCACTAATTAATATTATTATTATTACTGTTAATATTATTATTATTGTTATTATTATTATTATTATTATTATTATTATTATTTATTATTATAAATACTATATTATTATTATTATTACTGTTATTAAACAATGAACTTTTTATTTAAACTTCTCAATTTGATATTTTTATAATTTTCTACCCAGAGCTTAGACCCGTTCGAGAAATATTTTTTGATTTTATAAATTTTATTGATAAAATTTAGTTGTAATATTAAGTTGAATACTTATTTCGATATGGAGGAATACGTATTCTACTTAATATTTTACTAAATAATATCAATAAAATTTATATTTTTCAAATAATAAATCTTGAATTGTCCCTTATTGGACAGTTTAGCAACACAATTATTAATATCGCAAATTTAATTTCATTTTATCACACATGTCAATGAAATATCGGTTGCATCTCTTTTGTTCTCCGGTACGCTTCAGAAGTTTTGCGTACTTGGAGAACTAAAAAGAGATGCTGCCGAAATTATCAGTGACTTGTTGTGATTAAATGAGATTATAAGTGCGATATTAATAATGTGTTGCTGAATGGGATATGACCAACCCACCTATATGACTATACCCTTTATAATAACATTGAAATTCACAAATGTAGTCAAAGATGGATAAAACTTGGATGTCAGCACCTCAATCATCTAAAGCCTATGCGAGAGGACTGAAAAATTTTATGCAGTTCGCAATTGATAATGGATTGGATGAAGATGGCACAATGAATTGTCCGTGCAAAAAATGCATCAATAGGAAATATCATAAACCAGAAGATGTTGAAAGACACTTAATATGGAATGGAATTTTACCGAGATATACCATTTGGTATTACCATGGTGAACCTTTATATCCAACAACAGAAGCACAACTTGATATATCAAACAGAGCTGAAGCATCCCATCAACTACATTCTCATAATGATGAAACACCAATTGATGTCAATGATGAAACATCAAATGTTAATCTTGATGAAGCTCCAAATGCATTCGAACCGCCACAAGAATCTTCCCAACATTCTATGATGGATGATCTTGATGTTCCTCTGTATCCAAATTGTGTAAAATACAGTAAAGCATCATTTATCATTCAATTATATCATATAAAGATTCTTAATGGTTGGTCTGGAAAGTCGTTCTCAATGTTGTTAGAATTGTTGAAAGAAGCTTTTCCAGAAGGCAATACACTTCCATCAACGTGTTATCAAGCAAAAAAATATGTGAAAGATTTGGGTTTATTCTATCAAAAGATACATGCTTGTCCAAATGATTGCATTTTATACATGGATGAAACTGCGGAAGCATCAACATGCAATATTTGTGGATTGTCTCGATAGACTTCCTCTTCAACTAATGATGAATCAACAAGTCAGTTAGAACGGAAAAAAAAACCTGCAAAAGTGTTACGATATTTTCCACTTATTCCAAGACTGACTCGTTTATATATGTCATCGAAGACAGCAAGATCGATGAGATGGCATTCTGAAAGACGCACCAAAGATGGAATCATACGACATCCTGCTGATGCAGAAGCTTGGCAAGCTTTTGACAGAAGATATCCAGACTTCGCTGTTGATTCACGTAATGTTAGATTGGGTCTTGCAAGTGATGGATTTAATCCATTTCGATCAATGAGCACAACTTATAGCACTTGGCCTGTTGTATTGATACCTTATAATATGGAACCGTGGGCATGTATGAAGAGATCTTCAATCATGTTATCAATGTTAATTCCAGGCGCTAAGGGACCAGGAAATGACATTGATGTGTACTTACAACCTCTCATTTCAGAATTGAAGCTATTGTGGAGCGGAGTAACAGCATTTGATAGTATCTCCGGCGAACAATTTACTCTGCGTGCAGCTTTAATGTGGACCATTAATGATTTTCCAGCATATGCAATGTTATCAGGTTGGAGCACTAAAGGACGATATGCATGTCCCATATGCGGTGATAAGACAAATTCTCGTTGGCTTAAATACGGAAAAAAACATTGTTATTTAGGCCATCGTAGATGGTTGTCACAAGAACATCCATTTCGTCAGGACACTGAATTATTTGACGGGACAATAGAAAATGATAATGCACCAGTGTCAGTTGATTCAAAAATTATTTACGAGCAGATTCAACACATTAAACATGTTTATGGCAAAACTACCAACACAAGTAAAAAGCGCACTCGAAATAATTTGGGTAGTGAGTCAGAAGGTATTAATGCAGACACACAAACTCAGCAAAGTTTTCAGAGGACCGATTTTGGATTATGGAAAAAGAAAAGTATATTTTTTGAATTACCATATTGGCAGCATAATCTATTGCGCCATAATTTGGATGTTATGCATATTGAGAAAAATATATGTGATAATCTGATTGGTACTATATTGGATATTGATGGAAAAGGGAAAGATAATTTAAATGCACGATTAGATTTGCAAGACATGAATATAAGACATTATGTACATCCAATATTATTACCAAATGACAGATATGATATACCCTTGGCAATTTATTCAATGTCCACTATTGAAAAGGATCTCATGCTGACATGTATCAAAAATATGAAAGTGCCCGATGGATATTCATCAAATATTTCTAGATGTGTGAATCTCAAGGATCATAGATTACAAAACTTGAAGAGTCATGATTCACATATACTGCTTCAAGATGTTTTTCCGCATGCATTACGAGGAATTGTGCATAAAGATGTTCTCCTCATTGTTAAAGAGATTTCTGCATTTTTCAAAAAGTTATGCAGTGCCAATTTAGACCATTGTGCCCTGGACGATTTGTAATCACGTGTGCCTTTGCTCTTATGTAAAATGGAGCAAATATTTCCACCGAGTTTTTTCACTATTATGGTGCATTTGATGATTCACCTTCCAACAGAGGTGAAACTTGGTGGTCCTGTTCATTACCGTTGGATGTACCCAATTGAAAGGTTTGTTTTATTTATATTTGTCTCGTGGTCCGCATGATTCACCTTCCAACATGAATTTGTCTCGTGTTCATAGGTTATTTATGAGATATAAATCTCATGTTCGAAATAAAGCACAACCAGAGGGATCCATCGCTGAAGGATATATTGCTGATGAATGTCTTACATTTTGTTCTCGATATTTAAATAATATTGAAACGGTGTTCAATCGACCGCAAAGAAATTATGAAGTTGAAAATATTGAAAACTACTTATTTTCTTCTGGTGGTCGATTTATTGGCAAAGCTCGCATTAGTACGTTGGATTTAAATGCGTATGCACAAATGCACAGATATGTCTTGTTGCATACTCCAATGATTGAACCATACAAAACGTATCAATTGTTATTAAATGTCTCCATATTTTAAGTTATTTTAAGATTATTGGTGTAATTTTTATTTTATTGTCTCAGGCAATTTCTTGAAGAGCAATGTCATATATATAATTTATCAGTTCCATCAAATGCTCAACAACAAAGGTGGATCATAGAGAGATTCGCATTGTGGTTACAAGATAAAGTATCGGAAATGATACAAAATGATTGTGATGCTTCACTACTTGCGTTAGCTCGAGGTCCAGTATCTGTAATTAAAAAATATGATGGATTGATTATAAATGGTTATAGATTTCATACCAAGCAACGAGAAAGATTGCGTAAAACACAAAATAATGGTTTAATGGTTGAGGCTGACAATCGTCAATATTATGGAGTTCTAACGGATGTAATTGAATTGGACTATCGTGGGGTATTCAAGGTAGTTCTTTTTCGTGCTGAATGGGTTGATATAAGAAATTCACGGGGTTTACGAGTGGATGAGAATGGATTCACATTAGTTAATCTTTCTCGATTATTTCATACCGGTGCATTTCTAAAAGATGACCCGTATGTGTTTTCATCACAAGCAAAACAAGTATTTTATATGTCAGATCCGACGAATAATGAGTGGTCGCATGTCATAAATGTATATCCTAGAGATTTATATGACATCGGTAAATGACTTATTATTTATCAATATTATTTATATAATTTGTTAATCTTTATGTATTTATCAATATATAATATTATGTTATTATACAGGATGTCAAGATCAAGAATAATTGATTCAGATGCTGAGACTCGCGAGGAGGGTGAGCTTAGCCCCGAGAGTGATCGTCCTGGGTCGTCACAAGGACGAATTCACAGACCTTTCTACATTTGGAGTTAGTTTTTATATCATTATACATGTGAACATTATTTATTTAATCAAATTTATATTAATATTTTCTGATGTAATTTAAAAACAGACACTACAACACAAATGCAACATGAAGGGTCTCCATATTTTACAGCTTCTTCTGTGTATACACTTAATCCCGACCAGTTAATTATGGTCAATTTTTCTGATTGGGGTCAAAGTCATGATGGCGGCCACAGATTATACTCACGTTTTATGGGGTTACTAGTGTGTGATTCTACATTCTTACCATTGACGCCTGACCCTTAGAATCAAATTTCTTCCATATATAAGAATGGATTATGGGAGCAATTATTGGTATGTTATGAATTTATATGAATTTATGTTAGATTGCATTATTTAGTTGCGTGAAATTATATATTAAATATATATTTTGGGGTCAAACTAATATCATTTATAAATGCAGAGATATTTTTTGATCTCTACTGAGAACAGGGATCGTATTTATCGCACTACTATGGCAGCCTTCGACAGAAAATTTAAAAATTATAAACTTATATTAAAAAAAAAATATTTTAAAATTGAAGAGTCAAAAGAAGAAAACTACTCACGTCGACCACGAAATGTTAGTAGAGAATCATGGATAAGAATGGTCGATTATTGGCATTCTTCGACTAGTCAGGTAAAAATTTATATTTTGATACTTGTAATATTTGTTTTATAATTATAATTAAATATGACAGGCTGCGTCTGAACGGGGTCGAAGGGCAAGAAGTGCAACTCAAGATTGCATACATACTAGCGGTGCGACCCCTTACATTCAAAGACGTGCTGATTTTATAAGTAGTTTAGTAAATAATTTATAATTTATTTGTTTTTATTTTTAATATCTTTTAAATAATTAATTTTTATTTATATTGTGTGAAGCGACGTACACATAATAGAGAGCCCAGTGAGCTCGAAGTGTATAGAACAACACATCTTCGTAGAAGTGGACGAGGATATGTACGCGAAGAAGCTGCTCAATTTATGGTATAACACATCTACGAATTAATTAAATTAATATTTTTTAAATTTATAATCTATTTTTTGAAATGTAGGCCACCGCCGAACAAACACTTAATGAACGACTTGAGACTAATCCAACAACAGAGCGAGTTCAACTCGAGAACCAAGTATATCGGGAAATATCTGGTCCCGAACATCATTCTCGAGTTCGCCTACAAGGGATTGGAGTCACACCAAGTCAATTTTATGAACGTCATCGACAATCTTCTGTTGCATCTTCCCACGATGCAACATATGACGAGCTTCGACGGCAACAAGAGGCTGCAATGAAAGAAATGCAGCAAAAACATGATGCTGAGATGAGGGAGGTTCAGCAAAGACTGAACAGAATGGAGCAGATGTGGTTTCAACAACAATTTAATAATTCATCGTCACAGGGACTAAATCCAATTATTAATCAAGCTAATATGTTTTCCTCGCCAATTGATTATGTATGTATTTATTTAATTTATTTGTAGTTGATATTTTTAGCATTGTAATTAATTAAATATGTTTTTTAACAGGATCGATTGTATGTTCCTGAAAGTCTTCCTCATGAAATACCGTCGGCTAATCTCGGAGAAGGTACAAGTAAAGATCCATTTCTAAACTGTAAGTAATTTATATATTGTCATACTGAATATTTTAATTAATAATATTAAAATTTATATGCTTATAATTGATATAAATGTACAGATAGAGATGTTGATCCGTATAGAGAAGACGACGAGGAAGAACAAGAAGACGAGGAGGAGCAGGAGGATATGGACGATGATGAAGATTAAATTATTTAATTTTATTTGTAAATAAAATTACTGAGTATTGTTTAAATTAAATTTTGTATCACTGTTCCAATTAAATAAAATTGTGAATTTTGATGATAATTTGATTAATTTTAAATTAATTAGCTAATTAATATATTAATTATTGATTATGAGTAAAATTTATTTAAAAAATGAAAAAAATGGTTAATTAGCATATTGACGCCTGCAGAGGCGTCAATATGCTAAGCATATTGACGCCTGTTTAGACGTCAATATGCTAAGCATAACGTCGTCATTTTGGATACTGACGTCTCGTTTCGACCGCACACGCCGTCGAAATTTAAATCTTTACGCCTGGATAGACGTCAATATTTAAAATTAAGCGGAAGGTTTTTGACACGCGTTTTCGACGGATTCACTGTCGTCAGAATGCATATATTTACTCCCTCCGACGTCAAAATTTCTTTATAATCTGTCGTCAGAATTCCAACGATGTGTTGTAGTGATACCACAACAGCCACGGGGATCACCGACGGCCGCTAGGGCCATCAGAATCATTCACGGTTTTGCGTCGACTGAAGCGGCCGTGGCTGATGTAACCAAATCCGCCGCGGCTCACATACGATCAGCCAGAGCCATCGCTCATAGTTCATGGTGCGCAGGGCGCATGAAATAAAATAAGTTATTAGTCACGACTTAGTGGGGGCGCGGGAGCCGTTGGTGATGTGAGTAACCAAATCAGCCGTGGCTCGCATACAACCGTCGCTCATAGTTGATGGCGCGCACGGGGGCGCGAAATAAAATATGTTATTAGCCACAGCTGTATGCTGCAGTCGGTGATATGAATAACTCATTAGCCATGGCTGGATGCGGCCGTCGCTTATTGTTTAATGCCACGAACGCAACGCGAATATTAAAACACTCTTAACCGACGGCTCATATAGCCGTCGGTGATAATAAAATTACAGATCCACGGTTTTTCGACGGCCCTCAAGCCGTCGGTGAAAATCCTTTTTATTTGTGTTCGCGCCCGATGCTTCCTCTTTCTTCCTCTTTCTTCTCTGCTCGTCGTCACCATCCGTCGTTGCTGCGTTGCCGCGGAGTCGTTGCCTGTTGCTGCAACCGTCAATCGCCATCGGTGAACCTCAACCTTCCGCTACACACCGATCCTCTCCTCTCCTCTGTTTCATTTTGTCAATCGTTGTTGTGTGCCGCCCGCATCGCCCTCTCCGCCCCGACGTCGACCCGGCCGGCCCTCTCCGCCCCGGCATTGACCTGGCTGTTCATCTCCGTGCCGGCCTCAACCCAGCCGGCGCCGCATTAGGGATGATTACCATCGGCCCCAATGCATCGACGAATAGTAGCCGGCATCACTGCCGGCTACTGCTTGATTAGGGTTAATTACCCTAATCAATTACTTGATTAGGGTAATAAACCCAATCAAACTATGATTACCCTAATTTTAATTTTTTATTGTTAATTATTAGAAATTAATGGTTAATTAGGTTAATTATTAGTTTAATATTAATTAATTAGTCGTGCGAAATCATCCACTGAGGACTCGCGCCAGAATCGTCCACTGTGGACTCGCGGCCAAATCGTCCACTGTGGACTCACGGTCAAATCATCCATGGTGGACTCGCGTCGGAATTATCCACAATGGATGGACTTGTGCCGGAATTGTCCACAATGTATGGATCGTGCTGGAATAGTCCACTTTGGACTCGCGCGAAATCGTCCACTATGGACTCGCACCAGCATCCATAAATTTAGAAAAAAATCAAGATGAGTTGATACGTTTCATGTACGATCGACGAGTCAAGTTTTAATTTTGCAAAATCTTAGATCCGTTCGGCGGTTGTATGTTCGTGTAAACGAAGTTAATGATCTTTTATATGACGTACAACCCTTGAATTGTCCCTAATTGGACAATTTGGGAACATAGTTATTTATATTGCACTTAGTTTATTTTTTTTAGTCATTATTCATTTTTAAATTTTGTCTTGTATCTCCCTTGTTCTCCGATACACGCCCAGATGATAAGCGTATTCGGAGAACTGTAGGGAGATGCTACTGAAATTTAGAATGAAGTTAATGACTAAAAGAAATACTAAGTGCAATATGAATAATATGAATCCCGAATGGAATAGGACCATCCCACCTAAATACATTACCTAAAGATATTGCAAACTTTTTGACAGAACATGTCGGGCGATCGAAGTTAGATGTACTGACGAATTCATCGTGGAGCTATAACGAACGAATTTCGAGTAGGCGTAACTTACTTCTTAAATTTCACCTACTCGAATGAAAAATTCTTTAGTGGTGATAAAATTCGATGTCCGTGCCGGAAATGTTCGAACATAAGATTTTTGGACTTAGAAACTGTCACAAAGCATCTGTATACAAAAGAATTCACACCAAGATATTTTGTATGGATTTGTCACGGGGAGTCACGTGAAGTCGAGACGTTGAGCAATCCTGTTGTCCAAACTCATGGCGAATCTTCTTCTACTGGTGTTTCTTTTTCCAATCCACCTAATCCTTATAGAACAATGATTCTGGATAGTCTTGGAGGACAATTCCATTTAAATGATAATATTGAATCAATTACTGAGACAGTAGTGCCACCAGATACTACGATAGTTGAAGTCACTGAAGAACAACCTGCGATACATATTGAATTGCCGAATAAGAAGGCTGCAGAATTTTACGAGATGTTGAAAGCTGCCAAACAACCTCCATCTCTTTTGTGGTTCATGAGCATCGTATGGTATGTATAATTTAATTATTTTAAATTAAATTATATATTATGTATAATGATACTAATGTATTTTTTTTTCTAATGTAAGACGCGCGTGACAGAGGACGGCACCGTCCAACGCCCGTCGATGATGGAGGTGTTTGAGCGCACACACCGTCGTCGACAAGGAGCGGGGGACTACGTTGATAGTAGAGCCTCGTATATAATGGTAAGTATTTATATATGTCTATTTGATTTACACAATTTTTATTTATAGTTTATATATATTTAAAATATAAACATGGGTAGAAAACTTACACGAGGACTGTGATCGAGCGTGGAGGCACAACGGAGGAGTTCGACGTAGGAGCTTGGGTGGAGGCTGCAGTTGGCTAGGAGCACGATCGTGTTTATGGCTTTGCAGATAGTGGCCATGCATGCGCCCTGCTTGGGCCACTTGGGGCACCGACCCCTCCGACTGCGGATGAGCGGCCCTCGACATCCCGAGCGCAGGTCCAGAGCCGGATAGCGGCCATGGAGTCGGAGCTCACCCAGCAGAGGCGGGCGAATGACGAGTTGAGACAGACAATTCAGAACATGCAGACACTCCTCACTCAGATTGTGTCTCACGCTGGGCTTCTACTACTACAAAAAAATAGGGTATCACCAATGGATTAAATCCGTTGGTAATAGTCAAGAATTCGTTGGTAATACTAATACCAACAGATTTTCATTGGAAAAATCCGTTGGTGATACTATGCTAGGTATTACCAACGGATATTACAATTGTCCGTTGGTATTACCAACGGATAAAGATATATTTGTTGGTAATTACCAACAAATGAGTTGGTAATTTTATTGGTAATACCAACAAATGATACATTTGTTGGTAATTTTGTTGGTAGTACCAACAAAATTAATTTGTTGGTAATTATTTGTTGGTGAAAGTCTATTTTCTTGTAGTGTACCGATGATGTCGCAGCCATCATCCTCCTTGACCCAATCGACACTCCCGACCCAGTCGTTGTCGACTCCACCGCCTACACTAGAGCCGTGAGATTTTGATTAATTTTATTTTGTTTATATTTTGATACTTTGTTGTATATAGATGATATTTTGATGATTATTTGCCTCCGATTTGAGGCCGATATTGATGATATTTATGTAAAACTTGTATGTTTGATTTCAAATGCATGTGTATGATGTTTTTTTATTGTAATATGTGATTGAAAATAGTTTGTAGTCGATATATCATTGTATATAGGAATTTACAAAATTTTCAATTTTTTTCAATTACAGGATACACCTTTAGCCACGGCTTACCCACGGTCGATCGTCACTAAGCCGTGGCTGAAAGCTTATCGTAAATGACAGATGGTCTGGGCAGCACCAAATATCATGGTTGCTAATAATATCACCAACGAAACTGGGCTGTGGCTGATAGTTGGTATCAGTGATAGCTCCTGGAGTCGTCACTGATGTTTTTTAATAAGCGACAGCGTACGCGGCTGTCGCTGATGATTAGGTGTGACGACCGCGCTCGGCCGTCACAACTTACTTGAGACGCGCTCATCAGTGACGGCTTTTTGCCATGGTTTGCGTCGTCCGTGATATCTATCACCGACGGTTCAGCCACAGACTGAGCTGTCGGTGATGACGACAATTCTAGTAGTGGGTCTATAATAGGAGGATCATCTTCTTGATAGAAATCATATGTCACATTAGGTATCGGCTCATTTTCTCCCGCTATCGGATCAATTCTTCCTCTACCTTAGTCTTACAGACTACACTCCAATATGTTCTATCTTTATTTCGAGCTGGATACTTCGCATAATATACTTGTTCGGCTTGTGATGCCAATATAAAATGCTCATTTGCTGTCAATTTCGATTTGTAATTAACCTCAACAAGTTTGTATTTTGGATGAACTTTCATGCCCCTTTTTGTTGTATCGAACCAATGACATCTAAATAGGATAACTGATTTCAAGCCGAAGTAGTGCAATTATATCACTTATTCCACCAGTCCATATAAATTCATATCACATTCAACAGACGTTATCCCTTTCACGCAGACCCCGTCATTCATTGTCTTCTTTATAAATACATATTCAACCGTGTGAAATTTATACCTATTAACAAAATATCCGCTATAACACGACACTAGTCGCGACGGTTCACTAACACACTCAAATATTCTTTCATCTATTTCAGCTATGTGATCTCTGTTGTAAGCCCGAATACAAGTAGGGAAATCACGATTTCGTAATCTCTCCAATTCTTCATCGTTGTGAATAGAGTATTTTTGCACTATCTCAATATTAAATATTTCAATGAATTGTTCAATCTCTGGGCAATTGAGTAATACGAACAATTGTGTCAAATGATACTCTTAGTCGCTTAAGTGTCGAGACGGACGAGAACCAAAAGCACGAGCAGAGTAATAGAATATATTTAAACATCCATCTAAATGTCGAACTCCCCAGTCGTCGTTACGTGGAAGTCCCCCCTGTTTTCTTGAATTCTTGCCATGGAATGATGTCAATCTTTTTAAGTTCTAATTCTATCCTAGAAATCCATAGTTAATGCATGTTCGATGTGTCGATTCTTCGTTTTCTTGAGCTTTGCCGCATGGGATAGCCCCCCAATCTAGGCTTGTGTCGCCTTCCCTGTTTTGATGGTTGCCCGGCCATGGGAAGAGCAGGGGCAACCGCGCCCTACCCTTTGTCGAAGGCTCTCTCGGCCAGAGTAGGGCAGCGCCCCTTCCCCCTTGGTCAAGCTCTCTCGGCCAAAGCAGAGCATCGCCCCTTCCCCCTTGGTCAAGATCTCTCGGCCGGAACAGGGGCAGCCGCCCCTTTCCCTTGTATAAGGCCACTCGGCCATCAACAGGGGCAACCGCCCCAGCAATGGGCAGCCGCCCCCTTCCATGTTGAAGGCCACTTAGTCTTGGATGAAACAGGGGCTGATTTTAGATTGATCAAGCATTAGGGTAGTACACATCAACTTAGGGACCTTAAACTTAGTTGTAGGAATTAAATTGCTAGGAATTACATTTACTTTAGGTCAAACACTAGTAGGAAGAGGTTAGAGACAAGTAAAAGATATGTTTCCTTGACATGTTTGAAATTGGATGGTGTTTTCTCTTGTACTTTATAGATGAATGGCATGGTTTAATTTATTTGTGCACATAGGATTTACTTTGATTATCCCTTGAACTGTCGCCCCTCACATGCTATGAATAAAATGGGACATGCGCCCCTTTACGTGTGGATATTAATTAAGGGCTCTGGTGGCCCCAGGACGGGTCCTTAGATTTCGAACTGACAGGTCCTTGGATCGGGAAGCTCGTCAGTATGCCATGCTGACGATCGACTCGGGTGGCTTATTAGGATAATTTGATAATTGTACTTGTTATTTATCTCTTGATGGATTTATTTATGTTGTTATATATGAATTTCTTGGCATGTCTATCTCTGTACTTGAGGCATTTGATTTATAAAATTTATATATATATATGTTGGTTTGGATTCTTGAGCATGGTTGTAGGAGATTATGTCACTCACTGAGTCTTAGTTGGACTTACAATTTTATTTACTATATTGCAGCACCTGAGCGTCATCAAGCAGGCATTGAAATGCAGTAGCACGGCTGGTGGCATCAGGGACGGCAGATCTCGTGACATGTCATGGTCGGTGGTTATATTGAGTCTGTAGGAATATTTTTATTTTTCTTTAGGTAGATGGCCGCTTAAAACTTTGTTTTCGCTTTTGTATGTCAAAAACTTATTATAGTTAACTGATTTATTCGTATGATTCTTTAACACCTATATTCATCGTATTGTTTAGCGCATGATTTGAAATTTTATTTTAAATATGTTATTGAAAGAAAAGTGGTTTCCTTTTATTATTTGTTTCAAGGTTTAGCATTTGTGGTTTATTATGGTTGAGTTAGATTTCGGGGTACGTGCAGTATTCTGGCCGATGATGCTCGAATTTTTGGGTGTGACAATAATTTAATGAAATATTTAATCTGGCGGTCAAATTAATTGATCTTGCACCTGGAAAAGTCTATTGATTCTGACAGTATGTCTTCATGACATACACAACAGTAACACAAATGTCTTCTTGTATGCATGCATGGGCCATGTAATGACAAAAATTATATTAAATATACAAGTCTAATTGTAAAATATATACACAAAAATAAATCCAATTAAATAAATATATGATAATCATTGTTATCTATCTTTTCCTTTTCCCATAATATTTTTTTATCTTTTAATTTCATTTCTTACTATACTTGTTGCCAACATTTTTTATAGCTTTGTAATTATCTTTACAGATAAACTATACTAATTTATATGAAAATCGCGTTTCATTCCTCTAGATAAATAGATGTACCTTTTATATTTCAATCATTCATTTGACCCCTTAATTTTTACTTGTCCTCGTAATTCATTAATGGAATATTTATTGATTAAAAGTTTAAGGTCAACATGAAAAAGACATAAATAATATCAATCATATACATTCAAAAGCTTTTATATATTCTGATAGCAAATTAACAATTAAACAATTAGGGTATATAACAAATTAACAAACTATTATTAGTATCAATCTACTTATTGAGTCAATTATATGAGTAACGGTATATTTGTTTCGCAAATAGCAAAAAAAAAACATAAGGCGAGGAATTGTCCCTTCTTCATTTTCCACAGCTATGGTAATAAAATTAGTGTATGTTTCACATTATTATGACACTAAGATGAGATGAATTGATCAAAATACTTATACGTGGATAATCGACAAGATAAAAATATAATAATTATCATTTTATAATAATTAAATGATATAATATGATATATAAACGAGGATGAAACTCTAGCTGATTAATTGTTGAGTGTTACGCAAAACGTTGAGGAACGTAACGACCTAACTGACCTAATTGTTTGCCTAACTCTCTTGCATGAGAATTATGAAGTAGTCGCATAAGAAAACATACTATAAACCGTGAGTCAAAAGCAAACACTCTCGCTACGTACGTATAAAAAGTCCCCAGGATATCTCAAATCAGAAGAAAGGTTCTTTTTAACTAGAGATATATAGAGGAATATATGAGAAGAGAAAAAAACCAAAAAGAAAGGAAGAAAAAGGAAAAGAAAGCAAATAGGAAGCAAAGAAACAATATAAGAAAAGAAATATAGCAGAAGCACGTTCATTTGGCAAACAGTTGAAACTGTCCACATAAAGAAAGAAACACACACGTTTTGTTGTCAAAGGCAGCGGCCAGCGAACGAGCACACCGACCTTTTGCTCAGCCGTCTGCTCCCTTCGCGGCCGGCCACCATCAACTCAAAAAGAAGAACGAAGAAGAAGGGAAGAAGAAGATAAAAAAAAACCCTAATTAACAGTAGTACTGCCCACAAAGAGAGAGTAATTAACCCTGACAACAACAACAGTAGCAGCAGCAGCAGCAGATGAGAGAGAGGGAGGGGGGAGAGAGAAAGAGAAGCTTGTCCTTTGTGGCTTAGAAAGGAGCGACTCCCATGTTTGCAGCCGCTGTGGCGTAGAAGCCCTCCTTGGGAAGAACATCCTCTCCATCCTACAAAGAGAGAGAAGGGGGGAAAAGGAAAAGTAGCGCATAAGATTCGCAGTTAAAACCCAGAAAAGTAAAGGAGAAGAGGCGAGCAGAGAGGAATAGGTATGCCCAGAGGCTAAGCTTAGGAAGAACTTTAGGTTTTTATTAATAAATAAATCGAAATAAAATTAGATTTGGTCTCTTACCGGCTGGCGAATGCTGGCCTTCTTCAGACCCTGATCGGGCATCAGACCGAAATGGATGTGCGGAAAGTGGGCCCACTATATGCGTAAGATTGTAAAATTTGTTAGCTTTGACGAAAACAAAATCTACCTACACACCAAGTTAGATTTGTTGCCCATGTCAATTAGATTGATAGAGAGAGAGAGGAAAGAGAAAAGCTTACGTTCTTTGCAGCGGCGCTGAAGGCCTCCCTGTGAGTGATGTCGGGGTTCCCAGCCTTAATGCGTTGGATTTCGTCCCTGCATTTGACCACCGTTAAGTGTTAATTGGATCCATCTGACGGCATGAACAAGTAGAGACACAAAGAATTCCTTCTTCTTCTTCTTTTTTGGAATATATAACTAATTGTTCACTACTTACTTGATGAAGCGGTTGTACGCCGACGGAACTCTCTGCCGCTTCTCGGGAGCTGCAGCAAGGTCGATTAATCGTTAATTAGAATGAGTTAATCAATTAGGGCATTTTAATTAATTAACTGAGAACAGTGATGAACGTGAATGATGAGTAGTGACAGACAAAGGGGAGGAGAGAAGAAGCACTATTGCTACAGCAAAGCGCTTCAAGGCGGGGTACGCGGTGCAGTTATTACAGCAAATGGGTTTCCTCCTCACGGTAGACCAGAAGACAACCTCCAATGTTGGCGATGTAAGCCTCTGCCCGCAGGCACACATTCTTTGCCATTTTGTTCGCCCACTGATCGATTGAACAGTCTTATGCCTCCCTTCCCCTCCGTCCTGCTAATTATTCCTTTTGCAGGTCGGAGGAAGATGATGATGTTGTTGACGATGAGACTAAATAATGGATCGATTTCATAGAGAAAAAACTACTTATATAGTTAAGGGAAGGGAGAAGGGAGAAGGAAGAAGAGAGAGTATTATATCTCACGTCTGTTGACAACTGGGGTCCGAGGAAGCTCTTCATCCACTCCTTTCACCGCCGCCATCGTATTGCAGCCGCTGTTCATGTGGACGCCGCTGTTGACCACGGCGGTCGCGTTGCTGTTGATGAGGCTACTGCTGCTGCTGTTGCTGCTGCCGTTGTTGATGTTGTTGCCGTCATTGCAAAGTAATGATGGATCCAGCAGCAAGCTCGGCGGAGCGCACTGTAGCTCATCCTGAAGCAAGCAAGCAAGCGCTTAGTTATAGAGAGTAAAAGACTCAGCTAGAAGATGTGGTACTCGACTTGAGAGCGCGATAAAATGTACCAGGAGGTTATTGTGGTGAGCTGGGGTCAGGCTGCAGGTATGGCTGAGATGGAGCTGGTTGGCGGCAGGAAGAAGAAGACCCCTCATGTTGACGGAGAGCAGGTTGGTGCAGTGGCCGCATCGGACGGTCACGGTCTTGAAGAGACTCGTGTAGGGAACACTCACCTGCAAACACCAGAGAAGTTGAAAAGAGGATGAGAACAAAGCGCGGTCACATGATGAGCGAGGAGGCGAACAGGGGAACAGTGAACAGTAACAATGGCGAAGATAATAGAATAGAGAGAGAGAGAGAAGTGGGAGAAGAGGAAGAAGAGGAGAATGTAATAATAATATACCGCGAGGACGGTGTCGCAAAAGTTGCAGTGGACGTAGCAGAGTTGCTCGGAGGGAGGTGGGGAGAGGTGGTCCAAGGAAAAGGCGGCCGAGGAGGATGACATGCTGCTGTTGATTTGATGGATGGCCAACCGAGAAGACGAGGAGGAGATCTCCCTATCACTCGATCACTCTGTGTGTCTCTCTCACACACTCTCTCTCTGCCTGCTGCGAGAATAAGTGTTCTTTTTCTAACAAGTTGCTATGATTTTTGATTTGATGCGTTGATTTGATGCCTTTGATTGACTGATGATTCTTGGATGTTCTCCTCGGATCTGAAGTTGCCGATTTGAAAAATAGGAGAGAAGCTGCCGAGGAAAGAGAAATGAATGGAAAGCTAGCTAAGACGAGATGGTGGAAAAAGAAAGAGGAGAAAGGAGATCAGAAAGAGAAGATCAAACAAACAAGGAAAGGAAGAAATAAATGTGTTGTAGATGAGACAGACGCAGGGAGAGTGAGATATAGGCCAAAGGAAGATACCTCTCTCTCTCTCTCTCTCTCTCTAACAGGATACAGGTATCACCAGTGTTTTTTGACCGGACAAATTTATCCATAATAATAATGTAATTTCGAGTGGCCAGTCCTTCCCTACCTGGACTCCTGGAGTTTTCTTCACCAAATTAATTAGGAGTGTCTAATTGACCCGAACCGATCAAATAATTTGTTGGTCCGGTTCAATTGCGAATACATTAAACCATATAACACTGTGCATGGAGAATCAATACATAGATATCAATTATTTACTAAGTTAATTAATAATCATTTTTTAATTATACTTATTGACTTCAACTAATTAGAATCATAGAATTATAGGAGTTGACCCACTAGTACGTTATCAATGGAAATACATCTTGTGCGGTATATACGTATGTATACGCTCTGTAATGACTATATTATAAAATTATTTTTTTTAAAAAAAATAAAATTATAAGAATTATTAATTAACTAAATGTACCAATTCGATTGTCCATTATACCCACTATTTGTGATTCCATTCCATGGCTTTTATAATCCAAGCTTTATGATTTTTGTGGATGAAGTTTACAATAATAAAAGGTACCAATTATTTTCTCTTAAAGTATTCGACTTTAATTTGTCTAGATATCTATGGTTCAATTCCTAGTATGATTACCTATTGTGATTTTCTATTATTGCTATAAAAAAAAGTATTCAATTTTAATTAATGGTTAGAAATTCAATTTAGTATAGTTGTTAACAGATATCATGTCATACATATATTTTGGCATCGAATTAGTAAGACAATTATTTATATTATGAATATGAAAATTATGTAAAAAGAGAGTAAAATTATTTATATACAAAATTATGAACATGTCTTAATTATGCATGCCTAACACTATGATAAAAAGAGAGTAAGGAAGTAAAGGTAGCCTGAGAAACATATTTTGTATATTCAACAATGATGGAGGGGAGAAATGATTAGCTCAAGTTTAAAAGTAGTAATCTTGATCAACCAATTATTTATTCTATTATAACAAAATAAAGAACCTCGCACTTTCACGATACTTTCTTGATTGCGAAGAAAAAAAGAAGTATTCACTCTTAAATTAAAAGTAATCAAACAGCCACAATTTAATACAATTTTGTTTAAAAATATCAAATCATATTTTTTTTTGAAAAAAATCAATCAAAAATTAATTCAAAAATAATTCCCTTAATTTTAGTGTATTTAAATGTAATATAATCAATTATCCGACAAATTAAATTAGTTATTAAAAAAAATTGGATATCTTTTTAATAAAATCGACTTTTGGAAAGATTAAATCAAGGAGATAAATTAAAATCAATCGTCTTAATTTTAATCTAATCTAATATTGATCTAATTAATTGATATTAACTAAATTTCCTCTTCTCGATCCATAATAATCAAACCACTACTTTTTCTCTTATCGATCGGGCAAGATATAATATAATTAATTAATTAATAATTTCTAAAAGAATTGTTTATTTTTAATTTTTTTTAAAAAAAGAATTGAATGGTCGTATAACAATGAAATTAACCATGCATTTTTTTAACAAAAAATAAATAATTTAAAGAAGAAGGAAAAACAAAAGAAAAACATGAAGTATACAATTTGCATCATATTGATTCTCTTGGATGATATGAACCCACTAGTAGCTTAGTGTTGAGATATCCGAATATATTGTCAATGAACCATAGGTTTGATTCTTAATTGTAGTATTTTATGCATTTATTTTCGCATCTATATATGTCTTGTGTGTATATTTTTACGTCTGTGTGTATTTTGCCATGTTTATATTATAAATTTATTTTAAAAAATAAAATAAAGATTTTCTTGGATGATAATTTTTTTCTTATAAATGGTGGAATATTGTACTTTACATCATTAACGTAGACAACAGAATTTTACAGAATGCCTCATTAATGGCCATAAATTTATAACGTACGTAAAAAAGTTTCACTCAGTACATGGCGTTCTCAAGTACTTAATTATTGGCCCTTCAAATAAGAACATTTTATGGAGACTCTCTGCCAACTTTTCTTTTCTCTATCCATATCTATGAAATAACCGTTAATGTTCTTATTTCACAAATTCATTGATTTTTTGCCACTTGCTGCTTCTCATTAATTAATTTCATTTCAATCCTATACTTTATTATCAATTAATATATATACATGGAAGTAATCTCTGATTAAGTGTCAGTGTTACTTATAAGTATTAAAAGATGGATTATTCAACCTGATAGATATTGTATTAAAAGATAATTACTTAATCTTTGGGGGTCATTATAGAATTTTTACAACTGTATTGAATGGTTATTTATAATACAAATGGTCCCTAAACTATTATTAGTTTTTATTTTTAATATTTTGTTTTGTATTTTAAATGGCTAACTATATAGGTCTAATGCTTACCTCATCACCATTTTGTGACACTAAATTGATGGTATAGTCTATTTGAGTGAAACCAAAATATTCATGTCAAAATTGATAAAATTTAAAGTTTAGGGATATAATTATGATTTTTTTCATAGCTTAGGGACTATTTAGATAATGATCCTTGTATTAAAAGAGGACAATTGAAATCATTCCTAAACTACTTATTCGAATTTTTAACTGTCATTTTCCTAAAAATATTTATCTAATTACTATCAAATTAATTAAAGAAATATATTAACAATTTTCACCTTGTCATAAATGTATACTTCCTTGTGAGCTTCACATTCCAAGGGCCATTAGTTTTTACTAATAGATGATGCTACAGTATGCTTTATCTTATAGTTTTAGTACTATAAGTGCTTGTTTGCTTCATAGGATTAAGAAAGATAGGATAAGATATGAATTTGAATTCATTGTTTGTTTAGTGCATTGATTAGAAAAGAATAGAGTTAGAATAATATAAAATTAATATGATATTCGATGTACATCGAATTTAAAAGATTCATATCCAATCATCTTTTATTTATTATCCAATCCTAATATATCCAATCCAATGAAGCAAACGTACCATAAGTGGTTCTATATATCCTCTTAATTAAGTGTTTCAGCAAGTATATTTGAAAGAGGAGTCACGGTCGCGCTTGGATCATGAAGATGAAGATGTGTTAAGTATGATCTAAGACCAACTCGTCCAACTTAAATAAAGATTGATAGATTAGACTATATGAGCTTGATTGGACGTTTTTCATATATATTAGCAATTAGTTAAAAAAATATCAATATTAAAATATTGACCATAATAACGCCATCAATGATGGCCATCGACAACAACCGTTGTGAATGATCATTTTAGATGGAAGCATTGCTAATGCATGAGTTGCAAAGATAGTAATAGCACGTCATTGCATATTATCTTATTTACAATGGCTGCCACAACTGTGGAAGATTGTATATCATCATTGACAACGATCTAGCCATCTCAACTATAGATCATGTATAAGCTATGGCATAGCCATTTTGGCAATGCGCTAGACTGATGCAACATTGCCACTGAAGACATCAACGATAGCTATCGTATTTACTATACAGTGCCATTAAAAATTTAGAAACGTCACGAGTAAGTATGAAAATAGGCATATCATTGTAGTTCATGGCTTCAGCGACACAGCAAGTTGTTAATCTTTAAGCCGGTGCAGTTTGATATGCTTGTTGTGACGGCTAGAATTGTTGCGAAAAGTCATCTGCAGTGACTAGTCATGGCAAAGCCCTCACAAATTGATTTTTTTTCCACTATGTTTTTAAATATTTGATAAACTTGTGTAAGATTTAAAAATTTATAACTAATATTCATTAACAACATTTAATATTTGATTCATACACATCAACTCACATCAACAATACCAAAGTCCATATAGACACATATAATTTAATCATATATATATTAATTAAAGTAGCTCAATACACATATACATTCTATATTTACAACATATACAATGAAATTAAATTTAGATACAATTTGTCAAACCCCAAATTTAAGATCGTGTAATCGGCCAAAGTACACGTTCGTACTTCAAAGCCTAACCCAACATACCATTGAACTAGGTAAACTGACAACCAAAATAAATACCAATAACCAAAATAACTCCAAACTTCATTAAAATGTGCAGAAACAGAAATATTCACATAAGTCTAAGTTCAATAACATCCAAAATAAATAAAAGATAAAGAGAAATATGCAACTCCAACTACAAAACTCGACACGACGACTCAAACAACGACTCTGACTCCAACTCTGACATGTCATTAGACCTGCTCTGAACCTACTGTTCACAGCAGCACCACTCGGGTACCTCTGTACCTCTACCGGTCCCGATTTGGAGCTATAAGGAAAATAAGAAAGCGATAAGTTCATATTGGACTTACTGAGTGGCTCGGCCCTGATCCCTCTATGGTCCACAGATATAAAAGCATGCTAACAATATAAATAAACAAAAGTGAAATGGTGATCAACCAACAAATAACTTAAGGATTAGTTCATGAACTAGGGAAACCAATAAATAAACTTGTGTTCTCACAATACCATTCCTACACCGGCCCATTCCAGCCCAGTCATAATTAAATAGTAGAAAGAATGTGCATATCAGAATATCTATACATCCAAGCGACTTAAAAGTCGACCTCTAGGTCACGCCCAGTGAGCTTCCCGCCCATGGTACCTGAGCTAGGCATGCCCTCTAGCCTCAGTAACCCCGGCCAGTTTGGTTGGAAAGGCCCTCCAATCGAATGCCACTCCGGTTACGTCGTCAGCGTGACTCACTAACAAGTTCCCTGATCCATACTCTACTGTTGATCAGCTCAACCAAAACCCAATCTCAATCACAAGCACAACCATGCCATGTTTAAAATAAATATAGTAAACAATATATGAGCATCTTAAAATTAAACCAGTTTACCCAAAAATACTTCCTCAAGTCGAATAAAACACAAAGTTAAAATCTCTATAGCAAGTAAATTTTCAAGTGCATAGTCATTAAGAGAACACCAATTCTTGCATGAGTACACTTACAATTTAACATCTAAACGTCTTACAAAATATAACCTTGCTACATTCCGAATTTAATTATCCCCGGTATTGAAATTTACAAGAGATATTCCGCAACATACCAAACTAAAATTAAGCATTTAATTTTAGGAATTACCATGCTAAAATTTAAAATTAAAATACAATATGAAATTTCCACGAAATCGACGTCCCAAAATTATAAGGCTTGGCCATTACTTCCAAAATAGGACCTCCATTAATATAGATTTTAATCACCCTTTAGTCTAAATGCTATGGTGAACAAACCAAAGATTTTTGCCAACCCGATTAACCAAGTTCCAGGGGGCGAAGCTTAGGCCAAATCGTGGTCCTGAATTTTCTAATGAAGCACCCACCTAGTACTTGTGTATTTATACTAGTATCCTAATTTTATAGAGTCTCTACCCGGCCAATCCACACACAATTGCTAAAGGGAAGAAGAAGTACTTATTCATTGATCCACACCACTAATACAACCCCATAGACACATAGCATTGATCTCATCCTATTTCCAACAAATATAATTAAACATATAGTCTAAACAACAAGACACAGAAATAGTGAATTAAAAAGCAAACATCACCTATTCAACCAGCAACTTATGAAGCCTCACCCTACTGCTTTGTTCAGCCAGTCCTATGGTGTAAGGTACCATTAGGGCTGCCGCATACACCCCCTCCCCTTCACCCCAAGACTTAGTTTTCATCAAAGGATTCACCAACATAAATAGATTTCCAGAAAACACAATCAATTTCCAAAAATTTCCAGCACTAGGTCTCCTACAATGGGCGACTAAAAAAAGGAAGAATTCTTATATTAAGGGTTCTAAACCCATGGCAAGGAAGAACGAAGAGGAAGATGATCTCCCGAGTCCCGACTCCTCGCGTCAACAATCTCCATCCACCCAAAGTATCGCCTCCTCTCGCTCATCACTCGACCAAGGCGTCTTGGGAATAGCGCCCCTTGTGTACGGCCAAGTAGGTATTTTATTCATTTTAATTAGGTTTTGACCACTTTGTCCCCCCCCCCTAACTTAAGAAAATCAAGAACCCACATAACTTGGTCGAAACAAATTCAAATCGAGTTTAGATCGAACCGTTGGACTCGATTCTAACCCCACTCAACCTCAACCTACTAATACCTCTAAAATAAAATAACAATATGCATGCGCACAAAGGGCCTTACATTAAATTACATCATCCGATATTTTCCCCGGCCCGCTCAGATGCGCATCCAAATTTCCTTGCTGAAATCAAATTAATTTATATTAGAAAAAAAAATCGCTGGTATTACACAATCAAAATATATTAAGAATTATTAAAAAAAATATACTAACTTGTCGAGAAGATGACTACGACTAGAGGTCCTGAATCGTCATTGACAATAGGTCAACACAGTGGCGGATCCAAAATTTTTGAGTAGTGCAGTCACTTTTTAAAAATAATAAAAGACGCAAAAATTTAAATACAATACAAAGTTTTATAGATGTTCTACAAAATAACATAAATTCTTTCTAGTACAAAGTCATTCTTCGAGGCTTGAAAATATTGCATAATAGCTTCATCTTCTACTTTGTCAAAGACATCATACTCGATGTAAGTCATCAAACAAGAATTAAGCCAATCATCACTCATCCGATTGCGCAATTTATCCTTCACAAAATTTATTGATGAAAACACTCGCTCAACACTTGCAGTTGCAACTAGTAAAATTAATGTCAACTTCACCAATAAATAGACATTTGGATAAGCAATATTTTTTCTTCTCAACCATCTTTCAAGCAAGTTCACCGATTCCTTGTAGATTGGCAAAATCATCATAACTTCTTACATCAACAATAAAATTATTAAGACTTGATGAAAGAAAAGGGAGATCCATATACTCATCAAACTCCAAAGGATATAATTTAGCAAATTCAATCAATTTCTACATATTGAATGAGGCAAACTTCTCACGCGGGTCAAGACAACTCAAGCACTCAATCAAGCTTGTATTGACATTATCAAAGCGGTCATTCAACTCTTGGAGCTGACTATCTATGACTTGATTGAATAATTCAACCTTAAAATAGTTGGATAATGTATGTAATTCCACTCTACGCCTTGATCTTCCTTTAGGACAATAGGTCTACTCCATATTTGGAACTGCAATTTTATATTTGTTACGAAAATCAATAGTTTCTTAAAGCAAACTATCAAAGCCACTATCTCTTACGTCTTGCAAGAGACGCTTCACTACTCCAATAAACGCAACTGCATTTGCGAGATCTTGATCTTTCCTTTGTAATGCTTGTGATAACTCAAAACTGATCCCCAAAATAAGATGCATAAGATGCAATAAGAATCCGAACTCAAAGCTATCCATCATATATGAAATATAGGTAGCTTTTGTTCTTGCTGAAGTATTATCTAGATCCTCTTCAATTTCATTCATTAAAGAAACAAGGGGAGAGAACAGTAAGATCACACTTGCAACTGTGGCATAATGAGAACCCCAGCGTGTATTACCGGGACGTTTCATTGTTGTTTCTTGATTCAAATCTCTTCCTGTTCTTGTTTCACCAGAAGCAATGTTTTGGACGATCAACTCATATTGTTTATCTCGAAGAGAATCTTTTCGCTTACAAGAACCTCCAACAACAATAGCCATCTTGTGGAGCATGTCAAAAAATTCTTGAACTTTTCTGTGATGTTTCGCAGCCTTTATAAGAGCAAATTGTAATTGATGTGCAAAACAATGAATGTAGTATGCAGATTTATTATTTGCCAAAATCAAGCTCTTAAACCCATAAAATTTACCAGACATATTGCTTGCACCATCATAGCATTGGCCACGACATTTTGATAAACTCAGACCAAATTTAGAAAAGAGTCGATCAATTGCTACTTTTAGTGACCTTGCAGTAGTATCTTGAACATGAACAATTCTAATAAAACGCTCAAAATTGATCTTTTTTTATCCATATAGCGTATCATGACAGCCATTTGCTCTTTAATTAATACATCACGAGCTTCATCAATAAGTAAGGCAAAGTAATCATCTCCAACATCATCAACAATTGCTTTTACTGTTAAATCAACACAAGCTTGAACAATATCTTTTTGGATTGATGCTGCAGTCAATTTGTGATTCTCTGGTGCATTCTTCAAAACAACATCAGAAATCTCACTACTAGAAACTTCGTCTTCAGCAACGGCTATCAGCGACGGCCGCTCAAGCCGTTGCTATTTGCAACGGCATTCTTACGGCCGCTCGAGCCGTTGCAGAAAACTGTATCTGCAACGGCTTTCTAACGGAAAACCGAGCCGTTGCTGATTATTTTAATTATCAGCAACGGCTTTCTGACGGAAAGGCTAGCCGTTGCTGATTTTTTAATCTTCAGCAACGGCTTGCTAACGGATAAGTGAGCCATCGCTGATGATAACTTATCAGCAACGGCGTTCTAACGGGCGAGTGAGCCGTTGCTGATAAGTTTATATAGGGCACGCTCTCGCGCCCGACTCTTCTTCCTCCCGCTGCTCGCTGCTGCAGCCGCCGCTGCTGCCGCCGCCGCTGCCGCTGCTGCCGACGCCGACGACGCCGACCGCTGCTGCCGAGTTGTTCAGGTAAGTCTCCCCTGCTCTTCCCTGCGGCCGGCGGAAATCACCCGACCGAAACCCTATTTCTAGGGTTTCGGCCGGCGGCGGTCGGCCGATGGCCGCCGCCGGACCTTCTGCAGTGGCCGGACATTGTGTCCGGCCACTGTACGCCGGCGCCGGAGGGTGGACTCCGGCGCCGGAATTTAATATATATATATATAGTTTATATTATTTTATATTTGTTAATTAATTATTTAATAATTGTTAATTAATTGTTTAGATTAATTGTTTAATTTGTTAGATTAATTATTAGGGTTTAGATTAATTTCGGACGCGCGCCGGAATCGTCCACTTCGGACGCGCGCCGGTATCGTCCACTTCGGACGCGCGCCGGTATCGTCCAATTCGGACTCGCACCGGAATCGTCCACTTCGGACGCGCGCCGGTATCGTCCACTTTGGACGCGCGCCGGTATCGTCCAATTCGGACTCGCACCGAAATCGTCCACTTCGGACGCGCGCCGGAATCGTCCAATTCGGACTCGCGCCGGAATCGTCCACTTCGGACTCGCGCCGGAATCGTCCACTTCGGACGCGCGCCGAAATCGTCCAATATGGACTCGAACTGTCTCAAAATATTTAGAAAATAATCATCCTCCGACGAGTTGATATGTTTCACGTACGCATCGACGATCGGATATGATTTAGCAAAACCTTAGATCCGTTCGGGAATTGTATGTTCGTGTAAAAGAAGTAGATGATCTTTTATACGACGTACAATTCTTGAATTGTCCCTGATTGGATAATTTGGGAATATAGTTATTTGTACTGCACTTACGTTTTTATTTTAACTGTTAACTAATTATTCTAAATTTCGGCAACATCTCTCTTGTTCTCCGATACGCGCCCAGATGATATGCGTATTCGGAGAACTGTAGGGAGATGCTGTCGAAATTTAGAATAATTAGTTAACAGTTAAAATAAAAACGTAAGTGCAGTACGAATAACATAAATCCCGAATGGAATAGGACAATCTCACCTAAAGACATTAACCAAAGAAATTGTCATTGATTGACAGAATCATGTCGGCTGATCGAAGTTGGATGTACCGACGTCTTAATCGTGGAGCTTTAACGAATGAGTTTCGATTAGGCGTAACGTACTTCCTAAATTTCGCCTATTCAAATCGGAATTTCGTTAGCATGGGTGATCAAATCCGATGTCCGTGCCGCATTTGTTCAAATGGACGATTTTTGGATCGGGAGACTGTCACTCTGCATCTATATACCAAAGGATTTGCACCGAGATATTTTCTATGGACTTGTCACGGGGAGTCACGCGAAGTCGGGACGTCGAGCAATCCTGTCGTTCAGACATATGGTGAATCTTCCTCTGCTGGTGCTTCTTCATCCGGTCAATGTAATCCCTATAGAACTATGATACTTGATAGTCTTGAGGGTCAATTCCGCCTGAATGATAATGTTGATCGGCCAGTTCTTCAGACATCAGTCCCACCAGATACTACAGCGGTTGATATCATAGAAGTAGGGGCTGCGGTAGAGATTGAATTACCGAATAAAGAAGCTGCAGAATTTTACGAGATGTTGAAAGCTGCCGATGAACCTTTGTATGAGAATTGTCCTAAATACACTAGGTTTTCAGCAATGACACAGCTCTTAAGCATCAAGGCCGATTGTAATATCAGCGGAGTTGCGTATGATCGGATTGTTGGATTGATTAATGGAATGCTGCCTACTGATAACAAGTTTGAGCCTACTTTTTATAAGACTAAAAAGCTAATGAGAAAATTGGGGCTTGGGTACGAAAAAATACACGCGTGCCAAAATAACTGCATTTTATATTATAAAGAAAATGTGCAGTTGGATAAATGCCCTGTATGTCAACACCCTCGTTACAAGGAGAAGAAATCGGTCCGACAGAAAAATATCCCGTTTAAGGTGCTTCGGTATTTTCCACTAACACCGAGGCTTCAAAGGTTATTCATGTCGGAAAAGACAGCCCCCTACATGAGTTGGCATGCAAGAAGTCGTGATGATACAGTAATGACTCATCCATCTGACAGTGAAGCATGGAAACATTTGGATACATGTTATCCTTCATTTGCTATGGATACTAGAAATATCAGATTGGGATTGTGCACAGATGGTTTTAATCCGTTTGGACATTCTGCAACTCCTTATTCAGTTTGGCCAGTGCTGCTGACAGTTTATAATTTGCCACCGTCAATGTGCATGAAAGATGAATTTATTTATCTTTCGATGATTATTCCGGGTCCTAAGGGTCCGCGAAAAGAAATTGACATATTTCTCAGACCCTTGATAGATGAATTGAAAACATTGTGGACTGAGGGAGCTGTCACTTATGATTGTCATCGGAAGCAAAACTTCAATTTAAAGGCCGCGGTCTTGTGGACAATCAATGATTTCCCCGCGTACGACATGTTGTCGGGTTGGAGCACTCACGGCCGACTCTCTTGCCCGTATTGTATGGAACACTCTAAATCAATCAGTCTTCAGAACGGACGAAAAATCTCATTCTTTGATTGTCATCGTCGATTCCTACCGGTTCATCACCAGTATCGAAGGAATCGTAATAAATTTACTAAGGGCAGAGTCGAAAGAGATGGGCCACCACCGATGTTGTCTGGTGAACAAATGTTAGCACGTGTTTCAGCACTTCCAGATATTGTATTCGGTCACAATGAAAGAGTGTCAGGTTTTGGCCAAACACACAACTGGGTGAAAAAAAGTATTTTTTGGGAATTGCCCTATTGGAGTTCATTATTGATTCGACATAATTTAGATGTCATGCACATTGAAAAAAATGTGTTTGATAATATTTTCAACACTGTGATGGATATTTCTGGAAAAACTAAAGATAATGTCAAAGCCCGACATGATCTGAAAATACTTTGTAAAAGACCAGAGTTGGAGTTACAAGAGGTCAACGGACGATATCTGAAACCGAAGGCCCTATATGTGTTAAATAAACAACAGATCAAAGATGTTTGTCAATGGGTAAAAGAACTCAGATTACCCGATGGATATGCTTCAAACTTATCTCGATGTGTGAACGTCGATGATTGCAAAATATCAGGGATGAAGAGCCATGATTGTCATGTATTCATGCAGAGATTACTTCCGATCGCATTTCGAGATCTTCTACCTGATAATATTTGGGGTCCGTTGACTGAATTAAGTATGTTTTTTAGAAGCATCTGTGCAAATGTCCTTCGAGTCGAAGATATGTCAACACTTGAAAATAATATTGTTGAAATCATATGCAAGCTGGAGCAGTTTTTCCCTCCTGCATTTTTTGACTCGATGGAGCATCTACCGATACACTTGGCATACGAGGCACGAGTTGGTGGCCCCGTTCAATATCGTTGGATGTACTTATTTGAAAGATACATGAATCGTCTGAAGAAAAAAGTAAAGAACACCGCAGCTGTTGAAGGATCAATATCTGAATCGTATATCATCCAAGAAATTTCAACATTCTGCTCATTTTACTTTGAATCGACAGTACAGACAAGATTTGATCGTCTTCCACGTAACGATGACGGGGGTGTTCGACATTCAGATGGACGTTTAAATATATTTTGTCACTCTGGTCGTGCTTTTGGTTCTCGTCCATCTCGACACTTAAGCGATGAAGAGTATCATTTGGCACACTTGTATGTATTACTCAATTGCCCAGAGATTGAACAATTCATTGAAATATTTGACATTGAGATGGTGCAAAAATACTCTATTCACAACGATCAAGAATTGGAGACATTACGGAATCGTGATTTCCCTTCTTGGATTCAGACTTACAGCAAAGATCACAGAGCTGAAATAGATGAAAAAATATTTGAGTTTGTTAGTGGACCGTCGCGACTTGTGTCGTGCTATAGCGGATATTTTGTTAACGGGTATAAATTTCACACGGTTGAATATTCATCTACAAAAAAGACGATGAATGCTGGGGTCTGCGTGAAAGGGACAACCTATGTTGAATGTGATATGGATTTCTATGGACTAGTGGAAGAAGTGATAGAGTTGCACTACTTCGGCTTGAAATCAGTGTTCCTATTTAGATGTCATTGGTTCGATACAACAGAAAGGGGCATGAAAGTTCATCAAAAATACAAACTTGTTGAGGTTAATTACAAATCAAAATTGGCAGCAAATGAGCCATTTATATTGGCATCACAAGCCGAACAAGTATATTACGCGAAGTATCCGGCTCGAAATAAAGATAGAGCAGATTGGCGTGTAGTCTGTAAGACAAAAGGTAGAGGAAAAATTGATCCGATAGTAGGAGAAAATGATCCTCCTGGTTTCTATCAAGAAGATGATCTTCCTGCTGTGGATCGTATTATTCCAATACTCGAGGATGCAGACACAACGTCAATTCAATTAGAAGTTGAATATGCTGATGATGACGATCATGAAATTGAGGAAGCTGGAGATGAAGAAGATGACGAAGAGGAAGAAGAGGAAGAAGAAGAAGAATTCGAAGACTATTATTCAGATGATGAGGAATAATTGTAAAGTATATATATTTTATTAAATATATCTCTACTATTTATACAATAATCTGATTATATGTCTGTTCGACAGATATGTCTGGTCGTGGTTATCGACGCAGGAGAGTTTCGGAGTCTCCAATCGGTGAGACTCCAGCACTTACTCATGCTGCTGATCCTCCTGTTGCTGATCCTCATGAGGATGATACTACCGAGGCTAGTACATCCAGACGCAGGCGGCCACGCGGGCCGAACAGGTGGCAACCTCCACCAGCCACAGAGTCACGTAGATTGATCAGCGTGATTGGGGAGCGGTAATATATCATGAATTATGAATCATTATAAATTCATTATATCATAATATAATATTAAAATTTATTTTTGTTGTGCAGGTTCGAGCAAGAAGAAGTGCCGAGGAGCATTTCTTCTACTATTCGACGATACATGCACGGGGCATGGCCTACGTGGTCTCACGTGCCTAGCGAGCACGTCGACATGTTATGGCGCGAGTTTGAGGCACGTATTATTTTTATTTTTACATGCATGATGATATATTAAGAATTGGTACTGATATTATTATTTTGCAGGCTCGCTATACATGGGCCGAGGACCAGAGGTCCTTCATTTACGCTGCCTGGGAGTCTATTTCCCGGGCAAGGTACAACGGGCAGCTGGGCCAGGCTCGGTCCCGAGCGATGGCCCGAGCTGGGACCACTAACATCGCGGAGACTCGGGGATACGGCCCCAGTTGGATTACTCCGGATATATGGGACCAGCTCGTGGGGATATGGTCGACGGATCGATGGCAGGAGGTTTCTCAGAATGCGGCTAGAAATCGCATGTCGGGGGGAGCAGCGCGTCACACCGGCGGCTCTGTTGCATTTGCAGTGCATGCAAACCGTATGGTAAGTATATCGTTTAATTATATATTTTATTTGTTATTATGTGTACTAATTAATGTATTTGTTTTGTAAATGTAGACGACGGTGTCGGATGACGGGACTGTCCAGCGACCCTCCCCGATGGCGGTGTTTGAGCGGACTCACCGTCGAGCACATGGGACGGGGGAGTACATCGACAACCGCGCTGCATACATTGTGGTAATTATATATTTGTTTAAATTATTCATTATATATTTATAATTTAAGTTTTATGATAAATATTAAACAAAAAATCAAACTCGAGTAGGAGACGTACAGTCGGACGGTGGTGCAGCGCGGGGGTACCCCCGAGGACTTTGACGCAGCATCGTGGGTCGAGGCCGCAGGTGGCTGGGACCATGGCCGCGTATATGGCTTCGCAGATAGTGGTCATGCGCGAGCCGTACTAGGGCCACTTGGGGCACCGACCCCTCCGGTCGCTGGTGAGCGGCCGTCCACCTCTAGATCCAGTTATGATCATAGTAGCAGAATAAGGACTCTAGAGGAGACGGTCGCGCGTCAGACTGAGATGATGGAGCGTCAGAGTCGGACGATGACGAATATAGAAGCTATGCTACGCAACTTGTCGGGTCATCCCGAAGCAGGCATCTCTTCGGCATCATCTAATCCATCATCCTCGAGTCAGTCCACGCCGGTGTACACTCAAGCACTCCAGACCCCGCCATATGATCCAGGCCATCCTCCATCGTCATCGTGAGATTTTGTTTATATTGACTTTGTTACTCAGATATTGAACTTGTTTAATTTATATTGACTATGTTATTGAGATGTTGATACTTCAATTTTACATTTGAATTGTGTTTATACTATCGTGGATAATTATGAATATAAATATAATTGTTTTGATGTATATCTTGGTGTGTTTGTGATGTGTGAATGAATGTGTATGAGATGTTTGTGATGTGTGAATGAATGTGTGTATGAGGGTATGGGTGTGTGAGTTATGTATCAGATAAATGTATCAATGTATCAATGGAAATTTGAAATTTTCAAATTTTCTGGTTGCAGGTATTCGTCATCAGCAACGGCTTTCCCACGGGCGTCCGTGGGAAAGCCGTTGCTAAAAGTGTATCGAGAGCCGTTGCTGATGACCTACAGCAACGGCTTAGCGACGGAGTTTTACTAACGGTGTTGCTACGGACTCAGCGGCCGTTGCTATTAATGGTATCAGCAACGGCTCCGGGTCTGTGGCAAAACCATTGCTGATAATATTTTTAGCGACGGCCCAGCGGCCGTTGCTGATAATGTTTTGAGCGACGGCCCGAGCGGCCGTTGCTGATCCGTTGCTAAGTCATCAGCAACGCGACTTTCTGTCACGGCGCTATTGCAACGGCTCAGCCGTTGCTGATTCTCGTCAGCAACGGCTCAGCAACGGCATCAGCCGTTGCTGATGACCATTTTTCTAGTAGTGTTTGACCGGCGGTTTGTAACAGATAGTTTTCTCCCCGTTGAATAGTCGTTGCTTCACAAGTGTATAAATACTCCCTCTGATACTTCATTTAATCCTTCTTCTCCCACTCTTCTACAGATCCTATTGAGTCATCCAAGAGAGATCTAGAGCCTTCCAAAGATTAAAACGCTTGCGCTCTGCTTTCCTGTGAGTTCTTTTTCCTGCGCACTCTGCTCCTCAACTCGGGCTTCAATTCAAGATATTCTACTTGGCGAGTTGGAGGTTTTGAAGGCCTGAAAAGAGTAGTTAATCTTGTATCTATCCTTAGCTCTTTTCGTTGTATCTTTTAATTGTTGTTTGAACTATTTTTTATTTGGGTTTGTGTAAGACCTAGGTTATTGGTCTTGTGTGTGAAGTGGTTACCTGGTGTTAGGTGTAAAGCCATTTGTGTAAAACGTAGTTATTACTAAGATTAGTTCTAGTTGTCCCTTAGGTTGAGGTGGAAAAGTGCTCTCGGTAGGAAGGTGGGATACTTCCGGATGTGGAAGTGCCTTCGGTTGGAGAGCGAAGACTTTTCGGGTGAAAAGTCCTCGTTGTAAGGGAAACTCGAATTAATCTAGTAAAACTAGTTTAGAAATCCTAAGCGGGGTGCTTAGGTAGTGGAGTAGGCATTGGGGCCGAACCACTATAAATTAACGTGTTTGCATTGCTTTATTATTTATTTTAATTACTTAATTATTTATCGCTTCCGCATCCAATCATCAAATCGCAAATTATTTAGTAAAACAATTGATTTTTCAATGAAATTGTAGTATGTTGATGTTTTGATTAAATGACATTACTTTCAATTCGAACTTGATGTAAATGTTTATGAAAATATCATGAAAAATAATTAAAAATTACGAAAATATAATTGAGATTCAGCTAATTATATAAAAGTGCATAAAACTAATTTTTTTGTTGATTCATGAAACTGCATTTTTCTATGAAAAATCTAGTATGTGATATAAAAATTTTAACAATCTAATTTCATTGATTCTTCATTCTTAATTTTTGAAGTTGAATTTCAAAACTTTAAAGTATCATACTATTCATGTATTCATGTTTCGATACTTTCACTTATCGTATAAAATTTGGAATTTGATATTGAAACCATAGTTGATACCTTAAAAAACTTCAAAATAAATGAGATTTTGGATTCCCGTTTTGATATGTTTATTCATCTTATGGAATTTGAAATTTCCTGTTTATTTTGATACTTGATCTTACATTTGGTATATGTTCATCCCTTGAGTTAGATATTTTGATAGTTTCGACTTATTTGCTTAAGTGTTTGATTTTCTTGCCATTTTTTATTGATGTCAAAGGGGGAGAAAATACTACAAGAAAATAGACTTTCACCAATAAATAATTACCAACAAACTAATTTTGTTGGTATTATCAACAAAATTACCAACAAATATATATTTATCTGTTGGTAATACCAACAGATAATTGTAATATCCATTGGTAATACCTAGTATAGTATCACCAACGAATTTTACCAATGAAAATCCGTTGGTATTAGTATTACCAACAGATTCTTGACTCTTACAAACGGATTTTTGACTATTACCAACGAATTTAATTCATTGGTGATATCCTGTTTTTTTGTAGTGAAATATATGATTTAATGGATAGAATAACTTAGGAAACTCATACATATTTAGGGGAGTATTATTATTTAGATATGCATGTTGATATGGGAGAAATTTCGTACTCGGTACTCTTTAGGCTTAATGAAATTATTTTTTGTAAGAGTGTTTGTCATCATCAAAAAGTGGGGGATTGTCGGTCTAACATTTTCAACCTTGATCTTCATCTCAGTTTTGATGATAACAAACTCGGAACTAATATTTGAACAAGAAATATTTTGAGGTTCCAAGTCGAGTAAAGCGCGACGTTCGCGATCGGAAGATCAACACGAAATTGGAAAAATCGAAAGGACATTGGTCGATGCGCTCGGAAGTCGAAGAATATTTAGGTTCAGATCTCAAGGTGTCTAGAATGAATATATTATCGTCTTTATGATGTAAATGTAACCTAAAACCCGAAACCGATATTCGAAACCCAAGAAAATAGAAGTAAAAAAAGATTAGCCCTAAACCTGAATATCGATCGAAGCTCGATCTGCCGAACATCGACCGTGGATAAACTGAATATCGATCGTGGATCGACCGAATAGCCCAACGACTGGATTTCTAGCTGTTGCATGTCGTCGAACCCGACCTTAACTCCCATATCTGCCTATATAAACTTGTTTCTTGCCTTCCTATGAACCCTGGGAACCCGTTGAGTCATTCTTTGATATTTATTAAGCATTCTTGACAATTTATTGTGAAACACTAGATTTAATATTATACATTATTATTGAGTTTTATTCTTGAGTGATTCATCATCAAAAGACATCAAAATGAGATAGGTTACTTCATTTGGATCTAAGTACTGGTTTATGTATCTGTTGTTCCATTTTGATTGTATTTTGGCTTTTTTATATGGTTTAAAGTGTATGTGTTGACCTAGTATGTTAGGTCTAGTGTTGGTTAATTGGTTGCTTTGGTGTAGAGGCATAAGTCCACTATTGTAAACTAGGTTTAAAGTATTGTGAGAAAGTGCATTCGGGGAGAAGACAAAGACTTTCCAGGAAAATTCCTCATTGTAAGGAACTTGAAAACTTAGTAAAGTTTAGGTTAAAATCCTAAACGGGGTGTTTATGTAGTGGAGTAGGTGGTGTTACTGAACCGCTATAAATCTTGATGTTTATATTGCTCATTTGTGTTGTGCTTGATTGCTTAAGTTACTTGCTTTCACTTGTCATTTAAACTTGTGTTTTCCTAAGTTTCCAGGAATCGTGAAAACCAGAATTTACGCTTAAATTTATAGTAATACGCTATTCAACACCCCCCCCCCCTTCCTTTCTAGTGTGGTCATTCACCTCCACACATCATTCTTCTCATGTTAAACATTCTAATTTTAAACCTCATGTCCAAATAAATGAAAAGAATTAAGTTTATGGACATTGTTTTTGTTATGCTATATATGAGCATGCTATTTATTATTGTGCATTCAAAGTGAATCTAAGTGTTGTCAAGACCCTTTAGGTTCCTAAGCCCACTAACTCCTAAGGACCCATGGATATTTGGGTACCAAAGATTTCATGCTCTATTGTAGGGGGAGATACTACGTACAAATGATGAAATAAATATGATGTGTTGAAGTTGATCAATGATTTTAATGAAGAATCTTCACATGGTTGCACCTTCAAGTTATCATCTAGATGCATTAATGAAAGTTGACGAATAACTTAATTCGTATCATCTCCTATATTCATCTTGATTCATTATAGTTGGAATGTACTTATTTTATTAGAGTTGATTTCCCCCTTTGTTGATATGTTTGGAAAATAATTTTTGATTTTTGTATGTTACAGCCTCTTCAGAGACCTAAATAACCTACAATGGATCTACGCAACCTTGCAGTTTTAAACCCTAGACTAATTATTGGTCTTTCAATTTTCAACCAATATGAATGGTTGAAGATCTTATTTTTAAAAAGATTTTATGTTATAAAAAATTTTAATTCATTTTGATATCATTTTGATTTACTTTGGATAGCTTGCTAGTCGTTATATTTTTATTGTGCTACTAATGAATTTTACTTGCAAATTATAAAAAATTTATTGAAGGCTAAATGCAAAGAAAAATGAAAATTTATTAGAAAATTCTCAAGAATAAGATATGACTATCATTATCACTAATATTTAATGCATTACCTCAAGACTCACGTAGGCATGTTTAGCTTATGCATGTGAAATGCATTCAAGTGTTTTTGATTAAAAATGTTTAGAAAAATAAAATTTGTATACTTAGAAAATTTCACGATACATAATTGATTTTTGGACAAAGGGCAAAACGCACCGTGAACATTGGTCTAATTAGCAAATAATGTCATGAACTTTAAAACATGCAAAAAATACCACAGACTATTGAAAACCAGCAAAAAGCTCCATGTCACCATTTTCCTGTTCACTTTTAACAAAATTCCATGTCAACACCACGTGTCCACACCTCATTCGTTCACGTGTAATTTATTTTTCACATCATATTTAATATAATTTTTTTAAAAAAATAAAATATATATATTTTAAATTCTCTCTCTCAACTTGCAATGATATACAAAAAATCCCTAAACTTTAATTGTGATAAAAAAAACCTTAAACTTTGATTGTGATACAAAAAAAACTCTTAAACTTTGATTGTGATGCAAAAAATCCTTTGAACTTCGATTGTAATGCAAAAAAATCCTGAACTTTGATATGATGCAAAAAAACCAATGTACGTACTTTTATTGTTACATTTCAAACATGTATGACAGTAGATAAAATGCAACCATTGTTAGCCCAAAGGTTCAACCTTGGCAACACTCTTAGTTTTGATGATAACAAACATGATTCTAATAATTTTATAGTTTGGTCTCGGGTTGTACATACGATACGTGTCCGAAGTTCGTTGAAGAAATCGTGAAAAATTAAGAATTGAAGACTTCAGAGTCGAGCATGTCAAAATTATATACCTCTCGACACGCACACTAATCAGTCTGCGCAGCTATCCCTCACTTGGCAGTGGGAGAATTTTGCTAGGCCCTTGTGGCCTACGCCGTGATGTTGACGGCACCAACATCGACGGACCAGGATCGGCGGTTGGAGCAACATGAGGGGATGGTGGTGAGAGCTGAGGGATATTTGGTGAAGGCGAACGTATAGTGGCTAGAGGCGGGGGAATGATGGGTGGAGCCAAAGAGACGTTAGCTAGAGTTGGGGGATGGTGGGTGGAGGCGAAGGGACGATTGCGATCGGCGAAGGAACGGTGACTAGAGGAGGGGCGACTGGGGTGATATCGGTATAGGAGGTGGTGGCTGGGGCTACAGGTGGTAATCGTCGACGTACACGCCTCGATCTATAGCTATCGAATAAGCATATAATTTAGATTATATATATAGTAGATAGATTTAATAAAAAAAGTAAATAATTGAAGATATACTATTCATTTACAGTTTTTCCTCATCAATATTATCATCATCCGAGTAATACTCTTCTTGTTCTTCTTCTCCTCCTTCGTCGTCATTTTGTCCTTTATCAACTTCATATCGTCGCCATCAACATATTCTACTTCTAATTGAACTAACTTTGTGCCATCATCCTTGAGTATATAACTAATTAACTCGCTGCACTTCTGAAGGATCCTCTTCTTGATAGAATTCATATGTCACATCATGGATCAGCTCATTCTCTCCAGCCACCGAATCAATTCTTCCTCTGTCTTTAGTATAAAAGGCTCATTCTCATCTGTCACATAATGTATCTGTTACATCTTACAAACTATTCGTCAATCACCCCTATCTTTTTTTCGAGATGGATACTGCGTATAATATACTTATTGGGCTTGTGATGCCAATATAAAATGCTCATTTGAAGCCAATTTCAATTTATAATTTACCTCGACAAGTTTATACTTTGGATAAACTCTCATGCTACTATCGCTTGTATCGACCCAATGATATTTAAAAAGGACAACTAATTTCTAGCCGAAAAAGTACAATTTTATCACTTCTTCCAACAGACCATAAAAAATGGCATCACATTTAGCATACGTTGTCCTTGTCACGTAGATCCCAACATCCATAGTCTTATTTGTGAACGAATATTCAGCCGTGTGAAATTTATACTCATTAATAAAATAATTGTTATGGTACGACACAAGTCACGACAGTCTGCTATCAAACTCAAATATATATTCTATCATCTATTTCACTTATGTCTTGTGTTGTAAGATTGAAGCCAAGAATGAAAATCATGATTGTGTGATCTCTCTAATTCTTGGTCGCTGCAAATGAAGTATTTTTCTACTATCTCAACGTCAAATATTTGAATGAATTGTTCAATCTCTGGACAATATATTGAGTAATGTGTACAAGTGTGTCAAATGATACTCTTCGCTTAAGTATTGAGACAGATAAGAAACCAAAGCACGAATGTAACAAAAGATATTTAAACGAACATGTAATTGTCGAACTCCCTTGTCATTCCGTGGAAGACAATTAAGTCTTGTCTGAATGGTCGATTCAAAATAAAATGAGCAAAATATTAAAATTTCTTGAATAATATACACTTTAGATATATATAACCTTCAACCGTCACAATATTCTTTATTTTTTTCTTCAAAGGATTCATATATCTTTTAAATAAGTACATCCATCAATATTGAACGAGATCATCAACTCGTACCTCGTATGTCAATTGTATTGATAGATGCTCTATCAAGTTAAAAAATGCATAAGAGAAAAACTGCTTCAGCTTTGCATATTGATATATAATCCAAAAATTTTGCACAAACTTGTCTATCTCGTACATCTACTGGTCAGCTTCTCGATTTGGTCCAAGTTTGAAATGGAAAACAAAATTAAATTGAGACGATTTTGTAAACTTCCAAAGCCAAATTGACTGCTTATTTACAGTAAGATCTAAATTGACGAAAAAGTGTAGCTTGAGGGCCAAATTAAAGTTAATCCATCAATCAGTTATAATTATTTACGAGAATAATATGTAACATTGTCTTATTAACACAGTGCAGTATTAATATGAGACAAAACATGTATTTCAATGGACCATGTAATGTAGGTAAACATATGCATGGTTGATGATTTGTACGGACCCATGTAAAATGACGCATAGAGTGGTCCATGCACGTATATAGTACGCACGCATAGTAAAATTCTACAAAATATTTGAACTTAATTGGCATCTTTTTCGCAAAACGACATGATTGTTTCTTTCGCTTTTTTTCTCAACTTTATTAGTGAAAAGATTTCTCAAAAGATGTTGTCGCTTCAATTTCATCTGTCTCTTCTTTAGTTTGGAATTTTAGTTGATGAAATGCATGCTTTTGACTTTTGAACTGTAGTCAAAATGCATGCGAGTGCAACCTGTGTGCCGTGGGCCAAATGAGACCGCATGTCTTCATTCTTTCTCTGACGGCATGCAGTACGAAAGGGTGTGAGAGACTTTGCCTGATAAAGTTTGATCATTTTTATGTGATATATATGATTCAGATGTTATGATCAAAGCGATATATCCCCCCCTGATATGTCCCTCTCACTGACACATTTTTATGTCACAAAGCTATCTGTAATGATATGTAGGGTTGAGAGTTATCATGCAAAAGCTCTTTTCCCATGTCCGTTTAATATCACAACATAGTTCTTAATATATTTAGCATCACTTATTTGCCCACCCTGCTTTAGAATGTATACTGGAATATTCTGATACAGCGTGATCGAGAATACTATTTGATATATATATATATCACGTTGTTAATCTGCTGAATAGCGTACGATATATATAATACGCAGCACATGCACATTCTTCTACAAGTTTTGGATGCATGCATTAATTAATAATAGTCTGTTATGTATATATATATGACGGTAGGTATTCATCATTTATTACCAATTATTTTATAACGGCAGCCAGCCATGTCATTAACTATACCGTCGTACTAACGTTACGACGTTTTTAACAGTGCTGCTTCATTACCAAACTAAATCGTCCACGTGTCAAAAAGTTTATTATTTATAATAAATAAAAGCACGTGATGTTTTGGTAGTAAAATAACAAAAATGGACTAACATTAATAATAATAAAAAAGGAAGGCTTGTAGGAAAAATTGCCCAATGGATTTGCATTGACAACCAAATTAATGCCTAGGCTGGAGGTAGGATCATTAGGTTGTACGTGCACTGGTCTATTTAAAGCTTGCCTTCTCTTAAATTGTGGACCATACCCAACATAGATTTATAGGGTTGGCAAAATTTTATTATATGCTCATTAAGTTTTAGTAGAAGAATGACTAATTAATTCAAGGAGTTTATTTCTTTTGCTAGGACCATTGGGAAACGGTCGTTTTTATAGTTTTTCTTTTGGTAAGAAGTGATCCTATAAATTTTTAATTTTATAAATTTTGATCCTATCAATTTTATTTTGATATTTTCGATCCTATAAATTTGCTTTATAGTACAGATTTAGTTCTATTCATGATGGTCCGTTAACTCTCCGTCAATATGGACTAACGCCGTTCATATACGTTGATATATTTGATCCTATAAGTTTCATTTCAAAATTTTCAGTCATATATGTTTGCCCCTTAGAACAAATTTGGTCTTATATGTTTGCCCCGTAGCACAGATTTAGTCCTATTCGCGACGGTTCATTAACTCTCCGTCCATGAAAATTAAACGACGTTATGTCCATATTGACGGGTTAATAGACCATCATGGATAGGACCAAATTTATATGACGTACCGGATAGATTTGCTCTGTAACATATATAAGTTTGTTTCGTAACATAGATTTGGTCATATTCATGACTGTCCATTAACTTCGTCAATATGGACATAACGTTGTTTATTTTTTCGTGAACGTAGAGTTAACGGACCATCACGGATATGATCAAATTTGTGTTATGAGGCATATATATGAGACCAAATTTGTGCTACGGGGCAAATATATAGGACCAAATCTGTACTACGGGGCAAACATATATGATTGAAAATTTCGAAATTAAACTTATAGGACCAAATATGTCAACGTGTATGAACGACGTTAGTCCACATTAACGGAGAGTTAACGGACTGTCACGGATAGAACAAATCTGTACTACAGAACAAACTTACAGAACCAAAAATATCAAAATGAAACTTATAGGACCAAAGTCCAAAAAATTGAAAACTTATAGAGCCAAATCTGCACTTCTCCCTTTTCTTTTGTTCGTAAAGTTTTGATGGCTTAAGTTTCAAAATCAATCTTTTGCAATTGTTTTAGCTGTCGCAATGTTGTTGCCTAATATCTTTTCTGACGGCAACGATCACAACGAAAAAAATTAAAAACATGCTTAAATTTACTAGCGTCTGACACTAGCAGGAGCTGGTACTGGGGAACGTACTGATGCCTCCCAGTTTCAAGCGCCAGCTTGGAGTTGGCACCGATTTAAACAATCGTCAGCTCCAAGTTGCATTGGCGCTAGGTTCCGGGAAAACAATGACTATAGAGGCGTTAATTTCCCAATTTTGAGCTGGCACCCGTTTAAATTGATGCCAGCTCCAAGTTGGCACCATAATCTTGGAAATCGACGCCTGTATAAGCGTCGATTTTCAAGATTTTTGTCAATTTTGACATATTTAATCAATAAAATAAAAAATTAGGAAAAAAATTTAGTCTCACATTAATAAAAATTCTTAATATATAGTCTCACATTATTTTTTTCTATTACTTTTAAATATTATAAATATCTTGTTAAACTTAAAAAATTTATCAACTTATAAATACAAATAATAATCTTAAATATTATATTTAATATAATTAATTAATTTTATATATATAATAAAAATAAAAATATAGTATATTTTATATTTTTTTAAATTAATAATATAAATAAAATTAATAAAATTATATATTTGAATACATACGCCTATATCTTAGGCGCTAGTATTAAAAAATGTGTGCCCCTAAATAGGGGGCGCCGGTTATTTGAATATTGACGCCTCTTTTAGGTGTTGATTCTGTATTTCTTTCTTTTCTCAATATTTATCCTCAAATCGATTCTTTTAAGTGAGTTTGAACTAAAAAAAATAAAGTACATCTGAACTTATATTTTGACCCAAAAAAGAATCGATTTCTCTATTAAAATGGGTTGATATCGTATTAATTTGTTGTAGTTGATAGTCGATTCTTTACATGACATTTCGTTATGATCGCAGTGTCATCACATTTGTGATAGTAATTTTATCGTTGTAAATCATAAACTTTCTATAGTAGTGAGGGTTTGGATTTACCCTAGGACGACTTTACCTAAACTCAACCATAGTTAATACTATATGTCTTAATATACATATTTATTTATTTATTTATTTATCTACGAGGATAAGATGTAACCATAGTCATTTGAACTTTATAGTAGAGTTAATCTTAATGCATATGGTAAATTATCAAAGGGCAACAAGTCTCGGGCCCAACTAGGAATTATAAACTATAAACATATAATATTTTCTCAAAATAAGAATAAATTTATAAAAAATTCTCAAAATTGAAATAAAGATTCATAAATTCTCAAAACTAATAATTTTTATAATTTTTTAGAATTTTTATAAGATATTTTTTATTTTTTTAAAAAAATAGTTTTTTAATGATTTTTTTAGGTTTTTAAAGACTTTAAGCAAAAAAATTTTAGAATTATATACAATTAACATTTGACAATGTTAAAAAATATGTTATTGACAATGAGATTATTATAAAACGTATATCTTTAGTTTAAGATTTTAAGTTATATTTTATTGTTATCAATATATATATAATTCATTGACTTATATATAATGAATTATCTTTTGAACAATATTTTTATTTTAATTATTAATTATAATAGTATCGACCATCTGTCGATACTAGTCCCTCCTAATTTTGATATCTAGCTATGTCGTTGTTTTATGTCCCATACTAACACCTGTAGACAAAAGTCTTTAAGTTTAGGGTAAATTACACAGAACCCCTCTCGACTATAATCGATGTGCGCAAAGATTATCTAAACTATCAAGTGTACACAGAACCCCCTACGACTATACTTTTTGTTTAAATAACTTTCATGTGTTAGCCTATATGTTAGTAACTTAACAGAAAAACTTTCATGTGCACAGAACCTCCCTCCCTAGTGCCATGTGGTAACAATCTTCACTCTCTATCTCATCTGACGGCCATCACTTCTTCTTCTACCTATCCCCTTGCCCTAGATTTGCCAACGCCGTCACCACCACCTCCTCCTCAAGAAGAGGAAGAGGTTGTCGGCTCCTCCTCCCCTCCCCTCCTCCTCCTCTAAAGAGGAGGATGAGGAGGAGGAGGAGGTGGTGGTGGTGGTGGTGGCGGCTGCTACTGCGGGAGGGGGAAGATGAGATCTAGAGGAGGAGGAGGAGGAGGAGATCTAGAGGAGGAGGTGGTGGTGGTGGCGGCGGTGGTGGCGACGACAGTGTCTAGAGCAAGGGAATAGGTAGAAGAAGAAGTGATGGCCGTCAGATGAGATTGAGGGTGAATATTGCTACCATGTGGCACTGGGGAGGGGGTTCTGTGCATATGGAAGTTTTACCGTTAAGTTACTAACGGACAGATTAACAGATGGAGGTTATTTCAACAAAAAGTGTAGTCACGGGGGGTTCTGTGCACACTTGGTAGTTTTGGTAGTCTTTGCGCACGGCGACTATAGTCAAGGGGGGTTTCGTGTAATTTACCCAAAAGTCTTTGAGAGCCTAAGAATTCATTTAAGGTACTTTTAATTAATTAAAAAAAGGTAAAAGGTCTAAAATGGTCCCTAAACTATTTCAAAATTTTTACTTTGGTCCCACAACTTTTTTCGGCTCAATTGAGTCCCTAAAGATTTATAAACGTCACTTTGGTCCCTGGTCGTGACTGTTGGCTTTAGGTTTTCAACCTTGGTCTTAATCTCTTAATCTCGGTTTTGTTGATAACAAACATGGAACTAATATTTCATTGAGAATATCTTCAGGTTCCATATCAATTAGCGTTCGATGTCCTCGATCGGAAAAATCAGAAAATCGGAAGGACATTGATCGTCACGCTCGGGTTCGTTGTGGAATTTCTCGAAGATCAACGAGTTCACAAAAGTCACAGTGGACGGGCTCAAATATCAAATGAAAGCTCTCCAAGTAGATGGTCGTTGAAAGCTGGAACCCAAAAATAAAGCATGGAAGAAAATCGGCTGAAAAATAAATTTCAGCCTAAATTCGATCGATCGGGCGGTCGATCGAACAGGGTAAGGAAAAGGCCAGTAGCCTTGTCGGTCGACCGAACACTGCCGAAAATAGGCATTGGCTACTTCGGTCGACCAGTAGGACGACCGACATAGGCCTATAAAAGGCAGCAGCTACTTCGATCGACCGGGCGATCGATCGATCGAAGCCCAAAATGGGCAATAGCTCTGTCGGTCGACCAACATGAAGATAAACGCGGACGCAGACTTGCGTCGATCGACCGACGGGTCGACCAAACTAAGGATCGCATGTTTTTGCGTCTGGGCGATCGACCCGTCGGTCGACCGCACACAGAGAGGAAACAGAGGTCGCTTCAAGCAGTCGATCGGTCGGTCGACCAACCAATCAACCGGCGGCCTGCAACGGATAGAAAACTATTCGTTGAGCTATCGTTTCTTCGTGAGGGTATAAATATACCTTCATCTACTTCTTTTAATCTTCTTCCCTTAATCTTACAAATTTTATTGAGCATTTAAGAAGGGATTTAAGCCTTCCAAGATCGATTGCAGCGTGCTTTGTTCTTCTGTCGAGTTCGTCTTCAAGCGCTAACTGCTCCTCAACTCGGCTTCGACTCAAAGCACATTCACTGGCGAGTTGGAGGCTACAAGGCTTGGAAAAGAGTAGATAATCTTAGTTTTATCTTAAGCTCTTTTCACTTGTATTTTTAACTATTAATTTATCGTTTCTTTAATTTTGGTTTGTACGAAGATCAGGTGTTAGGTCTTCTTGTGTGGAAGTGGTTACCTGGTGTTAGGTGTAAAGCCACTTGTGTAAACTTAGTGTTTACTAGGATTAGATTAGTTATCCCTTAGGGTTGAGGTGGAAGAGTGCTCTCGATAAGAAGGCGGAGACTTCCGGGTGTGGAAGTACCTTAGGTCGAGAGTGCAACTCTTCGAGTGAAAAGTCCTCTGTGTAAGGGAAACCGAATTAATCTAGTAAAACTAGTTTAGAAATCCTAAGCAGGGTGCTTAGGTAGTGGAGTAGGCATTGAGGCCGAACCACTATAAATTAACGTGTTTGCATTGCTTTATTGTTTATTTTAATTGCTTAATTATTTATCACTTCCGCATCCAATCATCAAATCGCAAATTGCCTAAACGATTTAAGTAAATATTTAAATTGGGATTTAGGCTAATCAATTTAGTAAACACACTATTCACCCCCCCCCCTCTAGTGTCGCCATTTCGCCTACAGTGACCCTGTCATTAAAAAAATCCTACGTGGCTAACGTTCCGACAACGTGACATCTGGTTTAGTTGACTTTGCTTACGTGTATTAATAGGTGCCTACATGGATTATTTTATCGTTTATAAATTAAAATGGGGTTCACTTTTTTCTCTCTCGGATCCCTCCCACCGTTGTCATCTTCTTCTCCTCGATCCTCCTCCGCCGCCGCCGTCGCCGCCGCCGTCGCCGCCTCCTCCTCCTCCAACGCCGCCATTGCCGTCGTCTCCTCCTCCTCGACCCCTACGAGATCCTCGCCACCGCCGATGTGGACCCCTCCGTCCGCCCCCTCGCCTCCCTCCTCCCCCACCCCTTCGGCCCCTACGAACTCCTCCACAAGGGCACCCCTCGCCTGCTCAAGCCACTCCACAACTAGCTCGGTGCCATTGAGGTGGCCAAAGAAAATGGAACCGTAGGAGGGGGCTATCATCGCACACGCCGTATAGCAATTGCCCCTCCGAATTGGTGGTGGCGGACGGACAAGGGAGGGTGTACGCCGGGTTATACGTGGAGTCGGCGGTGTACAACCCGAGCCTGGGCCCGGTGCAGGCGGCGATGATGGCCTACCTGGCCACAAGCGTAGGTGAGGGTGGAGAGTACTGGGATGTGGCGGAGGAGGAGGAGGACGACGATGCGACGGTGGCAAAGGAGGAGGAGGAGGAGGAGGAGAAGATGACATCAGTGAGAGGGAGAGAGGAAAAAGTGAACCTCATTTTAATTTATAAATGATAAAACAATCCACGTAGGCACCTATTAATACACGTACGCAAAGTCAACTAAACTAGATGCCACATTGTCAGAACATTAGCCACGTAGAATTTTTTTTAACGACAGGGTCACGACCAGGGACCAAAGTGACGTTTATAAATCTTTAAGTACCCAATTGAGCCGAAAAAAAGTTATGGGACCAAAGTAAAAATTTTGAAATGGTTTAGGTAGAGGTGGCAATGGGCTGTGCCTGGGCTGGCCCAGGCTCGGGAAGGTCCGACCACGTCTGGGCCATACCAGGCACGGCCCGACTGCTCAAAGGGGCAGCCCAGCCCAAATTAGCCCGGAATATTAAAATGAATTATTAAGGTTGGCAATGAGACTAGAACTGCCAACCTTTACTTTAATTTATAAATGATAAAATAATCCACGTAGGCACCTATTAATACACGTACGTAAAGTCAACTAAACTAGATGCCACATTGTTAGAACATTAGCCACGTAGAATTTTTTTTAACGGCAGGATCACGACCAGGGACCAAAGTGACGTTTATAAATCTTTAAGTACCCAATTGAGCCGAAAAAAAGTTATGGGACCAAAGTAAAAATTTTGAAATGGTTTAGGTAGAGGTGGCAATGGGCTGTGCCTGGGCTGGCCTAGGCTCGGGAAGGTCCGACCACGTCCTATGGCCCGGATTGACTGCTCAAAGGGGCAGCCCAGCCCAAATTAGCCCGGAATATTAAAAACATGAATTATTAAGGTTGGCAATGAGACTAGAATCGCCAACCTTTACTTTTCTTTTCTAATGAACTAACCACCACACTAAAACCTTTTATCTACTTCTTTATAATTTTACTAAGTAAAGTATATATTTCCCAAGCCTAGCATAGAAAACCAAGCTAGGCCTGGGTGGTGCCAGGCCTAGCCTACGGGCACAGGGCCAGGCCTAGCCAGGCTTGGCCAGGCTTGGCACGCGTGCCGAGCTCGACACGACCCGCTTTCGGGTCGTGCCGAGCACAGCCCACGTGCCCAAGGGGGCGGGCCCAGCCCGCCCCTTAGGCATAGTCGGGTTGTGCTCGGACCGACATTCTTCGGGCCAGGTCAGACACGGCCCAGAATCGGGCCGGTCCCAGTCCATTGCCACCTCTAAGTTTATGGACCATTTTAGATATTTTCTCTTAAAAAAAATCATGTTATAAATTTTTAGCGTTAAAGAATTTTAGTAAAATTCTTTAAACAATTTAAAGACTTTGACCAAAATTATGGAAAGTTAAAATGGGAATTTCAACTTGTTTTTTTCCAATATTGAAAATGGCTAATTCCTTGTTTCAAATTTTGTAAATTTTGCAAGTTGTTCTGATTTTGGAAAAATAATCATCAACTTATCCATGAAAACTATAAAACGGAATTGTCTTTTTTAAAAAAGCTGAAAATTGTAAGTATATTTGGTCCAGGAATAATTGAATAAATAGCACATGGACGTGCCGGGTCGGATCTAAACAATCCCTATATCTATATGATCAGCCTTCTGCCTTCTTATACCTCATATTTCGGGTAAAATCCAGTTCACTTATCGGGTTTTGCCCAATCTGAAAACGTTCGGATAAGTAGACGGTCTTGGATCAATCGTTATCGAACACGTGTTTGCATGTGGCCCAAACAACGTGCTCTCCCTTCCCGCTGTTGCCGAGCGCAGCCCATCTCCTCCTTCTACCTCACTCTTGAGTCGAGTCTCGGCTCTTCCCTCGCTCGGTTATTCCCGCGCCGTCGACGCTATGTCGTTCGCTTCCGCCCACCTGCTCTCAGCAAACCCCTTGAAGCTGTCCTCTCCTCCTCGTCCTCGCCATCCTCCTCCGAGGTCCGCTGCCGTCGTCTGCCAGGCTTCTGGTGAGTCACGCTCTTCCTTCTTCCTTACGCCATTTGCTGCGCCTTTTGAGCAGCAGCTTCTGCAGAACCCAAGAATTGGCGAAGGATCGTTTCCACGGCGCTGGCCGCCGCCGTAGTTAGCTTCAGTGGCATCGCATCAGCCGACCTCAACAAGTTCGAAGCTGATATCCGGGGGGAATTTGGAATTGGCTCCGCCGCTCAATTCGGTTCGGCCGATCTCAAGTACTCTATGACTCTGGTGATTCTTATTCCAACCGATCTCTGATTGGTGGTTTTGATTATTTTCTTGGTTTTGGTCTAAATGTGCAGGAAAGCTGTCCATGTGAACGAAAATTTCAGGTGATTTCCTCCTACTGATCCTTCTTCTCCCCCTCTTCATTTTCTATTGCTTTGTATGCTAATAGAGACTCAGAGGAACCTATTCACATGTAAACAGAAAATATTTTGCCCGAACAACACCAAAACCTTAGTTCTGCATAAATTCAATTTTCAATGAAACCACAATCTCTACCTTTTAGATAAGTTGAAAGAATTGGAACACCTCCTTATATATGTCGTTAATGCCCTGCCCTTGAGCGATGAGATTAGAGTAGCAGTTGAGATAGGTTTGCATTCAATGTGAACCATCCTGACCTGACCCAACCACTATGCTGAGTTTCGTTTTCTTGGAGCTTATTTAGGAAAAGGAAGAAACTACAGTGCTGACTTTAGTTTTAGATAGCTAAGGGTTGATTGAAAACTGAATTCTAGAGCCCAATTTTATTTGATTCAACCTAATGAGTTTACAGGAAAATTTGATGCATATCAGTTAACCTAGAATTGATGCATATAGAAGAAGTTCCATTGCCTTCAGTCCTCTAAAGCTGAACCAAAATATTTAAAGACTCGATCCAAGCTGACCAATTGAACTGAATAATATGAATACCATTATTGGACTCAGTAATTACATCAAATCCTAGCTAACCTAGCTGTATATCAGTTTGCATCATAATATAATGGCATTCCAGAGGCATAATAAAGAATGGTGAAGAGCTATTCATGTATTGGACTATTGATATACTCTATGACATCTCAGAATGTGGTTGCTGTTTAAATATGTATATTATATATGATCCATATATGCATATTAGATTTAATCTCTATGAGATTATTCTTGCCCCAACTTTTTCTATTGTTACAGTCAATCATGCTTTTAGGAATTTAATCATGATACAGACGGGCCAACTTCACAGCTGCAGATATGAGAGAATCTAACTTCAGTGGCTCCACATTTAATGGTGCTTACCTTGAAAAGGCAGTTGCTTATAGAGCAAATTTTACAGGTAATTTAACTGTCACTGCTGCATACATGAGCTTTGAATTATTTGCATATAATCTCCTTTTCTAAGACTTAAGTTGTTTGCACCCTGCTAACTGTGTTCGTCAAGAAACAAAATCTGCCGGCGGTGCTTCCTTAAAGGCGTAGCCCTCAGCAAACTTCTAGTATATCGTAATTGGTATCTCAAAGATTTTCTTTTAGTAAAAACCACCTGATATTGAAATCTGGGAACTCATGAGAAACTAGAGGTAGCCAATTTTTAGTTTTGAATGTGGACTACATTGCTTGTGATTTATGGAACCCCCAACTGTGAAGCCATGTTAATGCTTTAGGTTTTAGTTGAAGGGAAAAATGTAACAAAAGCACTTTTGAACCTTTTGTAGTTTCCTTGGACACTAGCCCTTTTGGCAGAAGTTATAGGAGAAATTGACCCCCGCCCTCTTTTGTACTAGGTTCTCATTAAAGAATATACAATTCCCTTATTGAATGTGACACAGCTTAGGCTTCAATTTAGCTTTCTTTCTTTTTCTCTTCACTATCTTTGTAATCTCCTTTCTACTTCTGCTCTTTTCTACATTGCTTGTGATTTATGGGATCCCCAACTCTGATAGCTATTTTAATGCTTTTGGTTTTTAGTTGAAGGGAAAATTGTAGTAAACTTGCTTATCATGAAATACATTTGTTGGCTAATTGTATTCTTTGTAGGATAAAAGATCAATTTTGTCTGTTCCCTTACTCGTCTTTGGCCTTTGAATATGTTCTCAAGGAGGAAAAGTTTTCTTTAGATCCTAGAGAATATTTAAATATATAGAATTTGGCAATCATATAGTAGTATTGATTAATGGTGTTTCTTGTGATCTGATGCAGGTGCTGATTTGAGTGATACTTTGATGGACCGCATGGTAGGCTCATTGTGGCATTGATTTCCAATATATTTAATTATTAAGTTGAGCCATTAATCAATTTATTCATGGATTACGACATACATAGTTTCTGATCCACAAGCATTAGCCAGTCATTGACAGAAATTAGATATACTGGGATTGTTTTCATTGACAAACTACTTCTAGAGAAATTTGGATGAATTGTGGTTAATTTACCCCCAGTTTAAGTATCCATACCATTTTTCCCTTTCTAATTAAACCTGGTAATGCCAAAAAGTTTTTCATTAAATATAATATACACATGATGATCAAATTCTCATTCAGCCTCCCCCTGTTTTGGTACTCTTTATTTTTGCACTGTTCTAGAAGTCCATAATTTCATTCAAAGAGCAAGAAGGCTGATATTTGAAAGAGCTTTTAATCAAAACTGTTGAAGATGCATGTCTCGGTTGTTATGTTGATGTGTGTCAAGATTTATCAGCAGCATTCTGTTGGCAAAGGAATACATGATTGTGCAGAAGTAGAAAAAAGGGACCCATCTCATTAAGAACCAAGAACAATTTGAAAATAAAGGGCTATAAGGTAATTGGAAAAACGAATTTAAAGGAAGAACATTAAAGTCGATAAGTGAAAAATATAACATTATTGGCAGCTTTTTTTCAACTAGAAAAAACAGAGCCCATAAATTTTTGATTAATGTATTTCTATTCAACAACCTTATATCTCATTTTAAGTTTAACAACTGTATCATTGTACTTTAATGAATTATTTTCAAGTAACATTCTAAGCTATGTTGGCATTATGCAATTTTGGATGAGTTTTATGCTACATTATAATGGTAAATTTGTGATAAATTCTGAGCAGGTTCTTAATGAAGCTAATCTCACCAATGCTGTGCTAGTAAGAGCAGTCCTCACACGTAGTGATCTTGGAGGTGCAGTAATTAATGGTGCTGACTTTAGCGATGCTGTGCTGGACCTACTACAAAAACAGGTGCTTTGAAAAAAAAACTATAATGTTTTTACGGTATTAGTTTTTCAAAGTTTGTTTTTGCAGCATATATTATTTTTTGGTGCATGAATGTTGTTTCTTGTTATCTTTGTTAAGCAATATGGTTTTGACTATTTTCCATTCTACTCCCCTGTACCTCTTCTCGTGAAATTGTTGCAAAGTTTTGTCTTGTAGAAGCTAATTATTGCTTCCTCTTTAAAATAATTAGTTGTTTCTTATGCACTGTTGGAAGCCTGCAAACAATATACTTGCAAATTGAAATGACAAGGATTTAGTTATGATAGCGAATTGGTGAGAGATCCAATAGTTTGGTAGACCATTTGAGTTGTGTGCATAGTTTCTTGATGTGCTACATTGATTCTCGACTCCTGTCTTTAAAAGGAGTTTTATGCTATATAATCTTGATCAAGCCATGTTCTTCATCCCTGCAATATGAAACTGGATAGCAATGCTTGATTTAGAAGGATCTGAATCAAAAAGAAAACAAGATTAGAAATCAAAGAAGACTAAATAGCTTAGCTCTAAGAAATCAAATTAGAACCATCATAATAGTCAAAACTCTACAAGACTTCTCAAATACTATGACTAGTATCATATGTATCTTTTTCTCATCGTTGTTAATTTACCTTGTTGAAGGCATTGTGCAAATATGCAAATGGCACCAATCCAATAACAGGAGTAAGCACTAGGAAGAGTCTTGGATGTGGAAACACACGCCGGAATGCCTACGGGAGCCCTTCTTCTCCGCTCTTGAGTGCGCCACCTCCAAAACTATTGGATCGTGATGGATTCTGCGATGAGTCTACTGGAATGTGTGATGCAAATTGAATGTGCTGTTGTATAAGAAAGTCATATAGAAGAAACCTTTCTTTTTCTTTTTCTTTTTCTCTTTTTCCTCTTTAAGAAAGGACTTTTTATATTGAATACTACAGTTCAAAAAGAGTGAGATGTATGGACAGTTAAATTTATATAGTTCAAGAATGTCCAAAATTTATATGGCCATTTATCTTTAGTATTCAAATTTCTACATGATTGAATGTTGTACTCAGTGAACCAAATTTGTAATTTTTTTTAAAAAAATCAAATTTTATTTAGACTAGTTAAATTGGTTGGACTAATCAAACCAGTGAAGCAATGCCTAATTTAGTTTTTTAACTAGCTAGTCAGAGTTTTAAAACATTGTTACAATATTATTGAGTTGCATGTTTTTGAACATTTTGCATTCTTATTGATAGAGCATGGATATGCTCTAAACAAAAAGAAGAAAGCCAAAAGTATTCGAGCTACGGATCCCAATTCGTGAAGTTTTATTTAGTACTTGTATGATATCTTTACCTCGCGCTATACTTCTATGATATCCACTATTCAAGTATCCAACACATACATCTAAAGAACCAACTTAACATTATTATTATAATTTAATTGAAAACCGAGACTATTAAGAATCACATTTCTATATCGATGAGTTAAACAAACTACAGGCTTGTTAGAAGATTCACTATAAACAACAAGATTACTCAAATCCACTATAATATGGCTCCATATATACAATCCACGCATATTATGGGTGCTAGCCTTTAGTCCTTGGCCTAGTGGATGTTACTGGTTCTGCTGCTACAAAGCATCTTGTGACATTGGACCAAGTTTTTGATGTGATGGTTAACTAGTCCTAGTGCGTCCATCGCCCAATTGTCTTTTGTCGCCGCTTGTTCTAGTTTGGCTTTCTGGAGATAAGCCATGGCGAGAAATTTTCCTACCTCATCTATTGCCTTCAGGGTCTGGGCATGGTGGATGCTGTAGACTTTGCTTGTCCACTTATGCTGCTTGTCAAGTGCCCTGTGCCATATGCTCCTTCTCAGAGGGAGAAGCAGGGATGGCCATTACAATGGATCTGAACCACCTACCCTATGAAACAGCGTTAGTTTTAGTTGAAGGAGAAGGAGAAGAACCCATTAACACGTGGAGAATGCATGTCACCCTCCCAGAGCAAGCAGAGAATTGCATTCACTTATGGGAAGATAACGCGCCTGTACCAAGTGGACATGAGAGATGCACGCTTTGTAATGAACCAACGAATCCAAGAATGAGGGCATTCTGCACAAAATGCAAGATCACTACCTGCCCTATGTGTTCAAGATTTCACTTGGGAAGAAAATTGATCTCCATCAAAGATATAGGAGAATCATCAGGAATACACTTCAAGGAATCAGTCAATATAACTCGAATCAAGGAAGCAAGTGATGAAGAGATCCTCAATTTAGTGCCTAAACCAAGGCTTGAGAGGTGAATTCTGAATCGCCTGTATAACATAGAGCTGCTTATGGACATACCAGGGGTAAAAATGTTTAAAGTACAAGCAATCCTGGACACAGGAGCCACGGTTTGCTGTGTGGATCAAGCAGCTGTACCACCAGAAGCAATGGAGCTTAGTGCTTTCCGCATACAAATAAATGGGGTAAACTCGCAGCAAACTGCGAAATACAAGTTAAAGAATGGCAGAATGTCGATAGAAGAAAACCATTTCAGGATCCCCCTTATGCTTTTCCAATGGGAGAAAGGAATAGCATACAAATGCTTATAGGGTGCAACTTTATCAGAGCCATGCAAGGTGGCTTAAGAATAGAAGGCCAAGCTGTGACCTTCTATAAAAATGTCACAACCATAACTGCCAAAATTGATGCAGAAGTAGTAGCAGCAGCGGCAGTAGAAGAATTAGACCTCACTGAAATAGAATATATTGAGGTTCAACGAACGGTTGCATATAATTGTGAGGTTGAATCCAGACAATTCAAGCAGAGGTTTGCCCCTTAATACTACGACTGAGAGATCAAGGGTATATAGGGGAAGACCCAGTCAAGCACTGGTCCAAAAACCAAGTTTTATGTAAGCTCGACATAATCAACCCAGACCTAACAGTACAAGACAAGCCGTTGAAGCATGTCACACCTCTCATGAAGGACCAATTCAGCAAACATATTAAAGAGCTACTAAAGCTAGGAGTCATAAGGCCAAGCTCCAGCAGGCACAGGACACTAGCCATGATCGTCAACTCAGGAACAACCATTGACCCAACAACACAGAAAGAAGTCAAAGGTAAAGAAAGGATGGTTTTTAATTATCGTACACTTAACGATAACACGCACAAAGATCAGTACAGTCTCCCTGGCATCAATACTATCCTAAAGAGGATTGGAAACAGTCGAATATTCTCAAAATTCGACTTAAAAAGCAGATTTCACCAAGTTGCCATGAGTCCCGAATCTATCCTGTGGACAGCATTTTTAGTTCCGGGAGGGTTATACGAATGGCTAGTCATGCCATTTGGTCTGAAAAATGCGCCTGCAATTTTTCAGCGAAAAATGGATAACTGCTTTGCGGGAACTGAAGATTTTATAGCAGTTTATATAGACGACATCCTGGTGTTTTCGGAGAATGAAAATCGACATGCAGAACATCTGAAGATTATGCTGTCTATCTGTGAGAAGTGGGGTCTGGTCCTATCCCCCACCAAGATAAAGATAGCAACAAAGGAGATAGTGTTCTTAGGAGCCATTATTGGGGACAGAAAAATAAAATTACAGTCCCATATTATAAAGAAGATTGTAGAATTCAAGGAAGAAAAGCTCAAAGAAAAAACTGGCTTAAGGTCGTGGCTTGGGATCCTCAATTATGCGAGAAACTACATCCCTAATTTAGGGACACTATTAGGACCCTTGTACTCGAAGACGGGTCCTCATGGGGACAAAAGAATCAAGAAGTCAGACCAAAAACTCATCCAAAAGATCAAGAACTTAGTACAAAACTTGTCAGACCTGGAACTCCCGCCACCTGGATCATACATCATCCTAGAAACTGACGGCTGTATGGAAGGATGGGGAGGAGTATGTAAGTGGAAAAAGAAGAAAGGAGATCCAAGAGGGACAGAAAAGGTATGCGCCTATGCAAGCGGAAAATTTTCAGTAGTAAAATCAACTATAGATGCAGAAATATTCGCATGCATGGAGACATTAAAAGCCCTAAAGATCCACTACCTGGACCAAGAAGAAGTAACCCTAAGAACTGATTGCCAAGCCATCATCAGCTTTTACAACAAATCCGCCCAAAACAAACCGTCACGGGTCCGTTGGATAAACTTTGTAGATTTTGTCACTGGGACAGGTGTTCACATTCATTTTGAACACATCGACGGTAAGATGAATATATTAGCTGATGCACTATCAAGGCTGACAGTGAACCTTGTACAGATTCAGGAGCCAGATTTCATAAATGAATACCTCGCAGAGTTGGAGGAAGCATTAAAAGAAGTAGAAAATGCTCCCCCCAAAGTAATACAACAATTATGTCTAGCTATCGGAAGAATTGATAGCTTGTTAACCTATTCCTGCAGAGACAAAGAAGACCTAGCCCTCATGGCGGCAAGCTCCTGGGAAGAAGAATATGACCTTAACAATGACGGCAATCTGTACTGCACCAAGACACTTCACAATCTGTACGGCAATCTGATAAAATCCAGGGATTGGTATCTTGGTGCAAGAGGGATTTTCTGCACCAAGATACCAATCCCTGGATTTTATCAGAAAAACAAGAAGCTGGGTCTGAGAAAATCTAAGACCTATAAAGGAAAGCCGCATGAGTCACACGTGAGGATTTTCAAAAAGAAGTACTCTGACAAGGTCAGAAAATGCAAATGCTTCATATGCGGACATGAAGGCCATTTCGCCAGGGACTGCAGGAAAAAGGAAGGCAACATAGCTAGGGCAGCTATTGTTGAAAATCTGGACCTCTCAGATAGCTGGGATGTCCTATCAGTAGACTTTAATGAATCGGACAGTGATGCCATATGCTCCTTCTCAGAGGGAGAAGCAGGGATGGCCATTACAATGGATCTGAACCACCTACCCTATGAAACAACGTTAGTTTTAGTTGAAGGAGAAGGAGAAGAACCCATTAACACGTGGAGAATGCATGTCACCCTCCCAGAGCAAGCAGAGAATTGCACTCACTTATGGGAAGATAACGCGCCTGCACCAAGTGGACATGAGAGATGCACGCTTTGTAAGGAACCAACGAATCCAAGAATGAGGGCATTCTGCACAAAATGCAGGATCATTACCTGCCCTATGTGTTCAAGATTTCACTTGGGAAGAAAATTGATTATTCAGAGATCCAGAATGACACCATATGAAGATAAGGTCTCCTTGATTGACGAGCTACTGAACTATACAAAGCATCTACTAACGGAAGTTCAAAGACTTAAAGAGGAACTTCAAAAATACGAACTCACACAAGAACTGATCGAATGAGTTGGAGTCAAGAACAACAAAAGCAACAACAAAAGGAAAAGAAAAGATGGCTGATGAAGAGGATACTGAGGAAGAACATTGCTACCTAGAAAGAAAAGTAGAAAAATTCTCCATCAAAGATATAGGAGAATCATCAGGAATACACTTCAAGGAATCAGTCAACAAGGATTTTTCTTTTATCAACAAGTAAGTTAGGTGATCTGGGCAGTACTCTTCTATGACATTGGGCAGTACTCAGTGGTGCAACTGGCCTGGAAGAATTAGAACGCTTAATCGGAAAACTCTTATTCAAGTACCCCAGGGCACTTGACAAGCAGAATAAGTGGGCAAGCAAAGTCTACAGCATCCACCATGCCCAGACCCTGAAGGCAATAGATGAGGTAGGAAAACTTCTCGCCATGGCTTATCTCCAGAAAGCCAAACTAGAACAAGCGGCGACAAAAGACAATTGGGCGATGGACGCACTAGGACCAGTTAACCATCACATCAAAAACTTGGTCTAATGTCATAAGATGCTTTGTAGCAGCAGAACCAGTAACATCCACTAGGCCAAGGACTAAAGGCTAGCACCCAAGGACAATAATGCTATCGTGAGGTCACTTCAAACGAGCTGTAAAGAAAACTAGTACAATAATTGTGTGTTGTCAATATCAAGTTTGTACAATAATTGTGTGAGCTGTCACTTTCAGCTTATAAGAAGGAATCTTTCCTACTGTGGAAAGCCAATAATTCAATGGACGATGGGGCCCAATGATCAGCACCCGCATTGAATTATTGAGCTTCTTCAGGAAACTTCCTACGTTGTTATATAAGGTGTGTAACTCAGAGTTGCAGAACACACTGGAGATCCCAGAAGTTCTACTTCTCTAGCTTGTATACATTCTCTCTAAATATATTAAGCTTTCAAGCTTTCCCTTTCCTCAATTCCCGACCAGTGTTCTTAGTAACCCGTGAAAGGAGTTGAGAAGCACGCGTTCCGCAACCTCTTGTTGCACCACTGAGTACTGCCCAATCCTGGACACAGGAGCCACGGTTTGCTATGTGGATCAAGCAGCTGTACCACCAGAAGCAATGGAGCTTAGTGCTTTCCCCATACAAATAAATGGGGTAAACTCGCAGCAAACTGTGGCTCCTGTGTCCAGGATTGCTTGTACTTTAAACATTTTTACCCCTAGGAGTAGGAATATTCCCTAGGAGTTGAGGAGTTGAGAAGCACGCGTTCACCCACCAAGAAGATCCTGTATGACCCCTAGAAAAAGAAGAAAGGAGATCCAAGAGGGACAGAAAAGGTATGTGCCTAGAGTGGGCTTGACCCGCTATGGCTCTTATCCCTCTACTTGCTAGGTGATCTGCCACATTTTGTACGTTATACCTAAAATTGGTATGACTGGTGTTGGTCAATCTTCCTATCAAGGATCTGGAGAGGAGTAGGTTACTCTCTCCTCCTTGCCATCCCTCATATCCATGTGTTTGGATTACCAGTTGAATATGATTTCTAAAGTCATGAATACTGATAGTTAGGTCTGGAGCTGCATAAGCTAATTTAACTTGTAATGAATCATTTTTTATAAGGTGAAGTGTTATAGTCTTTCGGTTTAAATATATATCTTGCACTCATGCAATGATGCAAACACGACATGACATCCCATTTTATCATAATAGTTAATTTTTGTTCGACATGATATTGTTACGCCCCACCTAGGAATATCCTCGGATGGAGGACATCACCTAGGAATCACGCAACAGACAATTGTTATACCTGCAATATTTTTTCTAAATTAATTAAATTATTTCAGCGGGAAAATTTAGATGCACATCGAAGCGGGCCGGGGGGAAATGTCGGATGATGTGATTTAAGGTAAGGCCCTTTGCGCACGCTTAGTATTTTATTTTTGATGTGTTAGTGGGTTGAGGTCAAGTGGGGTTTGAGTCGAGTCTAACGGTTCGATCGGAACCCGATTTAGTGAGATTTGGTCAAATTAAGTGGGAAAGCGGGTTTGGGTTAAGTTAGGGGTAGAATTGTAAAAATAATAATATAAATATATAATTAGGACCGTACTGTTAGGGACTTTTTGATTTGCCCGGGCAATGACAAATTATGGCGGAATATTCCCTACATGTTTGTAAATATGTTTTCGCGTCCATATAATTTTGTTTTTATTGTAGTTCGTACTTGTAAAATCCTTTGTGCGATCCCCGAGGACCCACGGTACGAATTGGATGCATTTCGAGGTCATTCGACACTTGGTGCGTGTGTTACGGCTGAGCGGAGCAGTTTTTCTGCATTCGTCATGGCTATGGCCATGGAAAATTACCATCTCGCATGACCACGATTTTGTTATGCTCCTCATGCTTTTGGGAACCTTGGGGTGGCACTTGGGGGTTAGGGGACTCTTGTATAATGTAGGAGAGTATTGGCAAACAAAGCGGTTGCCTTGGGCGGAGACGAACGAGTGGCCCATATGGGCATGTGGCATGTCGATCTTCGCCCAAGATAATTGCGGAGCTCGTCCTACACCCGGTTTTATATTTTCTTGCGTCCATAGTCATGTAGTTGTTGTTTTACTTTACACCTTCAATACCATTCAGCCAACATGATCTTTTGGGGGTGCAAATATGGAACGCGAGGTTAGCACGTGGACCAACATATGCCCCGCGATGTTAAGTCGGGAAGCCCAATTCAGGACGAATTCGATATGATAGGCTTATCCTTTGCACGGGATGCAAGAGTGCCACACGGGTTCTTTCGCACAAAACAATTGGCCCGTGACAGTTGGTATTAGAGCAGACCGATGATTAATCTGAAGATTGTGACTTTTGCACAGGGTGGATGGGCCCCTAAGACGCAAAGTCATTTGCACGCAGAGCAGATGGCTCTTAATTCGTGTGCACAGAGCAGATCTCTCATAAGACGCACGGTGGTGCGCAGAGCTGACTCTCTCATAAGACGCAAAGTCCTGTGCAGAGCAGACTCTCTCATAAGACGCGAGGATGGTGCGCAGGACGATGTCCCTTAAGACGCAACGCAGAGCCGATGGCTTGTGAGTCGCCCAGGATGGTGCGTAGGGCGATGTCTCCTAAGAGGCATCGCAGAGCCGATGGCTCGTGAGTCGCCAAGTTTGTGTGCAGGGCTGATGAGCCCTAAGACGCAGCACAGAACAGACTGCTCGTGAGATACCAAGTTGGTGTGCATGGCTGATGTCCCCTAAGTCACAAGATTGGTGCGCATGGCAAGATGGCCTCTAAGATACAAGATTTGTGCGCAGACCAGATGACTCTTAAGACGCAAGATTGGCAAGTCCGAATCAAGCACTAGTGAAGAACAACTGTGGTGTGGCAGCAATGCTCTTAGTGCGGAGAGTTCGTGGATGTTGTGACCCGGTTGGAGAAAATCCCTCAAGTCGTGATTTGAGGAGCAGCGTAAGACTTGAAGCTCATTGAGATGGGCTCGGAGGAGGGTGTCATGACCTCTGCGGGGTCCGAGTGAGCAAGCAGTAATCCATAAGACTTAAAGCTCGTTGAGATGGGCTCAGAGGAGGGCGCCATGACTCCTGCGGGGGGCGAGTGAGCAAGCAGTGATCGGCTCAAGGCGGCGGTGGAGGCAATGCTCTAGTGTGGCGCGACCACGGAACTACTCATCATTTGGGTGTTGCACAACGACACACAGATGTTATCCGAGATGAGCGTTGCTCGTATGCTCATTAAGTCTATGACTTTTCATTGCCCAACAAAAATGGGACTTGGTGAATTGAGTAACCATTTCTCGAGTTCCTTCAAGCGAGCGTTGCTCAACGGCGCTCGTGTACCCCACAAAGTATGGGACCCTAATAGCCCAACAACATCGAGACTTTGTGAACCCAGTAGCTATTTCTCGGTGTCCACTCAAGCGAGCGTTGCTCAACGACGCTGGTGCCCCTTCAAGCGAACGTTGCTCAACGACACTCGTTTGCTCCACAAGTCTGGGACTTTCATTGCCCAGCAACGAGTTTGGGAATCTAAAAACCCTTTCTCGCAACAACAGAAGATGATGAAACTCAACGATGTTCCAAGTAGTCATTTTCTGATGGCGGACTTCACGGCGAAACTCAACATGTTGCAGCCCCACTGCGGCATGTCGTTACTCAAGCGGTGTTCCCTTCGACCACTTGTGAAGAATTCACTTCAGCAATTGCAGCCTATGCCAGAAAGGCGGTGCGGCCGAGGTGAGTTCGACGAGGATGTCAAAGCTTGAAGTGGGGGAGGATGTTAGGGACTTTTCGATTTGCCCGAGCAACGACAAATCATGGCGGAATGTTCCATACATGTTTGTAAATATGTTTTCGCGTCCATGTAATTTTGCTATTATTGTAGTTCGTACTTGTAAAATCCTTTGTGCGATCCCCGAGGACCCACGGTACGAGTTGGATGCATTTCGAGGTCATTCGATGCTTGGTGCGTGCGTTACGACTGAGCGGAGTAGTTATCTTGCATTCTTCATGGCCGTGGCGCCCATGGAAAATCACCATCTCGCATGGCCATGATTTTGTCATGCTCCTCGTGCTTTTGGGAACCTTGGGGGTTAGGGGTCTCTTGGATAATGTAGGAGAGCGTTGGCAAATAAAGCGGTTGCCTTGGGCAGAGACGAACGAGTGGCCCATATGGGCATGCGACATGTCGATCTTCGCCCAAGACAATTGCGGAGCTCATCCTACACCCAGTTTTATGTTTTCTTGCGTCCATAGTCCTATAGTTGTTGTTTTACTTTACGCCTTCAATACCATTCGACCAACATGGTCTTTTGGGAGCGCGGATATGGAAAGCGAGGTTGGCACGTGGACCAACATATGCCCCGCGATGTTAAGTCAGGAAGTCCAATTCGGAACAGATTCGATATGATAGGCTTATCCCTTGCACGAGATGCAAGGGTGCCGCACGGGTTCTTCCGCACAAAATAATTGGCCCGTGAGGCTCTTGGAAAAAGAGCCGCACGAGTCCTAAGGAAAGGAGGCAAGCGGAAGGGGAGACGAGGCGCAATCCGATGAAGCCGAGTTCGTCGTCGCGAGGGGACAGAGGATCATCTTCCTTCTAGAGGTGGCAATGGGTCGGGCTCTGGCCGAGCTCGGGCCGGCCCGAATTGGCCTGAAATATTAAAAACATGAAGTATTAAGGTCGACTATAAGACTTGAATTACCAACCTTCACATCTTTTTTTGACAAACTAACCACCACACTAAGACCTATTATCTATTTTTATATAATTTTACTAAGTAAAGTATATATTACTAAAGACTAGCACAGCTAGAAAACCAGGCTAGGCCTGGGTGGTGCCAGGCCCAGCCGGGCCCGTGCCATGTCGGGCTTGGCACGCGTGCCGAGCACGGCCCACGTGCCCAAGGGGGCGAGCCCAGCCCGTCCCTTGGGCACAAACGGGTCGTGCCCGGCCCAGCCCGAAATTCTTCGGGTCGGGTCAAGCACGGCCCAGAACTGGCCCGATCCCGTGCCGCCCATGGGCGGGCCGGCCCATTGCCACCTCTACTTCCTTCTATACTCTAGTGGTTTCTTGTGCATCATTATCTTAGGTTCTCTTCTTTCTCTTCTGACCGTCTACTGCCGTTGGGGATTTAGAAATATTTATGTCAATTTCCTCTTAAGTTTTATGAATAATTAAACAAATAAGCATACATTAATTACTAGCATAAATTAAGAATAAGTTTTATGAATAATTAATCATGATAAACTAGATATCACAATTATACTAATTTAATAATTAAATTTAAATACTACAATTTTAACAATATTATAACTAATTTTAATAATTAAGCTAGATCTCATACCTAATTTTAAACTAAACCTAATGTTAAATTTACTTTTACTAAATTAATTTTAAAAACCTAAAAGATTATATATATATATATATAACTTATACTAACTAACTAACCTAATTAGTATAACCTAATTAATAATAATTAACTAACTAAAATAATTAATTAAAACCCTAACTATAATATAAAAATAAAAATACTTCTGAAAAACAAAAAAACAATGCAAAATATATTTTAATTCTATGAATTACGATAAATCCTAACTTAGGCTTAATTAAATTTAACCTAAGCAACTATATATAGTTATATCCTAGATTAACCATATATTATGAAAAATTATCTAAAACTCAAAGAAAATTAAGGTCATCATCGGTTAGAGCTCCAAACTTCCAAAGCCAGCAATGAAACACCAACTGATACCAGTGATCGTAACAGGAAAATAAAACCCTTATTTTCTATTTTACCATAATAAAATGGGAAAAAAAATACACACAAACAAATTAAATGTAGTAGGTAATCGGGCGCGGGGGCAACAATCGACAACATTGATTGTAGACAGAGCAGCATTGGTGGCAGGTGACAAGTCTTGGTGAAAAGCAAGCAACGACTACAATTGCAGATGAGAAAAATAAGAATGGCCTGGGAGGAAAAGTGGGTCAGTACTAATTGTAGGTAAATAAAATATTTTCCACAGTGTAAGCGTCGCTAGGGGTGTCCATGAGTATCGAATAGATCCGAAATGAATTAGAAGGTTCCAAGTAGATCCGAACTAAATTCGTATAGGGTCTAGAAAAAAATTTATGGCCATAACCGATATAAAACCAATTCTGATTTCAGGTCCAACGCATACTGTAAGAAAATTATCATCTACTAACAAACAATAACACTAACACTAAAAAAAAATTCGTTAGGAAATATAATTTAAACTAATGAAAAGAAGTATCATTACTAAAAGTCAGTTATATACTAACATATAATATCATTTAAATCTTTAGCAATGCCAACAGATTTTCGTATCCGTTAGTAAAATATACCAACCGATTGTATAATTTATTAGTAGAGCACCCCTTACACTATTAATATTTTACATTGTTACTCAATGTAGCATAAATTATTTTTATATGTTAGTGAATTTTTTGATGCACAAACACACGATATAGTGTTAGCTAAACAAAGATCTCTTCTAACAATCATTAACTTTTACTAATGAAGTTTTCATTAGTACATCATATTCTATTTCAAAATTAAGATATTTGTTTTTTTGGCAATTGTTTTACCAATTATATGATTACATATTGCAAATAATAAGTATATATGATTCGTTTAGGTAGAGTTTTAATTTCAAATTATATGATTACATATTGCAAATGATTTTTAAAGCACAATTTAATTTTAAATTTCACTTAAAATTTAAATTGATCTATGAACCTAAATTACTACTCAACTTAAAGATATTTGATAGATTTAGGCTCTTAAAATACTCTGTATATAATTTTATAATTATAAAAACAGGAGGAAAAAAAGTAAATTTATCAATTTCTTTTGAAATTAAAACCTAGGTATTGAGTTTGAAACTAGTGCAAGATTATCTCTCATATTGTTCCACAATTAAGAAAAATAAAACTACAACCACATCAAACCCCGATCCTCCAACCACATCAATTCACTCTTCTATATTTTTATTATTTTATAATAAAAGGCAGAAGGCACGGCCAAAGGTTTAAAAAATAAAGATACAACCACATCAAGCCCCAATCCTCCAAGCACATCAATTCACTCGTCCACCTTTTTAAAATTTTATAATAAAAAGATAAAAAACACAGCCAAAGGTTTAAAAAATTAAAGCACTCGTCCGCATCAATTCACTAGTCCAATACAGTCCAACCACGCGCATTAAAAATTAAAGCACAACCAAATGTTTAATTCACTCGTCCACATTAAAAAATAAAGCAGAACCATGCGCACATCAATTCACTCCACCACCTGCCATCCTCCCAAAACCCTCGTCAAATACAATCGGCCACCTACCATCCTCCAAAAAATAAAACCTCAATCGCCACCGGATCGAATAGAGAAGAGACCAGAATGGTCATGCTCATCTGAGACCAAAGTACATCGGCTTCTCTCTGCCGCTTGTCCGAAACCTGAGTGGTCGTGCTCTTTGCCGAGCTTGCTTGTGGCTTCCAGCGATGGCGGCATCTCTCTGCAGCCCCTGCAATGTTACTTGTGGCGGCGCCACCTGCCGCTTGTTGCTTGTGGTCGTGCTTCTTCCCAGCGATGGCAGCGAAGAAGATCAAAGCCCTCCGCAAGGAGCGGGAGATGCACGCTGCTGGAGGAGCAGCGTCTCTCTATAGGGAGACAACACCTACCCAATCAAGGGTTGCCGCGTGGCAGCCCTATCCCCACCCGGTAACCATTGCCCTTATTTTTTCTTTTAATTTTAATTAAAAATCAATTAACAAAATAAAATATTTATGTTAAATAGAAAGTCTTCTGCGATCAAGGGCTAAAAATAAAATAAAATTTTCATCAAATCTAATGGCATGAATATCCCAAAATCCCACTAGATATTCACCGCCAAATGTTGTAAAAGGAAAGGAAAATATGTATCAATCTAATTCGATATATTTTCTTCCCTCCTAAATCGTGGTCTCCCGCCTCATTTAAAAGGGCCAATTTTGGCGTCGATCGATTTCCAAATCGTGGTCACAAAGCGGAAATTGTATATCTCATAAGCTCTTATCTTACTTTCTCTTCACTCGTATTGGATTGACTATTGTACCGTGGTTGTCAATGGTAATCAATTAGGTTTTATGCAGTTAATAAATTATGTCCTGTGGAGGATCACCATATTCAGTGATTATACTACTAATCCCATCTGGTCCATATTGTTGCTTTTAATTTCTATTGGGTTTCTATCATTTTATATATATATATATATATATATATATATATATATATATATATATATTTTGTTGTAGCATCAAGAGTGTTAGGCAGTTGGGAGGTGATGGTTTATTTACCTTGTTGACAAGGTGTTTGTAGTTTTGTTTCTTAGAAAGTCAACTTTGTTTTATGGTTTGGTTTGACTAGGCTATTGTGTTTAATCAACTTTGTATTTTAGATTATCCATTTTAGATCATTCAGTAAACAAAGGAAATAATTATATATATAATGAAAAAAGAAAAGAAAAGAAAACTGACCTTCATCACTTGAAGGAAAACAAAATGAATAACTGATGAGAGAGTGGAAGTGTTTGCATAGAGGAGGAAGATGGAAAGGAAATAAAAAGCAAGCTGGTGTGCTAGGAAAAATATAGCAAGTGAAATGGTGAGAATTATAGAATGAGGCTGCTTTTGTAGGGGAAAAAGTGGTTTGTCTTTTTCTCCTCATTCGTCATTTTGTACAAGAAAGAGAACTTATTTTTGAATTGATGATAAAATATACAAATGTTTTTTTCCTTTTTAGTAATCAATCAGCTTGAGCAAAATTATAGAAATAAATTTAAGCTCTTGATGACAAAATTATACATAGATACTAGAGGTTTGTGTGAGGAATTTGAACAAACTTGCATTGATTTTTTGTGTCACCATTAAAATTGTTATCCTTGTGGCTTTTTGTAGAATATTGAGTGAGTGAGAAACACCTATTCACATGGACTGAGCAAGATTTCCTTTTCTAACTTGATGCATTAAAAATGTTACAGAATTTTATTGAATAGGTAAGGCTACAAACTAATGTAGATCACTTAGGAATACAAAGCCTCCTTGTAATTGTGTAGTGTTCCTAAATTTTCTTATATTTTACTTTTAATCTTCCATTGATTTTTTTAGATATTAAGAAAATTTTATTGATTGGTCATTGTACTTTGCAGGTTACAATAATTTCTTGAGAAGGGAACGTGTTCTTTTGCAAGGCTCTCAGGTATGGATCAAAATATGCCATGGGTCCTTGAAAGTTCAGTTTTTATAATTTTTTTACATTGGCTCTTGTTATATTATTATTTTCCTTTTAACTAGCTATGATTGTGAATGGCTTGTATAGTTATGGTTTACTTTTTATGCATATTATGGTATGGGTTCGGGGATTTACTTTTTATGTCGTGTATGGAAATGTCTCATCTAGGAGTAGCTAGTCCTTCCGGAGATGATATTGTGAATTTTGTTTAATAAATATCATAAATATATACCATGATATATCAATGTTTCAAAATTATTAAATTGAAGTAATTTTGTACTTATAGATATATTCTTACACGCTATGCTTCCTTTTCTATTTAATCAGAAATGAGAATATGAAAAACATGGATAAATCTTGGATTCGCCTCACAAAAAGATCTAGCGCCGATTATGTAAAGGGCACTCTGGATTTTTTAAAGTTTGCATTAGAGAAGTCATCAAAAGATGGAACGATCTTATGTCCTTGCGTGAGGTGTGTAAGTGCATATTGGTGTGCCGAAAAGGATGTATATGATCACATCATATGTTATGGGTTCCTTAAAGATTATGTACGGTGGACTTGTCATAGGAAAAAACCTAAAGCCTCTACTTCCACGGTCCAAACTACTGCGGATCTCAGTGAGGGATTTCTACATATGCAAGGTTTGGTGCAAGATGCATTTTTTGTGCCCGCACAAGAAAGCTAGTATATCATGAGATGTTAACTAGTATATCTCGTTTATTGGTTGTTCATTCAATCCTTTTATTTTCTTTTTGGGTAGTTCAGTCATATCCTCTATATCAATCCTTAATTTTATTTATTCTTTTTTACTTCGTTCAAACACAGGAGCGCATGAAAACTATCATGAATGAAGATGGTCAAACTTCAAAAGTATCTTGGCAGAATGATGTGTATTCAAAAGTTAAATGACCGGAGAAGAGGGGGGTGAATACGATGTGTTGGTAGCATTACATCCTCTAAGACAAACAATCCTCCAACATCCAAAGTGCATCAAGAGAATCAAGAGTTGAGGGAGCGGCTCAAAGGTTAGAAGGATTATTGAACGGTGTATTGTCGGTGTTTCAAACTCGATTTGCTGATGAAGATGTAGCTAATATTGCAAATGCAACTAATCAACTTTTCAATAAAGAGGTATATTTTTTTTTTCTGCGAGTTTTGATTATGTTTTATGAACCATCTAGTTAATATATATATTATATAGGTACTAGAAGCCATTACTGATCACAACAACTATCCAAATAATTAATTTGCCACGTTCATCCTCATCAAGTCGTCATGACTCAAACCATAATGGTAAAATACATTTTGTATTACACATTATTTTTTAACTCCTTTTTCATATTGAAATCTTTTTAATGATTTTATACTTTTATTTAGGAAATATTTATTGTTTTTATTTTTTTATTTTGCAGGTCATAATTAGGAAGCTTACCGGTTATCAATCAAGGGAGAGCTTTTAAGATTTAGTAGTGATTTAGACAATAGAGATAGTGTAAATGATGGAATAGTTTTTGTGAACACAGTTCTAGAATTTCTACTCGATCTTCTTTTGATATTTTTTTAATTTCATATGAATTGAATAAATAAATCAATAAATTTAGGTCATTTTTCTATATATATTGTGTCAATTTTATGGTATTTTATTTATTTATTAATTGGATTGCGAATGTTGACTTCTCTACTAACAATGTCTATGAATGGTATTTTTAGCATATTTACGTACGTGTATATATATACATTGATAAAAGCATGTTGATATAAAATTGGCGTGCCAACAACTTTTCATTTGTTAGTATTATTTTTAATCAATTCTAATAAAAATTATTGTTAGCACAGTGTCGCACATTCAACGATTATAACCATTACTATAAATCTACTATTGCAACGAAAATATCATTCGTTAGAGTACAATTTACATCTGCTAACGAAAATAATTGTTGGATTTTTAGCCTTTCAACCAATGAATTTTTTCTCCTAACGGATAAACTCATCATTAGTATAGTAACTCATTTACTAACAGAATGACAATACTAACGATATTGCTAGTCCGTTAGCACATGTGCAAGTCTTTACCAACGAACAGATAATTCGTTGGCTAATCCTTATACCAACGGGACTTGAGCCAACAGTTATACATACCGTTGGTGTAGGTTCTATCAACGAATTTATGAGTTATAGTAACAGAAAGTGGGCGTTAGTAGATGACATTATGTTTGTAGTATCCAAAATCAGAAACAGGAGCGATATCCGGAACTTGTACCATATAACCTGTAAATGAATAGATTCCAACAGGGTATTCGAAAACTGTACTATGAAACCTGTAAATGAACAGTTTCCAACAGGATACTCGGAACTTGTAAATGAACGTGTTCCAACAAAGTATCCAGAACCTATAAATGAACAACTTCCAACAGGTACGTATCCGGAACCTGTAAATGAGCAAGTTCCAACATGGTGTTGGTACCTGGAACCTGAACATTGGAATTTGTAAATGAGTACACGTTCTAATAGGGTACCCGAAACTTGTAAATGAATATGTTCCAGTAGGGTACCTGAAACCTATAAATGAACAAGTTCCAACATGCATCCGAAACCTGTAAATGAACAGGTTCCAACATGGTACCTAGCTAGAATTTGTACATTTGAACCTATAAATGAATATGTTCCAACATGGTATAGGATCTAGTTTTACGTCCCAACAAGGTAGAATTCGAATCCAAAACTAAGAATCGATCCTATAAAAAATAGGGTATGAATATCATAAAAAATATAAAGTATTCATACTCGCTCACCCCTAAGTGTCACCGCAATGTTACGAGAGATTGGCCTATATGCAACAATATATTTTGGTTCCTTGTTAAGTTGTCCAAAAAGATGTTGTCCCTAGTGCTAATAAAACCGTTGCAATTAACTTAAGTCATAATAATTCAAAATTAATGCAATAATTTAATTTGCTTATATGATTAATTAAATATTTAACTCAGGTCACCATAGTATGTTAATATTTGAAATATTTAATCTGATAGTCAAATCGAGCTTGCACCTGAAAAATTAAAGTCTATATTGATTCTGACGTTCTGTCTTCATTACATACACAACAGTAACACAAATGTCTTCTTGTATGCATGGCCCATCTAAAGAGTACAATTATATAAGCCTACATAAATATACAAGTCCCATGGTAAAATATATACACAAAAATATATCCAATTAAATAAATATATGATCGGCTTAATTCCTTCGGGGGCAGAGAGAGAATAAAGAAAGATGCATTAAATATGATGGATATTTTATTTCGTGTGAAATCGGAAGGTGAAATGAGTTTTAAAGATGTAAGAACATTTAATTTGATTATGCTTGGTAAACGAGCACGGAAGCTTATTACAAGAGAATATTATTTTTTGTTCTACAAGAATAAATATTTTCGTCGTGTATTTTTCATGGAAGCTTCCGTAGGTACCAATCCTTTTTGGGCACGGAGGAGCTTATTGGAAGGTAGGAAGATGATAGAAAAGAGATTAAAATGACAGATTGGCATTGGTGCAGCGATTCGCATATATTCAGACTGATCATTGGTTATCTCATTACTATCCTTTCACCATGGCTCCAGATGCATGTCAGGATACTAGTCTAATTTTGGTGAGACAAATTTAATTTGAACATGGATAAAATTTGGAATGAGAAATTGATCAGGCGTTTCTTTTCTCCTGAGGTAGCTGAGGTTATCCTACAAATAGTGCCCACGCAACAAGACGATAAGTTAATATGGGCATTGGCGAGAAATGGATCTTATTATGTGGCATCAAGTTATCACATTGCTTTTCAGTTTTTTCACCCTCCTGCAAGTGAGGGACCTGCTATTTTGGCCAACAAAGAACTTTGGCGATCGATTTGGGACGTTAAAATGCCACCAAAAGTAAAGGTTCTTCTTTAAAAATTAATGCATAATAGAATTGTTGTGCGACAAAAGTTGAGAGAACGTTTCTCATAGGTTGTGGATCTTTGTCCACGATGCAATATATATGAAGGTGGAATCAATTCAGTATTATTTCTTGTTTTGTCCTCATATTGCACATATTTGGCAGATGGTCAATTTCATTAATCAGGATTGGAGTCTTCCTACAAACTCTTTTTGAAAATGATGGTTGGAGCTGTATTGGAAACTGAAATTAGAGCATAATGGTAATAAAAATATGACTTTGTTTGCATTCATTATTTGGCGGATATGGCTTGCACGAAATGCTAAGGTGCTGTTTGGTTAACGAAAACTATTTTCTGGTTTGGTTTCAGTGAAACTGAAAACTTGGTTTCGAAAACTTGATTTTGGTTTCTAGTTTTCAGTTTTCCGAAACGCGTTTGGTTAATGAAAACAACATAAGTTTTAGTTAGTTGAAACCAGTGAATATTTATTTGGCTATAAAAAGTAATATTAATTTTCCTTGAACATTTTTAGTAGTAATTAATATTTAGTTAGTTTACAAAATTAAATATTTGCTAATATAGTTATAAAATATTTGTAATATTTAATTAATTAAGTTATTGGTAATTTGAGATTTTTTTGTTCAATTAGATATAAAAATTAATTAATAGTTAATATTTTAAAATAATAATAATTCTAGTGATCTAAATTAGTTTTGATTAATTATAAATAGATTAACTTTAAGAAAATTGAGTTATTTTAAAATTTGGGTTTGAGTCAATTAGATATAAATTGGTTTAATTAATTTGTAAATTTAAGATAATAGTTTGAGTTGAAAATGATGATTTTTATTTTTATTTTTAAAAATAATATAGTTTGATTTATTTTTAAATTAATTAATTATATAATTTTTTTTATAATTATAAAGTTGTCACTCCATTTTGATAACGAAACCGACAGTCTCGAAACCGCAGAAAACAACATTCTGGTGTTTTCATTTTTATTAGGAAAACTGGTTTCGTTTTCATTATGGTTTCGATTCAGTTTCGTGAAAACGCTGAACCAAACACGTTTTCGTAAGCAGTTTTGGTTTCAGTGAAACCAAAATCATGAAAACAAACTTGATTTCACTAACCAAACAGGCCCTAATATTTTTTACGATAAAAACATCTCACATCAAGAAATATAGGTCATGACTAGCACTCTTTCTAGCGAATATGGAAGGCTTGACCACTGTATCTTCTCTCTTCTAAGATTCTTTATGTATTGTGATTACTATGTCATTGTTTTTGGGATTTTCCCTCTTGTTCTTTTATGCTACAATTCCACTTGGATTCTCTGTCTTTGAACTTTTGTGTGGAATCAATATATATTTATCTTTGTTAATATATATATATATATATGATCAGCATATTAATTAATACTCAAAATCCTGTATATATGCCATAAACTTATTTTTCATTTCCTTTTCCTTTTCTCCTAATATATATTTTTAATCTTTTAATTTCATTTCTTACTACTTGATTGGCAATATTTATTAGTAGCTTTGAAAGTTCAATTAATTTATATATATATAAAAACTATATAATAATAAAAAAATACACGTATCACAATTCTCTAAATTAATTGAGGATTGAAATCAGCGCTTGTTTCAAAGAGACCGTTTCTTTTTCTTTTTTTTGTGTTCACATAACATTGGGTAACAAAATTTGTATTTCTCGTCTTTATTTTACACTATCAGTAATATAAGGCAAATTGATCAAAATATGTACATAGATGATCATCGTAAAAAACTGGGCAATATATAATATAATTAGTATAATATAATAATTATAATTATATTATAATTAAAATTTTAAAATAAGTAAATAATATAATAGATATAATATTATTATATTATGTACTACAATATTATTATATTATGTACTACAATATAAGACAACAAAGTCTTTTCGCATCTGCACCGAAGATAAATCTTTTATTACTTAAGTTTTGAGTAATAAGGAAATAGGTAGGTGTGATATTTTGTTACATATTTGTTTCATAGGATAATAAAGAATTGGATAATGAGTGGATTAATATCTATTATTTATTTAATGCATGAATTAAAATAAAATAAACATAAATAAATATAAAATTAATTTTATATCCGATATACAACGAATTTAAATAATTCATATACAATCCTCCCTAATTTATTATCCAATTTAATTTTATCGTATCCAATAAAACAAACATATAATTCATACATTGTTTAGTGTTATTTCACAAAATTTTGCTCAAGGTGAGGACCTGATCAAATTGTTTCCCTACCCTCTTAATTCCACGAGAACTAAGAAGTACTTGCATTACAAACATACTATAAACTGTTAGTCAAAAGCATGCCGTCTCGCTACGTACGTATAAAAAGTCCCCAGGATATCTCAAATCCGAACAAAGGTTCTTTTTAGCTTGCATATATACATATATAATTAAGAATTAAAGATATATAGAAGAAGAAGAGACAAAAAAAGACAAAAAAGAAAAGAAGAAAAGGAAAAGAAAGCAAATAGGAAGCAAAACAACAGTAGAAGAAAAGAAATATAGCAGTAGCACGTTCATTTGGCAATAGTGGAAACTGTCCACAGAAAGAAAGAAAACATACACGTTTTGTTGTCAAAGGAAGCGGCCAGCAAACGAGCACACCGACCTTTTGTTCAGCCGTCTGCTCCCTTCGTGTCCGGCCACCATTAACTCAAAAAGAAGAACGAAGAAGAAGAGAAGAATAGATAAAAAAAACCCTAACGGTACTACTGCCCACAAAAGTGAGAGTAATTAACCCTAACAACAACAATAATAGCAGCAGCAGCAGATGAGGGAGAGAGAGAAAGAGAAGCTTGTCCTTTGCAGCTTAGAAAGGAGCGACTCCCATGTTTGCTGCGGCTGTGGCGTAGAAGCCCTCCTTGGGAAGAACATCCTCTCCATCCTACAAAGAGGGAGAGAGAGAAGGGGGGAAAAGGAAAAGTAGCACATAAGATTCGCAGTTAAAACCCAGAAAAGTAAAGGAGAAGAGGTGAGCAGGGAGGAATAGATATGCCCAGAGGCTAAGCTTAGGAAGAACTTTAGCCTTTTAATAATAAAGAAATAGAAATAAAATTAGATTTGGTCTCTTACCGGCTGGCGAACGCTGGCCTTCTTCGGACCCTGATCGGGCATCAGACCGAAATGGATGTGCGGAAAGTGGGCCCACTATATGCGTAAGATTGCAAGAATTGTTAGCTTTGTCCAAATCAAAAACCTACCTATATTACATGTTAGATTTGTTGCAGAGAGAGAGAGAGAGAAAGAGAGAGGAAAGGAAAAAAGGCTTACGTTCTTTGCAGCGGCGCTGAAGGCCTCCCTGTGAGTGATGTCGGGGTTCCCAGCCTTAATGCGCTGGATTTCGTCCCTGCATTTGACCACAGTTGAGTGTTTGCCATGAACAAGTAGAGACACAAAGACTTCTTTCTCTTTTTTTTCCTTTCTGGATTATATATAATTAATTGTTCACTACTTACTTGATGAAGCGATTGTACGCCGACGGAACTCTCTGCCGCTTCTCGGGAGCTGCAGCAAGATCGGTCGATAGTTAATTAGAATCATTAAATCAATAAGGGAATTTTAATTAACTAATGAATTAATTAACTGAAACAGTGATGAACGCGAATGATGAGTAGTGAGAGACAAAGGGGAGGAGAGGAGGCACTATTGCTACAGCAAAGCTCTTCAAGGCGGGGTACGCAGTGCAGATATTGCAGCAAATGGGTTTCGTCCTCGTGGTACACCAGAAGACAACCTCCAACGTTTGCAATGTAAGCCTCTTGCCATTTGTTCGTTCACTGATCGATTGAACAGTCTTATGCCTCCCGTCCCCTCCCCTCCCCGTCTAATTATTCCTTTTGCAAGTCGGAGGAAGATGATGATGTTGTTGACGATGAGACCAAACATGGATCGATTTCTGTTTATATAGTTAAGGGAAGCGAGAAGGGAGAGTATTATATCTCACGTCTGTTGACAACTGGGGTCCGAGGAAGCTCTTTCTCCACTCCTTTCACCGCCGCCATCGTGTTGCAGCGGCTGTTCATGTGGGCGCCGTTGTTGACCACGGCGGTCGCGTTGCTGTTGATGAGGCTGCTGCTACTGTTGTTGCTGCTGCCGTTGTTGGTGTTGTTGCCGCCATTGCACAGTAACGACGGATCCAGCAGCAAGCTCGGCGGAGTGCACTGTAGCTCATCCTGAAGCAAGCAAGCAAGCGCTTAGTTATAGAGAGTAAAAGACTCAGCTAGAAGATGTGGAACTAGACTTGAGAGCGCGATGAAATGTACCAAGAGGTTATTGTGGTGAGCTGGGGCCAGGCTGCAGGTATGGCTGAGATGAAGCTGGTTAGCAGCAGGAAGAAGAAGACCCCGCATGTTGACGGAGAGCAGGTTCGTGCAGTGGCCGCATCGTACGGTCACGGTCTTGAAGAGACTCGTGTAGGGAACACTCACCTGCAAACACCCGAGAAGTTAAAAAGAGGATGAGAACAAAGCGGGGTCACATGATGAGCGAGGAGACGAACAGGGGAACGGTGAACAGTAACAATGGCGAAGGTAATAGAACAGAGAGAGAGAAGTGGAAGAGTAGGAAAAAGAGAAAAAAAGAGGAAGACGATCGAGGAGAATGTAATAATAATATGATACCGCGAGGACGGTGTCGCAAAAGTTGCAGTGGACGTAGCAGAGCTGCTCGGAGGGAGGTGGGGAGAGGTGGTCCAAGGAAAAGGCGGCGGAGGAGGATGACATGTTGCTGTTGATTTGATGGATGGCCAACTAAGAAGACGAGGAGGAAAACTCCCTATCACTCTCTCTCTCTGTCTCTCTCACTCACTCTTTCTCTGCCTGCTGCGAGAATAAGTGTTCTTTTTCTAACAAGTTGCTATGATTTTTGATTTGATGCGTTGATTTGATGCGTTTGATTGACTGGTGATTCTTGGATGTTCTCCTCGGATCTGAAGTTGCCGATTTGAAAAATAGGAGAGATGCTGCCAAGGAAAGAGGAATGAATGGAAAGCTAGCTAGACGAGATGGTGGAAAAAGAAAGAGGAGAAAGGAGATCAGAAAGAGAAGATCAAACAAACAAGGAAAGAAAGAAGAAATGTGTTGTAAATGAGACAGACGCAGGGAGAGTAAGATATAGGCCAAAGGAAGATACCTCTTTCTCTCTCTCTCTCTCTCTAACAGGAAACAGCTATCACCAGTGTTTTTGAACCGGACAAATTTATCGACAATAATAATAAAATTTCAAGTCGACAGTCCTTCTCCTTCCATGCATATATGTCTGGAGTTTTCTTGACAAAATTAATTTGGAGTACGTGTTTAATTGACTCGAACCGATCCAATTGGTTGGTCCGGTTCGATATATTACACTTCATGGAGAATCATTACATAGATATCAATTACTAATTTAATTAATAATTATTTGTTTAATTATGCTTACATATTTCAACTAATTAAAATTATAGTAATTATTAATTAATTAATGTACCAGGATATGATTTTATGCGGCTCTCATTATTTCGAATCGTATGTATCCAAAGGCTTCATTTGTTTTCAAAGGAAAAAAAAGCTATATTATTAGTGTTCTTCCCTGAAGTCTTGGGGTGATGCGGTTTGGCGCATCTTCTGGTCAGACGCCGACTTCTCCCATCACCATCAAATTTTCTATCTCTGAGACAGAGGTAGGAGTCGTACATGCATACCAAAAGGAGGCTCGTGTCTGTTATAATGAATTCCTAAAATTGAGGATAATCGAACCAGAGAAAATACAAGACACTGAGAAGATGACCAAGAGCGGCCCCAGCTCGTTGATGATCTGGAACCTATACAGGTCGGGGCTTCCCCTTAGCAGGTAACCTAGATGGGAGCCCACCTCCCTACCGAGCTCAAAGCTCAACTCGACACAACTTAGAGACAATGTCGACCTCTTTGAATGGACGCCAACCGATATGCTCGGGATAGACCCTCGTGTCATTTGTCAAAGATTGGTCATCGAACCCCGAGTTAAACCCGTGACCCCACAAAAGAGAAAGCTCAGAATTGAGCGTCAGCAAGCATCCCTCGAGGAAACTGGAAAGTTGTTAAAGACATGATTTATCAAAGAAATCAAATTCACCACATGGCTTGCAAATATCGTGATGGTCAAGAAACGTTCAAGAAAATGGCGGATGTGCGTCGACTTCACCAACCTCAACAAAGCATGTCCGAAGGATTCCTATCCACTGTCGAGCATAGACAAACTTATCGATGGTTCCTCGGGTTATCAGTTCTTAAGTTTCATGGATGTCTATTCAAGCTATAATCAGATCCGGATGCACCCGAAGGACAAAAAGAAGATAGCCTTCATCACTGAACATGCCAACTTCTACTACAAAGAGATGCCATTCAGGCTAAAAATGCAGGGGCCACATATCATCACCTAATGAACAAAGTCTTTAAGAACCAGGTCGGCTGAAACGTGGAGGTGTACGTCGATGACATGGTCGCCAAAACACCAACCGCTAGAAACCACTGCGATTATCTCATCAAAATCTTAAGCCAGCTCAGGTGCTACAACATGAGATTGAACCCTGTGAAATATGCCTTCGAGGTCCATGGCGGCAAATTCCTCGACTTCATGCTGATGAACCGAGGGATCGAAGCCAACCTGAATAAATGTCGAGCCATCCAAGAGATGCCAAGCCCACGCAACATCAAAGAGGTGTAGGCTCACTAGAAGAATCGGTTAATCGAGCCGCCCCTTTCTTTAAGATCCTAAGGAAGAAACAAGACTTCCAGTGGGATGAGAAGCGTGAACAAGCCTTCGAAGAGCTCAAACACTTCCTCACCAGCTCATTGATTTTAGATAAACCGTAGCCGGGAGAGACACTTTTCCTCTACCTCACAGTCAAGAGAATGCCCTCAGTTCAGTGTTGGTCCGAGAACAGGAAAAAGATCAAAAGTCAATCTACTTTGTCAGCAAGGTCCTCCAAGGGCCTGAAACCAAATACCATAGGCTAGAGAAGCTCGCCTTCGCCCTGGTCATCTCGATCAGAAGGTTAAGACAGAATTTTCAAAGCCACCACATCTAGGTACGCATAGAACAACCAATCAGGCAGGTACTGGCCAAGCCCGAACTCGCTGGCCGAATGATATCCTGGTCAGTAGAACTCTCGAAGTTCAACATCGAATACCAATCCAAAGGTCCCATCAAGGCCTATGCATTGGCAGACTTCGCCGTCGAATTCACTGGCCAGGAGGACATCCCCAACCAGCAAACAATCAGGCAGAATATGAAGCCTTGATCATCGGGTTAAAGCTTGCCGAATAAGTAAAAGCCTGAAGGGTGATCATGAAAAGCGACTCATAGCTTGTCGTAGGGAAAGTTAACGGTATTTGCCAAGCAAGGGACCCCTCCCTCAAAAGGTACCTCTCACTGGTATATTCTTTAATCACTAACTTTGACAGTTGTGTGATTCAGCACATACCTTGAGAGAAAAATACCCGAGCCGACCAATTGTCCAAGCTCGCTAGCACTTAGAAACCTGAAAATAATATGTCGGTCATCCAACAAATCCTCGAGCAATCGAGCATCCAATCAGTCGACACCTCGACCGAGGTCCGAACAGTCAAGCAAGGCACATACAGGAGAACTCCATATATAACCTACCTCAAACAAGGTGAAGTCCCAGAGCACACCTCCAACCCAAGCAAGTTCAGGAGGATGGTCAGCTATTGCATCCTCCTCGACGAACTACTCTACAAAAGATGATATTCTGAGCCGCTACTCAAATGCATCGGCCAACCTCAAACATATACTATGACGGCAGAAGTCCACGACGACATCTATGGTAGTCACAACGGAGGGAGATCCTTGGATGCCAAGATCCTTCAAGCCGAATAAATGCCAAAGATTCTCCGAGATCTCGTAACGACATCCCGAGCCACTCCACAGCTTGAAAGCCAGCTGGTTGTTCCACATATGGAAAATCGACCTCCTCCGTCCTTTCCCTCGAACATCGGGAAAATTTAAGCATTTGGTAGTAGCAATCGACTATTTCACCAAATGGATAGAGGCTTAACCCCTATCCTCAATCATGACCGAAAAGGTTCAGAAGTTTGTATAGAAGAACATCATCTACCGGTACGATGTACCTCGCGAACTCGTCAGCAACAACGAAATGTAATTTGCGGATCGACGATTTCGACAATTGTGCTCGGACCTCGGTATTTAATAGCTCTTCTCATCACACTACAATAAATATGACATTTCCTGGAGGCCAAGATCCCCACTAAAACCCTTTTTGGCCCCATTAAATCATTTGAGAGAGGGCCACCCGGCCCCCAAATGTCTCCAGAAAAAACCTCGTCGGTAAATAAATATTCGAAGGTCAACTAGTGATCGACCTTCAGAAAAAAGTACTTGTACCGACAGCCAGGACCCTCGAAAAAAATTGTTTTCCCGGGGGCCGCGACCCCCAGGAAATGGTAGTTTTGCCGGGAGCCGAGATCTTGCAACAACTCTTACCCTATACCTGCGCGACACACCTATCCTTCTCGGCCTAAGCACCTATCTCGGACTCCCACTGTTGGGATGCAAATAGGAAACGCAACGAAAAATAACAATTTAAAAAGGATTAATTATAAAATATATCTCCACTTTTAATAGTTTTTCCAAATCTATCACAGCTTTTAATTTTTTTCCAATAATATACTTAACCTTTCAATTTCTTTCAATTATATTCCACTATCAATGAAGTGTTAAAATTACCGTTTGAATGCTGACGTGGATCAATATTACCACGTTAGTATGTTTAAATTATTAAAAAATTTAAAAATGCCACATCATCCATTTTAAATAAGGTTTAAATGATTAAAACTAATATATCCCAATTTTTAAGAATTTTTCCAAATCTATCCTATCTTTTTATTATGTATAATTTGTATTTTTTTTTATTTTGAAGTACTTTCAACAATTGAAATGGACTTTGCAATTTATATAATTTATTGTTTTTATATGTTTAAAATTTTTATTGGTTAATCAAAAATTATTAGTTAACTGAATCAAGAAAATCGAAACCGAAGTACGGGTTAACCGAAGTTAATGGACCAGTTTATGGTTAATGATTTTGAAAAATCAATATTAATGGATCGGTTTAAATATTTGTTAAAGAACTGATTAACTGGTCCATGCTCACCCCTAATTATCGGTGAGAGTGATCATGGTTCTACCTCGAGGCCACAACGATGCAAAGAGGTAGGGTGAGCATTGAGAGTGTAAGGGGACACAACTTTTCATAAATTTTTTTTTCAAATTAAGAAGATATTTTTAAAAAAGATTTGGTGAAATGATTTTATTATTTTTAAATATATTTAGGAATATTGGATGAACTTTTGATCCATATCGGCGATGCTACTCAACATTTTAATGGTAAAATTTATAATAGTTTAATAGTAGTAGTAGTATATATATATATATATATATATATATATATATATATATATATAAGTGAAAGAAATTGAAAGTACGAGATCCCTTTTGTTTGAAAATAAAAAGTTGGGATAGATTTGAGAAAATCCTTTAAAGTCGGGATAGATTAGATATAATACTTTCGGGATATATTAGATATAATACTTTAAATCTTATTAAAAAAATTGATGATGTGATATTTTTAACTTTTTTATTTATTTAGGGATGCTGACGTGGCAATACTGATCCATGTCAGCAATGATATGTTAGTATCCAAAGGATAGATTTAACACTTCATTGACGGTGGGATATAATTGAAAGAAATTGAAAGGGAAAAAATTAAAAGTTGTGATGAATTTGGAGAAACGATGAAAAGTGGGGATGTTTTTTGTAATTAACTCATTTCACTACTAGAAAAATGGTCATCAGCAACGGCTGATGCCGTTGCTGAGCCGTTGCTGAAGAGCATCAGCAACGGCTGAGCCGTTGCAATAGCGCCGTGACAGAAAGTCGCGTTGCTGATGACTTCGCAACGGATCAGCAACGGCCGCTCGGGCCGTCGCTCAAAACATTATCAGCAACGGCCGCTCGGGCCGTCGCTAAAACTATTATCAGCAACGGGTTTGCAACAGACCCGGAGCCGTTGCTGATAACATTAATAGCAACGGCCTCGAGTCCGTAGCAAAGCCGTTAGTAAAAACCCGTCGCTAAGCCGTTGCTGTAGGTCATCAGCAACGGTTGTCGATACACTTTTAGCAACGGCTTTCCCACGGACGGCCGTGGGAAAGCCGTTGCTGATGACCCATACCTGCAAACAGAAATATTTCAAATTTCTAATTTCCGTTGATACATTGATACATTTATCTGATACATAACTCACACACCCATACCCTCATACACACATCACAAACATCTCATACACATTCATTCACACATCACAAACACACCAAGATATACATCAAAACAATTATATTTATATTCATAATTATCCACGATAGTATAAACACAATTCAAATGTAAAATTGAAGTATCAACATCTGAGTAACATAGTCAATATAAATTAAACAAGTTCAATATCTGAGTAACAAAGTCAATATAAACAAAATCTCACGATGACGATGGAGGATGGCCTGGATCATATGGCGGGGTCTGGAGTGCTTGAGTGTACACCGGCGTGGACTGACTCGAGGACGACGGATTAGATGATGCCGAAGAGATGCCTGCTTCGGGATGACCCGACAAGTTGCGTAGCATAGCTTCTATATTCGCCATCGTCTGACTCTGACGCGCCATCGTCTGACTCTGGCGCTCCATCATCTCAGTCTGACGCGCGACCGTCTCCTCTAGAGTCCTTATTCTGTTACTATGATCATAACTGGATCTAGAGGTGGACGGCCGCTCACCAGCGACCGGAGGGGTCGGTGCCCCAAGTGGCCCTAGTACGGCTCGCGCATGACCACTATCTGCGAAGCCATATACGCGGCCATGGTCCCAGCCACCTGCGGCCTCGACCCACGATGCTGCGTCAAAGTCCTCGGGGGTACCCCCGCGCTGCACCACCGTCTGGCTGTAGGTCTCCTACTCGAGTTTGATTTTTTGTTTAATATTTATCATAAAACTTAAATTATAAATATATAATGAATAATTTAAACAAATATATAATTACCATAATGTATGCAGCGCGGTTGTGGATGTACTCCCCAGTCCCATGTGCTCGACGGTGAGTCCGCTCAAACACTGCCATCGGGGAGGGTCGCTGGACAGTCCCGTCATCCGACACTGTCGTCTACATTTACAAAACAAATACATTAATTAGTACACATAATAACAAATAAAATATATAATTAAAAGATATACTTACCATACGGTTTGCGTGCACTGCAAATGCAACAGAGCCGCCGGTGTGACGCGCTGCTCCTCCCGACATGCGATTTCTAGCCGCATTCCGAGAAACCTCCTGCCATCGATCCGTCGACCATATCCCCACGAGCTGGTCCCATATATCCGGAGTAATCCAACCGGGGCCGTATCCCCGAGTCTCCGCGATGTTAGTGGTCCCAGCTCGGGCCATCGCCTGGGACCGAGCTTGCCCCAGCTGCCCGTTGTACCTTGCCCGAGAAATAGCCTCCCAGGCAGCGTAAATGAAGGGCCTCTGGTCCTCGGCCCATGTATAGCGAGCCTGCAAAATAATAATATCAGTACCAATATTAATATATCATCATGCATGTAAAAAAAATAATAATACGTGCCTCAAACTCGCGCCATAACATGTCGACGTGCTCGCTAGGCACGTGAGACCACGTAGGCCATGCCCCGTGCATGTATCGTCGAATAGTAGAAGAAATGCTCCTCGGCACTTCTTCTTGCTCGAACCTGCACAACAAAAATAAATTTTAATATTATATTATGATATAATGAATTTGTAATGATTCATAATTCATGATATATTACGTACCGCTCCCCAATCACGCTAATCAATCTACGTGACTCTGTGGCTGGTGGAGGCTGCCACCTGTTCGGCCCGCGTGGCCGCCTACGTCTGGATGTACTAGCCTCGGCAGTATCATCGGAATGAGGATCAGCAACAGGAGGATCAGCAGCATGAGTAAGTGCTGGAGTCTCACCGATCGGAGACTCCGAAACTCTCCTGCGTCGATAACCACGACCAGACATATCTGTCGAACAGACATATAATCAGATTATTGTATAAATAGTAGAGATATATTTAATAAAATATATACTTTACAATTATTCTTCATCATCTGAATAATAGTCTTCGAATTCTTCTTCTTCTTCCTCTTCTTCCTCTTCTTCCTCTTCTTCATCTTCTTCATCTTCAGCTTCCTCAATTTCATGATCGTCATCATCAGCATATTCAACTTCTAATTGAATTGACGTTGTGTCTGCATCCTCGAGTATTGGAATAATACGATCCACAGCAGGAATATCTTCTTCTTGATAGAAACCAGGAGGATCATTTTCTCCTACTATCGGATCAATTTTTCCTCTACCTTTTGTCTTACAGACTACACGCCAATCTGCTCTATCTTTATTTCGAGCCGGATACTTCGCGTAATATACTTGTTCGGCTTGTGATGCCAATATAAAAGGCTCATTTGCTGCCAATTTCGATTTATAATTAACCTCAACAAGTTTGTATTTTGGATGAACTTTCATGCCCCTTTCTGTTGTATCGAACCAATGACATCTAAATAGGATCACTGATTTCAAGCCGAAGTAGTGCAACTCTATCACTTCTTCAATCAGTCCATAAAAATCCATATCACATTCAACATAGGTTGTCCCTTTCACGCAGACCCCAGCATTCATCGTCTTCTTTGCAAATGAATATTCAACCGTGTGAAATTTATACCCGTTAACAAAATATCCGCTATAGCACGACACAAGTCGCGACGGTCCACTAACAAACTCAAATATTTTTTCATCTATTTCAGCTCTGTGATCTTTGCTGTAAGTCTGAATCCAAGTAGGGAAATCACGATTCCGTAATCTCTCCAATTCTTGATCGTTGTGAATAGAGTATTTTTGCACCATCTCAATGTCAAATATTTCAATGAATTGTTCAATCTCTGGACAATTGAGTAATACATACAAGTGTGCCAAATGATACTCTTCATCGCTTAAGTGTCGAGATGGACGAGAACCAAAAGCACGACCAGAGTGACAAAATATATTTAAACGTCCATCTGAATGTCGAACACCCCCATCGTCGTTACGTGGAAGACGATCAAATCTTGTCTGTACTGTCGATTCAAAGTAAAATGAGCAGAATGTTGAAATTTCTTGGATGATATACGATTCAGATATTGATCCTTCAACAGCTGCGGTGTTCTTTACTTTTTTCTTCAGACGATTCATGTATCTTTCAAATAAGTACATCCAACGATATTGAACGGGGCCACCAACTCGTGCCTCGTATGCCAAGTGTATCGGTAGATGCTCCATCGAGTCAAAAAATGCAGGAGGGAAAAACTGCTCCAGCTTGCATATGATTTCAACAATATTATTTTCAAGTGTTGACATATCTTCGACTCGAAGGACATTTGCACAGATGCTTCTAAAAAACATACTTAATTCAGTCAACGGACCCCAAATATTATCAGGTAGAAGATCTCGAAATGCGATCGGAAGTAATCTCTGCATGAATACATGACAATCATGGCTCTTCATCCCTGATATTTTGCAATCATCGACGTTCACACATCGAGATAAGTTTGAAGCATATCCATCGGGTAATCTGAGTTCTTTTACCCATTGACAAACATCTTTGATCTGTTGTTTATTTAACACATATAGGGCCTTCGGTTTCAGATATCGTCTGTTGACCTCTTGTAACTCCAACTCTGGTCTTTTACAAAGTATTTTCAGATCATGTCGGGCTTTGACATTATCTTTAGTTTTTCCAGAAATATCCATCACAGTGTTGAAAATATTATCAAACACATTTTTTTCAATGTGCATGACATCTAAATTATGTCGAATCAATAATGAACTCCAATAGGGCAATTCCCAAAAGATACTTTTTTTCACCCAGTTGTGTGTTTGGCCAAAACCTGACACTCTTTCATTGCGACCGAATACTATATCTGGAAGTGCTGAAACACGTGCTAACATTTGTTCACCAGACAACATCGGTGGTGGCCCATCTCTTTCGACTCTGCCCTTAGTAAATTTATTACGATTCCTTCGATACTGGTGATGAACCGGTAGGAATCGACGATGACAATCAAAGAATGAGATTTTTCGTCCGTTCTGAAGACTGATTGATTTAGAGTGTTCCATACAATACGGGCAAGAGAGTCGGCCGTGAGTGCTCCAACCCGACAACATGCCGTACGCGGGGAAATCATTGATTGTCCACAAGACCGCGGCCTTTAAATTGAAGTTTTGCTTCCGATGACAATCATAAGTGACAGCTCCCTCAGTCCACAATGTTTTCAATTCATCTATCAAGGGTCTGAGAAATATGTCAATTTCTTTTCGCGGGCCCTTAGGACCCGGAATAATCATCGAAAGATAAATAAATTCATCTTTCATGCACATTGACGGTGGCAAATTATAAACTGTCAACAGCACTGGCCAAACTGAATAAGGAGTTGCAGAATGCCCAAACGGATTAAAACCATCTGTGCACAATCCCAATCTGATATTTCTAGTATCCATAGCAAATGAAGGATAACATGTATCCAAATGTTTCCATGCTTCACTGTCAGATGGATGAGTCATTACTGTATCATCACGACTTCTTGCATGCCAACTCATGTAGGGGGCTGTCTTTTCCGACATGAATAATCTTTGAAGCCTCGGTGTTAGTGGAAAATACCGAAGCACCTTAAACGGGATATTTTTCTGTCGGACCGATTTCTTCTCCTTGTAACGAGGGTGTTGACATACAGGGCATTTATCCAACTGCACATTTTCTTTATAATATAAAATGCAGTTATTTTGGCACGCGTGTATTTTTTCGTACCCAAGCCCCAATTTTCTCATTAGCTTTTTAGTCTTATAAAAAGTAGGCTCAAACTTGTTATCAGTAGGCAGCATTCCATTAATCAATCCAGCAATCCGATCATACGCAACTCCGCTGATATTACAATCGGCCTTGATGTTTAAGAGCTGTGTCATTGCTGAAAACCTAGTGTATTTAGGACAATTCTCATACAAAGGTTCATCGGCAGCTTTCAACATCTCGTAAAATTCTGCAGCTTCTTTATTCGGTAATTCAATCTCTACCGCAGCCCCTACTTCTGTGATATCAACCGCTGTAGTATCTGGTGGGACTGATGTCTGAAGAACTGGCCGATCAACATTATCATTCAGGTGGAATTGACCCCCAAGACTATCAAGTATCATAGTTCTATAAGGATTACATTGACCGGATGAAGAAGCACCAGCAGAGGAAGATTCACCATATGTCTGAACGACAGGATTGCTCGACGTCCCGACTTCGCGTGACTCCCCGTGACAAGTCCATAGAAAATATCTTGGTGTAAATCCTTTGGTATATAGATGCAGAGTGACAGTCTCCCGATCCAAAAATCGGCCATTCGAACAAATGCGGCACGGACATCGGATTTGATCACCCATGCTAACGAAATTCCGATTCGAATAGGCGAAATTTAGGAAGTACGTTACGCCTAATCGAAACTCATTCGTTAAAGCTCCATGATCAAAACGTCGGTACATCCAACTTCGATCAGCCGACATGATTCTGTCAATCAATGACAATTTCTTTGGTTAATGTCTTTAGGTGAGATGGTCCTATTCCATTCGGGATTTATGTTATTCGTACTGCACTTACGTTTTTATTTTAACTGTTAACTAATTATTCTAAATTTCGACAGCATCTCCCTACAGTTCTCCGAATACGCATATCATCTGGGCGCGTATCGGAGAACAAGAGAGATGTTGCCGAAATTTAGAATAATTAGTTAACAGTTAAAATAAAAACGTAAGTGCAGTACAAATAACTATATTCCCAAATTGTCCAATCAGGGACAATTCAAGAATTGTACGTCGTATAAAAGATCATCTACTTCTTTTACACGAACATACAATCCCCGAACGGATCTAAGGTTTTGCTAAATCATATCCGACTGATCGATGCGTACGTGAAACATATCAACTCGTCGGATGGATGATTATTTTCTAAATGTTTTGAGACAGTTCGAGTCCATATTGGACGATTTCGGCGCGCGTCCGAAGTGGACGATTCCGGCGCGAGTCCGAATTGGACGATTCCGGCGCGCGTCCGAAGTGGACGATTCCGGCGCGAGTCCGAATTGGACGATTCCGGCGCGCGTCCGAAGTGGATGATTCCGGTGCGAGTCCGAATTGGACGATTCCGGCGCGAGTCCGAATTGGATGATTCCGGCGCGCGTCCGAAGTGGACGATTCCGGCGCGCGTCCGAAATTAATCTAAACCCTAATAATTAATCTAACAAATTAAACAATTAATCTAAACAATTAATTAACATTTATAAAATAATTAATTAACAATTTCAAAAACAATATATATATATATATATATATATATATATTCCGGCGCCGGAGTCCACCCTCCGGCGCCGGCGTACAGTGGCCGGACACACTGTCCGGCCACTGTAGAAGGTCCGGCGGCGGCCATAGGCCGACCGCCGCCGGCCGAAACCCTAGAAATAGGGTTTCGGTCGGATTTTAACATCTCCGGCCGAAACCGTATAGGCCGGCCGATCAACATACCGGCAGCAGCGGCAGCGGCGCGGCGGCGAGAGGCGTCGGCGAGAGGCGTCGGCGTCGGCAGCAACGGCAGCAGCGGCGAAGTTCTCGGCGGGAGGCGGCGGCGGCAGCAGCGGGAGGAAGAAGGGTCGGGCGCGAGAGCGTGCCCTATATAAACTTATCAGCAACGGCTCACTCGCCCGTTAGAAAGCCGTTGCTGATAAGTTATCATCAGCAACGGCTCACTTATCCGTTAGCAAGCCGTTGCTGAAAATTAAAAAATCAGCAACGGCTAGCCTTTCCGTCCGAAAGCCGTTGCTGATAATTAAAATAATCAGCAACGGCTCGGTTTTCCGTTAGAACGCCGTTGCAGATACAGATATCTGCAACGGCTAGGGCGGCCGTAAGAATGCCGTTGCAAATAGCAACGGCTTGAGCGGCCGTTGCTGATAGCCGTTGCTGAAGACCAAGTTTCTAGTAGTGTTTCAAAAATCTGAATCATCCCGAAAATAGCAATCTACTTTAGAGATTCTATGGATTTCAAAATGAGAGGAATGAGCAGAACTATACCTCAAGCCGTAGGGCAAAGGGGACTGCTCCGATGCCGAATCTGAGACCCACACGTACACGCCCTCCAATGATAGTCCACACCAAGCACCTCGTAACAAAGGGGGCAGCGACCTCTCGGGCTCATTGTGGCTCAACAGACAAAATCCTCAACTTCGATTTCCACCGATGAAGAGTCGACCCTTCCACCAAGAATCGAACAATGAGGAAAGGGAGAAGAACGGTGAGAAAACCCTAGGGGTGAGCAAAAAAAACCGATTTTCCGATTAACCGGAAAATCGGTCCGAAACCGAACCGGTTTTTTTTATTTCGGTTTTTTTTATAGGAAAAATCGGTTTTTTGTTTCGGTTTCGGTCCGAGAGGTAAAAAGTCCACCGGTTTCGGTTAACCGACCGGTTGGATATAATTTATTAATTTTTAATTATATATATATATATAATAATAATAATAATAATAATAATAATAATTTATAAATTATGAAAAATTATAAGAAAATTACAGAAAATTATAAAAATATATAAAAATATATTAAAAATATTAAAAATATTTTTAAAAAATCAAAAAATATTTTAAAAAATAAAAATAAAAATATTAGTTTTTGTAGAACATTATCTTGGTTCAATGGTTTCATTTTTTTTTTCTTTTTTCTCAATGAGAATTTGCTATTTATTTAGATTTTTCTCCATGATTTGCATAATATTATTATGTTTGTAGGTTAAAAAAATTTATTGGTTAACCGAAAATTATCGGTTAACCGAACCGAAAAAACCGAAACCGAAATAGCGGTTAACCGAAGTTAATGGACCGGTTTATGGTTAATGATTTTGAAAAACCGAAGTTAATGGACCGGTTTTTTTTTGCTAATGGACCGGTTAACCGGTCCATGCTCACCCCTAGAAAATCCCTAAACAAATTCACAAGGAGAGGAATACCTTGCTACAATTCCTCCAAAGAATTGAATCGACGGTGATTTTCAGCGAGGAAACAATTCGGCGGAGCTTCACCAAGCTAGCGGAAGGAGAAGAAGAACTCCAAGGTGCGGCTTCTCGATTGGAGGTGTGGAATATTTAATCTCCAAGGAGCGGCTACAATAGTCGCCCCTGTTAAAATTCAAATTTCCCCCGATGTAAGGGCTTTGAGGCCATAGTAGTGGCGTTGAGGCCGAGTAAGGGCTCTGAGGGCCGAAAGTAGCGACGCTGAGACTGAGCAAGGGCTCTCGGCCGGAAGTAGCGGCGTTGAGCCAGCTCTAAGGCTGAAAATAACGACACTTAGGTCGAGGACTGCACTCAGGGGGTCAAGCTGAGCTCGACGAGCAACGTAAGGAATGATCGCGCGAGGGATCGGTTAGGGCCCTAACACTACTAGAAAAATGGGCATCAGCAATGGCTGATGCCGTTGCTAAACCGTTGCTGAAACTCATCAGCAACGGCTGGAGCCGTTGCAATGGAGCTATGGCAGAAAATCACGTTGCTGATAACTTAGCAACGGATCAGCAACGGCCGCTCGGGCCGTTGCTAACAATATTATCAGCAACGGTTTTGCCACGAACGCGGAGCCGTTGCTGATAACATTAATAGCAATGGCCGGTGAGCCCGTAGCAACGCCGTTAGTAAAAGCCCATCGCTAAGCCGTTTCTGTAGGTCATCAGCAACGGCTTTCGATACATTTTTAGCAACGGCTTTCCCACGGACGGCCGTGGGAAAGCCGTTGCTGATGATGTGCACCTGGTAACGAAAATATTTCAAATTTCAAATTTCCATTGATACATTATCTGATACATAACTCACACACCCATACACTCATACACACATTCATTCACACATCATAAATACACCAAGATATACATCAAAATAATTATATTTATATTTATATTTATAATTATCCACAATAGTATAAAAACTATTCAAATGCAAAATTGAAGTATCAATATCCAAACAAAATAAATTAAACAAGTTCAATATCTCAGTAACAAAGTCAATATAAAAAAATCTCACGATGACGATGGAGGATGGTCTGGATCATATGGCGGAGTCTGGAGTGCTTGAGTGTACACCGGCGTGGACTGACTCGAGGACGATGGATGAGATGATGCCGAAGAGATGCCTGCTTCGGGATGACCTGACATGTTGCGTAGCATAGCATGCATCTCCGCCATCATCTGACTCTGGCGCTCCATCATCTCACTCTGACGCGCGATCGTGTCCTCTAGAGTCCTTATTCTGCTACTATGATCATAACTGGATCTAGAGGTGGGCGGCCGCTCACCAGCGACCGGAGGGGTCAGTGCCCCAAGTGGCCCTAGTACGGCTCGCGCATGAACACAATCTGCAAAGCCATATACGCGGTCATGGTCCCAGCCACCTACGGCCTCGACCCACATTGCTGCGTCAAAGTCCTTGGGGGTGCCCCCGCGCTGCACCACCGTCTGGCTGTAGGTCTCCTACTCGAGTTTGATTTTTTGTTTAATATTTATCATAAAACTTAAATTATAAATATATAATGAATAATTTAAATAAATATATAGTTACCATAATGTATGCAGCACGGTTGTCGATGTACTCCCCCGTCCCATGTGCTCGACGATGAGTCCGCTCAAACACCGCCATCGGGGAGGGTCACTGGACAGTCCCGTCATCTGACACCGTCGTCTACATTTACAAAACAAATACATTAATTAGTACACATAGTAACAAATAAAATATATAATTAAAAGGTATACTTACCATACGATTCGCGTGCACTGCAAATGCAACAGAGCTGCCGGTGTGACGCGCTGCTCCCCCCGACATGCGGTTTCTAGCCGCATTCCGAGAAACCTCCTGCCATCGATCCGTGGACCATATTCCCACGAGCTGGTCCCATATATCCGGAGTAATCCAATCGGGGCCGTATCCCCGAGTCTCCGCGATGTTAGTGGTCCCAGCTCGGGCCATCGCCTGGGACCGAGCCTGCCCCAGCTGCCAGTTGTACCTCGCACGGGAAATAGCCTCCCAGGCGGCGTAAATGAATGGCCACTGGTCCTCGGCCCATGTAAAGCGAGCCTGCAAAATAATAATATCAGTACCAATATTAATCATCATGCATGTAAAAAAAATAATAATACGTGCCTCAAACTCGCGCCATAACATGTCGACGTGCTCGCTAGGCACGTGAGACCACGTAGGCCATGCCCCGTGCATGTATCGTCGAATAGTAGAAGAAATGCTCCTCGACACTTCTTCTTGCTCGAACCTGCACAACAAAAATAAATTTTAATATTATATTATGATATAATGAATTTGTAATGATTCATAATTCATGATATATTATCGCTCCCCAATCACGCTAATAAATCTACGTGACTCTGTGGTTGGTGGAGGCTGCCACCTGTTTGGCCCGCGTGGCCGCCTGCGTCTGGATGTACTAGCCTCGGCAGTATCATCGGCATGAGGATCAGCAACAGGAGGATCAGCAGCATGAGTAAGTGTAGGAGTCTCACCGATCGGAGACTCCGAAGCTCTCCTGCGACGATAACCACAACCAGACATATCTGTCGAATAGCTAGGCATATAATCAAATTATTGTACAAATAGTAGAGATATATTTAATAAAATATATACTTTACAATTATTCCTCATCATCTGAATAATAGTCTTCGAATTCTTCCTCTTCTTTCTCTTCTTCCTCTTCTTCATCTTCTTCATCTCCAGCTTCCTCAATTTCATGATCGTCATCATCAGCATATTCAACTTCTAATTGAATTGACGTTGTGTCTGCATCCTCGAGTATTGGAATAATACGATCTACAGCAGGAGGATCATCTTCTTGATAGAAACCATATGTCATATCAGGTATCAGCTCATTTTCTCCTACTATCGGATCAATTTTTCCTCTACCTTTTGTCTTACAGACTACACGCCAATCTGCTCTATCTTTATTTCGAGCCGGATACTTCGCGTAATATACTTGTTCGGCTTGTGATGCCAATATAAAAGGCTCATTTGCTGCCAATTTAGATTTGTAATTAACCTCAACAAGTTTGTATTTTGGATGAACTTTCATGCCCCTTTCTGTTGTAGCGAACCAATGACATCTAAATAGAATAACTGATTTCAAGCCGAAGTAGTGCAACTCTATCACTTCTTCCACCAGTCCATAAAATCTATATCACATTCAACATAGGTTGTCCCTTTCATACAGACCCCAGCATTCATCGTCTTCTTTGTAAATGCATAGTGACAGTCTATAGATGCAGAGTGACAGTCTCCCGATCCAAAAATCGTCCATTCAAACAAATGCGGCACGGACATCGGATTTGATCACCGATGCTAACGAAATTCCGATTCGAATAGGCAAAATTTAGGAAGTACGTTACGCCTAATCGAAACTCATTCGTTAAAGCTCCACGATCAAGACGTCGATACATCCAACTTCGATCAGCCGACATGATTCTGTCAATCAATGACAATTTCTTTGGTTAATGTCTTTAGGTGAGATTGTCCTATTCCATTCGGGATTTATGTTATTTATATTGCACTAAGTACTTATTTTAACCGCTAACTTCATTCTAAATTTCGGCAGCATCTCCCTATAGTTCTCCGAATACGCATATCATCTGGGCGCGTATCGGAGAACAAGAGAGATGTTGCTGAAATTTAGAATTATTAGTTAACAGTTAAAATAAAAACGTAAGTGCAGTACAAATAACTATATTCTCAAATTGTCCAATCAGGGACAATTCAAGAATTGTACGTCGTATAAAAGATCATCTACTTCTTTTACACGAACATACAATCCCCGAACGGATCTAAGGTTTTGCTAAATCATATCCGACTGATCGATGCGTACGTGAAACATATCAACTCGTCGGATGGATGATTATTTTCTAAATGTTTTGAGACAGTTCGAGTCCATATTGGACAATTCCGACAAGAGTCCAAATTAGATGATTTCGGCAAGAGTCCGAAGTCGACGATTCTAGCGCGCGTCCGAAGTGGAGGATTCCGGCGCGCGTCCGAAGTGGATGATTCCGGCGCGCGTCCAAAATGGACGATTTCGGCACACGTCCGAAGTGGACGATTCTGGCGCACGTCCGAAGTGGACGATTCCGGCGCGCGTCCAAAGTGGACGATTCCGGCACAATGCCGAAGTGGACAATTCCGAAATTAATCTAAACCCTAAAAATTAATCTAAACCCTAATAATTAATCTAACAAATTAAACAATTAATCTAAATAATTAATTAACATATAAATAAAAAAATAAAAAATTATAAATCTACTCTTTCCGGCGCCGGCGTACAGTGTCCGGACTAGGGGTGTAATCGAGCCGAGCCGAGCCGAGCTTGTGACTGCTCGAGCTCGGCTCGTCTAAAAAATAATGAGCTCAAGCTCGGCTCGAGCTACATTCAAGTCACCCGAGCTCGGCTCGTGTGGCTCGAATTTTTTCCCGAGTCGAGCCGAGCCGAGCTCGTTCGTGAGCTCGATCGAGCTCGACTCGAGATCAATCTTGATTAAACTCGTGAATGAGCTCGATCGAGCTCGAGCTCGAGTAAGCTCGATTAAGCAGTTATCTACACCTTTTGTTTTATAGCCAAAGTGTAGCCAAATGAATCCTGTATAACAAAATATCAACTACAATTATCTTACAGTAGCTTCTCCAAATTCTCATCATACAAGATTAAAATTGAACAAGAATAACATTAGTAGATACTCCATAACAGTACTCAATATAAGTTAATTCTACAGTGATGGTGCAATGACAGCACACTCAGAATGAACATTGCATGGTGGTGCAATGACTAGGAATTGAAGGCAATTACTGCTGAACAGTACCAATACACACCTTCACAATGGAATATATTGCCGGCAGATAAATCTCACACCGACTACTTTACACAGCAGTATTAATGTTATTGAGTACTCCATAACAGTACTCAATAACATTAAATACTCCATAACAGTACTCAATAACAAGAATAACAAGATTAAATCCATACTCAACTAGTAAATCAACATAACAGACACTCAACATGAAAACATACTCAACTAGTAAATCAACATGGAAACATAACAGACAACAATAAAAAGAACTAGTAAATCAACATGGAAAGAGGTTCAAAACTTCAAATACATACTCAACTAAACTAGTAAATCCATAATAGACACTCAACATAAACAACCAATCCAACCATCAATCACTAATGTAAATATTTGTAGATACTCCATAACAGTTACACGATTCAAAAATACACAAGTCCATAATAGTTCATACTCCATAACTGTCCATAGCAGTCCAAATCCATCACCTGCAAAAAATGAAATAGCACTTTAATATCAAGAATGAAATTCTTTTAAAAAGACAAACATATAAGGAAAGGAATTATATGCAATAGCAGTATAGCACAAAAAGCACTTACTAAGTTACTATGCACGACTGCACGAGACAAGCCCGACACTCCACCACTTAGATCACGGAAGAATAATTTCTATAGATTTCTTCTCCGCCTAACAAACCAAAAGTACAAAAATACATTACATTAGCTAACTATAACAATGATGGAACATGCCCTGGAAAATTGCAAGGGTTTTTTTTTATTTAGTACAGAATGACAAACTCATAGCATTAATGAACAAATAGAAGAATACTTCAATGATAGGGCAAATAGTTACTGTAGTAGATATACTAACTAGCAATGCAGATTATGAGATGATACTACAGCTTGACTATCCTGGTATGAAACCAAAATAATGATTTTAAATATTATTATTGAAATCTAACAAGCTGTAGTATCATTTTAAAGCTAACCCAATTAAGTTGAACCCTATTTAAAATAATATAATTATGGTGTGATGGATCTGAATGTGATCCAAACCCAATCCAACTTATCTAATTTAATCAAAATTTAATATTATCACAACCTAATTGGATGAGATCCAACTTGAAGCTAATTCAACAGAATCTGGTTGAATCCAACATAGTTAAGCTCAACCAGCCTAGCCTGATCCAATTTATTTGTCAGGTTTGATCTAGGAGACTGGAAAAATATTTAATTTTAAAGATTAAAATTTACTTCTTGGATTATTAGTATGACTCAAATTAAAAAATCCATCAAACTCTATCAAACAAAAACATGTAAATCTATCCCATCTTGCTGGTTACTTCGAGGTAAGTTCTAACCGAAGTAAAGCTAAGACTGCAGAGCTCACATTCACAATGGTAGCAACTTCCAGCTTACTCTGCTAGTAAGATACTTGTTCGCAGAAGGTCTTGATTAGATCAATGAAACATCTAATTACCAATATTTCTTGTCAAAACCATACCAGCAATGTATTTGATACTGTAAATCTAGGAGGATAAATCTGATAAATCTAGCTTCTAAGTCTGATAATATATTTGATACTATAAAGTATAAGTCTGATAATATATCTGATAAATCTAGCTTCTAAGTCTGATAATATACTAGGATTACTAGCTGCGGCAGATACAAAGTAAACCACCAAGTCTGATAATTCTTTAACTTTCTAGTGTAAATTTTTAGGCAAATTTTTTCTTCTGTAAACACTTATGTAAACACTTATGAGGAGCGGCTACTAGTAGATCTGTAAACACTTATGAGGAGCTTGATTCTTTCTTCTTCATGGATGTAAATTCTGATACACTTACCTGAATTTTCAGAAGGTTGATTACCTAGCTTCTAAGTCGCTGTGGGAAGACGGTGAGTCGGGAGTCGCCGTCGATTGAATGGGGAGCGACCGAGCGAGGAGTTGGGCGTCGCCGTCGAGTCGGGAAGGGAAGAAGGCATGGAAGTTCAGTCGCCGCCGATCGAATGGGGAGCGAGGAGTCGGGAGTCGCCGCTGCTCGAATGGGGAGCGAAGAGTCGAGAGTCGCCGCCGATCGAATGGGGAGCGAGGAGTCGGGACTCGGGAGTCTCCGTCGATTCGGGAGGGGAAGAAGATGTGGGAGTTCAGTCGCCGTCGCCGCACTACTACTCGACGCCGATCGAATGGGGAGCGAGGAGTCGGGACTCGGGAGTCGCCGTCTATTCGGGAGGGGAAGAAGATGTGGGAGTTCAGTCGCCGTCGCCGCACTACTACTCGCCGCCGATCGAATGGGGAGCGAGGATGACGAGGAGTCGGGAGTCGTGAATTAGGGATTAGGCGGGCAGCGGGCGTCGGCGGACAGCGGACTCGGCGCGTCGAGGCATCGAGCACTAGAGACTTTGAGAGTTGAGCAGAGAGCTAGGGTTTTGAGTATAATATCGGGTAATCGGGTAATCGGGTAATCGGGTAATCGGGTAATGGAGTAATTAATGGTAAAGTACCGGATCTGATTTATAATATATATTATATTATATATATATGCAGCCGGCTCGATTAGGCTCGCGAGCCGCTCGAGCCGAGTATATATTAGCTCGAACTCGGCTCGCTCTCCTGTTCGGCTCGGCTCGGCTCGGCTCGAGCTCGATAAGTTCGAATCGAGTTCGAGTCGGTACCGAATCGATCACGAGTAGCTCGCGAGCGGCTTGGCTCACTTACACCCCTAGTCCGGACAGTGTGTCCGGACACTGTACAAGATCCGACGGCGGCCATCGGCCGCCGGCCGAAACCCTAAAAATAGGGTTTCGGTCGGATTTCCCGCCGGCGGCAACGGGAAGAGACGGTCGGGCGGCGATGAATACCTGAAATCGGCGGTCGAGGACGGACGGCAACGTCGGCAGCGGTAGCTCGGCATCGTCGGCGTCGGCAGCGGCGGCGAGAGGCGGGAGGAGGAGGCGGTGGCGGCAGTAGCGGGAGGAAGAAGGGTCGGGCGCGATCTGTGACCTTTATAAACTTATCAGCAATGACTCACTCGCCCGTTAGAAAGCCGTTGCTAATAAGTTATCATCAGCAACGGCTCACTTGTCTGTTAGAAAGCCGTTGCTGATAATTAAAATCATCAGCAACGGCTCGCGTGTCTGTTAGAAAGCCGTTGCAGATACAACATATCTGCAACGGCTTGAGCGGCCATAAGAATGCCGTTGCAAATAGCAACGGCTTGAGCGGTCATTGCTGATAGCCGTTGCTGAAGACTCAATTTCTAGTAGTGTAAGGACGAAAGTAGTGGCGCGGTGACCAACGAGCCAGACTGGTGAAAACCGAGTCCTAGTTGTGTAAAGGCTCTGAGGCCGAAAGTAGTGGCGCGGTGGCTGACGATCCAGGCTGGTGAAAATTGAGTCATGGTCGTGTAAGGGCTCTGAGGCCAGAAGTAGTGGCAATGAGGCCGGAAGTAGTGGCGTTGAGGCCAAGGGCTTTGACGACGGAAGTAGTAGCACGAGGCCGAGGATCGCGCTCGATGGGTCAAGCCGAGCTCGCTGAGAAGCATAAGGCAAGACCACATGAGGGGTCGGTAAGGGCTCAGAGACCGAAAGTAGTGGTGTGGTGGCCGACGAGATAGGCTGGTGAAAATCGAGTCCCAGTCGTGTAAGGGTACTGAGGCCAAAAGTAGTGGCGCTGAGGCTGAGTATCGTGCTCGGGGGGTCAAGCCGAGCTCGCTGAGGAGCGTAAGACAAGACCATGTGATCTTTGTCTGGAGTTGTATGACATTCATTCGGACGATGAGATGGCCATAAAATTCCTGGGCATGCACACATAAATGTGAAAGACACGATCTTTATTAATGCCAAAAAAGAAAATTGTTCATACAGAAAAGTGCTCGATTCGAGCTTCACCGCCAAGGCAGGAGAAAGGGATAAAGAGAGAGGAGAAACCAGCAATTGTTTATGGCCCGCTCCGAGCTCAGTATTGCTCGGCTTGATGTATTTATTCTGAGAAGTTCTCGGTTTTCAAGTTGCGGGTCGTGGTCGTTTTTGCCCGCCTCCGCTTGGGTCTTATTTGGGGGTTCCTGCCGGATGTTCTCCTGAGAACGTTAGAAGTGCCTAATGAGACAGAGTGTTTGATTCCTTCTTTAGTCTAGTTACCCTTTGTCCAAGGCATTCCTTATAACATCGACGAGCTTCTTTTTGGTCAGCGTGGAGTACGCCTACTTCTGTTTCTGAAATGAGAAATTTTAGTGGGGCCGACACGACGACTCCTATGTTGTTTAAGGAAGGTCGCCCTATGATCATGTGGAAGGGACAGAGGATGTCGATGACTAAGTAGTGGACATCGATTGTCTTTGCCTTTGGTTGAGAGTTGAATGTTATCCTTAGCCATATCGAGCCTCAGACGTTGACTCTCTCTCCTGAGAAACCCACCAATTCTCCTTTACAAGGGGAGAGCGAAGCTTCGTTAGCTGCATTTTTTCAAATGTGGAGTGGGGGATGGTATTAGTTGAATTGCCTTGATCCATGAGTCGTGTAGGTTTTTATCAATTCCTTGGAAATCGGATTCATAGAGCCATATTACCGAGGTTTTAGAGATGCATGGGCCCGTGTGGGCGAGCAGTGTTATCGATCGCCAAGATCGCTCAGAGAGATCTATTTCTGGCCATGCTCGATTCGCCTCCTCTAGCGAACACGTCGACGATGTAGTCGATGATTCCTCGGACGTTGTTTCTTGAGCGGTTTGCTCGGTCGTTGTCCCTTTGGCCTCCGTGATGGTTCAGAGGTGTCCGACTTCACCTTCGGCGGCGGTGGCCTCGGCTTCTGCTTCGACCACGTTGTCTTCTACGGTGGATTTATCAGTCAAGGCGTCCTACGTGGACCAAGTCCTCGAGTTGGTCTCCGAGCACTACACAGTCTTTTGTGGTATGCCTGTAAGTGTCGTGGAAAGCACATTTCTTGCTCATGTCGACATTGGGTGGCAGTTTCTGCTTCCCGGCAAACTTCGTATATAATCCCTTAGGGGCTAATGTTGTGCTCGTTTGATGTAGTGGAGGACGTCCTCGATTTTGGAGTAGATCCAGATGAGGAGAATTGGCTGGTGAAGGCGCGAGAGAGTTCCGCGAAGGAGTATATGCACCTCGGTGGAAGAGATAAGTGAAAGAAATAGTGCCCTTGAGCCAATTACATGTTGATGGGTAGAGAACTATTTTTGGTTAATGAATAATATGAGGTAATTTTTCATCATATGCTGCATCTATATTTTATATATATTAGATTGTGATGAACCCATGAACCTGGGCAAATGATTCCAAGACTATGATGAGATCACGCCAGTGGGACTTGGGAATCTAGATGCCCCTATTCTAAATGTTCCCAGGCATAGGATCACCAATTAGGGGATTGATGATTTCAGATAGACTGGTGTACTTGGTACATGCCTTATACGATAAGGGGTAGTTGATCTCACAGTTACCTATAAGCCATCATTAATGTACAAGTGCAAGTGCTCATTAGGGAAAGAGTTCACTGAATGGACCTGCACGAGGAACACAGAATGGAATCCTTACATGAGTGTCAATAGAATGTTCCTCGGGTGATAGTAGGTGGAAGCAGTCCTTGGACCTGAGGTTGTCATGGTTATCTTATTAGTGGCAACCCATTGCTTTGGTTTTATCCCTACATAGCCCTCAGCGTCATGTGGCAGGTATTACTGGGCATGGGAAAACATTCATGGAGGTAGGTGAGCAACCAACATAGAATCGGTTACTGCTAGTGAGAGGAGATAATGTCCTATGTGTGCTTGCAAGTGTCGACTCGGGAATCTCTGGCCAAAGTAGACATGAAAGTCGGGAAGATGTTTCTGACATTTCATTATTGAGATGATATCTTGGCGGGTGGAATACATATGAATCGGTATTAGAGTTTGACACTTCATCCATACCCTAGCTGACTTCGGGATGTTGTAACCGAGGGACTTAGTTGCACGGTAACTAATCACCGAAGGGCGTTCGATCCCTGTAGATTGAACCTCACACTATCCGGGTAGTCATGATACGTTGTTAGACGTCAATCATGACTTGTAAGTGGAGTCTCTCACGACCACACTAAAGGGGTTTAATGATGGCTTGTAAGATTCGAATAGAAGTCGTTCTATCGGATCCAACTCTCTGTTGTGCACAACTCACTGCTGGCTTAGTGTGGGGCCCAATTTGGGTCACACACAACAGGCTAACCTCGTAACGGGACTTATAAGATAAAGTCCGACTTCGGCACTATATGTCTACTAGCATGGACATGCTGCAACACGATCACAGAGTTTCGATTAATAGAATAGGACCATCTCACCTAAAGGCATTAATTGAAGAAATTTTTATTGATTGACAAAATCATGTCGGGCGATCGAAGTTGGATGTACCGACGTCTTGATCGTGGAGCTTTAACGAATGAGTTTCGATTAGGCGTAACTTACTTCCTAAATTTCGCCTATTCGAATCAAAAATTCGTTAGCGTCGGTGATAAAATCTGATGTTCGTGTCGCATTTGCTTGAATGGACGATTTTTGGATCGGGAAACTGTCACTCGGCATCTATATAGCATAGGATTTGCACCAAGATATTTTCTATGGACTTGTCACGGGGAGTCACGTGAAGTCGGGACGTCGAGCAATCCTGTCGTTCAGACACATGGTGAATCTTCCTCTGCTAGTGTTTCTTCATCCAGTCCATCTAATCCCTATAAAACTATGATACTTGATAGTCTTGGGGTCAATTCCACCTGAATGATAATGTCGATCGGCCAGTTACTGAGACGTCAGTGCCACCAGATACTACAGGTGTTGATATCACAAAAGTACAAACTGCGGTAGAGATTGAATTGTCGAATAAAGAAGCTGCATAATTTTACGAGATGTTGAAAGCTTTTGATGAACATTTGTATGAGAATTATCCTAAATGCACTAGGTTTTCGGCAATGACGCAGCTCCTAAATATCAAGGCTTATTGTAATATTAGTGGGGTTGTGTTTGATCGGATTGCATGATTGATTAATGGAATGCTACTTACTGTTAACAAGTTTGAGCCAACTTTTTATAAGACTAAAAAGTTGATGATAAAATTAGGGCTTAGATACGAAAAAATACACGCATGCTAAAATAACTGCATTTTATATTATAAAGAAAATATATAGTTGGATAAATGCCCTGTATGTCAACATCCTCGTTGCAAGGAGAAGAAATCGGTCCGACAGAAAAATATTCCGTTTAAGGTGCTTCGGTATTTTTCACTAACACCAAGGCTTCAAAGATTATTCAAGTCGAAAAAGACGGCCCCCTACATGAGTTGGCAAGCGAGAAGTCGTGATGATACAGTAATGACTCATCCATCTGACAGTGAAGCATGGAAACATTTGGATACATGTTATTCTTCATTTGCTAGGGATACTAGAAATATCAGATTGGGATTGTGCACGGATGGTTTTAATCTGTTTGGTCATTCTGCAACTTCTTATTCAGTTTGGCCAGTGTTGCTAACAGTTTATAATTTGCCACCGTCAATGTGTATGAAAGATGAATTTATTTATCTTTCGATGATTATTCCGGGTCCTAAGGGTCCGCGAAAAGAAATTGACGTGTTTCTCAGACCCTTGATAGATGAATTGAAAATATTATGGACTGAGGGAGCTGTCACATATGATTGTCATCGGAAGCAAAACTTCAATTTAAAGACCGCGATCTTGTAGACAATCAATAATTTCCCGGCGTACGGCATGTTGTTTGGTTGGAGCACTCACGGCCGACTCTCTTGTCCATATTGTATGAAATACTCTAAATCATTCAGTCTTCATAACGAATGGAAAATCTTATTCTTTGATTATCATCGTCGATTCCTACCGGCTAACCATCAGTATCGAAAGAATCGTAATAAATTTACTAAGGGCAGAGTCGAAAGAGATGAGCCACCACCGATGTTGTCTGGTGAACATGTTAGCACGTATTTCAGCACTTCTAGAGATAGTGTTTGGTTGAAATGAAAGAGTGTCGGGCTATGGTCAAACACATAACTGGGTCAAAAAAAGTATCGTTTGGGAATTGCCGTATTGGAGTTCATTACTAATTCGGCATAATTTGGATGTCATACACATTGAAAAAAATGTGTTTGATAATATTTTCAACACTTTGATGGATGTTTTCGAAAAAACTAAAGATAATGTCAAGGCCCGACATGATATAAAAATACTTTGTAAGAGACCGGGGTTGGAGTTACAAGAGGTCAACGAACGATATCTGAAGCCGAAGGCCCCGTATGTGTTAAATAAATAATATATCAATGATGTTTGTCAGTGGATAAAAGAACTCAAATTACCCGATGGATATGCCTCAAACTTATCTCGATGTGTGAACGTTGATGATTGCAAAATATCAGGGAGGAAGAGCCACGATTGTCATGTATTCATGTAGAGATTGCTTTCAATCACATTTCGAGATCTTCTACCTAATAATATTTGGGGTCTGTTGACTGAATTAAGTATCTTTTTTAGAAATATTTGTGCAAATGTCCTTCGAGTCGAAGATATGTCAACACTTGAAAGTAATATTGTTGAAATTATATGCAAGCTAGAGCAGTTTTTCTCTCCTGCCTTCTTTGACTCGATGGAGCATCTACCAATACACTTGGCATACGAGGCACGAGTTGGTGGCCCCGTTTAATACCGGTGGATGTACTTATTTGAAAGATACATGAATCGTCTGAAGAAAAAAGTAAAGAACATCGCAGTTGTTGAAGAATCAATATCTGAATCGTATATCATCCATGAAATTTCATCTCATTTTACTTTGAATTGACAGTGCAGACAAGATTTGATCGTCTTCCACGTAACGACGACGAGGAGTTCGACATTCAGATGGATGTTTAAATATATTCTTTCACTCTAGTCGTACTTTTGGTTCTCGTCCGTCTCGACACTTAAGCGACGAAGAGTATTATTTGACACAATTGTATGTATTACTCAATTGCCCAGAGATTGAACAATTTATTGAAATATTTGACATTGAGATGGTGCAAAAATACTCTATTCACAACGATGAAGAATTGGAGAGATTACGAAATCGTGATTTCCCTACTTGGATTCGGGCTTACAACAAAGATCACAAAGCTGAAATAGATGAAAGAATATTTGAGTGTCTTAGTGGACCATCGCGACTAGTGTCGTGTAATAGCGGATATTTTATTAATGGGTATAAATTTCACACGGTTGAATATGGATTTACAAAGAAGACGATGAATGTCGGGGTCTGCGTGAAAGGGACAAAGTATGTTGAATGTGATATGGATTTTTATGGACTGGTGGAAGAAGTGATAGAATTGCACTACTTCGGCTTGAAATCAGTTATCCTATTTAGATGTCATTGGTTTGATACAACAGAAACGGGCATGAAAGTTCATCTAAAATACAAACTTGTTGAGGTTAATTACAAACCGAAATTGGGAGCAAATGAGTCTTTTATATTGGCATCACAAACCAAACAAGTATATTACGTGAAGTATCCGGCTCGAAATAAAGATAGAGCAGATTGGCATGTAGTCTGTAAGACTAAAGGTAGAGGAAGAATTGATCCGATAGCGGGAGAAAATGAGCCGATACCTGATGTGACAGCTGATTTTTATCAAGAAGACAATCCTCCTGCTGTATGTAGACCGTATTATTTCAATACTCGAGGATGCAGACACAACGTTAGTTCAATTAGAAGTTAAATATGCTGATGATGACGATCATGAAGTTGAGGAAGCTGGAGATGAAGAAGAGGATGAATTCGAAGACTATTACTTAGATGATGATGAATAATTGTAAAGTATACCTTATATTAAATATATCTCTACTATATATATAATCTAATTATATGCTTATTCGACAGATATATCGGGTCGTGGTTATCGTCGGACGATAGCTTCGGAGTCTCCGATCGGTCAAACTCCAGCACTTACTCCTGTTGCTGATCCTCCTGCCGATGATACTCCTGCCGTTGATCCTCATGCCGCTGAGGCTAGTGTCTCGAGACACAGGCGGCCACGTGGGCCGAACAGGTGGCAGCCTCCACCAGCCACAAAGTCACGTAGATTTATTAGTGTGATTGGGGAGCGGTAATATATAATGAATTATGAATTATTACAAATTCATTATATCATATTATAATATTGAACTTTATTTTTGTTGTGCAGGTTCGAGCAAGAGGATGTGCCCAAGAAGATATCTTCTACAATCTAATGATACATGCATGGGGCATGGCCCACGTGGTCTCACGTGCCCAGTGAGCACGTCGACATGCTCTGGCGCGAGTTTGAGGCACGTATTAAACTTTTTTTTAATACATGATGATTAATATAGGTACTGATATTATTGTTTTGCAGGCTCGTTATAGCTGGGCTGAGGACCAAAAGTCCTTCATTTACAGTGCCTGGGAGGCTATTTCCCGGCAGAGGTACAATGGTCAGCTGGGGCAGGCCCGGTCCCAAGCGATGGCCCGAGCTGGGACCACAAACATCGCGGAGACTCGGGGATACAGCCCCAATTGGATTACTCCAGATATATGGGACCAGCTCGTGGCATTATGGTCGACGGATCGATGGCAGGAGGTTTCTAGGACTGCGGCTAGAAATAGCATGTCGGGGCGAGGAGCGTGTCACACTGGTGGCTCTATTTCATTTGCAATGCATGCGAGTCGTATGGTAAGTATTATACCTTACTTTTAATTATATATTTTATTTATTACTCTATGTACTAATTAATGTATTTGTTTGGTAAAGGTAGATGTCGGTGATGGACGACAGGACTGTCCAACGACCCTCCCCGATGGAGGTGATTGAGCAGACTCATCGTCTTGTACATGGGATGGGGGAGTACATTGACAAACGCGCTGCAATCGTTATGGTAAGTATATTTGTTTAAATTATTCATTATTTATTTATAATTTATATTTTAGGAAAAATATGAAACAAAAAATCAAACTCGAGTATGAGACCTACACTCAGACGGTGATGCAACGCGGGGGCACCCCCAAGGACTTTGACGCAGGAGCGTGGGTCGAGGCTGCAGGTGGCTGGGACCACGACCGCGTATATGACTTTGCAGATAGTGGTCATGCGCGAGCCGTGCTAGGGCCACTTGGGGCACCGACCCCTCCGGTCGCTGGTGAGCGGTCGTCCATATCCAGGACTAGTTATGATCAGAATAGCAGGATAAGGATACTGGAGGAGTCGGTCGCGCATCAGAGTGAGATGATGGAGCGTCAGAGTCAAATGATAACGGAGATCCATGCTATGCTACGCAACATCTCAGGTCATACCGGAGTAGGCATCCCTTCGACATCATCAGATCCATCGTCCTCGAGTCAGTCCACACCGGTGTACATCCAAGCTCTCCAGACCCCGCCATATTATGATCCAGACCTTCCTCCACCGTCGTCGTGAGATTTATTGTTTTGTTTAGATATTGACTTTGTTACTTGTATACTATACTTGATTGACTTATTTTGTTTGGATATTGATACAATAGTTTTGAATTTGAATAGTTTTTATATGATTGTGGATAATTATAAATATAAGTATAACTATTTTGATGTATATCTGGGTGTATCTGTGATGTGTATGTGAATAGATGTGTGTATGGGTGTGTGAGTTGTGTATTAGGTTAAATGTATCAATGTATTAATGGAAATTAGAAATTTTAAAATTTTCAAGTTACAGGCTAAAATCATCAGCAACGACTTTTCCACAGCTGTCCGTGGGAAAGCCGTTACTGAAAGTGTATCGTATTTTTTGGGCCGCAACCTCAAAGTCGTTGCTAATGACCTACAACAACGGCTTAGCAACGGGCTTTCACTAACGGCCGCAGGGCCGTTGCTGATGTACATATCTACAACGGCCTCGCAGCCATTGCAGAACCGTTGCTGATAATGTTATTAGCAATGGCTGCTCTGGCCATTGCTGATCCATTTCTAAGTTATCAGCAACGCGTGTTTCTGCCACGGTTGTGTTGCAACGAGCTGGGCCGTTGCAAGCCGTTGCTGATGCTTTTTATTCTAGTAGTGTAGGGCATCCCTAAATCGTAGGGATTGACACATGATAAATCCTAATCAATAAGAATTTAATTTCTAGAGATAAATTAAAGTTTATATTTAGTTGGATTTAATTAATTTTGAATTAATTATAAATCTATTAAATATAAATTATTATTTTGGAGGCAATCCCAAAATTTTGAATTTCGATGAGAGGATTTAAAAGGGGAGCGGGTCCACCATGGGGGCCACCTACTCCCCTTATAAATATATGGTCTAACCTCCTTTGAGAGAGATTAAGCAAATTTATTACAGATCTTGGAGAGAAGAGGAGGCTTGGATTCTTGAGAAGCTTCTTGAAGAGCAAGACTCCAAAGAGCTCCTCTTGATCTCCATGGGTGGCCGGCCATCAAGCTCCGCCTTCCCGAGTTTGTGAAGCCGATTTGAAAGTCTCTTCCTCTTAGGTGTGTCATCTCCTTCATCTTCTTGGAGGAGTCCAAGGAGGATAGCGAGGTATTCCTTCATCTTCCTCCTCGTTCCGTGGTTTTCTCATCCCCTCATTCTTCCTTTTGGTGCTCGGTTCTTAGTGGAAGGGCCAACTTCACCTTGGTGCATTTCGGGGTTGAGATTCCGTCTTCGTTGAGCCAAAACGGGTCTTGGTGTTCGTTGTCCCTTAGTTGCGAGGCGCTTGGAGTGGACCTTCCTTGGAGGACGTCCGCTTGGACGTCTTGAAACGGGGATAGGAGCAGTCTTACCATCCACGACATAAGGTATATCTTCTCCTTCTACTCATAGATTGAATTCCTTAAAGATTGGTAAAGTTAATTGCTGGTTTTGGGATGGTTTGTATTTTTTAAAATCGCTTTTTTCGCTGTGCTTCTTCTTTCCATCCCAGCAAGGAGAACCACAATAGTGCGGCTTTTTCTAGGAAGGTCAGCAAGGCTCTGCAAAGGACGGGGTCTAGTACAAGGAGAACCACAAATGTTCAAGCCTGAAGTCAAAGTGATGTGATTCGGTCTAGTACGTCTCCTAGTCATATGCAACTCTAGCGCGGGGGGAGGGGGGGACTTGCAAAAGACACTCCGATGTTCAAGTCAGGATGTGATCGAGGTGGAGATAATAGAAATTAGACTCTAGGTTACCCACTACTAGAATAATGAGCCTCAACAACGGCTGCTCCCGTTGCAACGTATAGCCGTTGCAGAAGATCGTGTACCTGATAATTTAACAACGAATTTGCAACGGCCGCTCACGCCGTTGCTAATGATATTATCAACAACGGTTCCGCAATGGGCTATATTCGTTGTTGATACATTATCAATTACGGCTCAGCAACGAGACGCTGTTGTTGCTATTACTTTTATCAACAATGGTTCCACAATAACGCGTCAACTATTATGGATATTGCCATCAGCAACGGCCCTCGTGCCGTTGCAAAGCCTTTACTTAAAGGCTGTTGCTAAGCCGTTGCTGTTGTTTATCAACAACGACTTTAAGTTTGCGGCCCAGGTATTACGATACACTTTTAGCAACGGCTTTTACACGGATGACCGTAGAAAAGCCGTTGCTCATGATGTTAACCTGTAATTGAGAAATTTCTTAATTAGAAATTTCCATTGATATATTTATAACTTGATATATAACGGAATATTTCAAAATTAACCTCGGTATCAGTGGAAAATACCGAAGCACCTTAAACGGAATATTTTTATGTCGAACTGATTTCTTCTCCTTGTAACGAGGATGTTCGCATACAGGGCATTTATCCAACTGCATATTTTCTTTATAATATAAAATATAATTATTTTGGCACGCGTGTATTTTTTCGTACCCAAGCCCTAATTTTCTCATCAACTTTTTAGTCTTATAAAAAGTTGGCTCAAACTTATTATCAATAGACAGCATTCCATTAATCAATCTCGCAATCCGATCAAATACAATCCTGATAATATTACAATCGGCCTTGATGTTCAAGAGATGCGTCATTGTCGAAAACCTAGTTTATTTAGGATAATTCTCAAACAAAGGTTCATCGACAGCTTTCAACATCTCGTAAAATTCTGCGGCTTCTTTATTCGGCAATTCAATCTCTACCGCAAGTTGTACTTCTGGTGGCAATTCTGTGACATCAACACCCGTAGTATCTGGTGGCACTGACGTCTCAATAACTAGTCGATCGACATTATCATTCAGCGGGAATTGACCCCCAAGACTATCAAGTATCGTAGTTCTATATGGATTAGATGGACTAGATGAAGAAACACTAGTAGAGAAAGATTCATCATGTGTCTGAACGACAGGATTGCTCGACGTTCCAACTTCATATGACTCCCTTTGACAAGTCTATATAAAATATCTTGGTGCAAATCCTTTGCTATACAAATGCAGAGTGATAGTTTCCCGATCCAAAAATTGTGCATTCAAGCAAATGCGGCATGAACATCGGATTTTATCATCGGCGCTAACGAATTTCCGATTCGAATAGGCAAAATTTAGGAATTAATTAAGTTATGCCTAATCGAAACTCATTCGTTAGAACTCCACGATCAAGACGTCGGTACATCCAACTTCGATCACCCAACATGATTCTGTCAATCAATGACAATATCTTCAGTTAATGTCTTTAGGTGAGATGGTCCTATCCCATTCGGGATTCATATTATTTATATTGCACTAAGTATTTCTTTTAACCGTTAACTTCATTCTAAATTTCGGCAGCATCTCCCTGCAGTTCTACGAATACGCATATCATCTGGGCGCATATTGGAGAACAAGAGAGATACAATAGCCAAAATTTAAGAATGAGTTAATAGTTAAAAGAAAAAACTAAGTGCAATACAAATAATATGTTCCCAAATTATCCAATTAGGGATAATTCAAGGGTTGTACGTCGTATAAAAGATCATCAACTTCTTTTACACGAACATACAACCCCCGAACGAATCTAATGTTTTGCTAAATCATATTCGACTCGATGATGCGTACGTGAAACATATCAACTTGTCAGATAGATTATTATTTTCTAAATATTTCGATATCGGTTCGACTCCACAGTGGACGATTCCGGCACGAGTCCAAAGTGGATGATTCCGATGCGAGTCCAAAGTGGACGATGTTATCATTAAACATTTAACATCATAAAATTAATCTAGTTAATCTAACTAAATTTAATTAATATATATTATCATTAAACATTATAAACTTAATCTAAACATTAAAGATTTAACCTAAAAAAATATATTAAATATTAATTTTAACATTAATCTAATCTAAATTAATCTAATCTATACATTAATCTACATTAATCTAAATTGATCTAATCTAGATTTAGGGTTTAATAAAAGAAAACAAAATATTTAGGGTTTAACCCTAAATCACTATTTCAGCACCGTAGTCCACTGTGGACTCCGGTGCTGGCGTCCAGTGTCTGACATTGGACACTGGATATTGTTCCGGCGGCCGATCAAAATCCTAAGATTTAGGGTTTTAGCCGGCCCTAGTAAGGAGAAGAAGGGGGGCTTTAAGAATACCCGGAGGCGTAGGGCGCAGCGGAGGCGTAGGGCGCAGCGGAGGCGTAGGGCGCAGCGGAGGCGTAGGGCGCAGCGGAGGCGCCAGCGGGCGGCGGCGGGTAGCAGGCGTCATTGACTTCGGGTAACAGGCAGGCGACGACGTCGATCGGGGTAGCAAGGAAGAAATGAGGGCGTTGGGCGCGAGGTCGAGATAAATAAACTCATCAACAACGGCTCACTTATCCGTTACAACGACGTTGTTGATAAATACATATCATCAGCAACGGTCGCACGTCCTATGCAAAGCCGTTGCTGATAAGTATTTCATTTTCGCACCTTGGGCGCGCCATCGACTAAAGAGCAACTGATGGAGAGCCCGTAAATAAGCCGTTGCTAATATGATCGATAATATCATTAGCAATGGCTGACGCGGCCTTAAGGACGTCGTTGTTGATATGTTATATCATTTGCGTGCCATGTTCGCGTGATCCGCTTGGTAGCAACGGCCTGAGCAGCCTTAAGTAAGTCATTACAGATATATCGCATCTGCAACGGCCTGAGTGGCCGTAAGAAAGCTGTTAGTAATTGCAACTGCATGAGCAGCCGTTGCTGATGGTCGTTGCTGAATAATATATTTCTAGTAGTGACCTGAGGCATGTCATGTGTGTATAAATACATTTACACAATTACAAAACAAATACATTTACACCGTCGTCTACATTTACAAAACAAATACATTAATTAGTACACATAGTAACAAATAAAATATATAATTAAAAGATATACTTACCATACGGTTCGCGTGCACTGCAAATGCAACAGAGCCGCCGGTGTGACACGCTGCTCCCCCCGACATACAATTTCTAGCCGCATTCCGAGAAACCTCCTGCCATCGATCCGTCGACCATATTCCCACGAGGTGGTCCCATATATCCGGAGTAATCCAACCGGGGCCGTATCCCCGAGTCTCCGCGATGTTAGTGGTCCCAGCTCGGGCCATCGCCTGGGAACGAGCCTGCCCCAGCTGCCCGTTGTACCTTGCCCGGGAAATAGCCTCCTAGGCATCGTAAATGAAGGGCCTCTGGTCCTCGGCCCATGTGTAGCGAGCCTGCAAAATAATAATATCAGTACCAATATTAATATATCATCATGCATGTAAAAAAATAATAATACGTGCCTCAAACTCGCGCCATAACATGTCGACGTGCTCGCTAGGCACGTGAGACCACGTAGGCCATGCCCCGTGCATGTATCGTCGAATAGTAGAAGAAATGCTCCTCGGCACTTCTTCTTGCTCGAACCTGCACAACAAAAATAAATTTTAATATTATATTATGATATAATGAATTTGTAATGATTCATAATTCATGATATATTACCGCTCCCCAATCACGCTAATCAATCTACGTGACTCTGTGGCTGGTGGAGGCTGCCACCTGTTCGGCCCGCGTGGCCGCCTGCGTCTGGATGTACTAGCCTCGGCAGTATCATTCGCATGAGGATCAACAACAGGAGGATCAGCAGCATGAGTAAGTGTTGGAGTCTCACCGATCGGAGACTCCGAAGCTCTCCTGCGTCGATAACCACGACCAGACATATCTGTGGAACAGACATATAATCAGATTATTGTATAAATAGTAGAGATATATTTAATAAAATATATACTTTACAATTATTCCTCATCATCTGAATAATAGTCTTCGAATTCTTCCTCTTCTTCCTCTTCTTCCTCTTCTTCATCTTCTTCATCTCCAGCTTCCTCAATTTCATGATCGTCATCATCAGCATATTCAACTTCTAATTGAATTGACGTTGTGTCTGCATCCTCGAGTATTGGAATAATATGATCCACAGCAGGAGGATCATCTTCTTGATAGAAACCATGTGTCATATTAGGTATCAGCTCATTTTCTCCTACTATCGGATCAATTTTTCCTCTACCTTTTGTCTTACAGACTACACGCCAATTGCTATATCTTTATTTCGAGCCTGATACTTCGCGTAATATACTTGTTCGGCTTGTGATGCCAATATAAAAGGCTCATTTGCTGCCAATTTCGATTTGTAATTAACCTCAACAAGTTTGTATTTTGGATGAACTTTCATGCCCCTTTCTGTTGTATCGAACCAATGACATCTAAATAGGATCACTGATTTCAAGCCGAAGTAGTGCAACTCTATCACTTCTTCCACCAGTCCATAAAAATCCATATCACATTCAACATAGGTTGTCCCTTTCACGCAGACCCCAGCATTCATCGTCTTCTTTGTAAATGAATATTCAACCGTGTGAAATTTATACCCGTTAACAAAATATCCGCTATAGCACGACACAAGTCGCGACGGTCCACTAACCAACTCAAATATTCTTTCATCTATTTCAGCTTTGTGATCTTTGCTGTAAGTCTGAATCCAAGTGGGGAAATCACGATTTCGTAATCTCTCCAATTCTTGATCGTTGTGAATATAGTATTTTTGCACCATCTCAATGTCAAATATTTCAATGAATTGTTCAATCTCTGGACAATTGAGTAATACATAAAATTGTGCCAAATGATACTCTTCATCGCTTAAGTGTCGAGATGGACGAGAACCAAAAGCACGACCAGAGTGACAAAATATATTTAAACATCCATCTGAATGTCGAACACCCCCGTCATCGTTATGTGGAAGACAAATCTTGTCTGTACTGTCGATTCAAAGTAAAATGAGCAGAATGTTGAAATTTCTTGGATGATATATGATTCAGATATTGATCCTTCAACAGCTGCGGTGTTCTTTACTTTTTTCTTCAGACGATTCATGTATCTTTCAAATAAGTACATCCACCGATATTGAACGGGGCCACCAACTCGTGCCTCGTATGCCAAGTGTATCGGTAGATGCTCCATCGAGTCAAAAAATGCAGGAGGGAAAAACTGCTCCAGCTTGCATATGATTTCAACAATATTATTTTCAAGTGTTGACATATCTTCGACCCGAAGGACATTTGCACAGATGTTTCTAAAAAACATACTTAATTCAGTCAACGGACCCCAAATATTATCAGGTAGAAGATCTCGAAATGCGATCGAAAGTAATCTCTGCATGAATACATGACAATCATGGCTCTTCATCCCTGATATTTTGCAATCATCGACGTTCACACATCGAGATAAGTTTAAAGCATATCCATCGGGTAATCTGAGTTCTTTTACCCATTGACAAACATCTTTGATCTGTTGTTTATTTAACACATATAGGGCCTTCGGTTTCAGATATCGTCCGTTGACCTCTTGTAACTCCAACTCTGGTCTTTTACAAAGTATTTTCAGATCATGTCGGGCTTTGACATTATCTTTAGTTTTTCCAGAAATATCCATCAAAGTGTTGAAAATATTATCAAACACATTTTTTTCAATGTGCATGACATCTAAATTATGTCGAATCAATAATGAACTCCAATAGGGCAATTCCCAAAAGATACTTTTTTTCACCTAGTTGTGTGTTTGGCCAAAACCTGACACTCTTTCATTGCGACCAAATACTATATCTGGAAGTGCTGAAACACGTGCTAACATTTGTTCACCAGACAACATCGGTGGTGGCCTATCTCTTTCGACTCTGCCCTTAGTAAATTTATTACGATTCCTTCGATACTGATGATTAACCGGTAGGAATCGACGATGACAATCAAAGAATGAGATTTTTCATCCGTTCTGAAGACTGATTGATTTAGAGTGTTTCATACAATACGGACAAGAGAGTCGGCCGTGAGTGCTCCAACCCGACAACATGCCGTACGCCGGGAAATCATTGATTGTCCACAAGACTGCGGCCTTTAAATTGAAGTTTTGCTTCCGATGACAATCATAAGTGACAGTTCCCTCAGTCCACAATGTTTTCAATTCATCTATCAAGGGTCTGAGAAATATGTCAATTTCTTTTCGCGGACCCTTAAGACCCGGAATAATCATCGAAAGATAAATAAATTCATCTTTCATGCACATTGACGGTGGCAAATTATAAACTGTCAGCAGCACTGGCCAAACTGAATAAGGAGTTGCAGAATGTCCAAACGGATTAAAACCATCTGTGCACAATCCCAATATGATATTTCTAGTATCCCTAGCAAATGAAGGATAACATGTATCCAAATGTTTCCATGCTTCACTGTTAGATGGATGAGTCATTACTGTATCATCACGACTTCTTGAATGCCAACTCATGTAGGGGGCTGTCTTTTCCGACATGAATAATCTTTGAAGCCTCGGTGTTAGTGGAAAATACCGAAGCACCTTAAATGGGATATTTTTCTGTCGGACCGATTTCTTCTCCTTGTAACGAGGGTGTTGACATACAGGGCATTTATCCAACTGCACATTTTCTTTATAATATAAAATGCAGTTATTTTGGCACGCGTGTATTTTTTCGTACCCAAGCCCCAATTTTCTCATTAGTTTTTTAGTCTTATAAAAAGTTGGCTCAAACTTGTTATCAGTAGGCAGCATTCCATTAATCAATCCAGCAATCCGATCATACGCAACTCCGCTGATATTACAATCGGCCTTGATGTTTAAGAGCTGTGTCATTGTTGAAAACCTAGTGTATTTAGGACAATTCTCATACAAAGGTTCATCGGCAGCTTTCAACATCTCGTAAAATTCTGCAGCTTCTTTATTCGGTAATTCAATCTCTACCGCAGTTTGTACTTCTGTGATATCAACCGCTGTAGTATCTGGTGGGACTGATGTCTGAAGAACTGGCCGATCAACATTATCATTCAGGTGGAATTGACCCCCAAGACTATCAAGTATCATAGTTCTATAGGGATTACATTGACCGGATGAAGAAGCACCAGCAGAGGAAGATTCACCATATGTCTGAACGACAGGATTGCTCGACGTCCCGACTTCGCGTGACTCCCCGTGACAAGTCCATAGAAAATATCTTGGTGCAAATCCTTTGGTATATAGATGCAGAGTGACAATCTCCCGATCCAAAAATCGTCCATTCGAACAAATGCGGCACGGACATCAGATTTGATCACCCATGCTAACGAAATTCCGATTCGAATAGGCGAAATTTAGGAAGTACGTTACGCCTAATCGAAACTCATTCGTTAAAGCTCCACGATCAAGACGTCGGTACATCCAACTTCGATCAGCCGACATGATTCTGTCAATCAATGATAATTTCTTTGGTTAATGTCTTTAGGTGAGATTGTCCTATTCCATTCGGGATTTATGTTATTCGTACTGCACTTACGTTTTTATTTTAACTATTAATTAATTATTCTAAATTTCAGCAGCATCTCCCTACAGTTCTCCGAATACGCATATCATCTGGGCGCGTATAGGAGAACAAGAGAGATATTGCCGAAATTTAGAATAATTAGTTAACAGTTAAAATAAAAATGTAAGTGCAGTACAAATAACTATATTCCCAAATTGTCCAATCAGGGACAATTCAAGAATTGTACGTCGTATAAAAGATCATCTACTTCTTTTACACGAACATACAATCCCCGAACGGATCTAAGGTTTTGCTAAATCATATCCGACTCGTCGATGCGTACGTGAAACATATCAACTCGTCGGATGGATGATTATATTCTAAATGTTTCGAGACAGTTCGAGTCCATATTGGACGATTCCGGCGCGCGTCCGAAGTGGACGATTCCGGCGCGCGTCCGAAGTGGACGATTTCGGCGCGCGTCCGAATTGGATAATTCCGAAATTAATCTAAACCCTAAAAATTATTCTAACAAATTAAACAATTAATCTAAATAATTAATCTAAATAATTAATTAACAATTAATTAACAATAAAAAAACAATAAAAAAACAATAAAAAAACAATAAAAATATATTATTAAACTACAAATTCCGGCCAATGTACAAGGTCCGGCGGCGGCCATCGGCCGACCGCCGCCGGCCGAAACCCTATTTTTAGGGTTTCGGTCGGATTTTCTACCGGCCGCAACGAGAAGAGACGGTCGGCCGGAGGGCACATACCTGACAGTGTCGGCAGCAGCGGGAGGCGTCGTCGGCGTCGTCAGCGTCGGCAGCGGCGGCGAGAGGCAGGAGAGGAGGCGGCGGTAGCATCGGCGGCAGCAGCGGGAGGAAGAAGGGGGGCGGGCGCGATCTGCGACCTATATAAACTTATCAGCAACGGCTCACTCGCCCGTTAGAAAGTCGTTGCTGATAAGTTATCATCAGCAACAGCTCACTTGTCCGTTAGCAAGCCGTTGCTAATAAGTTATCATCTGCAACGGCTCACTTGTCCGTTAGAAAGCCATTGCTAATAATTAACATCATCAGCAACGGCTCGCATGTCCGTTAGAAAGCCGTTGCAGATACAACATATCTGCAACGGCTCGAGCGGCCGTAAGAATGCCGTTGCAAATAGCAACGGCTTGAGCGGTCGTTGCTGATAGCCGTTGCTGAAGACCAAGTTTCTAGTAGTGTGGTGTGTCCCCGTGTCCGTGTCGTGTCCCGTTTCTGTGTCGATGCTTCATAGCATCCAATCCACCACACTTGTTACTATCACTACTAGAAAAATGGTCATCAGCAACGGCTGATGCCGTTGCTGAGCCGTTGCTGAAGAGCATCAGCAACGGCTGAGCCGTTGCAATAGCGCCGTGACAGAAAGTCGCGTTGCTGATGACTTCGCAACGGATCAGCAACGGCCGCTCGGGCCGTCGCTCAAAACATTATCAGCAACGGCCGCTCGGGCCGTCGCTAAAACTATTATCAGCAACGGGTTTGCAACAGACCCGGAGCCGTTGCTGATAACATTAATAGCAACGGCCTCGAGTCCGTAGCAAAGCCGTTAGTAAAAACCCGTCGCTAAGCCGTTGCTGTAGGTCATCAGCAACGGTTGTCGATACACTTTTAGCAACGGCTTTCCCACGGACGGCCGTGGGAAAGCCGTTGCTGATGACCCATACCTGCAAACAGAAATATTTCAAATTTCTAATTTCCGTTGATACATTGATACATTTATCTGATACATAACTCACACACCCATACCCTCATACACACATCACAAACATCTCATACACATTCATTCACACATCACAAACACACCAAGATATACATCAAAACAATTATATTTATATTCATAATTATCCACGATAGTATAAACATAATTCAAATGTAAAATTGAAGTATCAACATCTCAATAACATAGTCAATATAAATTAAACAAGTTCAATATCTGAGTAACAAAGTCAATATAAACAAAATCTCACGATGACGATGGAGGATGGCCTGGATCATATGGCGGGGTCTGGAGTGCTTGAGTGTACACCGGCGTGGACTGACTCGAGGATGATGGATTAGATGATGCCGAAGAGATGCCTGCTTCGGGATGACCCGACAAGTTGCGTAGCATAGCTTCTATATTCGCCATCGTCTGACTCTGACGCGCCATCGTCTGACTCTGACGCTCCATCATCTCAGTCTGACGCGCGACCGTCTCCTCTAGTGTCCTTATCCTATTACTATGATCATAACTGGATCTAGAGGTGGACGGCCGCTCACCAGCGACCGGAGGGGTCGGTGCCCCAAGTGGCCCTAGTACGGCTCGCGCATGACCACTATCTGCGAAGCCATATACGCGGCCATGGTCCCAGCCACCTGCGGCCTCGACCCACGATGCTGCGTCAAAGTCCTCGGGGGTACCCCCGCGCTGCACCACCGTCTGGCTGTAGGTCTCCTACTCGAGTTTGATTTTTTGTTTAATATTTATCATAAAACTTAAATTATAAATATATAATGAATAATTTAAACAAATATATAATTACCATAATGTATGCAGCGCGGTTGTGGATGTACTCCCCAGTCCCATGTGCTCGACGGTGAGTCCGCTCAAACACTGCCATCGGGGAGGGTCGCTGGACAGTCCCGTCATCCGACACCGTCGTCTACATTTACAAAACAAATACATTAATTAGTACACATAATAACAAATAAAATATATAATTAAAAGATATACTTACCATACGGTTTGCGTGCACTGCAAATGCAACAGAGCCGCCGGTGTGACGCGCTGCTCCTCCCGACATGCGATTTCTAGCCGCATTCCGAGAAACCTCCTGCCATCGATCCGTCGACCATATCCCCACGAGCTGGTCCCATATATCCGGAGTAATCCAACCGGGGCCGTATCCCCGAGTCTCCGCGATGTTAGTGGTCCCAGCTCGGGCCATCGCCTGGGACCGAGCTTGCCCCAGCTGCCCGTTGTACCTTGCCCGAGAAATAGCCTCCCAGGCAGCGTAAATGAAGGGCCTCTGGTCCTCGGCCCATGTATAGCGAGCCTGCAAAATAATAATATCAGTACCAATATTAATATATCATCATGCATGTAAAAAAAATAATAATACGTGCCTCAAACTCGCGCCATAACATGTCGACGTGCTCGCTAGGCACGTGAGACCACGTAGGCCATGCCCCGTGCATGTATCGTCGAATAGTAGAAGAAATGCTCCTCGGCACTTCTTCTTGCTGGAACCTGCACAACAAAAATAAATTTTAATATTATATTATGATATAATGAATTTGTAATGATTCATAATTCATGATATATTACGTACCGCTCCCCAATCACGCTAATCAATCTACGTGACTCTGTGGCTGGTGGAGGCTGCCACCTGTTCGGCCCGCGTGGCCGCCTACGTCTGGATGTACTAGCCTCGGCAGTATCATCGGAATGAGGATCAGCAACAGGAGGATCAGCAGCATGAGTAAGTGCTGGAGTCTCACCGATCGGAGACTCCGAAACTCTCCTGCGTCGATAACCACGACCAGACATATCTGTCGAACAGACATATAATCAGATTATTGTATAAATAGTAGAGATATATTTAATAAAATATATACTTTACAATTATTCTTCATCATCTGAATAATAGTCTTCGAATTCTTCTTCTTCTTCCTCTTCTTCCTCTTCTTCCTCTTCTTCATCTTCTTCATCTTCAGCTTCCTCAATTTCATGATCGTCATCATCAGCATATTCAACTTCTAATTGAATTGACGTTGTGTCTGCATCCTCGAGTATTGGAATAATACGATCCACAGCAGGAATATCTTCTTCTTGATAGAAACCAGGAGGATCATTTTCTCCTACTATCGGATCAATTTTTCCTCTACCTTTTGTCTTACAGACTACACGCCAATCTGCTCTATCTTTATTTCGAGCCGGATACTTCGCGTAATATACTTGTTCGGCTTGTGATGCCAATATAAAAGGCTCATTTGCTGCCAATTTCGATTTATAATTAACCTCAACAAGTTTGTATTTTGGATGAACTTTCATGCCCCTTTCTGTTGTATCGAACCAATGACATCTAAATAGGATCACTGATTTCAAGCCGAAGTAGTGCAACTCTATCACTTCTTCAATCAGTCCATAAAAATCCATATCACATTCAACATAGGTTGTCCCTTTCACGCAGACCCCAGCATTCATCGTCTTCTTTGCAAATGAATATTCAACCGTGTGAAATTTATACCCGTTAACAAAATATCCGCTATAGCACGACACAAGTCGCGACGGTCCACTAACAAACTCAAATATTTTTTCATCTATTTCAGCTCTGTGATCTTTGCTGTAAGTCTGAATCCAAGTAGGGAAATCACGATTCCGTAATCTCTCCAATTCTTGATCGTTGTGAATAGAGTATTTTTGCACCATCTCAATGTCAAATAATTCAATGAATTGTTCAATCTCTGGACAATTGAGTAATACATACAAGTGTGCCAAATGATACTCTTCATCGCTTAAGTGTCGAGATGGACGAGAACCAAAAGCACGACCAGAGTGACAAAATATATTTAAACGTCCATCTGAATGTCGAACACCCCCATCGTCGTTACGTGGAAGACGATCAAATCTTGTCTGTACTGTCGATTCAAAGTAAAATGAGCAGAATGTTGAAATTTCTTGGATGATATACGATTCAGATATTGATCCTTCAACAGCTGCGGTGTTCTTTACTTTTTTCTTCAGACGATTCATGTATCTTTCAAATAAGTACATCCAACGATATTGAACGGGGCCACCAACTCGTGCCTCGTATGCCAAGTGTATCGGTAGATGCTCCATCGAGTCAAAAAATGCAGGAGGGAAAAACTGCTCCAGCTTGCATATGATTTCAACAATATTATTTTCAAGTGTTGACATATCTTCGACTCGAAGGACATTTGCACAGATGCTTCTAAAAAACATACTTAATTCAGTCAACGGACCCCAAATATTATCAGGTAGAAGATCTCGAAATGCGATCGGAAGTAATCTCTGCATGAATACATGACAATCATGGCTCTTCATCCCTGATATTTTGCAATCATCGACGTTCACACATCGAGATAAGTTTGAAGCATATCCATCGGGTAATCTGAGTTCTTTTACCCATTGACAAACATCTTTGATCTGTTGTTTATTTAACACATATAGGGCCTTCGGTTTCAGATATCGTCCGTTGACCTCTTGTAACTCCAACTCTGGTCTTTTACAAAGTATTTTCAGATCATGTCGGGCTTTGACATTATCTTTAGTTTTTCCAGAAATATCCATCACAGTGTTGAAAATATTATCAAACACATTTTTTTCAATGTGCATGACATCTAAATTATGTCGAATCAATAATGAACTCCAATAGGGCAATTCCCAAAAGATACTTTTTTTCACCCAGTTGTGTGTTTGGCCAAAACCTGACACTCTTTCATTGCGACCGAATACTATATCTGGAAGTGCTGAAACACGTGCTAACATTTGTTCACCAGACAACATCGGTGGTGGCCCATCTCTTTCGACTCTGCCCTTAGTAAATTTATTACGATTCCTTCGATACTGGTGATGAACCGGTAGGAATCGACGATGACAATCAAAGAATGAGATTTTTCGTCCGTTCTGAAGACTGATTGATTTAGAGTGTTCCATACAATACGGGCAAGAGAGTCGGCCGTGAGTGCTCCAACCCGACAACATGCCGTACGCGGGGAAATCATTGATTGTCCACAAGACCGCGGCCTTTAAATTGAAGTTTTGCTTCCGATGACAATCATAAGTGACAGCTCCCTCAGTCCACAATGTTTTCAATTCATCTATCAAGGGTCTGAGAAATATGTCAATTTCTTTTCGCGGGCCCTTAGGACCCGGAATAATCATCGAAAGATAAATAAATTCATCTTTCATGCACATTGACGGTGGCAAATTATAAACTGTCAACAGCACTGGCCAAACTGAATAAGGAGTTGCAGAATGCCCAAACGGATTAAAACCATCTGTGCACAATCCCAATCTGATATTTCTAGTATCCATAGCAAATGAAGGATAACATGTATCCAAATGTTTCCATGCTTCACTGTCAGATGGATGAGTCATTACTGTATCATCACGACTTCTTGCATGCCAACTCATGTAGGGGGCTGTCTTTTCCGACATGAATAATCTTTGAAGCCTCGGTGTTAGTGGAAAATACCGAAGCACCTTAAACGGGATATTTTTCTGTCGGACCGATTTCTTCTCCTTGTAACGAGGGTGTTGACATACAGGGCATTTATCCAACTGCACATTTTCTTTATAATATAAAATGCAGTTATTTTGGCACGCGTGTATTTTTTCGTACCCAAGCCCCAATTTTCTCATTAGCTTTTTAGTCTTATAAAAAGTAGGCTCAAACTTGTTATCAGTAGGCAGCATTCCATTAATCAATCCAGCAATCCGATCATACGCAACTCCGCTGATATTACAATCGGCCTTGATGTTTAAGAGCTGTGTCATTGCTGAAAACCTAGTGTATTTAGGACAATTCTCATACAAAGGTTCATCGGCAGCTTTCAACATCTCGTAAAATTCTGCAGCTTCTTTATTCGGTAATTCAATCTCTACCGCAGCCCCTACTTCTGTGATATCAACCGCTGTAGTATCTGGTGGGACTGATGTCTGAAGAACTGGCCGATCAACATTATCATTCAGGTGGAATTGACCCCCAAGACTATCAAGTATCATAGTTCTATAAGGATTACATTGACCGGATGAAGAAGCACCAGCAGAGGAAGATTCACCATATGTCTGAACGACAGGATTGCTCGACGTCCCGACTTCGCGTGACTCCCCGTGACAAGTCCATAGAAAATATCTTGGTGTAAATCCTTTGGTATATAGATGCAGAGTGACAGTCTCCCGATCCAAAAATCGGCCATTCGAACAAATGCGGCACGGACATCGGATTTGATCACCCATGCTAACGAAATTCCGATTCGAATAGGCGAAATTTAGGAAGTACGTTACGCCTAATCGAAACTCATTCGTTAAAGCTCCATGATCAAAACGTCGGTACATCCAACTTCGATCAGCCGACATGATTCTGTCAATCAATGACAATTTCTTTGGTTAATGTCTTTAGGTGAGATGGTCCTATTCCATTCGGGATTTATGTTATTCGTACTGCACTTACGTTTTTATTTTAACTGTTAACTAATTATTCTAAATTTCGACAGCATCTCCCTACAGTTCTCCGAATACGCATATCATCTGGGCGCGTATCGGAGAACAAGAGAGATGTTGCCGAAATTTAGAATAATTAGTTAACAGTTAAAATAAAAACGTAAGTGCAGTACAAATAACTATATTCCCAAATTGTCCAATCAGGGACAATTCAAGAATTGTACGTCGTATAAAAGATCATCTACTTCTTTTACACGAACATACAATCCCCGAACGGATCTAAGGTTTTGCTAAATCATATCCGACTGATCGATGCGTACGTGAAACATATCAACTCGTCGGATGGATGATTATTTTCTAAATGTTTTGAGACAGTTCGAGTCCATATTGGACGATTTCGGCGCGCGTCCGAAGTGGACGATTCCGGCGCGAGTCCGAATTGGACGATTCCGGCGCGCGTCCGAAGTGGACGATTCCGGCGCGAGTCCGAATTGGACGATTCCGGCGCGCGTCCGAAGTGGACGATTCCGGTGCGAGTCCGAATTGGACGATTCCGGCGCGAGTCCGAATTGGATGATTCCGGCGCGCGTCCGAAGTGGACGATTCCGGCGCGCGTCCGAAATTAATCTAAACCCTAATAATTAATCTAACAAATTAAACAATTAATCTAAACAATTAATTAACATTTATAAAATAATTAATTAACAATTTCAAAAACAATATATATATATATATATATATATATTCCGGCGCCGGAGTCCACCCTCCGGCGCCGGCGTACAGTGGCCGGACACACTGTCCGGCCACTGTAGAAGGTCCGGCGGCGGCCATAGGCCGACCGCCGCCGGCCGAAACCCTAGAAATAGGGTTTCGGTCGGATTTTAACATCTCCGGCCGAAACCGTATAGGCCGGCCGATCAACATACCGGCAGCAGCGGCAGCGGCGCGGCGGCGAGAGGCGTCGGCGAGAGGCGTCGGCGTCGGCAGCAACGGCAGCAGCGGCGAAGTTCTCGGCAGGAGGCGGCGGCGGCAGCAGCGGGAGGAAGAAGGGTCGGGCGCGAGAGCGTGCCCTATATAAACTTATCAGCAACGGCTCACTCGCCCGTTAGAAAGCCGTTGCTGATAAGTTATCATCAGCAACGGCTCACTTATCCGTTAGCAAGCCGTTGCTGAAAATTAAAAAATCAGCAACGGCTAGCCTTTCCGTCCGAAAGCCGTTGCTGATAATTAAAATAATCAGCAACGGCTCGGTTTTCCGTTAGAACGCCGTTGCAGATACAGATATCTACAACGGCTAGGGCGGCCGTAAGAATGCCGTTGCAAATAGCAACGGCTTGAGCGGCCGTTGCTGATAGCCGTTGCTGAAGACCAAGTTTCTAGTAGTGTATGGACAGAAATTCCCTCTTTGGTGTGTATTTCTAACTACCTCTATGAATTATCTCATTAATTTGTTGCTTGCATTGTAAGGTTATAGAGCCGGCGCTATCATTAGGCCAAAAAGGCCATTGTCTTAGGCTCCTAAAAATTATAACCCTCCACAAATTGTGCTACTCATAGTTGGCACTTAGGCTCATTGTTGAATATTATATTTATTTTATTATAAATTAAGGCCTCAAATAAGTCATTTAATCTTCTATAATCATCTTTCTCTCTCATTCTCATTTTCATTAATTAATCTATTAATTTTCCTATATTTTCTCTCGATCAACCTAATTTTTTACTCATTTTTTCATAATATCCCATTACACTCGCTATCAACTAAAAAGCAATTCTGTTAGAAAATTTAGGGTAATTTCTTGCAGGATCTACAAAATCCAAACCCGGCGAGGAAAATAGAAAACCAAATCCGATAATAATAATGCAGGAAAAATAAAAGAGACAAGAGGGTTAACGTGGTTCGGACTCGGCGGGGTGCCGATCCTACGTCTACAGGGAGAAGAGGATATTACTTTATTAAATCCAGAAAAGAACTTTTACAATAAGAGTGCAATAATCTAAATCCCCTGCAGAATACAGCAAACTGACTTAAATTAATTGAACATGAAACTAGTACGGAGTAGAGGCACTGTCTCTACAAGATCTGCCTTGAAACTGAACTCCTGCTGTTGTATGTCAGAAACTGAGAAGGGGCACTCCTTAGGAAAAGGATCATAGCAACACTCTTAATTTTTTGGATCTCTGAAACTCTCATATGGGGGGGGGGGTTTTCTTGGTGTGTGATTCACTTAGAACTGCATATTATGCCCATATTTATAATAGAGGGGGAGAGCCGATTCATGCCTACTTTAGTGGAGAAAAAATCTCCAAGGAATTTGCTGCTCCGTCTGATTTAAACAGATGGCTGAAATGATTCTTTTGACCAAAGAAACTTTCAAAATGCTTGGTGGCTTCATGTGATGCCTCCACCTTTTTCTCCCTTTGACTAGTCAAAAACAATATTTGATTTTTACATCATCAATTTGAAAACTTTTACATGTGCCGCTGCAACATTGACATGGGTATCTTGAGAAGATGGTGGGCTGGGCTCCCAGGCCCATGATTATAAAATCATAGTTTATTTTGATCGAGTCCGGTTCAACATGGTTCAATCAAATTGGCAAATTGGTTCAAGTATATCTTGATCAAATCAACTTCGATTTGGATCTGGTCGAACTCGTTGGATTCGGTTCGAACCCAATTTGAGTCAATCTCTAACAATTCCTCCTTTGATAAAAATTGGGGTCGATGCAATCCTCAAAAGTCGTCCTCCTCTCCCACAAGGCTCATATAGGGCCTACGTCGAATCAGTGTTCAAGTAAGTCGAGTCAGTTTCCTGCTTGGCCTTAGGAACCTACATAGTCCTCCGAGTCTCCTCCTTCATTGTGTATCTCTGAGAAGGGATTTCCCTGAAAGCAAAATTTATACCTGACCCGGTGTCTGATTTTGCTGTGTTTTGCCTCGAAATCTGAACTGCTTCACGAAAGATGAATCTGTCCACCTTGTACAAATTATTCGACGTCCTTAGAGCCTTCAGTACCATCATGGCTCTATCTTGTACCTCCAAGACTCCTCCTGCAGAGGATGTCGTATAGCCCCCTAGTGTCAATAACTTCAAGAGACACTAGATTCCTTCCTAGCTTCGGGACATGGCCGGCGAACATTTGTTAGGATCTTTGTCGAGCCATCATGCAATTTTAATTTCACTGTTCTGAATCCGACAACCTTGCAAGGAACATTATTGCCGACACGAACTACTCCACTATTGGTGCGCCGATAATCCAGAAAGGTCATCCGGTGTGGAGTCATATGATAGGAACACCCAGAATCTAAGAACCACTCATTAATGCTACTGGTGGTTGATCTGTTCGCCTGCTGACCTAGATTGCATGTTGCATGATCAAACATAGTAGAAGAAGATGAAGAGGAATTTTGACCTGAGGCGTGTTGTCGTCGACGAGACCGTCGTTGCTCACGGCATGTCTTAGCAGTGCGTGTGCCATCTGTCACGACCAGTACCTCAACTTTCTCAAAATCTGCATAAGAGGCCTCCACATGTGCGTCTTGACCCTTATTTTGCTGCTGTAATTTTTTCTTAAGACTGCGACATTCTGACTTGATGTGACCTCGTTTCTTACAATAATAATAAGTGATATTTGATTTGTTACCTCCTCTTGCTTCATTAGAGTAGAGAGCTTTTCCTTTCCCTCCATCAGAGGAATTTGCTGTAAGATGTGTGTCCATGAGCTCCTTAGACACAAGAGCAATGATCACCTGTTCTGGAGTAATAGTAGTCTTTCCAAAAAGCATAGTTTCACGAAAATTTTTAAAAGAAACAGGAAGTGAACATAAAAGGAATAAAGCCTTATCTTCCTCTTCAATTTTGACACCCATATTCTCCAGGTCCATGATGATTGTCTGAAAAGTATTAATATGCTCTTTGACCGATCTGCCTTTTGCCATACGTATGAAATGAAGCTTCTACTTCAAAGTCATCTTACCGGTGAGAGTTTTGTCCTGATACAAGGATGCGAGTTTGTCCCAAATACCTTTAGCTGTCTTTTAAGATGCAATTTCTCGAAGTGCTTCATTTGACAGGCTTAGGTACAAAACTGCAATTGTCTTTTGCTCCTTATATTCTTTCTCCTCCTCGGTCCCCTGCATCTTATTCTTACCAAGAATAGCATCATGTATTTTCTCCATAGTTAAGATCGTTTTCATCTTCATTGACCAAAGTGCATAGTTGACATTGCGATCTAACTTCTCAATATCAAATTTGGTACTCGCCATGGTTGGGGAAGTAGGTTCTGATACCAACTGTTAGGAAATTTGGGGTAATTCTCTGCAGGATCTACAAAACTCGAACCTGGCGAAGAAAGCGGAAAACCAAATCCGATAATAATAATGCAGGAAAAACAAAAGACACAAGGGGGTTAACATGGTTCGGACTCGGCGGGGTGCCGATCCTACGTCCACATGGAGAAGAGGATACTAATTTATTAAATCCAGAAAAGAACTTTTACAATAAGAGTGCAATAATCTAAATCTCATTCAGAATATAGCAAACTGTCTTAAATTAATTGAACCTGAAACTAGTACGGAGTAGAGGCACTGTCTTTGCAAGATCTGCCTTGAAACTGAACTCCTGTTGTTGTATGTCAGAAATTGAGAAGGGGCACTCCTTAGGAAAAGGATCGTAGCAACACTCTTAATTTTTTGGATCTCTGAAACTCTCATATGGGGAGATTTTTTCTTGGTGTGTGATTCACTTAGAACTGCATATTAGGCCCCTATTTATAATAGAGGGGGAGAGTCGATTCATGCCTACTTTAGTGGAGAAAAAGTCTCCAAGGAATTTGCTGCTCCGTCTGATTTAATCGGATGGCTAAAATTCTCCTTTTGACCAAATAAATTTTCAAAATGCTTGGTGGCTTCACGTGATGCCTCCACCTTTTTCTCCCTTTGACTAGTCAAAAGCAATATTTGATTTCCACATCATCAATTTGAAACTTCTGAAGTTATCATCAATTTGAAAACTTTTACGTGTGCCGCTGCAACATTGACATGGGTATCTTGAGAAGATGGTGGGCTGGGCTCCTAGACCCATGATTATAAAATCATAGTTTATTTTAATCGAGTCCGGTTCAACATGGTTCAATCAAATTGGCAAATTGGTTCAAGCATATCTTGATCAAATCAACTCCGATATGGATCTGGTCGAACCCAATTTGAGTCAATCTCTAATAAATTCTAATTAATTTTCTTGATTAATTATCTCGAAAAAATTCTCTTGACTAATTAAACACTAATTGTCAATTAAGGCTAATTAGGCAGAACAAACGCATGCATGCATCTTCTTGTCAAATAAATTAAATATGCAATTTAAATTTGACATATTGTTACTTTTATCCGTTGACGGAAAAAAAAAAGTCAATGAACAATTATACATGTAAATCTTCAATTAAGTGGCAATGCTCATGTCATCTTCAATTAAGATCAACGGTCCAAGGGCGATTCGTCCATTAGATCCAAAAAATCTCATCTTAAAATTTTATTTTAGACCATAATATTTCTTGGACTGTCCCGATAAAATTAATTTCCGTTAATTATGTCTCGCTATGTCCACCAGCTTGAACACAACGAGAATGCTAGCTAGTGATTCCTCTAGATAATATATATCTCGATTGTCCTCGGAGAAAATAGCAAGTCATGTCATCAATATAAATAATATTGGACGTGCCCAAGGAAAAGGAAAAGGAGAAAGAAATCAAGGAGGAAGAGGGGCAAACGTACCCGTGACGAGCACATGATATTTTCAGTTGCATGCATGATGTGACACACGTGAGTTTTAAAATATAATAAATAATGAGATCCAAGCTCTAGCTGAGAAAACTCAAAACTAGTTAGTTGATGAAGGCGTGCAAATATATAATGCCAGGCAATAGTTTCTTTTAAAGAAAATGGTAGTAAAAGAAAAAAGTGAAAGGTATATAGTAGCATGAGTTGATATATATATCTGCCTATATATATATATATATATATATATATATATATATATATATATATATATATATATATAGATAGAGAGAGAGAGAGAGAGAGAGAGAGAGAGAGAGAGAGAGAGAGAGAGAGAGAGAGAGGCAGATAAGGACTACCTCCCACATGTGTTAACTGGACGCTGCAATGATCCCCAAGAGAGAAAGAGAAAGAATGTAAGTGGTCGCCATTTTCAATCACAAGAGTTAGAAAAGAGAGAGGGCAATTAAGCACAGGGGCGGCAGAGGTGGGGGAGAGCAGCAAGAAAGGGACGTTTGCATGAGCCCTCTCCACTTTCCTAGCGCATTCACATGTTGTTTTCGCATGCAGTAACTATAATGAAAACAACTGCAGGAAAGAGAGAGCGAGCGAGCTAGGGATTGAATTCAGCTTTACTCGGTCGCATTTCTCGGATCCCACCTTGTTCTTGCCGGGCAATAGCAGCAGCACAACTGCAGTGCTGGTATTATTACAGTTTTGGTGTACTGTAGAGGGTGGCTGGCTGCATGCCTCAACCCTCCGCCCCTGGCTCCGCCTCCTTAGGGTGGTTCATTTTTTGTCCTTTTGTACGCCCTAAACCTAAAGAGAGAGGCAGTCTCTCCTCACTCTCCAACCGACCGACCGACTCCCCAAAAAAAATTTAAATTATAAGCTTACTTTTTATTAATAAAAACAAAAGGCTACATTTTTTATGATTTGACCGCTCACTCAATAACAGAAGAGCAGACAGACAATGGCAGAAGATAGAGATCGCTGCTCTCTATCTCTATCTCTCTTCTTTACCACCTTTGTTCTTTTATATATATTTCTTTGCCCTTTTGAAACCTGCTTGAGTCTAACAGCACGCATCAGTTCCTCCCCTTGTTGTTTGTTTCGCCTACCCTCCAGCACCGGGATCGAGGCAGCTGCATCATTGTCCGACCAAAAGTTAACCTGAGAAATATGCATGATGCTCCAAAACCAAGCATTCTTCCTCCTTTTCCCAACTCATACTGCAACTTTTTCCTCTCTCTCCCTCCTCCCTCTCTCTCCATTTACACTAAAGCCTGCACTGAGCCACACCCACACACTCTCTCCTTTATCTTTGGCCCTCTTGCATTGCATGCATTCCTGAGTACTTCGTCTTCATGCATGCATGAAGATTCCATTTGTGGCCTTCATTTATTAATCATGTAGATGTATAAAAATGAAAAATTAATGGGAATGGAGTGCAGAATTGCAAGATCAACATTCCCCCTTGGGGAGCCAGGGAGTTGTAATTGGGTGATGATAGAAACAAGGTGCACTCGTGTCACTCGCTCAAGGCGCGCGCAGGGAGGGTAAAGCCAAAGGGGGCCGGCGACTAGGGCTCCTCGGTAGTAGAGCTTGCTGCGGGTGTGCAGAGATGATGAGATGAGACTTGGCTTCTTTAATTTAATGGAATCTGAGAGGGGGAGGTGGAAGCGCAGTAAGTGGTATTGAATGTACCTTAGCTTCACGAGTACCTCATTATACGAGAATTTAGCAATCTGTACTCCCTCGCCTCACCACAAAATAATGCGCTTTCCGCCATTTATGTACTTTCAGTCTACTTCTCTTTAATTTTTAACTGAGTGCTACAGACAATGAATCGAATACATCATTAAAATAATCTAGCTCTCTTTAATTACATGGAGATTGAAAGTTATTTGTTCGCCCACTCGTAACGTACATTTGGTTTGTGCATCGTAACGTACATTTGGTTTGTGCATGATCCAATCGGATCAAACGTGTTTGGTTCAATTAATTTGAGGATTTTCTTTTTTGGGTTAATGGCGTGATTTAAAAATATTCTTAAATTTTTTTTGATTGATTTTTATCCTTGAACAAACGAAAATAGTTGAAAAATATCATCGAACTATTAAAAATGAGTAAAAATATCTCTAAACTCATTTTTTAATAAATTTTTTACCTTTAGACAAATAAAAATAGTTGAAAAATACTAGTATTTTTACTCATTTCTAAGAAAAAAAACTCTTTCTAACTTAAGACATGAGTAAAAATATTAATATTTTTCAACTATTTTAGATTATTGACATATATGAAATATTTTAAATTGCAGATTTTATCCACAATCTAAAATATTAAACAGGCCGAAAAATATGCTTTTATCCACAATCAGACCTTGCACATATAACAAGCCAAATAATTTTTAAATGTAATGATATTAAAGATAAAATTATAAATTGTGCACAGTATTACCAAAGAGAGAGTGTTTGTGTAGTGGTAAGGTGGCTAGCAATAAGTGAATTACCCAAATTATGCGAGCTCAAAATCTCATGTTTGATATTTTAGTCAATTATATAACATTATATATAAGGTTGGTGTAGTGGTAAGGTTAGCAGGTCAGACTCAATGGATTTTAAATTGAGTTTGTGCTTGGCTTGATAAGAAAATAGGCTTTGAAGTATATTTGAGCCTTATTTTATTTTTAAATATGCTAGGCCAGGCCAAATGCAGGCTCGTGGCAGGTCGTCTGACCTATTTTAACCCCTAGCAATAAAACATATCAAAAATGAGATAAATTTGATGTGAAAATTTGAAGACTATTCTCAATAAATAATAATTTAAAGAATATGGACAATTAATACTATTGGGCCTTGAATAAGGCCTGCATATATGCATGGCTATATCTAGGGCTGAGCAAAATCAATCCGAAAATTTATTTCGAGTCGAGTTATTCGGACATATCGGGTCAGGTTACATTTATAAAAATTTCATTTACTATTTCGAGTCAGATCGGGTTCGGATGAAAATCCTGTTTAACCCGACCCCAGCCCGATTCTAAGTTAAATACATATATATATTGCATGTATTGATAAAAGATGACGTTGGCTTTGTGGTTAGAAGGGTAGAGATCTTGAGTTTAAGTGTTATTTGAGTTATAATTTTAATATAATTATTCATCTTTTTATCACCATTTTTGAAGATGAATTTTATTATTTTTTTATTTTTCTAAATCGAATTTAGGTTATTCTAGTTTTTTGGGCGGGTTAGGCCGGGTCGGTCGGGTATAAAATTTTTGAAATTTTTAAATTAATATCCGATCGGATCGAGTTCGATGCTCAATCCTAGCTATATCTTTAAGCTCCAAATTTATTATCCAAACACCTTTAAGCTCTGTGACACCTATCTCAAGACTACTCTACAAGTCTAGCTAAGCCCTTTGGCATATTTAGATGAGGTTTTAGGTCTATATACACCTTGGCTATGAATGAAAAAAAAAAATAAAAAAATGATTTTTGTCTTTGAATTAATGAAAATAGGATAAAAATATTCATAAATTTTTTTTTTTGATTTCTATCATTAAACAAACGAAAATAGTTAAAAAAATACCCTCAAATTATTAGAAATGAATAAAAATATTCTTAAACTTGTTTTTTAATAAAAAAAATTTACCCTTAGACAAAATTCGAGTTTATTAAATTAATTATTTATCATGTGCATGGTTATATGATTAAATTCCTAAGATGCAATCTTAGATTTGAATATAGATTAACTGGTTAATTTAGTAAGTTTAGACTATAATTTTGATTAGGAACCATAGTGTTGATTTATTTAATATGTTGATTTAAAATTATATATAGTTAGTTGAGACTATTTTGTTTAATTCATGGATGTTTGTTAATTAATTTACTAATACTCTATTAGGGTTAGACCCCCTAATATTTTACTAATCAAGTGTAGCTCTGTCGTGATGATGGTTAGACCCCCAATTGGGGCATGACAATCAATACTTCGAGTTTTTTTAATTAATTTAAGGTATGGTCAATTTGATTTTTTAAAATCTTGTTTTGGATCAAATTATATATTTTTCAATTAAATTTAGTATTTTTAATTCAAAGTAATTTCAGGTCAAATCAAGTCAAACAAAATTTTCTAATTACATTGGATTTTTTTAATTTTTAATTAAATTCAAATTGAATTTTCAATGAATACTTAAAATTCAACCGAACTTAGAGCGAATACTATATTACTGCAGTATTATAGCCTACGCTTTTAAACATAACAAATTAAGTCGATAATTCAATAATGGCTTAACTTGCTGATAAAATTCCATCTATGCCCCTCTAAAATGCCTCATGTTGACATTTCAGTACGAGTGCAATCTATATGCCGTGGGCCAAGTGAGACCGCATGTCTTCATTCTTTATCTCTGACGGCATGCAGTACGAAATGTTGAGAGACTTAATTAGTGTTTGATCATTTTTATGTGATATATACGATATTCAGATGTTATATATGATCAAAGCGATATATCTCCCCCTGATATGTCCCTCTCACTGACGCATTTTTATGTCACAAAGCTATCTGTAATGATATGTGGGGTTGGGGAAAAAAAATGATATGTGGGGTTGAGAGTTATCATGCAAAAGCTCTTTTCCCATGTCAGTTTAGTATTACAACATGTGTCTTAATTTAGCATCACTTATTTGCCGACCCTGCCACCGGTATATACTTGCTATTAATTAGGATGTACGGTGGAATATTCTGATACAGCTTAAGAATACTATTGGACACGATTTACTGATATATACGTATAGGTATATATATTAGAAAAAATTAATGAAAATATTTTAAACTATTAAATTTTTAATAAATCTGACTCGTATTTTATTTATAACTAATTTATACTCAAACTTTCATTTTGATATCAATTGTATATTTCCGTCAGCTGGGTGTTAAAGTAATCATTATTTGCTGACGTGGACTGCACAGTCAGCATAAATAAATTATTTTTTTATTCAAAGTTATCCTGTCAACGTGACCACGTCAACTCTATTGATTTAAAGGGAAAATTAATGAAAATATCCTGAACTATTGAGTTTTTAACAAACGTGGCTCATACTTTTATTTGCAACTAATTTATACTCAAATTTTTATTTTGGTATCAATTGTATACTCATGTCAGTTGAATGTTAAAGTGACCGTTATATGCTGACGTGGACTGCACAATCAGTATAAATAAATAAATTTTTTATTCAAAGTTAGCCTCGTCATCAAATAATCCACGCCAGTAAGACTAATTTTAAAAAATATTAAAAACCTCTTCAATTATTTTTTTTTCTTTTTTTAAGGTATGACTGACGTGACATTGAAGAGTTTTTTAATATATATTTTTAATTGATCTTGCAGACGCGAAGTGGATCATTTGATGACGATGTAACTTTGAATAAAAAATTTATTTATTTATGCTGATTGTGCAGTCCATGTCAGTATATAACAGCTACTTTAACACTCAACACTCAACTGACGATAGTATATAATTGATACCAAAATGAAAGTTCGAGTATAAATTAGATACAAATAAAAATATGGGTCAGATTTGTTAAAAACTCAATAGTTCGGAATATTTTTATTAATTTTTTTCTTTTTAAACTGGTCATGCTGACGTGGATCAAATGTTGACAGGACAACTTTGAATAAAAAATAATTTATTTATGCTGACTGTGCAGTCCACGTCATCATATAACAACCACTTTAATACTCAGCTGACGGGAGTATACAATTGTTATCAAAATAAAAATTCGAATATAAATTATTTACAAATAAAATTATGGGTCAATTTTGTTAAAAACTCAATAGTTCAAAATATTTTCATTATTTTTTTCTATATATTATCTGACCCTGCCACCGATATATACTTGCTATTAATTAGGATGTATGGTGGAATATTCTGATACAGCGTAGATACTACACAGCGCATATATATATTCTGATATATACATATAGGTATATATATATCGCGTTGTTAATCTGCTGAATAGCGTACGACATATATAATACACAGCACATGCACATTCTAATTCTACAAGTTTTGGAATTTGGATGGCACTAATTAATAATAGTCTGGTATGTAGCTGTAGGTATTCATCATTTATTACCAATTATTTTATAACAGCATCCAGCCATGTTATTAACTATACCGTCCTACCTGCTTAAAAATGCATTTTTAAGGGTGCTATTTGTGAATCCACTTGTGCTTAAATGGTAGTAGTATGTGGGTATGTTACTTAGGTCTTGGGTCCAATCCCTAGTTGTAGTGCTTTGTGTATTTTTTTTACGTCTTTGTACATCTTGTAATATATTTTGATGCGTATATTATCACATTAATACTTTGTAATGACTGTGTTATAAAGTTATTTTTTTAACATTAAAAAAATGCTACTTCATTACCAAACTAAACTGTCCATGTGTCAACGAAGTTTATTATTTTAATAAACGATTATATTTTTAATAAATAAGAAACACGTGAACTTTTGTTAGTAAAATAATCTAATTGTACAATTATATATATGGGTGAGCGAGTCTGAATACTGATATATGAACCCTACTCTTTATAGGACTCGGACCCTACTCTGTTAATTGGGATTTGAAATCAAACCCTATAAATTTTGAGTACCATGTTGAAACCTATACATTTACAGGTTCCAGGATACAAGTTCAGGGTACACTACTAGAAATATGTTATTCAGCAACAGCTATCAGCAACGGTCGCTCAAGCCGTTGCCGATGTGTTGTATCTGCAACGGCTTTGTTACGATCGCTCGAGCCGTTGCAGATATATAATCACATTAGCAACGGCTTAGTTACAGCTATGACATCCATCACTCCGATCGTCCGCTCGCAACGCGAAAATAATATACTTATTAGCAATGGCGTTCTAACGGACAAGTGAGCCGTTGCTAATGATGTTACTTATCAGCAACAGCTTTCTAACGGATGAGTGAGCCGTTGCTGACGATGTTACTTATCAACAACGGCTTTCTAACGGACGAGTGAGCCGTTGCTGATAAGTTTATATAGGTCGAGCGAACGCGACCGCCCCTTCCTCCTTCTTCTTCCTCTTCTTTTGCTGCCGCCGCCTCCTGTCGCTGCCGACGCCGCCGCCCAGTCCTCGACCGCCGAATCCAGTCGGCGCCGGAAATTGATTAATTATTTATTTTTTAGATTAATTGTTTAATTTATAGATTAATTGTTAGATTAATTTTTAGAGTTTAGATTAATTTTTAGATTAATATTATGTTTTAGATTAATTTGATGTTTTAGATTAATGTATAGATTAATGATATATTAATTAGTTAAAATAAATGCTATGTTTTATATTAATATTAATTAGTTAAAATAATAATTAGTCCGGAGTCGTCCTTAGTGGACTCGCGTCGGAATCGTCCACTTTGGACTCGCGTCGAAATCGTCCACTTTGGACTCGCGTCGGAATTGTCCACTATGGACTTGAACTGACTCGAAACATTTAGAAAATAATCATCCCTCCGACGAGTTGATACGTTTCACGTACGCATCGACGAGTCGGATATGATTTAGCAAAACCTTAGATTCGTTCGGGGGTTGTATGTTCGTGTAAAAGAAGTAGATGATCTTTTATACGACGTACAACCATTGAATTGTCCCTGATTGGATAATTTGGGAATATAGTTATTTGTATTGAACTTAGTTTTTTGTTTTAACCGTTAACTCATTCTAAATTTTGACAACATCTCTCTTATTTTCTGATACGCGCCCAAATGATATGCATATTCGGAGAACTGTAGGGAGATGCTACCGAAATTTAGAATGAAGTTAGCGGTTAAAACACTACTAGAAAAATGGTCATCAGCAACGGCTGATGCCGTTGCTGAAGAGCATCAGCAACGGCTGAGCCGTTGCAATAGCGCCGTGAGAGAAAGTCGCGTTGCTGATGACTTAGCAACGGTTCAGCAACGGCCGCTCGGGCCGTCGCTCAAAACATTATCAGCAACGGCCGCTGGGCCGTCGCTAAAACTATTATCAGCAACGGTTTTGCCACAGACCCGGAGCCGTTGCTGATACCATTAATAGCAACGGCCGCTGAGTCCGTAGCAACACCGTTAGTAAAACTCCGTCGCTAAGCCGTTGCTGTAGGTTATCAGCAACGGCTTTCGATACACTTTTAGCAACGGCTTTCCCACGGACGCCCGTGGGAAAGCCGTTGCTGATGACCTATACCTGCAACCAGAAAATTTGAAAATTTCAAATTTCCATTGATACATTGATACATTTATCTGATACATAACTCACACACTCATACCCTCATACACACATTCATTCACACATCACAAACATCTCATACACATTCATTCACACATCACAAACACACCAAGATATACATCAAAACAATTATATTTATATTCATAATTATCCACGATAGTATAAACACAATTCAAATGTAAAATTGAAGTATCAACATCTCAATAACATAGTCAATATAAATTAAACAAGTTCAATATCTGAGTAACAAAGTCAATATAAACAAAATCTCACGATGACGATGGAGGATGGCCTGGATCATATGGCGGGGTCTGGAGTGCTTGAGTGTACACCGGCGTGGACTGACTCGAGGATGATGGATTAGATGATGCCGAAGAGATGCCTGCTTCGGGATGACCCGACAAGTTGCGTAGCATAGCTTCTATATTCGCCATCGTCTGACTCTGGCGCTCCATCAACTCAGTCTGACGCGCGACCGTCTCCTCTAGTGTCCTTATCCTATTACTATGATCATAACTGGATCTGGAGGTGGACGGCCGCTCACCAGCGACCGGAGGGGTCGGTGCCCCAAGTGGCCCTAGTACGGCTCGCGCATGACCACTATCTGCGAAGCCATATACTCGGCCATGATCCCAGCCACCTGCGGCCTCGACCCACGATGCTGCGTCAAAGTCCTCGGGGGTACCCCCGCGCTGCACCACCCTCTGGCTGTACGTCTCCTACTCGAGTTTGATTTTTTGTTTAATATTTATCATAAAACTTAAATTATAAATATATAATGAATAATTTAAACAAATATATAATTACCACAATGTATGCAGCGCGGTTGTCGATGTACTCCCCCGTCCCATGTGCTCGACGGTGAGTCCGCTCAAACACCGCCATCGGGGAGGGTCGCTGGACAGTCCCGTCATCCGACACCGTCGTCTACATTTACAAAACAAATACATTAATTAGTACACATAATAACAAATAAAATATATAATTAAACGATATACTTACCATACGGTTTGCGTGCACTGCAAATGCAACAGAGCCGCCGGTGTGACGCGCTGCTCCCCCCGACATGCGATTTCTAGCCGCATTCTGAGAAACCTCCTGCCATCGATCCGTCGACCATATCCCCACGAGCTGGTCCCATATATCCGGAGTAATCCAACTGGGGCCGTATCCCCGAGTCTCCGCGATGTTAGTTATCCCAGCTCGGGCCATCGCTCGGGACCGAGCCTGCCCCAGCTGCCCGTTGTACCTTGCCCGGGAAATAGACTCCCAGGCAGCGTAAATGAAGGACCTCTGGTCCTCGGCCCATGTATAGCGAGCCTGCAAAATAATAATATCAGTACCAATTCTTAATATATCATCATGCATGTAAAAAAAAAAAAATACGTGCCTCAAACTCGCGCCATAACATGTCGACGTGCTCGCTAGGCACGTGAGACCACGTAGGCCATGCCCCGTGCATGTATCGTCGAATAGTAGAAGAAATGCTCCTCGACACTTCTTCTTGCTCGAACCTGCACAACAAAAATAAATTTTAATATTATATTATGATATAATGAATTTGTAATGATTCATAATTCATGATATATTACCGCTCCCCAATCACGCTGATCAATCTACGTGACTCTGTGGCTGGTGGAGGCTGCCACCTGTTCGGCCCGCGTGGCCGCCTGCGTCTGGATGTACTAGCCTCGGCAGTATCATCCTCATGAGGATCAGCAACAGGAGGATCAGCAGCATGAGTAAGTGCTGGAGTCTCACCGATCGGAGACTCCGAAGCTCTCCTGCGTCGATAACCACGACCAGACATATCTGTCGAACAGACATATAATCAGATTATTGTATAAATAGTAGAGATATATTTAATAAAATTGAAGTTTTGCTTCCGATGACAATCATAAGTGACAGCTCCCTCAGTCCACAATGTTTTCAATTCATCTATCAAGGGTCTGAGAAATATGTCAATTTCTTTTCGCGGACCCTTAGGACCCGGAATAATCATCGAAAGATAAATAAATTCATCTTTCATGCACATTGACGGTGGCAAATTATAAACTGTCAGCAGCACTGGCCAAACTGAATAAGGAGTTGCAGAATGTCCAAACGGATTAAAACCATCCGTGCACAATCCCAATCTGATATTTCTAGTATCCATAGCAAATGAAGGATAACATGTATCCAAATGTTTCCATGCTTCACTGTCAGATGGATGAGTCATTACTGTATCATCACGACTTCTTGCATGCCAACTCATGTAGGGGGCTGTCTTTTCCGACATGAATAATCTTTGAAGCCTCGGTGTTAGTGGAAAATACCGAAGCACCTTAAACGGGATATTTTTCTGTCGGGCCGATTTCTTCTCCTTGTAACGAGGGTGTTGACATACAGGGCATTTATCCAACTGCACATTTTTTTTATAATATAAAATGCAATTATTTTGGCACGCGTGTATTTTTTCGTACCCAAGCCCCAATTTTCTCATTAGCTTTTTAGTCTTATAAAAAGTAGGCTCAAACTTGTTATCAGTAGGCAGCATTCCATTAATCAATCCAGCAATCCGATCATACGCGACTCCGCTGATATTACAATCGGCCTTGATGTTTAAGAGCTGTGTCATTGCTGAAAACCTAGTGTATTTAGGACAATTCTCATACAAAGGTTCATCGGCAGCTTTCAACATCTCGTAAAATTCTGCAGCTTATTTATTCGGTAATTCAATCTCTTCTTTTACACGAACATCTACTTCAAGATTTGTCCAAATAACTATATTCCCAAATTGTCCAATCAGGGACAATTCAAGAATTGTACGTCGTATAAAAGATCATCTACTTCTTTTACACGAACATACAATCCCCGAACGGATCTAAGGTTTTGCTAAATCATATCCGATTCGTCGATGCGTACGTGAAACATATCAACTCGTCGGATGGATGATTATTTTCTAAATGTTTCGAGACAGTTCGAGTCCATATTGGACGATTTCGGCGCGCGTCCGAAGTGGACGATTCCGGCGCGAGTCCGAATTGGACGATTCTGGCGCGCGTCCGAAGTGGACGATTTCGGCGCGAGTCCGAATTGGACGATTCCAGCGCGAGTCCGAATTGGACGATTCTGGCGCGCGTCCGAAGTGGACGATTCCGGCGCGCGTCCGAAATTAATCTAAACCCTAATAATTAATCTAACAAATTAAACAATTAATCTAAACATTTAATTAACATTTATAAAATAATTAATTAACAATTTCAAAACAATAAATATATATATATATATATATATTCCGGCGCCGGAGTCCACCCTCCGGCGCCGGCGTACAGTGGCCGGACACACTGTCCGGCCACTGTAGAAGGTTCGGCGGCGGCCATAGGCCGACCGCCGCCGGCCGAAACCCTAGAAATAGGGTTTCGGTCGGATTTTAGCATCTCCGGCCGAAACGGTATAGGCCGGCCGATCAACATACCGGCAGCGGCGCGGCGGCGAGAGGCGTCGGCGTCGGCGTCGGCAGCAGCGGTAGCGGCGGCGAGAGGAGTCGGCAGGAGCGGCGGCGGCAGAAGCGGGAGGAAGAAGGGTCGGGCGCGAGAGCGTGCCCTATATAAACTTATCAGCAACGGCTCACTCGCCCGTTAGAACGCCGTTGCTGATAAGTTATCATCAGCAACGGCTCACTTATCCGTTAGTAAGCCGTTGCTGAAGATTAAATAATTAGCAACGGCTCGCCTTTCCGTCAGAAAGCCGTTGCTGATAATTAAAATAATCTGCAACGGCTCAGTTGTCCGTTAGAACGCCGTTGCAGATACAGATATCTGCAACGGCTCGAGCGGCCGTAAGAACGCCGTTGCAAATAGCAACGGCTTGAGCGGCCGTTGCTGATAGCCGTTGCTGAAGACCAAGTTTGTAGTAGTGAAAGAAATACTTAGTGCAATATGAATAACATGAATCCTGAATGGAATATGATCATCTCACCTAAAGGCATTAACTGAAAAATTATCATTGATTAACAGAATCATGTCGTCCGATCGAAGTTAGATGCATTAGCTGAAGGGTTCCTCCTTCGTGCTTTATTCTCCTCATGATTATTTTGATGATAACAAACCTATTTAACAAGTGCTTGAAGTATAAAAATTGCAGGATCGATGAAAGATACGTCAAGTCTTACGTCTCTCGATCAATCTCCAAAACAGATCAATGCGTGCATCAAAAATATTTTGGATAGCATGGAGAATCCTTTAAACTTAAAGCAAGCTGAAGAACGAAGCCGGAAAACCAAGCGCGAAATGAGAAAGCCGAGATAAAATTTTCCAGCTTTGGTTCAGTCGACCGGATGGTCAACCAAATGGTGTTAAGTAGTGGCACCAGCCTATTCGGTCGACCGATCGATCGACCGAATGATGCGCAAAAGAGGTAGTAGACATTCGATTGACCTATCGGTCGACCAAAATTGGTGAAGAATTCGTAGAAGGGCTGCGTCGGTCAATCGGTCGATCGACCGACCGAAGCCAAAATGTGGCAGAATGCTCATCGGTCGACCGATCGATCGATCGGATGGCAAATCGCAAGTCGCACGATTTTGGCATCACTGATTCGGTCCACCGATTGGTCGACCGGATTCGGGATTGCCAATATCACGACAGTCGGTCGACCGAATGGCACGTAATACTCACAAAGAGCTGGGCGGTCGATCGGTCGGTCGACCGAACCATCGACCGGGCATCTGTAACGGTAAAATTTATGCCCATTGATGACATGTTTCAGCTGAGGATTATAAATACCTCTTCTAACCTCTTTTGTTGCTCTCTCTCTCTGATTTTTGGATGCAAGAAAACCTTCAAAGAATGATTCCATAACATCCTTCAAGCTTCAACGCGTCAACATTCATCAGCCTAATGCTTGATCCCTTGTTGTCAAGAGAGCTCTCCTTCAAAGGGTTCAACAAGTCGGTTAGGGGTGGAAAGAAGAGGTGTTTAAGTGTGATAAGCTGTCATTCCTCTTCTTGTAATAATTTTTGTTTTAATTTGTTCTTCATCTCATTGTATTTGAATTGTAGGAAGACCTAGTGTTAGGTCTTGGATTTAAGTGGTGTGTAAACCACTTGTGTAAACATAGTTTACTCGGTTAGTTCTAGTTGTCCCTTAGGGTTGAGGTGGAAGAGTGCTCTCGATAAGAAGGCAGAGACTTCCGGGTGTGGAAGTGCCTTAGGTTGAGAGTGAGATTATTCGAGTCAAAGTCCTCTGTGTAAGGGAAACTAATTAATCTAGTAAAACTTAGTTTGGAAATCCTAAGCGGGGTGCTTAGGTAGTGGAGTAGGCATTGGGGCCGAACCACTATAAATCTCAGTGTTAGCATTGTTAAATTTTGTTTGTGCTTGATTGGCTTATTTTTGCTTCTGCATCATTGTCGAGAAATTGTGATTTACCTATATAATTCAAGAAACGTCTAAAATCGAAATAGGCAAATAGAATTAGATAACACACTATTCACCCTCCCTTTAGTGTGTCATTTTATACAACAATTGGTATCAGAGCAGGTTGTAGTTTGAGATTTCACCATCTCGTCTACATCTAGTCTCGATCCGAAAATGGCACTAGAGTTGGCAGCGTCTATACCACCTAGGTTTGATGAGTCAAATTTTGATCTTTGGAAAGAAAGAATGTATACATTCTTAAAGACTCAAGGTATAGGTGTGTTTAATATATTAAAGACAAGATACATAGAACCTAAGAAAAACATGGATGCATGGACCCAAGAACAAATTAACATATTTGAGTTAAATGCCAAGGCAACAAATTTCATATATTGTTCTTTGGAAAAAAAACACTCTTGAAAAAGTCATGCATTGTACTTCGGCATATGATATTTGGGCAACCTTGAACATGCTTTATGATTATGCTAAAACTGAAGAACTTGTTACTCTAAATGAATGAGACGATGACAATTGTGATACTCCTATATCTAATGAAGTTCTTGAAGCTAATAGTGTATTTAGCCAAATAAGTACAAAGAGTCGAAAGAGAAATGTGATATGTCACCTATGCAATGAGAAAGGGCACGTGAAAAAGAATTGCCCTAGTATGAAGAACAAGGCAAAACGGAAGTCAAATGCTTCCACTCACTCGCATGCATCAAGTGAAGCATCCTCACACCATGATCACCAAGCTAACATCATGAACGTTAATGAGGAGGTATACTCTTCTTCTAGTCATGATAATCATAATTATAGATCTAATTCATCTAGTTCCTCGGATCTTCTTTATGATGAATTATTAGACGAATGTAAAATTATGTATGCCTTGATGGTTAAAAAGGATAAAGAAAACAAAAAATTAAAGAAGGAAAACTTGACTCTTAGCTCTCATTTACATAATGCTAAATTAGAAAATGAGAAGCTAAAACTTAGTGTCTCTAATCCATGCCATGATGTTTTAAGTATTGACACTAAGGAATTGAAAAACAAAAATGACATGTTAAAGAATGAAAATAATATGTTGAAAACTCAATTGCATGCTTTGCATAAAACCATGAATGATTTAAAGAATGAAATGTTGATCTTGAATAGAAAAGTTAATAATTCTTTTCTTAATTCAAAAATTCAAAATATCTCATTCAGGAAACCCCAAAAGAAAAATATTTCCTTTAAAAATGTTCATGCTTATCATAAGCATCCTAACATTATGCCTCGTGTCCATAAGAAAAATGAAAAGAAAAGATTTAATAGACATTATTTTTATTGTGGTACATATGGGCATGCAATTTATGATTGTGCCTTTAAAATGAACCGTAGTGTTGTTAAGACACTCTGGGTACCTAAGACCACTAACCCCCAAGGACCCAAAGCCATTTGGGTACCAAAAATCTCATCTTCTTTTGTAGGTGGAACTACCACACGAGGGTAAACAAAAATGGAATATTAAAGTTGACCTTAGATCCCAATGAGAAATCTCGAAGAGGTTGCAACTTCAAATCATCATGATGCCTAAGTATGAAAATTGGCATCTAGGTATATTTTGTATCATCTCCTTACTTTGGTCTGCTTTATTTAAGTTGGAGTTGTGATACTTGTTTAATTTGAGTTATTTTTCCCGCTCTTGTTAAGAGTCCTTTTGAAAATGTTTTTTTTAATGTTTTTGATTTCCCGATCTCCTCGGAGACCTATGTAGCCTATAATGGGCTCATGCGACCTTGCAGTTCTAAATCGTAGGCTCATTGTGGCCTTTCGATTTTCAACCAATAGGAATGGTTAGAGATCATGTTTTCATATTTATTATTTTTTTGATCTTTTAAAATTCGTTTTGGTATGACGATTTTATTTGAAACAAATTTTTTAACTATCTAGCTTATATTGAAATTCTCAAATGAAGATTTCTTTTTCACCTTGTTATTTAGTATGATAACTTGCTAGTAGATATGGTTTGATTACTATTAATGAAGTATACTTGCAAGTTATTGTAAATGAAAAGCTACTACGAAGAAAATGAAAAAGGAAATAAAAAGTTTGAAAAATTCTCAAGAATGATGTATGAGTTTAATTTTGCAAAGATATTTGTATAATAATTGATTATTCATGTATAATGATGTCTCTATACTTAAGATTGTCTTTGCATGATAAATATATGAAAGTTCATGTGTAGGTAAAACTTTGATAACTTAGGCAATTTCAAAGTATCTTTATTGGATGAAATTTGCTCTGTGTTAGAATTCTCATTAGAGATCTTTTTTTTTTGTTGGCAAACATGTTTAAAATACACATATCACATGAGTCTAGACATTTAAACTTGAAAATTCATGTTTAGATAACCAATGCGATAACTAAATTACTTTATGAAACTCAAAATTAAAAATGTTTGACCTAAGTCAACAATTTGACTAAGAGATCTATGTTTAAGTTCAAATTTTCACAAACATATTTAGACACACTCATGTTAAATGTCCAAGTGCCTAAGCTAGAGAAAATATGAGTAGATATCTAAATTTGATACTTAACACTTTTATGGCTTCAAGGATACTTTGAATGAAATCGTGCTAAGTTCATATCTCGATTAAACGACATTAGTTTCACTCCAAACTTGACAAACAAGTTTAAATGATTATATCTTGATATCTAGAAAGTTTGAACAAAATCTAAAATCGGTGGATAAATGACGTATATTTACAAAAATGCCACTGAGATCTTGTAGAATTTCTAAAAAATTGTAGAGATATCATTTTTGAGTGATTCTTGATTTTTTGGAATCCTCATAAAGTCCAATTCATGTAAAAAAATTTATAAAATTTAAGTGCTCACACCCTCTCAAAAAATATTTTTTTAAAGGGATAAAAAACCAGGGCAGATCGAGCGGTCGATCGGCCTGCGATCGCCCAATCGACCGGCGGGAGAAAATCAATCTGGATCGCTCATTTCTTCGGTCAGATTCAATCCTGGCCGTTCAAACCTAATGTTTAAGCCTAAAACTATGGCTTCCTTGCCCATTCGACCGGCTGCCCCAACCTAAGACCTCTCCTCTTATCTTCTAGGGTTTCTACCTCCTCTCCAAGACTCCTCTCCAAGGTAAAAAGCTTTTCTTTATCCATCATTCATGAGGTTATTCTCAAAAACATGATTTCTTCATCTCTTACTCTCTCTCAATGTGTCTTGATTCATACATAAAAATGTGATTCATGCTTACTTTACTTGGATGATAATTTCTCTTTGGCATGTTTACTCCAAAAATGAGTTTTTTTTTAACAAAAATCAATATCTCATGTCTTCTTCAAATGATTCAACATTTACTTTTTAAAAGAATTTTGTTGTGGTAAAAAATTGTTAGTCAAGAACTCTCTTATTTTCTTTCATGAGTTTTTCTCAACTTTAACTTTGGCATTCTTAAAAGAATTTTATTTTGGTCAAAAAGAAAAATGTTTCTTATTCTCTTCTAGCCAAAACAATTTTTTTTGTATGATCTTTTCATTTATGGATCATTTTGTTTAATCTTTTTTTTTGTATTATTTATTCTTTATCTTGAAATTTAATGAGAAAATCTTTTTGTTCTTGCATAAATCTATGCCGATCTTTAAATGTTTTTTTTTGTCTTCTTTTATTTGCGTTAAAAGCATGCATCTCTCATTTAAAACTAATCATCTACATCATCCTCAAAATTATCTTGCAGAATGTCACCCAAGACTAAACTCCCAACCTTACCCGATAACCTATTGACCTCTTTAGGCAAGAAACAAGCTGCTAAGTTTGTAGATAGAGCCATCCTGCAGACACATCCAGTCAATTTAGGTGATTTAGAACAATTCGATATTAGAGGCAAACTTGTTAGCATAGGATGGGTAGAGTTTCTAGAAAAATAAATACATGTATGCCCCATCCTAATAAAAGCCTTTTTCTCCAACCTGGTGATAGAAAAGACAAGGTATGGTGATGACTTAATTCTTCGGTTTGAAATCCTAGGAAAATCCATAGTAATCACCAAATCACATATTAAATATGAATTTGGGTTTCCACTAGTAGGAAGACCAATTTATAAGATGTCCACACATCGTTTTCATGAGGATTTTCCTCCTCATGAAGTTGTGTCAACTATTTGTCCTGAGGGTTATCAGGGAATGATCCCTACCCAAAGCATCAAACTGTCAACCACTGCCAGGATCATGCATCTCATCATTTCGTATAATATCCTTCCTAGAGCAGGTCATTATGATGTGGTCACCACTATGAGTTCTAGAGTACTGTTCTTTGCCATGTCTCGCAATCTTATAGATGTCCCTGATCTTAACCTTAGGTACATAGCTGAAGTTCATGCCTTGAAAAAACAAGCCTTACCATATGCATCAGTGATCTCTCACTTCATATATGAAGCTGGGTAAATAGGTCTAGATTTGAAATAGAGCACATTCCCAGAGTCATAGATTCATCCTCCCTCAACCGAATGAATATCCTTGAAAATCAGCGCGGCAAAATAACGCGAGGAGAACCTATGGAACAGCCTGAGCATGACACTGAGATGGAGGAAGACGAAGCTGGTGGAGGTTCATCATCTGGCACTTCCCTTACGCGTCTAAGTGATTTGGAGGATCGCTTTGCTCAGTTTCACATCGGTCAGATGGAATGGAACAAAAGCACATCAGAACGCATGGACGAGTACGATCGTCAGATTGGCGACTACGGGCGTCAGATGGACAAGTATGGTATCATGATTGGTGACCATGGCTGGTGCATAGACGAGTATGGTCAACGTGTTGACCAGTACAGACAGCAAATAGATGAGTATGGTCATCAAGTTGATGAAATGTATGGGAGAGTGGATGAGATGTGGCAATATTATCAGTCACATCTACCACCTCCTCCACCACCCGAAGACGACTAGTCCTCTTTGATGTATTGATGTTATTCATCTTATGAACATGTATTTCACACTCAACTTTTTATGTATTTGGTTGACTATGTTAAGTGATGATTAGTATTGTAAGTGTTATTTTTTCTTTTTATGTATGCTTTCTATGTTTGATATTTTTTTGTTTGATGAATGACAAAAGGGGGAGAATTAGAAAATATATGCATATCGATAGGGGGAGCACAAAATGAATACTTCATTTCAAGTACCATGCATATAGATAGGGGGAGAATTGGAAAATATATGCATATAGATAGGGAAAGCTCTAATTGAATACACTACTTCATTTCCTTGATGCTCGATCCCATGTATCTATTTAACAAGTCATGCTTCATAATAATTATCGGATACATTACTTCAACTTGATATTTATCGTCAATGGTTTGTCATCATCAAAAAGGGGGAGATTGTTAGCTGAAGGGTTCCTCTTCGTGCTTTATTCTCCTCATAATTATTTTGATGATAACAAACCTATTTAACAAGTGCTTGAAGTATGAAAATTGCAGGATCGATGAAAGATACGTCAAGCCTTACGTCTCTTGATCAATCTCCAAAATATATCAATGTGTGCATCAAAAATATTTTGGATAGCATAGAGAATCCTTTAAAGTTAAAGCAAGCTGAAGAATGAAGCCAAAAAACCAAGCGCAAAATGAGAAAGCCAAGATAAAATTTTCCAGCTCTGGTTCGGTCGATCGAATGGTGTTAAGTAGTGGCAGCAACCTATTCGGTCGACCAGTCGGTCGATCGAATAATGCGCAAAAGAGGCAGTAGTCATTCGATCGACCTGTCGGACGATCGATCGGTCGATCGACCGAAGCCAAAATGTGGCAGAATGCTCATCGGTCGACCGAATGGCAAATCGCGAGTCATACGATTTTGGCATCACTGATTCGGTCGACCGATTGGTCAATCAGAATCGGGATTGCCAATCTCGCAACAGTCGGTCGACCCGCCGGTCGACCGAATGGCGTGTAATAATCAAAATTTATGCCCGTTTACGCCCTGTTTCAGCTAAGGATTATAAATACCTCTTCTAACCTCTTTTGTCGAACTCTCTCTCTGATTTTTGGATGCAAGAAAACCTTCAAAGAGTGATTCCATAACATCATTCAAGCTTCAACGCGTCAACATTCATCAGCCTAACGCTTGATCCCTTACTGTCAAGAGAGCTCTCCTTCAAAGGGTTCAACAAGTCGGTTAGGGGTGGAAAGAAGAGGTGTTTAAGTGTGATAAGCTGTCATTCCTCTTCTTGTAATAATTTTTGTTTTAATTTGTTCTTCATCTCATTGTATTTGAATTGTAGGAAGACCTAGTGTTAGGTCTTGAATTTAAGTAGTGTGTAAAGCCACTTGTGCAAACATAGTTTACTCGGTTAGTTCTAGTTGTCCCTTAGGGTTGAGGTGGAAGATTGCTCTCGATAAGAAGACGGAGACTTCTGGGTATGGAAGTGCCTTAGGTTGAGAGTGAGACTCTTCGAGTCAAAGTCCTCTGTGTAAGGGAAACTAATTAATCTAGTAAAATTTAGTTTGAAAATCCTAAGCGGGGTGCTTAGGTAGTAGAGTAGGCATTGAGGCCGAACCACTATAAATCTCAGTGTTAGCATTGTTAAATTTTGTTTGTGCTTGATTGGCTTATTTTTGCTTCTGCATCATTATCGAGAAATTTTGATTTGCCTAAATAAATCAAGAAACGTCTAAAACCGAATAGGCAAATAGAATTAGATAACACACTATTCACCCCCCCCTTTAGTGTGCTATTTTATACAACATGATGTACCGACGTCTTGATCGTGGAGCTTTAACGAATGAGTTTTGATTAGGCATAACTTACTTCCTAAATTTCACCTATTCGAATCGGACATTCGTTAGTGTCGGTGATAAAATTCGATGTTCGTGTCGCATTTGCTTAAATGGACAATTTTTGGATCGGTAAATTATCACTCTTCATCTATATAGCAAATGATTTGCACCAAAATATTTTCTATGGACTTGTCACGGGGAGTCACGTGAAGTCGGGACGTCGAGCAATCCTGTCATTCAAACACATGGTGAATCTTCCTCTGCTGGTGTTTCTTCATCCAATCAATCTAATCGTGATTTCCCTACTTGGATTCGGGCTTACAACAAAGATCACATAGCTGAAATAGATGAAAGAATATTTGAGTTTGTTAGTGGACCGTCGCGACTAGTGTCGTGTTATAGCTGATATTTTCTTAATGAGTATAAATTTTCTTAATGACCCACGTGGTCTCACGTGCCCAGTGAGCACGTCGACATGCTATGGCGTGAGTTTGAGGCACGTATTAAATTTTTTTTATACATGATGATTAATATTGGTACTGATATTATTATTTTGCAGGCTCGCTATACATGGACTGAGGACCAGAGGTCCTTCATTTACGCTGCCTGGGAGGCTATTTCCCGGCAAAGGTATAACGGTCAACTGGAGCAGGCCCGATCCCAGGCAATGGCCCGAGCTAGGACCACAAACATCGCGGAGACTCGGGGATACAGCCCCAATTGGATTACTCCGGATATAGGGGACTAGCTCGTGGCATTATGGTCGACGGATCGATGGTAGGAGGTTTCTAGGACTGCGGCTAGAAATCGCATGTTTGGGGGAGGAGCGCGTCACACTGGCGGCTCTATTTCATTTGCAGTGCACGCGAGTCGTATGGTAAGTATTATACCTTACTTTCAATTATATATTTTATTTGTTACTCTGTGTACTAATTAATGTATTTTTTTTATAAATGTAGACGATGGTGCTGGACGACGGGACTGTCCAGCGACCCTCCCCGATGGAGATGTTTGAGCGGACTCACCGTCGAGTACATGGGACGGGGGAGTACATTAACAACTGCGCTGCATACATTATGGTAAGTATATTTGTTTAAATTATTCATTATTTATGTATAATTTAAGTTTTAGGAAAAATATGAAACAAAAAATCAAACTCGAGTAGGAGACCTACACTCAGACGGTGATGCAGCGCGGGGGCACCCCCGAGGACTTTGACGCATGAGCGTGGGTCGAGGCTGCAGGTAGCTGGGACCACGGCCGCGTATATGGATTTGTAGATAGTGGTCATGCGCGAGTCGTGCTAGGGCCACTTGGGGCACCGACCCTACCGATCGCTGGTGAGCGGTCGTCCACCTCCAGGTCTAGTTATGATCAGAGTAGCAGGATAAGGACACTGTAGGAGACGGTTGCGCGTCTGAGTGAGATGATGGAGCGTCAGAGTCAGATGATGGCGGAGATGCATGCTATGCTACGCAACATCTCAACTTATACCGAAGCAGGCATCCCTTCGGCATCATCAGATCCATCGTCCTTGATGTAGTCCACGCCGGTGTACACCCAAGCACTCCAAACCCCGCTATATTATGATCCAGTCAATCCTCCACCGTCGTGAGATTTATTGTTTTTTTTATATATTGACTTTATTACTTTGATACTATACTTGATTAACTTGTTTTGTTTGGATATTGATACTCTAGTTTTGAATTTGAATAGTGTTTATATGATTGTGGATAATTATAAATATAAGTATAATTGTTTTGACGTATATCAGTGTGTATTTGTGATGTGTATGTGAATGGATGTGTGTTTGGGTGTATGGGTATGTGAGTTATGTATAAGATAATTAATGTATCAATGTATTAATGAAAATTTTTCAATTTAAAATTTTTCAATTGTAAGTTTACATCATCAGCAACGGCTTTCCCACGACCGTCCGTAGAAAAGCCGTTACTGAAAGTGTATCGTAAGTCGTTGCTGATGATCTATAGCAACGGCTTAGCAACGAGCTTTCCCTAACGGCCTTGCCACGGTCACAGGGCCGTTGCTGATGTTCATATCTACAACGACCCCGCATCCGTGGCAGAACCGTTGCTGATAATATAATTAGCAACGACCCGAATGATCGTTGTTGATCTATTGCTAAGTTATCAGCAACGCGTGTTTCTGCCACGGCTCTGTTGCAACGGTCCTGGCCGTTGCTGATGCATATTAGTCCAGTAGTGGTATCCTATAATGAATATGTTTCAAGATATAAGTTATGAGTATTGATTCTAGGTATTCGGTGTGTTAGACCTGGTACCGAAATCAGTTTTAAATGGTTCCTTATATTTTGTCCCGGACCCTACCCGAATCTAATTCGGTCTACTCGGAACCTACCCGATTGGGTAGGTTCCAATCGATTCCGGGTCTACCGGGTACTCATGCACACCCCTAGTTCTATGCTTCTACTAATGTCAAAAATATTTTTAATACTACTTTTCATTACCAACACGTATGAAATGGACGTCGACAATTCAGGATAACTCAGGATAATTCATCGGGATCGACAATCCGGGACAACTCGCCAATGAAATCAACAACTCGGGACAAAGATAAAACATTCTGCCCTGATATCTTTGTTTGCTTATGTGTTTCATGAGTTTCAAAAAATTTATGCATCATGTTATTAATATTCATGCCACATATTTGATTATCTCGTGCAAAGATGAAAATGAGTACGAATATAACAATGTCCGAATTTGTTTTAGATTTTAATATTTAAATTAATTTTGCTTGAAATCACTCTCCGTTTATGATAGATTTTAACCAAATTGTGAGATCTGAGTTGGTCTCAAAATCGGGCACCAAAGAGATTTTTTCTCCACTCATGTCAAATATAGCCACTTTTTGTTAATATTATACGAAGGATCAAATTTTAAATTACTTATCAAAAAATTCGTTCCCTGCAATTTGATGAAAATTAATTATGAACTACAATTTGCTCAAAATAAAAATTATTTCCTGTGCAATGGACCCAGCAGCAGGAAACGATGACGAGGAGACGCAGCTGCGCTGCGCGCGGTGAGGACAGAAGAAGAGATCAGGGACGCAGCAACGCTGTGCGCGACGGGAAGGGAAGAAGAAACAAGAGAGGGTAAGCAATGAAGAGAAGAAATGAAAAGACGCAAGGATAAAAAACATAAATTCGAACCGTCAAATCCACTGCAGTGCTGCTGTCACGCCGCCTCGTGGGTACGGCGTGCAGTGAACAGGGGCGCTGTCGCCGGTTCCGGGCGGCAAATGGTCAAATCCAATCTGAGCATGCCGTAGATTGTCGCGGCGCGATTCGGAGCGAGCCGCATTTTCGCCTGCCAGGATTCTGGTGAGTCATCCCCCTCCTTCCTTCCGGCATTTACTCATGCAATTGGCGTGCGCCTCGTTGAGCACTGAGCAGCTGCCTCTTCAGAGCCCAATAATTGGCAAAGGATCGTTTCCACGGCGCTGGCCTCCGCCGTCGTCGTTAGCTTCAGTGGCGTCGAGCCAGGCGACCTCAAAAAGTTCGAAGCGGATGTCTCAGCTGTTCAATTCTGTTCGCCCGATGATGAAGTACTCCGTGACTGGCGATTCTTTGCCCTATCAATCTGTGATTGGTGGTTCTGATCTCTTCTTGATTTCGGTCTCAATATGCGGGAAGGCTGTCCAAGTGAAGGAAATTTTCAGGTGATTTCCGCACTCGTCATTTTCTATCGTATTGTATGCCAATTGATACATAAAAAAGTAAACTATTCACAGGAAAACGTATGTGGCCTGAAGAACACCAAAACCTTAGCTCTGCATAAATACAATTTTCTGTAAAGCCACAATTTCCACCTTTTAGACAAGTTAGAAGGGAAGAAGAAATTTTTGTTCTAGTCAATACTGTATTATTTATTGTTACATACGTTAGAATTGGACTTCCTTGGTGTTGTTCACGCCGTCATCCTTTAGTAAGGAGACTAGAGTAGAGTAGCAGTTGAGATTTGCCATTGGGTTGCAATCAATATTAACCATGCTGACCTGACCTGGCTAACCACTATGCTGAGTTTTGCTTCTTGTATCTTATTTAGGTAAAAGGATAAAATTTCTGGGCGAACTTTATGTTTTAGATGGTCAAGCATTAATTAAAGATCAAATCCTAGAGCTCAATTTAATTTGATTCAACTTTTTGATTTCATCTGGAAATTTGGAGCATAGTGTAGCTTCAGTCTTGGTACCAGTGTTGTTCTTCACTGAAGCTTCTGATAAGTGGATGCATACTGAAGAAGGTCCACAGCTCTCTAAAGCTGAACCAAAATAATATAGATACACCAAACTTGATCCGAGCTGACCAATCGAACTGCATGATTATACCATTATTTGACTCAGTTTAGATTATCTCAGATCCTATCTAAACCTAGTTGTACATCAGTTAGCATTATAATATGATAGCATTCTCTAATAGCATAACAAAGAATGGACAAGAGCTGTTCAGATATTGGACTGTAGATATATTCTTTAAAATCACAGAATTTGCTTGCTGTTTATAAATGTATATACCATACTTTAGTCTCAATTAGATTATTCTTGCCCACTTTTCTTTTTTGTTGTCACAGTCAATTATGCTTTTAGGAATTTAATCATGATACCAATGGGCCAATTTGGCAGCTGCCGATATGAGAGAATCTAATTTCAGTGGCACCACATCGAATGGTGCTTACCTCGAACACACAGTTGCTTATAGAACAAATTTCACAGGTAATTTGACAGTTACTGCTGCATAAATGAGCTTTCAATTATTTTTTCATATGATCTCCTTTTCGAAGACTTAAGTTGTTTAGCACTTCCTGAAAGGTGGAGCCTTTGCAAACTTCGCATTGTATGTCTTAGTTGGTATCTGAAGAGAGTTTTTTAGTAAAAACCACCAGATATTAAAATTTGGTTAATACTCATGAGAAACTAGTGTTATATTTTTAGTTTTTGAATGTGGACTGTATTGCTTGGATTTATGTGACCCCTAACTGTGATAGCCATGCTAATGCTCTTCTTTTTTTTAGTTGAAGGAAAAAAATGTAATAAACACACCCTAGTACTTTGAACCTTTTATAAATTAGTTTATTGTACACCTTAATAGCCATTTGTGGTAGCATTTGTAGGCGAAATTGACTCCAACCCTGATTCTTCAATAAACTTTGGTAAAGACTAATGGGTACAATCCATGTCGATCGCTTGCCAAGTGGCAAATCTTGGATCTCAAAGCCTCTTTTTAATTATTTTTTCCTCTCAAACCAGTCAGATTCATCCACTTCATGACTAACTTCCCACTTTTCTAGCGTAGTGTGTTTCAAATCCGCCCACTTGGGAGAATCAATATAAGGGGGAAAATTAAAAAAAGTAACTTTGAGATTTGAAATTTGCCACATGGCAAGCAATGATCATTAGCTACCCATCCAAGGCTTTACTGATGTTTAATTCTTGTTTTGTAAACCTCTCAACAAATGGTGATGAAAGGCTGGTTTGCCAATGGGCTGCCATTTCCCTTATTGAATTTTATTTGGCCTTCTTTCTTTCCATCCTTTTTCACGATCTTCTTCCTCCCCTCTCACCATACTGTCATGACCACCAATAGCAACTTGTTCTCTATCTTTTTTTCAGGTTTAATGAGTGACCATAATAACGTGTACTTTAATTAGACTTTCTCGTATAAGGTTAGACTCTGCATCATTGTTCATTGATCATAGGGTGAGAGAGCAGGATTTGGGTGGTTTCATACAAGATGAGACACCTATAAGGCTAAATTGTGAATTCGTCGATCAGTTTACAAAGAGTCTAGATATTTGGGCACCTTAGGCTATGTTCACATGGAAGAAAAGATGGAAGGAATGAGACTAGGAGGGAAAGGGAAAAAAAATTCCCTTCCTTTGTTTATTTGGAAAGAAAAGATGGAGGGGGATTTTTTTTTTCCGTCCCCTCCAATTTTTTCCACCCAAAAGTCAAAGGAAATGGAAGGAAAACCAAGTGTGAGCCATTCATATTAGATCCTCCTCTTCTTCCTTCTTTCCTCTCAAGTAAACAAGTGACAATTCCTTTCTATTTTCACTCTCTGCTCTTCATTTTATTTCTTTCCTTTATCCTTCCCTCCTTTTTTTCATCCTCTGAAGGAAACATGGCCTTACTTTTTTCATTATCAAATGCAGATATTCTGAATTGGTTAGAAAGAGAGTTAGGCTGTGCATTCACTCATCTTTGAATACGTTGTCAATGAGAAAGTTGTTCTTTAGAACCTAAAGAGTATTTTATATGAATTTGACAATCACATATTAGTATTTTGATTAATGGTGTTTCTTGTGATCTAATGCAGGCGCTTATTTGAGTGATAATTTGATTGACCGCATTATGGTTTGTGGTGTTAGTTTTCTAAGTATCAAATTACTAATTTGAGCTATTAATCAGCTTTTTCCATGGACTATGGCATACATGTGATAGATGGAATTGGGGTCCAAGCATTAGCCAGCCAGTAAAGGGCATGTTTGATTCATAGGGCATGTTTGCTTCATAGGATAAGGGAGGATAGGATAGGGGATGTATTAATATCCATTGTTTGTTTAGTGCATGGATTAGAAAAAAATGTGAATAAGAAGATTATTTATATCTGATGTACACGGGATTTAAAAAATTCATATACAATCCTCCTTCGTTTATTATCCAACCCAATCCTTTCTTATCCATCGAAGCAAACATACTATAACAGAATTTAGATATACTGAGATTCCTTTCATTGACAAACTACTTTTCTAGAAAATTTTGGTTCGAGCGTAACTCTCGTGTCTTCGGATCCCTCTTCGGATCCCTGAGTTCCTCCCCCGAATCATCTGCGGCGGCTGCTTGTTTCCTTGAGCGTTATAATCCTTGTATTGATGGACTGTAATTCGACTCTCTATGTCTCTTATCGTCTCTTGTTTTTTTATGTTTTTATCCCCTCTCCTCCCTAATCCTCTAATCTTTTCAATTCTCTTGAATAAGATTCCAGGTATTCAACCTTCAAAAAAAAAAAAAATCGCCCTGCTATTGATGAATTTTCAAATATATATAAACTTTTCATTCAGCTTCCCCCTATTTTGATACTCTTTTCATGCCTTTATTTTCACATTGTTCTAGAAATTCATAATATCATCCAAAGTGCCAGAAGGCAAATAATAATCAAAACTGTTGGAGATGCATGTCTGCCATTGTTATGTTGATGTGTCTCCAGATTTATCAACAGACTTCTGTTGGCAAATGAATGCATTATCTTGGAGAAGGAAAAATAATGGCCAATCTCAATGGACTAGAAGGGAAATGGAAAAATGAATTTTTAAAAGAAAACAAATGAATTTAAAAGGAAGAACAATAAAGTCAGATAAGTGAAAAAGTAGTGATATTGGCATTGTTTTTCTTATGCTGGACCACTATACAGTCATAATCCAAATTGTCCAACATGACTAAAACTAGAAAAAAACAGAGCCCATAAATCATTGACTAATGGATTTCTCTTCTCTAAACCTTATATCACATTTTAAGCTAACATCTATCTCTAGTGTAATTTGGTAAATTATTTGCAAGTTACATTCTAAGTTTAGTTGGCTATACGAGATTCTGGATGAGTTTTATGCTATATTCTAATGTTAAATTCATGATCAATTCTTGAGCAGGTTCTTAATGACTAATGTTGTGCTAGTAAGAGCAGTCCTTAAACGTAGTGATGTTGGGGGTACAGTAGTTAATGGTGCTGATTTCAGTGATGCTGTGCTGGAGCTACCACAAAAAAACAGGTGCTTTAAGAGTATTTTTCCAAATTTGTTTGTGCAGTATATATTATTACTTGGTGGATGAAATGCTGTTTCTTCCTCTCTTTGTTAAGGAATATATTTTGAATATTTTCCTTTCTACTCACCTGTACCTCTTCTCATGACATTATTGCAAAAGGGTAGCCTGATAGAAGTTAATGCTTCATCTTTGATAAATAAGGACCGAAATAAGGACTATACTTGCATATTGAAATGACAAGAACTTAGTTTTGATAGGGAGTCGGTGAGAGATGCAATAATTTGGTAGATCACCTTAGTTGTGTGCATAGTTTGTCTTGTTCTTCTGTTGAGCATCCCAGGCTGCTTTAGTTTGTTTCTTGATGTACTATGTCAATGCTTGAATCCTGTCATTAAAAGGAGTCGTAATGCTACATAATCTTTTTAAAGCCATTCTTCATGTTCTTGATCATCCCTGCAATATGAAACTGGAAAGCAAAGCTTTATTTAGAAGGATCTGAATCGAAAAGAAAAAAGAAAAGAAAATTAGAAATGAAACAAGACTAAATAGCTTAGCTCTAAGAAATCAAACTACCATCATGATATTCAAAACTCTTCAAGACTTCTCAAAATATATGACTAGTTGCATATCTATCTTTCTTATCGTTGTTAATTTAGCTTGTTGAAGGCATTGTGCAAGTATGCAAATGGAACCAACTCAGTAACACGAGCTGTAAGCGCCAAGAAGAGTCTTGGATGTGGAAGCACTCGCTTATGAAATGTGTGATGCAAATTGAATGCACTGCTGTATAAGAATTAATGTCTTATAAAAGAAATCATCTTTTCTTCTTCTTTTTTCTTCTGTTTTTCCTCTTTAAAGAAAGGGCATTTTTTAGTGAGTACTACAGAGATGTATATAGTACTCCTTGATGGTTAGGGTATCTTCAACGGATGGAACATTTACTTCTCCACTTTCGTGGACTCCATTCTCATCACTGACCTGGTTGAAGTGCTCCACAACATTCAATCTTCGGAGGGAGAGGACTTCCTCACTTGGAAATGGTCCCTAGATAAATCTTTTTCCACCAAGTCCCTATATCAAATTATCTCCTTTAGGGGGATGGAGGACCTCTCGCACCGTTGGCTCTGGCAATCATCGATCCCTCCCAAGATTTCTATTTTCAGATGGATATGGGTACGAAAACGATTATTGACCCGTGACAAGTTGACCAGTTGGGGTATGGCCATTGACACTTCATGTGCTCTCTGTCTCTCCCAGACTGAATCACACGATCACCTCTTTAGTCAATGCAGCTACGCAAGGGATTCTTGGGCTAAATGGCTTCTCCTTCTGAAAATACCCTTCTACACCATTCCGTGGCCGCCGGATATCAAATCCTGGGAACCACCATCCAATCACAACTTGAGGCGGTTCAGGTTAATTTTAATCTGGAGTTGATTTATTTGGGGGGAAAGAAACCGCAGATGCTTCCAGGAAGCTAGAATGGGAGTTCCGGAATTCATTAGCTCGTTGTTTAGCTTCTCTTGTTCATATAACATTATGTAGTTTTCTTTGTTTTACTTCTTTGTTTGTACCGTTCTATTTTTTATCCCTCTATAATCTTAATAAAAAATTTGTGTTTAATTTGTCTTAAAAAAAATTAATTTAATTTAATTTTTTGCATATTTCATATTGATTTTATTAATATTTTAAAATTTTGATTTAGTTTGAAATTTTTGTTTCAACAAGATTGGATTGAATATTTGAGCACTACAAAAATTTAATGAAAAATTAGCGCCAAAATTTTACCAAAAATCAATGTTGGTGAGGTGAATAAATCTAAATTTAGATATTTTACTAAGCGAAGGAATTGTATGCAATTTTTTTCAAGTTTGCATCAAATACCAGGTATCAAAAATTTTAATGAATTTGTTTTGCTTAATGATGTGGGATTAGTGAGTTGATTAGGGAAAATTTTATTATAACTTTGATGTGGACTAATTTATTCAAATCTCACTCAATAATTAATTTGATAGGTGATGTTATTTATAAAAATGTGATTAGGTTGAAAAAAAATATTTAGCGATGTGAGATTAAAAACGAGAAGTTGTAATTTTGTGAAAACCTAGCGCCGATTTTTTGAATTTTAGCATTAGGTTCGATCTAGCATCGTTTTTTTTTCAAATTCCTATGCTAGATTACATCTGACGTTAGTTTTCTTTCAAATTCTGATGCCAGCTTGTCTGGCGCCGATTTGGAAATCGGCGTCAAATTCCAATTGGCACCTATTTTGAAATTCCAATTGGAGTCAAATTTCAAATATTATTTGGAATTAAATTAAAAGATAATATTTAATGAGATCAAAAAAATTACATAAGATAAATCGAAATAAATTTTAAAACTCCAAAACAATATGGTTGCTTAATTTTTAAATTTGTCAATAATGTATTCCAAATAATATTTAAAATACTACCATTCCAGTGGTTTATTTACCTTAAGATACTACCTTCTCATAAGGACCAATTTTCAAATAAATGATTTGCATATGGGTATATATGTAATTGGTATAAAAATTAATTATATATTATATATTTTAATTTCACAAGTTTTATTACAGTGGTTTGGTTTATTTTATTTATTTATTTATTTTAAGATAAAAAAATTATTTGAATATAACTAATTTAAATATATGAATAATACAAATGATTAATTATAACGCTGTTGCTATTATAAGTATGAAGGTTTACAAGAGTGCTTGAAGCACACATAAAGGTCTTTAAATTATTAGTTATCATTTTTCTGCATGACAATTTGATAAGCCTAGCTTGTTTTAATGACCTCACTAGTTGTACATCAAGGAACTTTCTCCTTCCCAGGACCACCCTACATGTAGATGTTTCTTACTTTAATTTATTTGATCAATCTATGACTTGCCTTCGCAGTACAAAAAGAGGGGGAAAAGCAGTGGGTTTTTATAATATTTTAATCATAGGGACAATATTCCTCTTTCCTGCTGATGGTTTAGGGTTAGGAGATATACGGTAAAAAAAAGGGTTAGGAGATATAGATATTAGGGATCTGCATGGGTACCGGATAGACCCGGAATCGATTAGAATCGATCCGATTGGGTAGGTTCCGAGTAGATCCAAATTAAATTCGGGTAGGGTCCGGGACAAAAATTTAAGAACCGATTAAAACCGGTTCCGGTTCCGGGTCCAACACATCGGGTACCCGAAATCAAAACCGGTACCCGAAATATGTACTCTGGAACCTCTTCATTTATAGGTTCTAGGGTACAGGTTCCAACATGGTACCCTATTGAAACTTGTACATTTACAGGTTCCAAAATAGGTTCCAACAGGGTACCCGAAATCAGAACTAGAACATGTGGTTTCGAGTAGGGTCCGGTTCCAGATTCCAACAGGGTAGGGTCCGATTCAAAAACTTAGGAACCGGTCCTATACAGGATAGGATCCGGGTATCATGAAAAATACAGGGTACTCGGACCTGTTCACCCCTAATAGATATAGGATTTGGTAGTCTAACATAAACATAATTAGCTTTCTTAAAAAAAAATTTGTATTTATTAGACATCATAAATGAGAATAGATTTTGAAGGATGACCTAGTTTTGAACTGCTGAATGAGAAACGACGTCTAAGGAAAGCCTATTTATATTCTCCATTAATTTATGATAAAGTTGTATTATTAATGATGGATTGATGGTCAATTTTTTGTCAGTGATTCTGCAAGAATTAAAGCCACCAATTAAACAATATATACCAAGACCAGAAGGATTTCTTATTAGATCAATGTCTATTCAGAGAATTAATGGACAAAAATGACTCAGAAAATACAGGTCCAAGAACACATGTAATTCCAATAGCATTTCAATTGAAATGAAAAAAAAAAAATCTACAAATTTTTATGTAGACATGCACAAATTTCAGGACAGCAAATTATACATGCTTGCTGCCAAACAATTAATTAATACAATGGACCAAACAATTAAGTCCATTTTAATTTGTTCCACAGGCAATGCCTGCACTGAACAATTCAATGAAAACCGAGTCAGTTCTCCAAACCCTCGGTTTCAGCATCCAATACAATTCCTTTTTTTTTCACATATTACAAATTTAGGTCAGCAGCAGCAACCACAGCCTACCCCTTCTCAGTTTATTATGTACATAATCTTGATGTTTGATTTGAAACCCTATTTATATATCATCTAACATGATCAGTATTAACTAATTAATCCATTCCTATATATATTCCTTATTATATATATGTTGTCTTCATCACTTCCAGAGTTCAATTTGACCAGAGCTGGAATTTGAAGCGGAAGCATGTTCACCATTGTTGTCGCTTGGCGAGTTCGAGCAGTTAGCTGGCTCTTTGCAGAAGTCGTCATGGCTGAGCTGAGAGGCCACTAGTTTATCGAACACTCTCCAATCTGTCACCTGCTCCGCCGCGTGGTTACTACTGCTTCCGATGTTGGTGTAGGCGGAGATGATCTTGTTGGACTGGATTAGGTCTTGCTGATGATCTAATTGTGAGATGATGGAGGGCTGGCCATGGCTGACGTAGATCGGGAGCTTGGGGCTCTCCAACTGCGGCAGCTGGAGGAAGGAGGAGGAGGAGTCATGGTGAGGTAGGTGGTAGTGTAACTCCAGGAGTTCTGGTTTGCAAGGGAAGAGTGGGTGTTGGTGGTGTTGCTGTTGGGGATGATGATAATGATGATATGATGCCATCTCCGGCGGTGGTGGTGGTGGTGGGGCAACTGCTTGTTTCGGGGAATCTAGTTCGGGGATGAAGGAAAATTGATGGTCGTCGTACCAGCTGCAAGGAGAATCATGGTCGCTTACTCGTCGAATGGGTGCTATTCTTTTCTTGAAAACCCTGCACACAACCCATCCTTCTTCCTGAAACATGCAACATCTAGGGTTTTTAAAAGATGGAAATTGGAACCAAATTAACTGAAACTATATAACACAAGTGAATCCTATTTTATCTTGATTATATTAAAAGAATAGAATAACAACTACTACATGTTTGATTCATGGAATATATAAGGATAGGATACGGGATGAATTTGAATCTCTTATTTATTTAGTGCTTATATATATCAGAAGAAATTAGAATTATAATAATATAAAATTGGTGTTATATATATCTTGTGCACATTGGAAAAAAAGTTTCAATAAAATTCTTTCTCTTATTTGTGATCTTATCATATCTAGTGAAACAAAGGTTCTACCATTGTTAACATATATATATACTTTTTCATATTTAGCTCGAATTAACTACAAGCTAATAATTTGAACGAATATAACTTACTAGAACTGATAACTTGCCCTTATGAGGTGCATTTAAACAAAACTTTGTAGTTTGGACTAAATATAAAAGGATGTGAAAAGTATGAAATATTTTCATATCAATAGATGTGAAAAGTATGGAATATATAAGATCTGACACCGTTGTTACCAACGAAGACGTCCTTGATAGATATTGAGAATATGTCTTCCATCAACATAGGTGTTGAAGGACAATTTCAATCATTCCGTCCTAAGTGCGATGTTTTGCTCCGCCATACTTTTCATGTTATATATATGTTGCATTTAGGACGAAATGATCGATTGAGATTGTTCTTCAACACCTATATATGTTGACGGAAGGCATGTTCTTAGTATCTATATATCAAGGAGCACCATGATAAGCTAGCACTCATGTTCAACATCTTCATTGGTAAGTGTCCCTATTTGGCGCAGTTATTTGGCTATAGAAAGGAAACAATGCCCTTCACCTATTTGGAAATGCTTTTGTCATAGGAAAATTTCTCCATCCTTTTGGAATCCATTTTACTACAAGAGTTTACAACTAACTTCAACCATGGCAAGCAAACCTCATATTGATCAATAGTTAATTTATATCAAATGATGATTGTTAATTTATTGTAAACCAACTTCAATACTCAAATACACTCAACGAAATCTTTGATTTATATCTCAAGAATATATATTGTTTATTGTCGATCAAGATTATGGTGGTGAATTGAACCATCCTAATCATGCACCTTAAAATCAGTGCTTCATTCTACATACATCTCCATTAATTAATCATTGGACATTTGCAATTCCATCCGATATATAGCTTACCTTGGTTACTCAAATTAGGGGCGAGCACGGGTCAAGACCGTCCCTATCCGGCCCAATCCGAAAATTTGGGAAAAATCCTGTCCCGATTCAAAATCGGGACGGGATCGGGACAAATAAGTTCGTCCCGATAAAAAATCGGGATGAGACCAGGACGGCACAAAAAAGATTGGGATTGTCCCGACCTGGCCTGGTTTATGGTATACGTAATATTAATTTTTTGGATGCCATAATACAATGATTTATTAATTATTTAATGTAGATATTATTTTTATTTTATAAGAATAAAATAATATTAATAAATTCAGAACGTCCCAGTCCCGTCCTGATCCCATCCCGAAAAACTTGGGACGAGACAAAATCGGGATGCTTCATATTCGAGACCGGGACGCATATTTGAGTCCCGACTCAAAATCAGGACGGGATCGGGACATACCAAATCCCAACCCGTCCCGGCTCGAACTCACCCCTAACTCAAATGTATGCATGGCACAAATTTGAGCTTATATCATTCAATTCATTCGCTTCAATGTAGGAAATGGAATCTTGGTCTCCGTTAAATTTGGAGATGAGATCTAATACACTCACTTCTATTATAGATAAACTCATGTTTTATTAAAGTATATACACTCATTTTAGATATACTCCACTAAGTATATACTCATTTTAGAAGTACGTACTTTCAAATGAAATGAGTATATTTATAAACACTAAGTATATAAAATAGTAAAGATACATGAATAGAAAATGAGTATAATAAAAAGCGAGTATATTTAGACTGCTCCACAAAGGTTGATATAGTGCCTAAAAGCCACCGAAGTTTTATCCGTCCAGCTGGGTAACCATAGTTTAGAAGCATAATTTTCTCAATTATAAGTGCAAATAACTTCAACCATATACGACCGGTTATATATCCTCTTCGGTTGAGTTCTTTGTCTCAAACCAACTTAACCTAAATATGGACAACCTCTAATGATGTTGACAAAATTATCTAGCTACATGAGCTCTTGAAAAAAAATCCATACCCAGCCATTCTATATATATCAACATGCTAAAGTCACGTGACATCTCAGCTCGGTTAACTGCATTTTTTTGCGATTAACCGAAATCGAATTAAGAACTCGTTAATTGAAATCAAAACCAAAATCGTTCGATTTCACAAACTAGTATTCGAAATTAAAATCGGTTCGATTTTAATTATCTTGTGGGTAACTAAAACCGATTCAGTTCGAATAGAACATGTTATCTGGATAACCAGTTAGAAAATAGTTCATTATAGTGGTTTTGGATGTCGGTTATCCGCAGATAACCGAAATCGAAATATATATATAACTGATTTTGGTTACCGATTATTTGCGAATCGGTAACCAAAACCGAACCGAATTTAAGCGGTGGCTGTGGTCTTGAAGGAACAAGCAAAATTTTAAATCCCAAGTAGACCACTGACGATGATTAATTTTGAGCTCCTTCCTTAGATTGGACGTCGCTATAAGAGGTTCTTAAGACTATGTCATCTAAAGTAGGTTGTATATAGGAGAAAAGAGATGAGGTAACAAAAGGATGTGTTAATTGCAGCATCATCCAAGGAAGAGGGGAAGTGATTAATTAAAAAGAAAAGCTAGATGACTTGCCTGAGCAGGTGCATTCTCGTTGGTCTCAAGACGATACTCATGCATGATCCAATCCGATTTCTGCCCATTAGGTGCTCGACCTTTGTAAAACACCAACGTCTTCCTCATCCCAATCAAGCTATTCTTTGAGTAAATTGGCTTGTCCCGTCCCGTTGCCTTCCAAAACCCTGCCGTTGTCGCTCTATTCGTCCTCGTCCCCGTCGGATACTTCTTGTCTTTGTGGCTAAAGAAGTACCAGTCACTTTGCTCTTCGCTCCCAATCTTGCATCTTTCTGATTGATCAATCAATGATGAAACTAATTAATTAATTATGATAGTTGAAACTAATATAAATGATTGAGAGCATGGATTAATTAGTGAATGAATATATATACCTTGAAGGTCCCATGGCTCGATTTTATATAAATCTACGTCTTTAATGATGTCGAGATCTATTCTTCGTGATGCAACCTTCTTTCTGAGATAATAGTCCACAAGTTCTTCATCAGTAGGGTGGAACCGGAAACCGGGAGGAACATGGGAGAAGGTATCCATATATGCTGATCGTGATTGATTGATTTCAATCGTAGTACTCTCTATATATATATGCTGCATATCATACATTTGGAAAATTAGTTATTCAAACCTATATTTATGAATCCTCATATATATCTCTCTCATTTTCAACACTAGCTAGCAAAAATCACATTTAGCCCAATGCATATTAATTTTATATATATATACATAAGCATATATTTATTTAAATTCATTCCCGGATCAACTAATTAAATTAATTTAGTTTGTGCGGATCAGCAATGAAACTACCAAACAATGAAATTTAATTTATGCATGATCTTCTATCAGTAGAAAGTTATAATTAATTTAATTCAAATTATGGATGATTCCGTACATTCTAATTCATGATTCTTTTACTTCTTGGATCACTAATTCACATTGGTTAGTTTTGTGGAAGATAATATTTGAATGATATATGGAATAAATTAAATATGATGCATAGAACAATTCTAGGTTTCACATAAAATTAAATGCAAAATTAATTTTTATAGAACATATGTGATATTAATACTACAAGAGATTATTTCTTTAGCGACAATTAATTAATAGTAATAAGATAATTGTTGTCAAATAACTTAATTAATTAGATAGAGCAAATATTTTACATCGTTTAGCAACTATTATTAAAAATACTTTACAAAAAAGTTATAGATTTAAATATATATACATGTAGTGGTGATTATTTTTATCTTTACCATCAATTGAATAAATTGCTTCTAAAGCCTGTGACGACAATAAATCTAGTGAGAATTCATTAATTTTTGATAAAGAATTTTACGGTATTTATACACTACAACATAATTGACCTATAGAGAAATAAAATTAGAGACAAAATATATTTTTATTTCTAAATCTTCACATTTAGAAATTAATAGACACAAAATTTGCTCATAATTAGCCTCTAAAGATCTATAGAAACAACAACAACATAGTCACTTAATTGATTTGACTCTAAGCTATAGAAACACCAGCAACAGAGTTACTTAATTGATCTGACTCTAAAACTATTTTTAGAGGCTAATTAGAGACAAATTTTGTGTCTATTAGTCTCTAAATGTGAAGATTTAGAAATAAAAATTTAATTTATCTCTAATTATGTGTCTCTATAGGTCGGTTGTGTTGTAGTGATAATTGCTAGCAAACATCGTAACAATCACCGCTAAACGATCAAATTGTAGTAATGTAATGACTGTTTTTTAAATGATTAATTTAAAAAAAACTTCAAATCAGTTCCCTTAGATTTTTTAACCAAAAAAACAAACTTAAAATTATATACATTGTTTCTAGCTAGCTACTAACAATGCTAATTTAAGATCAAAAGTTAAAACAAAAAATTAAATGACTTTAGCACAAAGTCGAAATAACAGATTCTCATTCTAGCTAGAAATAATATAATTAAGAGCTTTAGTTAATAATTGTTTAAGAGAAAACATAAATAGCAGGTTGTGTTTTATAACGAAAGGGAATACATGAAAATGCATAAATTGACTATGTTATGATTCCAAAATCTAGTGCATATGCTATGATTACATAAACAAGCAATTCAATCGTGATCAAAACCTAACTTATAGTTGGGTTTTAATGATTTGCCTTTTCATTAGAAGCAACATATATTGCCAAAAATAATACCTCGTAAACTAATTGCACATATATTCACATTTCTTTTTCTCGCAGATCGAAAACCTCTTTAATTTCACTGAACAACACACAACTCTCTCTCTCTCTCTCTCTCATGCTGCTATGTATTTTGATCAAAAGAAGATGCATATGTAATTAAATTAACCATGTCATAAAATGATATATATATCAACGTATATATATCTTCTTACCTTCCTCAATCCGCAAGTAGATAAATTAAGCGTATACGCTGATGAAAACCACATTACGACTACGCAAGGAGAAGGGAAGAGAGGGAGAGATGAAATCATAGAAGGAGGAATACATCTTACTGGTTAGGGAAGAAGAGACTATTAATTTGCTGAACCAAATGCGCTCTCCAAGTCTTCTTTATCGATCAACCCCGGACACGCCTGACCGAGGAGTCAGCCGCGACAGGCAAAGGGAGGATACCTTTTACTGTTATTTTAGTTTATCTCCAGTTGACAGCCACCTCGGGAATCCAACACAGCACTTTCGCACCTCCTCCTCCTCTCTTTCCGGGTAGCGCGAGGGATCAGATCCCGAGAACAATCCCCTGCATAGAGAGAAAGCGAGCTCCGGGGAAGTAAGGCAAGGTGTTCGAACGATGGCCCAAGAGGACAGGAACTGTCTTTTATAGTCGGCCTGGGCCTTCGCTTTCAGCAGAGAGCGGGCGCGCGTGCGGCGATGCCGAAGCGCGTATCGGTGGATTAATTGCGGGGGAAGGCTGCTGCAGCGCGCGGCTGAGATCGAAATGGCGCCGCAATGGCCGGAAGAATTAAAGAGCAAGCGCCTTCAACCGCCACCACCCTCCACCGATAGCGATCGACTCAGCCAACAACAGGATAGATCGCAATCCAAGCCGAAAGGGGGAGAGAGGAGGACGCAAGAGTTAAAAAGGCAACGTAACGGCGTACAGCTACCCGCAGCTTTATGTAGAAGCCTTCAGAATTCATTAATCTATATCTTCCAGGAAGAGAACTGAGAAGCATGCAAGGATATTTCAGGGAAATCCAACGCAGCAAGTGGGTCGGGGGACCGCCTGCTTCTGCTCTCAATGGTTGGGTGGTTGCTGGTTAGCTGTCTGCAATATTATTTAACAATATATAATATAAATATTCCTTCCTCTTCTTCTTCTTCTTCTTCTTCTTCTTCTTCTTCTTCTTCTTCTCCCTTCTTTTTGCACTCCGATTACTACAAGAGAGAAGGTGGAAAACTAAGGTAGGCCCGCTTCGGACCGACCGAAGCATTCCGATGGATGGAAGATGGCGACGCCTCTCCAAATACTAATCCGAGACAACAGAACGACAGCGATTCGGCTGCCACACGCGAGTTCAAAAGTTGACGTGAGCTGTTGCGATCGATCGATCGACCCGAATGAACAATGAGAATTCGATCAAACCTGCAATTGCATGACAAGAACAGTACTACGAGAGAAAGAGGAGCGGGTGGGCCCGCCCACGCGTGCGGTAGCTTAGCACCACGTGGCGGCTCCCGGTCCGGCGTGGGCTCGACCCGATCATTAGGGCCCCTGGTCCCGAGGGACCCACCTCGTCAAACCTCCTCAGAAGCCGAAACGTGGACTTTTCTTTATTCCGGATTAAATATATAAATAATGGAATCCATAAGTAGACGACCTAGAAATCCAATAGGATGCTGGAGGTGTATAGATTATAGGTCGGGATACGTAGATTGGTGGGTATATCTTTGGAACAGAAGTGAAGCAAAAGTATCACACGCGATGCTACTGTCATTCTCTCTCTCTCTCTCTTTCTCTCGGCCAGCCAAAAGTGTATGACTTCTTCTCCACTGTTTGCCGCATTCGGCCTTTTCCTTCTTATGCCATATATATGTTACCTTTTGAATTTAAAAAATGAAAATTAGGGTTTATATTTATAATGCAGATCCGATGATAATATCTGAAACAGTAGAAGGAGCAGAAACCATAAGATAGAAAGAGAGAAGAGCGAACATGCTTTAAAAGGCAAAGCGCATTAATTAGCACTTATTATTCGTGTAGTTAAGAGAGTTGCGACGAGGAAGAATTAAGAAGAGAGGGAGTTTAACGAAGCTCGTGGCTTACAACCATGCATGCATAAAATGGAGGGGCCGCGGGGCGATGATTGCCGACGTAATCACATCATTGCGCTTCTCCCGGGCCACGTGTTTGTCCGACGTGGCCGAGTGGGGTCGTCTCCTACGAGGAGGTGCAGAGCCAATGGGGAGAGGTTGCGGGTTCCTGAATCCACGAGGGGCCCCGCCGGCCACCTTCTCGGCGTCCCCCATCATGTCTTATGGGTGTTAAATGTATAATTAATGTATACGGTCGACTGCGTCTTTGTCATATGTAGATCTTTACAGATCTTGGAGGGCCCGAATTTTAGCTTTCTTGTTGAATATACTTGGAGAAGTATATCTCGCACTAAATCGTTCGGGCCCCACTTAGGGGTATATATTCTATGAGGTTTGGATTGGTGCCTAGCTATATACACTTATTCTTCGTGAATTGATCTTTGTTGTCTTCTATATATGTAGATACAAAATGAAGGATGGTTCATGCGTTATAACTAATGAGAAGGATTGAAGGGTCACAACAAACATAACAAATGTATGTGATCAAGGTCATGTTCATACCTTAAGAACACAGTGTTAATTAAGAAGAAACTCAAAATCACCCAACTACTCAAAATTAAGCAACATATTTTGTGATTCTTTTATTACGGGTAGTTTTGTTTTGTGTAATTCATCTGCACTATAAATTGGCGGGCATTATCAATTGAAATCTTGAATCTTGTACCATTGATAAATTTTTATTCTCGTTCTTTTGTTTTTAATTACAAAATTATATTATATACTTCCCAAAACGTTTTCAATTGCATGCACACTCCTTTAAAATTCAATTTAGCATATATACTCATGTATTTTCGCCTGAAGTCGGGTGTGCTGCAAGCCTGCGTCTTCTAGTTTAGCGCGGCTCTGGTGGTGACATGCAAAGACACTCTGATGCTCAAGTGAGAGAAGATTCCAAATAGTGCATATTGAAGCAGAGAATATACCTGAATTGTGTCGTGTCTATTTTATGAGGTAGGTTTGGATACTCGGTGGTGATATCTCAAGAAATTCTGTGAGGATATATCCTGAATAGGTCAATTGTTATCTCCTATATCACAAGTTTATTATGGTCGAGTCCCTAGTGATAAATATAGAATATTGATATCCTAGTTTGACAGGGTGGAGCCCCCGAACTAAGTTGAAGCTGGTCCATTTCATGAGTAGGGGTGCTTTTAGAATCGATCCAAACGATCCTAGAGAGCTAGTCCAGTCCACCATGTAACTATTAAAATTTTGTATATACTACTATTGTTAACTTTCATTACTTTTTTTATTTAAATATAGCAATGAAAAAAGTTTAACATTATTTCCCTCTTAAAAATACTACACATGTATCCTTCCAAAATTTGAGTTTTACACACATATATATACTTATGAACTTACAAAACTTACATGCATGCCACTATAAATTATATTATAATTATGATGTTTATATTATGTTTTGTAGAAATATAAATTAAAAATTAATTGTTATGATTATTATATTAATTTTAATATGAATAAATTTTGTTTATAAAATTCGTATTTCATGTAATTTTTTCAAAACTTTTTTCTCAAGTGATATGTGAATGTACATTGACACATAATTAGTATATTTAATTAATTTCAAAAACATGTATAGTTTATATGATAAAATTGCAACAATTATATTTAATTAATAAATATGCATATTATTTTCTTTATTAATATTTGATAATTATAACATAGTAAATTCAGTAATATTTGTGGAGTAAAATTATTTTTTAAGAGAAAAATTATCCTATATAATTAATCTTTTCAACAATTTGACCTGAATAACTAAATATTTATGTTCATAGTTAATTTATATTTATACTAGTATTATTTATTTCCTAGTTGATCCATGCATAAAGCGAGGCTTCCTCACCACTTTAAAGTTCAAATGGGTTATACAAAGCTTAAATGTGGAGTGTATATTTTTAATTATATATATTATATTAGGCATATTTGGATTAATTAATACCTTAAATTTGACTGAGCAATTATTTTAAATAAAAATCAAATAATTGGCAATTAAAAAAATAATTAACCTAACTTATATTAAAATATTGTTTTAATTAATTATATAATTTTTACTTGTTCTTTATATATTTATTGATATAAGTTGTTAATTAGCTGCATAAATGCATGCATCATTAAACCATAATGATCAGTTTGATGGAAATACGATGTCAAAGCCTAGCCTTTTTTTTTTTTTTTTTTTTTGTACTGAAGCCCCAATTTCGTATACATGCAGGTATAACGCTCAGTCGAAACCCTAATTATTGATATAAATCTCCCGTGAATCTTAATTAACTAAAGCATTGCTCTAATTAATCAATTAATTATCAAATTAAACAAAGTGTGATTAATCTCAAGTTAATTAAATTAGAAGGCTAAAGCTGAGCTTTTGACCTAGGAATCAACAGGAGTGCGACAAGCAGTGATGCTAATTAATGATGAGATTACAAGTTAGGGAAGAGAGGGGCTCTCGGAAATAAAAATAAGGGAAACCTCATGACCTAAAGATATATAGGACATGATGGTTTTCGGTTTATATGTCCCGTCAAAAGGGCAGTGCCTGTTAATTATGGCAATGGAGTGTAGTTGAACGCAACAATTATATATATTACCAAAGAGATAAAGGTATTCCTACATAGAATGATGAGAGGCCACTCATTAGATAGGATATTTTTTATTAAAGCGTTCGAATAATTATTTTGAATTGATTTTCTTGTAAGCTTATTTATGTATAGTACATGAATTTAGTTGGCAGTGAACATAATGAGGCATTATATTGGGTTCGTCGCACCGATCGAAAAAGGGATCGAGCTTATGAGCTAACTAGATGGATGCGGAAAAGGGATCGAGCTTATGAGCTAACTAGTCGATCGAATCCGTAGGTATACTAATAAAATAGAAACTAAATTTTATTGGCATGTATTTGATGCGACGACTTCAAAATGATTGAAACTTGAAAGAGGTTAATTAAAGAAGATGAGAGAATATTTCATCTACTAGGATTTTTTTTTTCCTTCTTTACTCTTGTTAAGTGGTTGTTTGGTTGGTTGTAAATAGATTTGACGTAACTCTAATTGTAACGAAAAAATTAATAGTACTATAATTAAAATGATATGTATGAACTGCAAAATGATTTAAAGCCCAAAAAATTTACATATAGATTTCTCTAGACTTATTGAGCAAACAACTTTTTTATAATCTATTTACCTTCAATTTTAATTTAAAAGTTATATTATTTTTTTATTATATTTTTAAATTTTTCATATAAATTGTTTCTACATTCCTATGTTTTATAATCTCTTTTATTTTCTTATTTTTAACTTATTCTCATATGATTTTTTTTATTTTACTTATTTTCGTAATTTTATTTTTTGTCCATATTTTTTATTTTTTAATAATTCATTTTTATTTTAAATATTGTTCATGTGATGTTTTTCTATTTTTAACTTATTTTATATAATTTTTAGATTTTCCATAAAAATTCAAAATTGATAATATAATCTAAACTAAAATAATTAAATATAAATTATTTTTCATTAGATTTGAAAGGAAGTTGCAAATTGAAGTTACGGTCAACCAAACACTTGCAAATGCACAATAAAATTTACTTGCCGGTAATTGCGGGCAATCAAACAAACATGTTGCAATTGTAATTTTCATATTTTTTAAAAAATAAAAATAGAAAGTCACGATAAATGATTATATTATAATTTGAACTCTAAATCTTTAGACAATATAAAAATATTGCCATCAATCTGCTACTCATGTTTAGCTGCAATTTCCATGTATTTACTATTGCATATGAATGTTTTTTAATAATTACTATTTGGAACATTTGCATTGTGGAGAATCAGGCATTTCCTAAATTTCTTACCTAAATTAAATCTTAGCCCCAAACTCATGGATATGATGTGTGCATCAATGTTACGATAAACAAATCGTGCAATATAACTCGTTAATGCACTCAAATTAATTTAGGTAGCATTATAGTATAATTTTGACTTTAATAATTATTTAATTATTTATACTAGCAAAAATTAAATTTACTATATTTTTTCAACATTCATCCATAATCTATCTTTAAACACATTGTGGTCATGGGTTCTAGTCAATGCTTAATTTTTTATCTAATTTTATTTTCTATCCACGAATAAAATTAATTGCTAACATGAGAATCCTTTTTAATTAATTATCCCATCTATCACACAATTATTGAAATGAATATTAATTGATTTCCTAATATAATTAAGTATACGGTAATTAATTGCACGATTTACTCATATTAATTGGAAAATCATATTTTGATCTCCTTTACTAGAATTTTGATTTCCTTACCGTAATTTTAAAATTTTGATTTTAGTTTTCACACTTTATTTTCGTTTAGAATTTGGTTCCTATCGTCACATGAGGTCTAAACGGAGCTGACGTGGATAACAGATGCTGACTAGACATTGCTGACGAGGACCTGCAATGACCATTTTTATAAACTATGTAGACTAAAATAAAATTTTTGTAAATTATAGGGACCAAAATTATTATTTTTCTTTAAAAAATATATAAAAATTACAATATATTTTTAATTTTATTTATAAATAATTATAATATTTAAAAATAGTAAAATTGAGCGCACTAAATAATTTACGTCAATTTGGATGATTTAAATCGACGTCATCATTAGACATCGGTTTTTATCCGTTAATTATCTTAAATTAGCGTGAATTTCGCAGTGGTTGCAGAATTTGAAAACCTGCACTCCTGATCAGCTCATCTCTTCACTGATCACCTCCTCATCTCCATTTTAATACTAAATTTGGCGTATTCAAAGCAGTTTAAATTAGATTCGAACGTTATAAAGTGTTGATTTTTACTCTAATAAATATCGATTTTTCATGCATTTGTTGTAGTCGCAACACTATAATACAAGATTATTGCTACGATTTCGTGGGCATTGTTAAAGAATATTCATGGAAATCGGCATTTATTAGAATGAAAATCAACACTTTTTGACGTTTGAAATCTAATTTAAACCGCTTTCAATACGTTAAACTTAGGATCAAAATGGAGGTGAGGAGGTGATCAGTGAAGAGATGAGCAAATTTTTGAATTCTGCAACCAGTGTGGAATTTACGTTAAATTAGGGTAATTAACGAATAGAAATCGATGTCTAATGACGGTGTTAGTTTAAATCCATTCAAATTAACGTAAATTACTTAGTGTGCTTAATTTTAATATTTTTAAATATTACAATTATTTAAAAATATCTTATGATTTTTTATATTTTTTAAGAAAAATAATAATTTTGGTCAATATAGTTTACTTGAATTTTGATTTTAGTCCCTATAATTTACAAAGTTGGTCCATGCATGTCCACGTCAGCAATGTCCAATCAGCATCTGTTATCCATGTCAGCTTCGTTTAGACCTTATGTGATAGCATAGATCAAATCCTAAACGAAAATAAAATGTGGGGACTAAAATTAAAAATTTAAAATTATGAGGACTAAAATCAAAATTCAAATAAATTGTGGGAACTAAAAGTATGATTTTCTCTGGTAATAATATATCTTTAGTTGGGCCCCGTTGACCCAAGAAGCCCACAAATAAAAAGCCCATTTATGTCTCAAATTAAACCTGTTTCGATCATGAACCTGTCCGGATAAATTATGCATTTACCCAAACGGTTCAAGATTCAGATCTGATTTAAAAACCCTTGAGCGGTTGCTTGACAGTAGTTTTTATCTATTGAAACTAATTTTAAATGAGTCAAAAAGAAGTGCATGTGATTGATTTTGGGTCATATATTTATTATTTGTAATCTGATAGATAAATTCATATGTATATTAGTGCTTATTGTCATGAGTTAATAATTAGTTGGAATTTAAATTAGTATGCATAAATTATGATGTTGGCAATTATCATATTGAACCTTCCGTTAATTTTCCTTTGTATTTTTTTTTCAGTTTTACAGGAAGAAGTTAGTAGATATGGAGTAGTTAGTGGAATAGAGAAGGCGCGCTCTCTAATCGTTTATTTTTTTAGTGTTTTAATATATATATATATATAATAAAGATAGAAAATTATAATAGACGATCATATTAGGATTTGAATACTAGACTTCTAGACAACATATAAGATGTTGTCACTAAAGTGTTTTAATATATTTGTTTCTTGTTTATTACTTCGTTGTATTATTTATTTTTGCTACAAGTATTTGTTTTATTTTTTGGATTCTCGTACTTCATTGTCATTTTTGATGTACGCTCTCTTAGGAGATGTCTGTTTTTGCGGGAGTGGCCCACAGAGAAGTGTGATAAAATATATATAAAATCATAAAATGTTATATAACTAAATAATAGCATACTCTTTTTAATTTCTGGTATTTACGAGATTATAAATTATGTAGGTCAAAGAAGATGGATCAAAATATATGTCATCTCCTATCCTCAAAAAGGAAAACTAGAGATCCTATATTCTTAAAATGGAAGTGCAATCTTCTTCAATACTTAATAAGTAAGATTTAACTACAAATGGAAATTTTGTTATTCCAAAATAAAATGGATGGTACTTAAAAAAGTAAAAATATGTCTAGATAATTATCCTTAAAATTATTTATAATATTCTAAAAATTTTACAAAATCAACTCATTATGAAATTTTTGAATAAATGGAAATCTCGCTTGTGAACAGATCAAAAAGTTACAATTTTTTATACAAATTGGGATTCAAAAAATTTCAATCTAAGACTTTTGTTTAGTTTGATTTTGAAGATTTTCATAAAAATTGAAATAAACTAAATTATTACGTGTATACATATCATAGTTATGGATACATTATACATGTTCAAGGATATGGTTAAAAGTACGAGTGGACGATTCCTCAAGACTATCATGGCCCCTAGGTATTTGAATGGGAAAGTACCTTGAGGCATGTTGAATTGGGTACTTGTAATATAAGTAGCTTCATATGAAGTTGTTCCAGGGAAGATATGTGATTTAAGGCGGTTAACACTCTGACTAGTTAATTTCTCAAAGTGAGAGAACAACAGTTGAATATTATAAAGAGTTTTACTATTGGCTTTGATGGAAAGAAGTATGTCAACAAACATGAGATGATTGACATTCAATCTGCTTTTGATTTTGAGATGACTAATCCAACTGTTCTCCACAGCTATGTTAATCAAATTAGTGAATATTTGAGGTAAGGATCTATAAGAAATGAGAGTTATATGAGTTAGTAAGCGTAGAGATTAGGGTTTGTGAGAGGTAAAGTTATTCGGGTGGTTATGGGATGCAGATTCACGTATTGGTAATGGTTTGGGCAAGACAGGTTAGGATCCAAATTGGAAGAACTCTCAAGGACCCGAGAGGACGCGATCTTAGGCCAGAGTTGTGAATTTGCCTCGAAGAGTACAACATATATATACAAAGTAGACTCCAAGATCACCTCACCCTCCTCAAGTGTACGATTCGAAGCGATATTCATGGAATAATCACGTGTAGCGGGGCAACCACACATGCGGGGAGTAGAATCATCGATAACCTAACACGAAACAAAGGGACGATGCTGGCAAGGAAGCCACGCACCTCTGAAACCACGGACCACATGCTCGTACCGTAAACAAATCAAAGGCTTCATAGGAAGGAGGATAATTATCTGAGTCCTGCATGAACTTGTGATCATTGTTAGGTCAAATAGTAGGGCTTGCCTACAACGACATAGGTGTGGCCTTAGAAGTCGTCATCGGGTAAGAAGCCACATAATGACCAAGTTCACAAGAATAGCAAAACTTTGGCAAATTTTCATAAATCACGGGCTGAAAAAATTCTTGCCCTTTTCCCAATCAATATTCCTTAAGGAATTGGCCTAAGAGAAATCGATTTCATCACCAAACTCTAACATACCACAATTGGCCGCGTTTAAAGGAACTAAAATGATCATCAGTAGGGAGTCTATGCATCTAAATCCACACATATGTGGTGTTAACTTTTTCAAAATAAGGATGAAAAAGAGGTTGTTAAGGAATCAGGCGAAGAATGTTGCCTTGGAACAACCAAGAGCAGCTGATTAAAACTTCAATTGCAAAATTTGTATATTGAAATCAAAAATAAAGAAGTCGTGCTCGATGTCAACAACAGAATGAAAACCATAGTCATTCCCAAGTCGATCAACCCATCGACGGGCAAGGATTAAGGACGGAGATTTTCTCAATAATTTATCTATAAGGCTAGATTCCCAGGGTTGGTTCCAATCGACGATTTGCTTCGGTGTGAAGTGGATAAAGCCAACTGCATGTGGCTCAATCCGATTCAGAGTAGAAAGATTTACCTTATGTAGATATGAAAGATTTAGTCCTTCCAAGATGTGCACCTGAGAAGGAGTTGATGGCCGTGTCAAAAGAGGTGTGGAGCTTTGAGAGGATGCTCGACACCGAGATGAGTGTCTAGATGAGGGATGGGAATGAGAGCAAAAGCGTCTATCTGGTGGATCAAGACGAGGAATGGTCATAGTTATGGTGATTTCCCGATCGAGGAGTCGCCTCTGAGAGATCTACTCTAAGTAATATTTTGTTTTCTTAATAATTGAAATACCGATCCAAGCAAACGAATCAAATCACAAGTCACATGAAAATGGGATTTCGTATGTACGGAACTAAATTAAGTTAATTACTTGGCTCACCATTAATTAGCACCATGAATGGTTGACGTTCCACCAATCAATTAAAGGATTTCATTAATATGACAACTTGCCCCTTCTTTTATCCTCACCTTCATTTTTCAAAGGCAAAGAACACACGCAATCTTATTTAAGTCCTACATATGTTTCGTCTCGTCTTTAATTTAATTTTACCTTTTATTATTTTATTTCTTTATTATTATATATCTATTTGTAGTTTGAAAGATATCAAACTTCCGTACGTTACCGTACCTTCTCCTCTTCTTCCTCCCCATTAATTATATTTAATTCTAATTAATGTTTTTTTTAATCCCGTACGTTGCCGTATTCTCTCCTCTTCTTCCTTGAATTCTACCAGTCAAGTGATTCCATTAAATATTTGCTCTAACTCCACCAATTCCCGGGCGCTTAAAATCTAAATTCTCACTCACACACATATTTTTTTTAATATTATTTAAAAATTAGTCTGTATATTCTGAAAAAAATATAATGAGCATTAAGGTTATTTTTACGATCATCCTGATATAAAATTGTCCAATTTTGAAAATAGGAGCACGTGCAATTGTAAGTGGATTGGATTAGCACTTGAATTGGGTCCGACCAAATTAAGCTCAGAAGCGTCCACACTTATGAACTAAACTCATATCGAGCCAGACACCACTTAGCTCGGGGGCTCCACCCAACCATACAAGGATATCTATATCCTCATTATTCATTAGAGATTCGTCAGTAACGAACCAGATATCTTCAGGATTGGTATTGATCCATTCTGAGCATATCTCCGTGATATTCAGGGAGCTATCATCGCTCGAAATATTCCTTATCCTGCACTATATACAGGCACGGTGTGTATTAGGTACAAACTCGATTCCAATTACATACTTATCATCTGAAATTCTTTTTTACTTGAGCGTGAGAGTGTCTTTGCATGCATGTCCCCTCCCCCGAAATCGCATCGGACCACGAGACACGCATATCGCATCACCCTAGCTTCAGGGAAGAATATTTGGCGCCCACTGTAGGGCCGAGTAAATATTACTTGCCCACCATGGTAAGTACCTAGAGGGAGAAACCTAGCAATAGCGTTCCCCCGCTACCTAGTGGCACTAACATGTTGCATGATCGTCGATCTATAGACGCATAACCAAAGATTAACAGCTCAGATCATGGAATTGAAACAACTCGAGGAACAACACCCGCTCGAGCACAATCATCACCACATAGGGGCATGATGAAGACAGCCACCTGGAGAGGCGCTGGAGGCCGACCTCTGTCTTTCGAGAAGGTCGCACTACTCTGGTTCGCCACCCTCGTGCTATGGTCAATACACAATTTTCATGAGCTCTTCGTAGCCTTCACTAATCAATTCTTCTCCTCACGGATCTACTCCAAGACCAAGGATTCCCTTCATTACATCAAGCAAGGACAGTACAAGCAGCTAAGAGAATACTTGAAAAGATTTCATGTCGTAGCCATAGAGATTTCCAATCTCGACCCACATGTTGAGTTGTATTCTGTCAAGCCTGGTCTAAAGCCCGGACAGTTTGCTGACCAGATCGTTTTGGCCAAGCTGAGGAGTATGGTCGATCGAGTTCCGAGGAAAGGTCATGTGCTATATGGAGATGGAAGAGCTATGAGAGGCCAGAAAAGCCGACAGGGAGACCATCAAAGACGATGTCGGTGACAAAAAAACCCCAAAAAACCCGATAGAAAGGGCGAAGACCCAAATCGTCACGACCGGGACAACAACAAAAGAGAAAAGTCGCCGCTCCAACCAAACACCAAATATGACTATATGAGAAGTACAATATGCTCAATGCGAAAAAGGAGGCTATTCGCCAAGAAATCTATAAATTAAAGTTTCTCAGACACCCCATGCATCAATGCTGAAAAACAAAAATTGCTACCCGATGTTGATAAAAGAAAGAGGTGTGCATTTCATGACACCTATGGGCACACCACCGATGATTGTGTAGTACTAGAAAATCAGATTGAGGACTTGGTCCAGGCTGGACGAGTCGACTGCTATGTCAACCACAGAAGAGAATGTAGCTAGGATAGAAACGGCCATGACCACCGACGTCGAAGTCGGAGCAGAACGCCCCTAGGTCCCCCTAGAGGCCATCGAGATAACGATCGAGCTAACTGACCGACCAACGAGGTTCGTGGGGTCATCGGCCACATAGTAGGAGGATTCGCCGGAGGAGGTGAGAGGAGCTCAGTAGAAAGCCATTATGGAGATCGACGACGCGACCCGCCCATAGAGGTCTCACATCCGAACCCTAGTAGTATCGTCATATAAGTTCGATTTCTAGGGGATTGATAAAAACTTATATGACCACGTCGTCATTTTTGTAATCACCAGTAGTTTTATTGTTAGCAAAGTCCTGGTAGACCAAGGTAGTCAAGGTAGTCACTACCAGAAAAATGGTCTTATGCTACGACTACAAAGGTTGCGAAATCGTAGCAGCAGACCTTCTCCGACGGCAGAAGTCTGTCGCAAAAATTCATTCGCAAAAGGTATCGTCACAAATAATCTACGACGACCGATTTCATCGTCGACATAGAAATCCGTGCACAGCGACCGCATGTGGTCATTGCGGAATGGTTTTACGACGACGATTATGGGAGTGGGCGCCCCTATACTGCGACGGCCTAGCCCTTGTAATGTCGTCGTAATATCGTAGCAATGTTGCAGTAATGTCGTAGCATATAGTAATTTAAAAAAAATAATAATAATAATTTTTTTTATACTAATTTTTTATCTTCATTTTCCTTTACCTATGAGTGAAACAATGCCTTTACTTTTAGCAAATGAACAACCGACATCCTCCCTCACTCCATGTTCAAGAAAATGCAACTAACCGAGGTCTCACTCCGCCCCTATAATGGAGACTTAGTCGGCTTCTCGAGAGAACTGGTTAACATTTGAGATTTTGTATGGTTGAGAACAACGTTTGACTCACAACCATAGGCAAAGACGATGGATGTGCAATACATGGTCATTAACATCCTTGACCCCTATCACATGATTTTGGGGCAACCCTTATTGAACAGCTTGAGATTCGTTATATCGATTGCCCACCTGACACTCAAATTCCTCATTTCAGATACGAAAGTGGGGATACTTCTTGCCAACCAAAAAGAAGCTCGTCGATGCTACAATGAATGCCTAAAATAGAAGGCGGCTAAGCCGGGGAAGGAACTAGGCTCTCTGCCCCATCATACACTCTCAGCAACCCTCGACGAACAACTATAGGGGACTTCCAAGCAGAACCTGAACGAAAATGCTCAGAAGCGGCCCCAGCTTGGAGACAACTCGAGGACTGAGCACCCCATGAACAAACTACATATACCGAAGCTCCCCTAGGCCAGAAGCCTGCCCTACTTCAGCCACTAACAGACAACACAAGGAAACTCACAGCAAACTGACGGACACCCTACGACTCGTGACAGGAACGTCGTGGTCCTCAGCCTCAGTTGCCACTCTCGGGTTCCCACGCCCTCAACAATCCCAAGCATGGTCTTCGGCCTCAACGCCACTCTCGAGCTCCATACTCTCTGCGACCCCAAGCATGGTCTTACCTTATGCTCCCTGTGAGCTCAGCTTGACCCAAGCGCGGTCCTCGGCCTCATTGTCATTCTCGGGCTATCACGCCCTCAACAATCCCAAGCACAGTCCTAGGCCTCAGCGCAACTCTCGAGCTCTCGTGCTCTCAGCGACCCCAAGAGCGATCCTACCTTATGCTCCCTGCGAGCTTGACTTGACTCCAGCGTGGTCCTCGGCCTTAATCGTCGCTCTTGGGCTCTCACACCCACAACAATCCCAAGCACGATCCTCGGGCTCAGCACCACTCTTGAGTTCTCAGCAACCTCAAGCGTGGTCCCGCCTTACACTCCCTACAAGCTCGGCTTGACCCTAAGCACGATCATCAGCCTCAGTGTCACTACCTACAACCTCAACACCCTTGAAGACCTGAGCTCAATGCCCTCAACGACTCAAAGCATGCTCCTCGCGAGCTCAGTTTTCACAGAGTCTGGTCCTCGGCCTCAGCGCCTCCGCTCTTGATCTTGAACAATTCGAGGGGAGTCGACAACTTCCGAACATGTAACCACGACCTTAACTCTGGTTTTGGCAGGGATCTAACCGAAAAGTCTGCATGCAACATCAGCACGAGACATATACGAAGAATGGCTCTGCACGCCACACTCGACTCTGATAGAGTTAGTCGACCATTCAATGTCAGCGACGTTCGACATACATGCCAAGATAAGACCGAACAACTCAATGAAAAGGCAAAAGCCACAAGAAAGTGTCATCACAAAAAAGAACATGCACATATATTCATAAAACCCAAAAGGAGGAGACATACATTCATAGATTCACAAAAGGGAAAGTGTAAAATAGAGAAACAAGTTACTGAAAATATAAAAATAGCTATTGGAGGAAAAACACTTCGAAAATACAACAGTGACAATGACACCTCTACAAACACAGTCACACCTAATGTCGATCAAAACAGATGCCGACACCACTGCCAGAAAGGGACAATCCCACGAGTAGGGTTTCCCGAACTACTGCTAGACTCAAAAGACCAGGAATGGTCGTTGACAAAACGAAAAAGGGCGACATGTCGAGTCACGAAAGATTCCATAGAGCAAGGACAACTTAGTGTCTAAGGCTTACGAATAAAAGGCAACACAACACCCCTCTCTAGTTCAGGGTGAAAGAGGCTCCCATTGTGTAAGCCCTGCAGTGTGAACTTATCACAGGCCACCAGCCGCAGGTCCCCGACCATCTCGTTTGCCATAACTTGTCTCACGCCTCCCACCCTCCTCATAAGCTCAGCGGTGCGAACCCACGGTGATCTCTAATCTACTCACTGTCAGCCCAAGGTTGATTCTTGGAGGAATGAAGGCTTGCAGCACCTCCCACTCCATGTTGAAACTCACACGACGACTTTTATAGACCTAGGAAGGGCCAACCCCTAACGATCGTTGGCCACTACTCCACTAACAAGAGCCACGTCCGTCAACCGGCGTCAAACACTCAAATGTCTTGGAACTGACAACCAGATTTCCGGTCATAATTACCCTAATGTCAAAATTAAAAGCTGGACATACGATGGGCACACGAAAAGACACCCTTTCCTCCATACAATCACTACATTTATTGCAGAAGTTGAAGACTTGCAAAGCGACGAAACCAATGCACACCGAGGTCTCCTACTCTAGCACATTAGCCAAGGAAGGAACCCGAAAAATGTTCGTATATCAGACTGAGGTTAGAAGCCGACGGACCACTAGAGCTCGACACGAAGTCCTCGGACTCCGACCAAGCTCGGGGACTGTGGGCTGAACTAGCACTTTGAGCCCGATCGGATCAGGCTCAGAAGCACCCACACTCATGAACTAGACTCATATTGAGTCAGACACCACTTAGCTTGGGGGCTCCATCCGGCCATACAAGGACACCTACGCTCTCATTAATTACCAAAGATTCATCAGTAATGAACGTGATATCTCTAGTATTGGTCTCGATCCATTTTGAGTATATCCCCGCGAGTTTCGGGGAGGCATTATCGTCCAAGACATCCTTTATCCTGTAATATATACAGACACGACGCACATCAAGTACAGACTCGATTCCAATTATATACCCACCATCTTGATCGAATTTTTTTCTTACTTGAGCGTCAAAATATCTTTGCAAGTCCTTCGATTACTTGAGCGTCAGAATATCTTTGCAGGTCCCCCGCTAGAGTCTCACCGGACCAAGAGACACGCATTATCGTATCACCCCCGCTTCAGGCAAGAACATCAAGTAAATATGAGATTTCTAGGAGTGGTATATCATGAGTAAATATGTTATATCCTTTATAATGATGATAATATATGTTCTTGCCTGAAGTCGAAGCGATGCGGTCCGGTGTGTCTCCTGATCAGATGCAATTCTGAGGGGGACTGCAAAAGACACTCCAACGCTCAAGTAAAAATGAGTTCCAGGTGAGGGGGTAATAGAAGTTGGAATCTAAATGTATCTGAGAGCACTGTGTCTATATATAGTGCAGGGTGAGGGATGTCTGGCGAAGTTGTCGTTCGGTAATCTCGTAGGAATGTTGCTCATAATGGGTCGATGTTGATCCCAAAGATGTCGGGCTCGTAATTAATGAGGATGTAAGTGTCCTTGTATGGTAGGTGGAGCCCCCGAATTAAGCCGTTTGACTTGACTCGAGTCTAATTCATGAGTATGGGTGCTTTTAAGTCTAATTCGATCGGGCCCAAAGTACTAGTCTGGTCTAATATATATTGTATTTAGCTTTATTCAATAGTATATTATCTTATTTAGTCTTTAGTTTTAATTATTTAGTGATGTTTATTTTACAAGTCATTAATGTTTTTTTTTTCATTAACGGAGTTTGATTGCCCCAAGTATAAAATTGTAATATTTAGATAATAAATTTATTTGATTGACTGTAAAAATATTTTATAGCATTTATTAGTTATAATTTATATTTTTAATATTATTTGAAGACTGAAAATGGAATTATAGCTCAAAAAAACTCGTAATATAATATTGTGGGCTGTAAATGCAATAATTTAAATATAGGAAAATAATTAATTTTAATGACTTAGAGTCGTCGGATTGAGATGAGATAAATATCAAAGTTGTAGGTTTTCGCGCGTTGGACACGATAATAGTGTCGGATTTTAGATCTGATGTCATTTGATAGTTTTTTTTAATATATATTTCAGTATTATACAATAAAAAAAATTATTAATTTATTTTAATAAATAATTAAATAATATAAAACATATTTTACTAAACTAAATGATGGTTTAAAGTATAAAATAATATGGTAAATTACACGGAACCCCCTCGACTATAGTCGACGTGTGTAAAGACTACCTAAACTATCAAGTGTGCACAGAACCCCCACTACTAGAAAAATGGGCATCAGCAACGGCTGATGCCGTTGCTGAGCCGTTGCTGAAAATCATCAGCAAAGGCTGGCGCCGTTGCAATGGAGCCGTGGCAGAAAATCGCGTTGCTGATAACTTAGCAACGGATCAGCAACGACCGCTCGGGTCGTTGCTAAAAATATTATCAACAACGATTTTGCCACGGACGCGGAGCCGTTGCTGATAACATTAATAGCAACAGCCGGTGAGCCCGTAGCAACGCCGTTAGTAAAAGCCCGTTGCTAAGCCGTTGCTGTAGGTCATCAGCAACGGCTTTCGATAAACTTTTAGCAACGGCTTTCCCACGGATGGCCGTGGGAAAGCCGTTGCTGATGATGTGAACCTGGTAATGAAAAAAATTAAAATTTCAAATTTCTATTGATACATTGATACATTATCTGATACATAACTCACACACCCATACACTCATACACACATTCATTCACACATCACAAATACACCAAGATATACATCAAAACAATTATATTTATATTGATAATTATCCACAATAGTATAAAAACTATTCAAATGCAAAATTGAAGTATCAATATCCAAACAAAATAAATTAAACAAGTATAATATCTCAGTAACAAAGTCAATATAAAAAAAATCTCACGATGACGATGGAGGATGGCCTGGATCATTTGGCGGGGTTTGGAGTGCTTGAGTGTACACCGGCGTGGATTGACTCGAGGACGATGGATGAGATGATGCTGAAGAGATGTCTGCTTCGGGATGACCTGACATGTTGCGTAGCATAGCATGTGCATGCATCTCCGTCATCATCTGACTCTGACGCGCGACCGTCTCCTTTAGAGTCCTTATTCTACTACTATGATCATAACTGGATCTGGAGGTGGACGGCCGCTCACCAGCGACCGGAGGGGTCGGTGCCCCAAGTGGCCCTAGTACGGCTCGCGCATGACCACTATCTGCAAAGCCATATACGCGGCCATGGTCCCAGCCACCTGCGGCCTCGACCCACGTTGCTGCGTCAAAGTCCTCGGGGGTGCCCCCGCGCTGCACCACCGTCTGGCTGTAGGTCTCCTACTCGAGTTTGATTTTTTGTTTAATATTTATCATAAAACTTAAATTATAAATATATAATGAATAATTTAAATAAATATATAGTTACCATAATATATGCAGCGCGGTTATTGATGTACTCCCTCGTTCCATGTGCTCGACGGTGAGTTCGCTCAAACACCGCCATCGGGGAGGGTCGCTGGACAGTCCCGTCATCCGACACCGTCGTCTACATTTACAAAACAAATACATTAATTAGTACACATAATAACAAATAAAATATATAATTAAAAGGTATACTTACCATACGGTTCGCGTGCACTGCAAATGCAACAGAGCCGCCTGTGTAACGCGCTGCTCCCCCCGACATGCGATTTCTGGCCGCATTTCGAGAAACCTCCTGCCATCGATCCGTCGACCATATTCCCACGAGCTGGTCCCATATATCCGGAGTAATCCAATCGGGGCCGTATCCCCGAGTCTCCGCGATGTTAGTAATCCCAGCTCGTGCCATCGCTTGGGACCGGGCCTGCCCCAGCTGCCCGTTGTACCTTGCTCGGGAAATAGCCTCCCAGGCAGCGTAAATGAAGGGCCTTTGGTGCTCAGGCCATGTATAGCGAGCCTGCAGAACAATAATATCAGTACCAATATTAATCATCATGCATGTAAAAAAAATAATAATACGTGCCTCAAACTCGCGTCATAACATGTCGACGTGCTCGCTAGGCACGTGAGACCACGTAGGCCATGCCCCGTGCATGTATCGTCGAATAGTAGAAGAAATGCTCATCGGCACTTCTTCTTGCTCGAACCTGCACAACAAAAATAAATTTTAATATTATATTATGATATAATGAATTTGTAATGATTCATAATTCATGATATATTACCTCTCCCCAATCACGCTAATAAATCTACGTGACTCTGTGGCTGGTGGAGGCTGCCACCTGTTCGGCCCGCATGGCCGCCTGCGTCTGGATATACTAGCCTCGGTAGTATCATCGGCATGAGGATCAACAACAGGAGGATCAGTAGCATGAGTAAGTGTAGGAGTCTCACCGATCGAAGACTCCAAAGCTCTCCTGCGATGATAACCACGACCAGACATATCTGTCGAATAGACATATAATTGTCCAAATAACTATATTCCCAAATTGTCCAATCAGGGACAATTCAAGAATTGTACGTCGTATAAAAGATCATCTACTTCTTTTACACGAACATACAATCCCCGAACGGATTTAAGGTTTTGCTAAATCATATCTGACTCGTCGATGCGTACGTGAAACATATCAACTCGTCGGATGGATGATTATTTTCTAAATGTTTCGAGACAGTTCGAGTCCATATTGGAAAATTCCGACACGAGTCCAAATTAGACGATTCCGGCGCGCGTCCGAAGTGGACGATTCCAGCGCGCGTCCGAAGTGGATGATTTCGGCGCGCGTCCGAAGTGGACGATTCTGGCACAATGTCGAAGTGGATAATTCCGAAATTAATCTAAACCCTAAAAATTAATCTAACAAATTAAACAATTAATCTAAATAATTAATTAAATAATTAATTAACAAATAAAAAAATTAATCTACTATTTCCGGCGCCGGCGTACAGTGTCCGAACAATGTGTCCGGACACTGTACAAGATCCAGCGGCGGCCATTGGCCAACCGCCTCTGGCCGAAACCCTAAAATTAGGGTTTCGGTCGAATTTCCCGTCGGTCGCAACGGGAAGAGATGGTTGGGCGACGATGAATACCTAAAATCGGCGGTCGAGGATGGACGGCAGCGGCAGCTCGGCGTCGTCGGCGTCGGCAGCGGCGGCGAGAGGCGGGGGTGGCAGCAGCGGGAGGAAGAAGGGGCGGGCGCGATCTACGACCTATATAAACTTATCAGCAACGGCTCACTCGCCCGTTAGAAAGCTGTTGCTAATAAGTTATCATCAGCAACGGCTCACTTGTCCGTTAGAAAGCCGTTGTTGATAATCAAAATCATCAGCAACGGCTCGCGTGTCCGTTAGAAAGCCGTTGCAGATACAACATATCTGCAACGGCTTGAGCGGCCGTAAGAATGCCGTTGCAAATAGCAACGGCTTGAGCGGCCGTTGCTGATAGTCGTTGCTGAAGACTCAATTTCTAGTAGTGCCCCGCGACTACACTTTTTGTTCAAATAATTCCTATATGTTAGCTTGTCCATTAGTAACTTAACGGTAAAACTTCCACGTGCGCAGAACCCCTCTCCTCAGTGCCACATGGCAGCAATCTTCACCCTCCATCTCATCTGACGATCATCACTTCTTCTTCTACCTATCCCCTTGCCCTAAACTCCACCGCCACCGCCACCGCCGTCGTCGCCACCACCACCACCACCTCCTCAAGAAGAAGAAGAGGTCGTTGGCTCCTCCTCCCATTCCTCCTCCTCCTCTATCTAGAGGAGGAGGTGGTGGTGGTGGCGGTGATAGCGACACTACAAGAGATTTTTTTTTAGTGACAATTAATTTGTAGCAATAAGATAATTGCTGCTAAATAACTTGAATGTATATCATTTAGCAATTATTATTAAAAACTCTACAAAAAAATTATAGATTTCAATATATATGAATACATTTAGTGGTGATTATTTTTATCTTTACCAACAATTGTATAAATTGTTTCTAAAGCCTTTAACGATAATAGATCTAGTGAGAATTCATTAATTGCTGGTAAAATTTTTTGCAGTATTTATAATTGCTTGCATACGTCATAACAATCGCCGCTAAAAGGCCAAATTGTAGTAGTGTGGTGGTGGCGGTGGGAGGAGGAGGAGGTGGTGGTGGTGGTGGTGCATGGTGGGAGGAGGAGGAGTAGGAGGAGGAGGAGGAGGGGGTGGTGGTGGTGGTGGTGGCATGGTGGTGCCGGTGGCCGCGATAGCGACGGTGTCGATCTAGGGCAAGGGGATAGGTAGAAGAAGAAGTAATGGTCGTCTGATGAGATGAGTGGTGAAGATTGCTGCCACGTGACATTGGGGAGGAGGGTTCTGCGCACGTGAAAGTTTTATCGTTAAGTTACTAACGGACAGACTAACGAATGAGGGTTATTTGAATAAAAAGTATAGTCGCAGGGGTTCTGTACATACTTGGTTGTTTATGTAGTATTTGTGCACATCGACTATAGTCGAGGGAGGTTCCGTATAATTTACCCAAAATAATATTATTAAGGGTCGAATTGACCCGACCCAGCACGATAAGGGATCAAGCCTTATCGGGTCGGCCCGATAACGGTTCAAATCCGATAAAAGCCGGTCCCAATTCGATTTTTTGACCCACTGTTTGACCCCGAGTTGGATCTTGTACTTGATCAGGACTTTTCCAGGCTTTCCTGATCCAAGAGGTCGGGAGCGTACACTAACCGTTGACTTTTCTCCTCCTCCTCCTCCTTTATTAGTCTCTATATTTCTCGTATTCTAGCATTAATTCTCCATTTCTTCATCCTCTTAATGGATGCGTGAAGAAGCTTTCCTTTTTTGCTTTGCACCCTTTCGCGTTCTTTATATGATCACTTCCTCTCGTCTCAAACTATTCTCTTCGTCCCCATGAAGAGACTCAGAGGTGGCTTCAGACTCGGCCGCCGCCTCTCCCGGCTCTGGCCGCGGATTTTCCGTCTCCGAAGCCGCCGAAAAGGCTACACTCGCCTCGCCCGTTGGCCTTCCGCCATCTCCACTTCGATGACGGCTGTGCTCCGCGCTTGCGGCCGGCGCATCACCCGCCACTTCCGCCCCAGCGTCGACGGTGACCAGGCGCACCTCCTCGGGGAGGGGGAGGCGGAGGAATATTGGAGGCCGCCGAAGGGGCACCTGGCGGTGTACGTCGGCGTCGGGCAGCAGGCGGCGAAGAGATACGTGGTGCCGGTGGTCCACTTCAACCACCCCTTGTTCAGGGAGCTGCTGCGGGAGGCGGAGGAGGAGTTCGGGTTCTGCCACCCCGGCTGCATAACCATCCCCTGCCACTCCGCCGAGTTCGAGCGCGTCTGGACCAGGATCGCCTCCGCCAGCCGCCGCCCGTGCTGGAAGAGCAGCTGCTGCAGATCCTCGAGTGCTGTGGATTGCTCCGCCATGTTCTCTTCTCCCTCTTGATTTTAATTTATTTTGTCTTCTTTAATTGTTTCTCGGTGTTGTGTGTTTTAGGCCTTCACAACCCCAAGCGTTAAAAAAATTGATAGATATATCATATATGCATCAGCTTAATTTGGAAACACTTTTCAATTAAGAAACATTTTTTCGATACAAAATAAGTTCTTAAGAAAATTTCTAAATTTGATTGCTTCAATTCTTGTATGGATGAGGATAACATTTGCAATATGTTAAATTAATTAAGGCTTAATTATATTTTTGGTCCCTCAAAATATCATATTTTTTTCGTTTGATCTCTCATTTTTTAAAAAATTTCGTTTAGTTCCTCAAAAATTATTTTTATTTTCGTTTGGTCCCTCCGTTAACTTTTGGTGTTAAATGCCAACATGAAATGCTAACATGGACTAAATATGGATCAAACAGAAAAAATATATGATATTTTAAAAGACGGGATGAAAAAAAAAATATTTTAATAATCTAAAATATAACAGTATACATTTTAATAACCTAAAGCATAATAATATATAATTATGTTTTAATTTATTAAAAAATATTTTTTTTTCATATGGTCCCTTAAAATATCTTATATTTTTTTGTTGATCTCTCTTTAGTCCATGTCAGCATTTCATGTTGGCACTTAACATCAAAAGTTAATGAAAAATTAACAGAATGACTAAACAAAAATAAAAATAATTTTTGAGGGACTAAATAATTTTTTTTTTAATATAATATTTTGAAGGACCAAAAATATAATTAAACCATTAATTAATCAACCACGGATATTATGGTAAAATTGCAACAAAAATTAATATATGAAATTACTAGTTGAGCAACTTTGGTTGGATCTTGAATTCTTATATTTTTATGAAATTATATTTTTTTCATTCTTGAAAACATTTTAGATTCCAAATGAAGAATTCATCAAAATCATAAATGATAAAAAAAATTTAATTCCATATATAGTTATTGAAAACAAGCTCATGCTAAGAAATTATTTGTTTCATATGATAGAGATGATAAAATATAAATTTTTATCCATTATTTATTTAGTGCATAGGTTAGAAGGAAATGAAATTATGCAAATATAAAATTGATATATTTTTAATAAATATTAAATTTAAAATTCTTATTTAATTCTACATTTCATTTATTATCCTATCAATCCAAAGCAAACCAAACGAATCATAATAATATATTTAAAACTTTTTCTATTTTTTTGGGTGAAATTTGGCGAACATGTAGTATTTTTTCATAAAAATTCCAAACATACGCAACTATTTGTATTTTTTAATTATTAAATATTTTTTCCTTCAACTTTTATAGCTGATTTACTGGTCACGTAGTCAAATCAAGAAAAGAGAGGATAGCACTAAAGAAGGATTATTCTTCGATCAATCCTTTTATTTTTTTAAACAAAGAGATTGTACTTCTGAGAAATCTCTAATTCTAATTTATGATGATTTGGGTTTCACAGTTTATTTTACACCAACATTTCTCGAATCCCTAAAAAGAACTTGTGATCACATGCGATCGCAATTTTATTTGCATTTTCCACTACACGGAGAAGACGTCACAAAGAAATATAATCTGAGCTTATTAAGACACTAATTTGGCCTGTGGAGAACTGCTACATGAACAATTTCTTGGCATCTTGACATAATTCCGTTGTGGAAGACATTCCGATTCAATCATAAACATTTACACGAGAGACGAGTTCTTTTGAAACCGAGTACAATTTTAAGAATACAAAGGATGAGAGCTTCTGCCAAAGTTTTTGAGGAGAATGATCATGCACTGTATCCTGTGACAAACGGGCTCCACATAGCTGAGTTGTAGCTTCTGCATGCATCACAACAAGCTTCTTCCATGATATCCCTGGAAATACCTTCATTGCATATGTTTGCAAAAGCTCTCATGTGCTTCATGCCATATTGAGTGAGCGACCCGCAATGCGATTCAAACACTCGAACCTGAGGTCATTTGTTACTTCTCAGATTGACACAGATAAAAGGCAAAAAAATTGAAGTCTAACCAAGTATCAAATCTAATACAGTAAAAACTGTGGATAAAAATGTGCGCGCTCGATGGTTTACCATTGATTTCAAACATTCCCAGTCATCAACCAAAGCCTTGCCAGACGGTCTCACAGCTTCCAAGATGGAAGAACCGATTTCTGATCCAAAAAGTAGATTACCGATGTGATTGATGCTACCATCTAGATGTGCTCTGTGCATCATTATTTCTGCGATCTCCTTTAAAGTTTCCTTCTTTTTGTTTGATCTTTCTTCCAACTTTTCATACTGAAAACAATCAAAATTACATAATTGAGAATTGTAGCATTGGAAGACATAGTTTCCTTGAAAAGAATCTGCATTGAAAGATACTTGTCCATCCAAATTTGACAAGTTGACTCAACCAACCAAACCACAAAGATTTGCAATTCCTCTAACAGATTCGAGAGGATGCATCATATCATCATATGGATGTCAAATGTATCGTTTGTATTCTCTAATCTTGATTGCACAAAGAATATATATCTGTAGTCTCATACCTCCCTTTTTGACTTTTATGATTATAATAGAAACTTCATGATCAATTCTAAGTAATCAAGGTCAACCACGAAATACATCTAATCAATGCAATACTAGCTTTGACCATGAAAATGATTCTTGCCCCTTAGAACAATAAAATCAATAAAAAAGGAGAATTACTCACCATCTTCCACAAGAATAGGATATCAGCATCCCTCTGATTGACGACCCCCAACTGCATGCTCAGGCGAAGAGAATTTTCAGTACCATTGGCATTGGTAGGGTCAAACCCATGGTACAAGTATAGCTTCTCAGGTTTCACATTCTTGTCACCAAACTCCATCACATGAGATCCAGCATTATATGTGTTGCGATTGGATGTTCTCATCTTCACCTGAACCCATCACCAGAGAAACACTCAGTGATATAACCAAGAAAAGAGGCTAAGAGGATCTACATTAGAGGTCAAGAGAAACTTACCACCTCATACTGGTCCCCAACTGTCTCTGCCCTTAGATCATGAGTCTCACTGCAATAAAAGTAATTTAAATTTGAGTAGTGTGTTCATTTCAGCCTGTGTAACCACTGTATAGTTGGATGATGATGGCATGGCAACTATGGCTGACTATGTACTTTCTAGCCTTTTTTTGAGAAAAATGTACTTTCTAACCATGGATCAAGGATACCATCAAAAGCAAAGTTCGTTGCACAGTTATTTTTAACTTTTCATAGAGATTTACTAATTCAACATACGGCTCCAAAGCAATGGCTTTCACATGAGATAAAAAAGTAAGAGCTGCTAGTGTGCCATGCACTAATTTCTTGAGTGAGTCTTTAACAAATGCCACATTGGAGCTTCTTGGAGCTTCTTGCATATTGAATAATCTATACCAACCATAATTATAGCTAGCAAAGAGTTTTCATACGACATCATCTCATATTAGCTCAAATCCACACACTTTCAGCAGACAAGAATAATCACCAGATGAAATTTCATGTTTAATTTCTATATGTATTCCCCGAATTAAAAGAAAAAAGAAAGTCTATGCATATCTAGGAATTTTTTGGTATTGTATCTGATGCAGTAAGCGTGGGTATATGAAGACTTATTGGCACCTAGCATTCTAGAATCAGCTCAATCAAGACGGAGTGTCCTAAATCATCCAATAATCAAATATACAATTATTTTAAAGATCTACTCTAGGATTATGGCTGGACTGCGGTCCAGACAGTCATATTTTGAATTTTTAGTCTTAAATGCAAACCTGTCTTCCATCCATGCAACACTGTACAAATCACCAAGACAGGTAAAAAATTCAGAAGGTGGTGAAGGATCTGTCCCAGGACAATATGTTCCCCAGCTGCTTTCTTCAGCATTGGATGCTGTTGTTGCATATATATTAAGGTCTTCTGGCATTAAACCTTCAAATATGCTGCCACTTTCACATGCTTCCACGTAGATAATCTGTTTTAAGCAACCACCAGAAATGATCAGAAGTTTGTGTACCACAGTCATAAGGCTTCCATAATATGTTCCTATTACCATTTCTTTGTAACTATTGGATGCATGCTTCTGCTTCAGCACTTCAATGAAATCAGCAGCATAAAGATATGGCATGTTGGGCATTCCTAAATCAGAATAGGTATGAGCATTATAGGCAGTCTTGGTATTGACTCATCAGCATGGAGAGCAGAATTGGGAACTTACCAAGGACTCCAGGGCCTCCATGGTCTGAGTAGTAGATGAAGATCCTATCATCTGATTTACTGTCAATGACCTTTCCACTTCCACCTTCTACAGCAGTCTTATTGCCTAAGAGCACAGCATACAGGTTCCTAGTAGTGACATGCTTCCCTGTATAGTCCTGATCACCATGGATACTTTTCAACACAAAAAATGAACTATGAAACAAAAACACATATATGGATATAGTTAGTTGGCCTTAGTTTGGCACAGAAATGAAGGAGAAAATGTTATTTCTTCACCTACACCCTATTTTGATAGTTTCTATTGCAAGTGCTGATGAATGTTAATATAATTTACTTATATGACTCAAATATGTTAAAACATATATAAAATAAATATAATGGAACTCACATGAGAGATTGTTAAGAGACTATTTTTTTGTGCGTGTATTAATTTAGCCATTAGAAATTCTCAGAAACTGAGAAAATTTGATGCCTATACTGGCACTACATAAGCACTGCAGTGAGTTTGAGATAAGACAAATAGAACAAAAATCTGCCACACCTTAAACATTTCCAAGCTACTCAGGAAATTAGATGGCTCAAAAATTAAATAAACACAACTCAGAAGAAGCTATAATATATATACCCCCGGAACAACTTGTTGAGTTCAAGTTCTATAATGCATCAAGTAATTTAAGAGTCTAAGAAAATACAAATTCTGCTGTCCATATTATTTTGTCCAAGTATAAGAAAATTTTGAGTTTGATGCAGCTTGCAAATGCATACATTTTAAATAAAATTAAATTTTTTCATAAGATAAATTCAAATTTCTACTAAGATCTGATGCTATATAGTAACTTTTCCCTGGGTTTATCGGGATAAAGAAGGTATATTCCTAAAAGCATTTACCCATTTATCCAATTCTAGCTAGAATAAATAAGCCAAGGATCTTTGTTGATTTCCCCCACGGTAAAGCAATAAAAGACCGTGAAATCTTTAAACTAACACTATGTTTGGATTGAGGGTTTCGGAAGGTTTCGGAGGGGGAGGGTTTTGAAGGGGTTTAAAACATCCTATTTGGATAACTTTGAGTAAGGGGTTTGAAGGGGGAGGGGTTTGAAGGAGTTTGAAAGATTTTAGAGGGGGAGAGATTTGGAGGTTTTTGAAAGGGTTTTAAAAACCTTATTTGGTTAAACTTCGTAAAGGGTTTGGAGGGATTTGATAGACCGCTATGCCCTCGTTTATAATAATATATATTTTTATTTTAAGGATACTTTTGTAATTTAATTATTTTTAATTCATTAACTCTTCAAACTCCTCCAAAATTCTCTATTTTGGGGTTTTAAAAATGAGTTCTAGGAGGAGTTTGGAGGGGTTTCAAAAAAAATTATCGGGGTGTACCCAGGGGACTCCGGCGTAAACGTCTTGGCCCTGGGGATGGTTGATGATGATCCCCTGCCTCGGATTCAGGGGGTTGTAGGCGATGTCATCATGCATCATCACCACTATGTTCTCCTCCTTCAGCCCACCTCTCCGCAGCAGCTGGTACGCATGGCACACGTCCGCCTACATTTCCACAAAAACACACGCACGCCCTCAGCGTCGTCATCGTCGCCGACAATATGTTTGTAGAAATAACTCGACCAGATCAAACACGACCTGCGCCTAATTACCTGGTGCCGGTAGTTCCCGTACCCGGAAGAGCCAGCCACGAGCAGCGCCCACGTGGTCCCTGCCTCCGACTTCTCGGGGCGGACGCCGCCTCCGGAATCGGAGATCGACCTATCCGATGGTAACCGGATGGACCAGTCCCAGGTGTGGGCCGCCCGGGCGTGAATCCTCGGCTGCGGGGCGAGCAACACCGCCAGCAAAAGAATGACAGAGAAAGAGGGGTGGAGGAAGGAGCTTGTCGCCATGGCCCTCAGTGGAGCGAGGATCGCATGAAGAGTAGTGGGGGAACGAATTAGCCGAAGAGGATGGGGACACTAGCGAGGAAAGGAGAAGAGGACGATGATAAGGAGGAGCTGCACTCGCCACCTAGCCCGGCGCATTCTCTCTCACCTCTGCGCCATGCAGCGGGAGGGGAAGACACGTGGGAGGCGCTGCGGTCGACGAGGATCCGCGCTTCGTTTGGAGACCCTCCCTCCTTTTGACTGTCGCAGCGATGACCGAGAGATTAAAATTTGTACCACCTTTTCTATCCCTTTGCTCGCTTTCCCCCATTCACACTCTGCTCGTTTTCATCTCCTCGTCTCCTTCCCTGCAACGGCCGCGTGAGGTGCTCCGCTTGGTATCTCGAGGTGGGGCGCTTTACCTTTCTCAGCTAATGTTGGCCTACCCATCCCATGTGACTGTTCTCTTTTACACAAAATAATGGGTCCCACTTGCATGACTCAATGACGTTGGAGTACATTTTAAAGTAGTTTCGATGAAAATTTCAAAGTAAAAAAGTCATCACATCGGAGATTGCACGAATCTAAAAGCACGGGCATCCAGTGGGATGGTCCACAGTCCAAAAATTAAAGCTATTTCAATGAATTCGTTTCAAACTTTCAATTCATACATGTAAAGATAGTTGACCAAATAATGCATGGAAAATGACCTTGCTTAACTTTCAAGAAAACACTCGCGGACTTCAATTGGAAGCTAAGCTTGAACACATGCCCAGCACGAACATCAAAAACAACTGCAAGTTGACTCAGTCAAATTCTAGATTTATTGATATATAATCTTTTAAAAATGAATTTTTAAAATTGGACTTAATACGCGTGAACATGAGATGATTAATATTAAAATAATAAATAATAATAGTATATCTAATTTTGAAGTAAAGAATAATACTAATTTGAGCTTTATATGAATGAACCTACTTGAATAACTCAGGTTCACTCGTAGTGTGTTCAAGTTCACTCAAATTTTAAATTGATACATATTAGGGAGTTCATCTCCTTTCTATTTTCTATTTGAACATATATAAAATTTAAATTCATCGTTGATATTCATTGGTTCAATATTACACAACCCAAGTTTAATATTAGTTATCTTAAATTCACTCGTATTTATCTCAAATTTACTCATAAAAAAATTAGTTGATATGTTTTAGGGTGTTCATCTTATGTTATCTCAAGTTTACACCTATTAAGTTCAGATTCACTCAAAAAAAAAAAATTCGCATGTAATTGAACTTAAAATTTAGCTTAGTGAATTTGAACCTATTACGAGTGAACCGGTGAGGCACCATAGTTGTTTTGTCCTTTCTCCCCTTTATTTTGTGGTGTGCCAAGGCGCATGTAGGTTTTAAGCTTCTCCAAATAATTTCTTCCTCAAGCAGCCCTTCCTCCTTGGGTGGAGGCATTTTTGTCATGATTGTCAAATTAATTGATAAAGAATGAATAATACAATTCATGATAAGTAGAAAAGTTAAAAGGTCTTAGTTTAAGAATATTTTATTTTAGTAAAACTACCCTGACATATTTATTTATTAATTTATTTAGATGATATAATAATGAATGAATTTAATCATTTATTTGTTTAATGGCTGAATTAAAAGAATATAAAATTATAAAAATAATATTATATTCAATATACTCTAGAGAAAATATCATCCAACTTTTTTTTTCATTTATTATTCTATCTATCATATTCAATAAAAAAGTCCTTAAAGATTATATCATTTAAATAATATTTTTCAACTAAATAAAGTAATTTTTTTTCACTCAATGAAGTAAATTGTATTAGTATGAGTATGATTTTATAAATAATTGACATTTAAAAACAAGCCAGTTGAGTTTGTTTGTATAACACATGTTATCGAATTAAATGGTGATTCCTTACGGAGGCATAATTTTTTTAAATTTAAAATTGACTTTTATAATATAATCATTATAAAATGTACCTAACACAAGAATATACGCACAATGCGCATTACAAGGCGCACATAGGCGAAAAAATAAGCGCATAGAGCACTACAATCAGAGATCGAACCGATGATATATTGGCAACATACCCGAATGTCTAACCATTAAGCTATTAATGGGTCGACCTTATAGAGGTTGAATAAGCATTTTTTCATTAGTTTTATTGATTAATAACATATAATGCTAATTTATGATTATAATAAATATTTCACAAAGCATTGAATCTCATGAGAACTATCCTAGTTGTTGCTCTATTACTAAATAAGATGAACTCAACAATATAGGCCACCATGTAGGGAAAGCCTATTTGAGATTACTCAAGTGGTGTGTTTGAATTTTGTTTTTATATAAATACATAGATGAAGGGAAATATTGATAGTTTATAATATCAGTAAAATTGTATTGTTTAAAATGTTAAATTGCAATTTTGAATCTTGCTTTTATATTCTAGAAAAAATATGTATATTTCGTGATAAGATCAAAAAAATTCATCAAATATTCATGCTCACATCTATCAAAAAAATTTCGTACTGTGTTGGCCAAGATTTCACTCTCTTGTGTTGGCATTCTTCATATAAGCTTTGATGATAACAAACATGAAGCTAATAATATTATCAAGTGAAATATTTCAGGTTGTATTCAATTAGATTCGACCCGTCCATTAGGCCCATAAGGCCATTGTCTTAGGCCCCAAACTTTCCAATTTGATGAAGATCGAAGCTGAATCAATTATACTCAACATGTGGGGCCATCAAATAATTCGTGAGGGCATTAGATGATTCATATATGGGATTATCAAAATCCTCATTCTTAAATAAAATTAGTCGAGAACCCGCGTGTTGTGCAAATATCTATAAATAAATATAATTTTATTGAAATACCGATGAACTATAAATTTAATTTAATATAAAAGTTACTAATTATTAATACTATAAATTTTATAATAAACTAATTATGTAAACTATAATTTTTTTATACATAGTAATTTGTTTAATTGAGAAATATTAATAGTGATTATTTGTGCATATAATACTATATATATTAGGATATTAAATATTTATTTATGCAAAATGATACGATGGAGATTATGCAAAAAAATATACTAGAAATTGTCAAATTAATGTAGTTAAAAATTGGAATATAAACATCACATTTAAATATTTAAAATAAGGTTCATAAACATGACAAATAATAGAAATAAATTATGTTTGATAATACTTGTTTGTGAAGCAAATTATGTTTGATAATACTTATTTGTCATTAAATAAAAAAACTACAATTCTTAAATATCATCACATGTTGTTCAGATTTATCTTCAATTTCCTTTTGACATTCATCAGACACTTCAGTCTTCATTTTGAGTTTTAAGTTTTCCTGTAAAGAAAATTTTAAATAAAGTATCAATATAAAATTGTAACAACAACTTATATCAAATGAATAATTTGAACATCTTTACATGTTTTATTGGAGTTGTGATATTTTGAAAACTTTGATAAACTATTGTATCATTTTGTTGCAGGTCTTTGTTCTGTTCATTTACCTTCAAGACAGTGATTTTTTTTTTGTTATTTAAGATTATAGTTGGTAACCTTGACCGTAAATAAAAACTTTTATCACAAAGAGTAATATTTGAAATAAAGAGTTCCTTTAATAAGATAATTTACAAAAATACCTTTAAAATAAATAGTTGTATCGATTAATTTAAAAATTTAAAAATTATTTATTTATTTGCTACTTCAACATTTTTAAAGCATAAATAAAGTTTTGAAAAAAATAATTCATTTAACAAAATAAATTAAAGTTAAATAATAATATTTGAAATAAAGAATTCCTTTAATAATATAATTTTCAAAAAATAAATTTAGAATAAATACTTGTATTGTATAATTTAAAAGTTTAAAAATTATTTATTTAATTGTTACTTCAATAGTTTTAAAACACAAATAAAGTTTTGAAAAAAATTCATTTAACAAAATAAATAAAATAATACTATTTGAAATGAAGAGTCCCTTTACTAAAATAATTTACAAAACATACCTTTGAAATTAATACTTCAATTGATTGATTTAAACATTTAGAAATTATTTATTTAATTGTTACTTTTATATTTTTTAAACATAAATAAATTTTGAAAAATAAAATTATTTTATATATTCATTAATTGGAAATTGTTATAAATAATTTATTAAATTATTGGTATTATAATTCAACAATTGAAATAATGAAAGTTAAAAAATTAGATAATAATATTTGAAATAAAGAGTTCTTTTGATAAGATAATTTACAAAAAATACCTTTAAAATAATTACTTGTATTCATTAATTTGAAAATTTAAAAATTATTTGTTTAATTGTTACTTCAATATTTTCAAAACATAAATATTTTTTTTAAAAAAATCACTTAAACAAATAAATTGAAGTTAAAAATTTAAATAATAATAGTCGAAATAAAGAGTTCCTTTAATAAGATACTTTTAAAAAAAATACCTTTAGTATAAATACTTGTATTTATTAATTTTAAATTTAAAAATTATTTATTTAATTGTTACTTCAATACTTTTAAAACACAAGTAAAAAAAAAAAATCATTTAACCAAATAAATTAAATACTAATATTTGAAATTTGAAAATTATTTATTTAATTGTTACTTCAATCTTTTCAAAACATAAATAAAGTTTTGAAAAAAATAATTCATTTAACAAAATAAATTGAAGCTAAAAAGTTAAATAGTAATATTCGAAATAAAAAGATCCTTTAATAAGATATTTTTCAAAGAAATAAGTTTAGAATAAATACTTGCATTGATTAATTTAAAATTTAAAAATTCTTTATTTAATGGTTACTTCAATAGTTTTAAAACACAAACAAAGTTTTGAAAAAAAACCATTTAATCAAATAAATTAAATAATAATATTTGAAATAAGGAGCTCCTTTTAAAAAATAAATTACAAAAAATGCCTTTAAAATTAATACTTCAATAGATTGATTTAAACATTTATAATTTATTTATTTATTTGTTACTTTCATATTTTTAAAAGATAAATAAAATTTCAAAAAAAATAATTTATACGCATAATTAATGGTCTTTTAGGGGGGAATCAAACCCAAGTGTACGTGGTTCCAAAACAGCCTTACCCTTATACGACGATAGCCTTACACTTAAACCCAATTAATGTTCTTATTTTTGCAGATTCACCCATTTTATAACATGCAAATATTTTTTTTCATTTAATTTCTTAATAAAAATAAGAAACAAATAACATAAATAATAATTAAAGATTTTAAAATAAAAAATAAATAAGAACATACCAGTTTTTTGATTGAATAGATTTTGACGAGGGTAGATTTTGACGTTCAATTGGTATTTGAAAAAAATTAGGAGAACAAAATATTAATAAACATAAAAAAAAAGAAATGAATATGAATGAATATAAATTAAGAAATAAAATAAGATATAAAAAATTAATTATTAAAAATATCAATAAAAAAATATATTAAGTTAAATTTTTCTTTCTGCATTAAATGTATATTAAATACAGATTTCCACAATATATTATCTCTAATTCCTATTTCCATCGTAACAACATTAGTATATTTTTATAAAAAATATAAAAAAACCCATAAAATAGTATTTCAAATTTCCATCAAATTCGGCATTTAATGTGTATTAAATACATATTTTTATAAACAAAATAAAAAAAAATCATAAAACGGTAGTGTATTAAATACATATTTTTATTTAAAAAAATCATGAAATGGCATTGTTCCTTGATATTTTTTTTACAAGTTAAAAAGAACTTTTTTAAATGAACCAAATGATTTCATCTTCAAAAATATCTATGATCCTACTTAATAGACTAATATTGATATAAATTTGAGAGATTGGCGTGTTTGGTTACTGAAAATGGACGCATTTTTGGATTTGATTTTTGGTTGAAAACGAAAATACGCCCGAAATCTTGTTTGGTTGCACGAAACAGACGAAACTAAACGACTGGTTTCACGAAACCATGTTTTCGTGAAACCAACATTTGTACATGAAATGGAAAGTGCTGAAATGACATTTTGGGTGTTTTCATCAAAAATGGAAAACATACGTAGTGGCAAACTTATGATTATATCAAGAACAAGTCATTTTCAATTCACGTGACAAAACCCAATACCTGCTCTCACGGATCTCTCATCTCACGTGACTCAACACTCCACCCAAACCCTAGCAGAGCTCAGCGACAACTTCTCGCACAACGCCGACTACGGTAGATCTTGCTTTTTTCGGCAAACTCCGGTGAAGGCAAGCTCTAATCCCAGCTTTCTTCTTTCTTTTTGTTGTCCCATCTGCTAAGATCTGAGGTTTCTTCACTCATATCTCTTCCTAGGAGAGTTCCACGACGACAAACTCCAACAGGATCAGGCTACATTCACGCAATCGTCGCCAAACTCTAGCTAGGTAATCTCAAACTTGCCTTTCTTCTTCTCTTGTCCCGATCTATGAACAGACTTGCGGTATTTTTTTGTTGTTTTTGATATGAAGCTAGTTTGTGGGGATCGTTCTTTGTTTCTGTTGTTTTGACTGTAGTCTTGTTATGTTGTTTCCATTTAGGGTTTATAGATCTAGGGTTTAGGGTTTATACATCTAGGATTTATAAATATAGTGTTTAGGGTTTACAAATTTGCGTTCTTGTTTTGTTGTTTTTGATCTGAAACTACTTTATGAGGAGATCGATCTTTGTTTTTCTACGGGGGTTCTGTTATGTTCTTATTTTTTGGTTGTTGTGTTTTTTTATCATTGTTTTTCTGCAGGGGTTCTGTTCTTGTTCTTGTTACTGCTCTGATATAAATCAGCCCCATCTCAAACTTGTTTGAGATAGTGTATTATATTTTGAAAGAGATTTAGTTTATTTGTCACTCTTATTATAGTTCTTTTCCGAAAGTAAAAAAAAAGTCTCATCTTCTCCCCGTGGACATAGGATCGACACCCTTGTCGAGTGCGAGCCACGTTGACCCATTTGTGTATCTTATTTTTCACAATCTTGATTTCAAATTTGGTTTTTTGTTTCTCTCGTCGAGTTCAAATTTTGTCGATCCTACATGAAGTTCTCATAATTTCCTAACATCCATGTTGATATTTTACCAATTGAAGTCGAAATAAAATTCTAAAATCATTCTTCAATATTCTTCATTCTACAAACCCTAGTCTCTATGGATTTCTAAGATCGCATCTAAGATTTTATAAGGAGAAGAAAAGAGATTCCGAAGTTCCTCAAAGCACTAGTGATGATGAAAAATAATAGAGGAGGAGGTGGGTGCTTTTGTATATCAAGTTGGTGGCGATGATCCACTGAATATGCATTCACACATTCACACTTGGCAGCGATTCCAAACTAAATGGCCCAATTTGCCCATCATAGTTTGCCACCTATAATTAGCCCATCCTTTATTCCAGGCCGCCTTTCCCACTCGGGTCAAATCACCATTGCACCGAACCCGGTTCGAGCGCGGTCATCCGTGGCGAGACGCCTCGCGCTCGGCTCGATTATGGTGTAATTCTATGGGGGGGTTATTTCCTCGTACAAAACTTCCAACAATCCAACTAGATTTTATATCTAGATTTTTGAGTGACAATAAAGGGGCGTTGATGAGACTCTGTACAAATGTTATATGCGAATTAACGCATAGGATTCGCACTCATCAGTTAGAAGCAGGTAAACGTAACACGCTAAACATCAACTTTTTTCGTTATTTAAAGGGGTCGTTCGTCCTCTTTTCGAGTCTTTCTCTCCTACCTCGCCAAAACCCTAGCCATTCGGTCTGCCCGGCCGATTATCCATCATCGAGAGCTACAGGTTCGTTTCGAAAGACCGCGGCATGCGATCTTCCTTCTATGCTCTTTTCCTCTTTACTTTACCCGAGCTGAAATGGTGAGTTTCCGTCTGTTTTTTTTTATGATCAATGATCCAGACTTATTCTTTCCCTGTGTATTGCTCTCTCGTTCTTATGAATCTGAGTTGCAAGTTGCAGCTATTCGTTCTGCAATTTTCGATTTTTTTTCGCAGAGACATTCTTTTCTGAATTTCAATAACTAAATATGTTTTGGATGAAGTGGAAACTTGGTTTCATTTTTATTTTTATGGATCCTTCTAGTGTAATCTGTGGTTTAAATACTGGAAATCTAGATGTTTCATACCAAGTCTCTTGATGCTTTCTGATATCTCTAGAGTGTTTAAAGCGTCTTGCTTTCGTGGCCTGATATGAATTGTATCTGAATTCTGAACTGATGCAGTTGTTGCAGATATCTGCCGTGATGGAGAAAGACTCAAGTACACCGGAAGAGTCAACTCTTTCATGTGCTCGTTGTGGCAAACCAGCTCATCTTCAGTATGTGCTTTAACATCATTTGCAACATCTCTTGCTTTGTTTCTAGAGGAGGGGTTCAAGGTCCCCAATAAACTTTTTAAAACATTTGTCATTTACATGACTAGTAGTAGCTTGAAGCTGGAATTTATTTGGAAAAAGACATCACTTTACCGATTGCTGGTTTCATAGTTTACTTATGTTAAATATCAATTTACTTTATTCTAGAAACACACAACAGTTGGTTTGTTATAGAATTTGCAACCTTGTCTTTAACAGTACCACAACAAATTGGAATCTATAGATGTATACACTAACTGTCTAAAGTTATACCTCTATCAGTGCATGGATATGCTTTAACCAAATAACCACTGAGGTCATTTTTCAGTTATTTTCTCATGTTAATGTACTAATATTGTATTATCATTGTTAATTTTCTGAATCCTTTACCTAGCACATATTTTTGTTTAACCAATTTAGATCACTTATGCACTTGGCAAGCTCTCCATGAAGGATCAAAAATGGTTTTTAAATTATTTATATGCACTGAACCCTTTGGAAGGATGAATAGTTGTTGTCTACTACTTCGATCCTCATCCCATATGTTCTGACTATCCATCATCTGGAAAAAGGTCAAAGTTTAGTTGATTTTTATGTAAATGGATATAGATGATTACTTCAGGGCTTCAAGTAATGTGAAAAAGTCGAACTTCAAGTATGAAAAGAGGGTTTTCTTCTTGTATCCTTTGTAATTTCAAGGAGGAAGAGTGAATGAAAAAAGCATGGAAGAAATATAATTGTCTTTATATATTTAAATATCCCATGGTAAAAGGAATGTGTACCTTTCTCATTTATTGTGGTTAAGTGAGCTTGGAAAATTATTGTATTAATTGTAGAATTTAAAATTAATATGCATATGTGATGAATTGATGGATTGATGTCTAATCAGGAAGAAATTTAGGGATTAATGCTGAAGGAAACTTTTTGTGCATCATCATTGCCCAATTTGATTTCCAAATTATATTACATTTGTATTAAATGTATTAAGATAATTATTTGTTCAATATTATTCTTCATTCATGTCTTGTCGTGAACACTTATTGCTGTTGCATTTTGTAATGTTTTCTGTGCAGATGTCCAAAATGTGTTGAGCTAAAGCTACCTCGGGAAGGTTCTGCATTCTGGTTTGTTATTCCTACCTCTGATTTTATCATTCTCTCAATTCTTCAAATCTATGTAAATGTATTTTGCCAGTGATGAGATATTATCATATAATACAACATCTATAAAATGCAACATACTATGGCTTAAGTTATTGTTTTGCTTGTGGTATGCATAACTGCATTAGGAACGATACCAGAGGGAACAAGTGAACAACTCATATAAGGTGATAAACAATTAAACATTTTCTTTTATTTTTGTTGATACCAGATTGTCGAGCTCTGTATGTTGCCTCTACAACTACCTAGTACACCAATATCTTATTTGTCAGGTCTAGGATTAATGGAGGTAGTCATATTGGTGCTTCCAACTGTGCTGCATAATCCATACTATTCCATTGTCTTCATGATTCTGGGATTAGAAGTTTATTATCTGGAATTTCTTGTATGTGCTTTAAAGGATAAATAAGCTTGTGCAACACACTTGGCTAGTTGGTTTAGAACAATGAACACTTAATGCTGAGATTTGTTTGCTCTTTGTTCTCAAATCTGGTTGCTAATGTTGAGCATTTTAGATTTTGTGCTACTAGCCTAGTTGTTATTTTGACTGGGATTATAGCTTTTGGTTTCTCTCGTAGAACTCTATTGTTTAGTTGGCTTTAGATGTAGTTCTAGCAAGATAAACATTTTCTTTTGGCCATAGGTATTAAGTCTTGGGGATGGATGATTGCAGTTTTTTGGATCCTTTTTGTTAATTTTCATTAGAATTGCTCATTTTTGTTTGATTTAATGAAAGAAGAATGAAACAATTTATGATTTTTTGTTTTATGACTGAACAAAATGGCAATACAAACAAAGGTCTATTATTCCTTGTCCACAAACATCCAGATTTTTATACCTAATACTCCATAGATAGTTTGAATTGTATAGGAACAATGATCAATTTTAGCGCAAATTGTTTGTATGGAAATCCTACCCTCTCTGATCTCATTCCTGTTTTTCTTCCTTCTAACTAATTTTAATTTTTTAAGTTTGTATTAGGATAAATTCAAAATAACGATTTGGTTGCAGCACACAGGACTGCTTTAGAGCATCTTGGAGCTCTCATAAGTCAGTTCACCTTAAATCAAGCTTACTGAGTGTTCCATCTGAACAATCTCTTGATGCTTGGCTATATTGCATAAGGAGAGGGCAGAGTCGAACATCTCAACTTCCCCATTTTGATTGGACTGGGTATGGTTTTCATGATAGTACTCAAACTTCATAATTTTATTGGATATGATTAAAATATTGTTTTTTTAAAATAACAAGTAATTAATGTTTTACATAATACAGTAGTTGAGTAATTTGGTTACTATCAATATATATATATATATCATAAATCATACAAGTCAACCCTTCATAACTTAGTCCACATTGCCAAATAGAGCTCACATAAGGCTCTGCATTTGGAAATGAAGATGGGAGTTCAGGGCTAGGGTTGATGTTGCAGTTGGAACAGAGGAAAAGAAAAAAAAATAAGGAAAGAGGGTGCCTGCCTTTATTAGCCTGCAAGCGAAGAGGGCTCCAGTGACCATAAGGATTGGCGCTTCTTTCTTGTTGTGATCTTAGTGTCAACAATTGTCATGCCTCTCCTATGGTCATTCCCATTTAGGTATAAATTGCCTAGGAGAACACGCGACGCTAACACCATATGACACGATACACCAAGATTCATGAGATGAATTAAACTCCGACAGCGGAAATTGGAAAAATATTTTATTTTTATACAACAATGAAATATTCAGAAGGGGAAATTTATACAACACTATGGAAAACGAAACCCGTGTGAGAGCATGCATCATCTGCTCTATCTAACTAGATCCCCTCAACTACTAACTCGTACATGCGGATATGAGGCAAAAACAAACAAAAGTTCTGATCAGGATATTCTAATATGTCAAAGGTAAAGATAATTAACCATTATGCCATGGCGACTTAGAATTTAAGTATATGAACATTACATGCTAATATTATATGCTCGTGCCAACTAGTGTAATGTCAATTTTAAAACATATGTGTGCCTATCTTCTAGTATGAATGTGCAACATTATATACCCAGTCAAGAGCGTTATGGATAATTTGGGTTTTTGCTCGCACTCTCATGCCTCGAGAGTGACACCTCAAACCCGCTCTAGCAAGAGATGCGACTACCCAAAGGGTTGCCCGTTGGCATCTCACACCTTGACGTCACACACTCGCACCTTGAGTGTGTAATCATGATCACCAGTGTCATCGCCCGTGCTCATCGGGCCCAAATAAATAATTAATATCCAAGGGCCACTGCTAATAATAGTGTCCTGGGCCACCACCCAATAATAGATCATGTCATGCAACATGCACACCTAAACCTTACAACCATAATGAATAACACCGCCCAATAATAGATCATGTCATGTAACATGCACACACCTAAACCTTACAACCATAATGAATAACACCGCCCAATAATAGATCATGTCATGTAACATGTACACACCTAAACGGCTAAACCTTACAACCATAATGGATAAATAATGTCAACAATAATACTAATTGAATGCGATGCAACAAAATCCAACAATGAAGAACAATAATACAACAATCATACAATGCAATTAATTAAATAGCACCAATCAACTTATATGACTATAGATATGTCATGTCTGAGAATAAATGCAACACGAGTACAATGGAATTCGAAGCAACACAAGCAGAAGAGGCAAAAAGGGTATTTCTATCATTTTACGTGTCAAGAATTCATCGGCTACAGTGGAATCGATCCGCAAGTCCAAACAACCCCTTTATGACCAGATTCTAACTTAATTCAATTAAATTTGCCCAACCAATAAATAATTAAATAATAATTCTTCTAAACATATAATAATCAAAGAAAATAAAATCCTGGTCAAATGACCTCTAATCAACAAACAGATTTTGCCATTGAGTTTGGAACGTCAAGACAAATAAAAATCATATATAATATGTCAACCATTGACCACTAGCAACTCCCAAAATTAATTTGAAGAAGATCTTCATTTATTTCTTTTACTAAATAATTTAAAAGAATATAACAGACTAACAGTACACAAATGCCCAAAATCTAATTATCAAAGATCATTTAGGAAAATGGACCCACCATTGGGTTTGGACCGCCGAGACGAATAAATTTCATATATAATATGTAAATTTTTGACCAACAAAAACTCCTAAAAGAATTAAAATAATATTTCATTATTCAAAATTTTCGGGTGTAACAACAATTCTTCAGGGATTTGGTATCAATGCCCATAGTCGTCAGCAAAGCCTTCTATGGCAATGGTGAAGCTTGATCGGCTGGCAGGTAGCATCCAACAATGGTTGTGGGTGTAACAGTCTGAGGAGGCTTCTTCACTCCATTGGGGGTTGAAGGGAGCATGGAGATTCGGTTAGTTTTTTGTTTAGGTCTTGATTCTTTTTCAATTGTTGAATACGAATATACTGAATTGATTGATTCACACAATTCATCTGATTTTGATCAATCCAAGTCCAAGCCAAATCCAATCCATTGTGTGATTCAGGTTGCTTGAGTGATCTAGGTTGTAGGTTGGTCCATCTTGCGGTTAATTTTAACATCCTTGATAATGTTTTTATTTCTTCCTTAGTTAAAAGAGTTTTAGTTTTTGGAATCTGCATTATCCCTCATAAATGTAGTTTTCTCTCCATATTTGGTGAAAAATACTGGTTATAGAGCTTTAGGTTTCTATTCTACCATGTTTTGTAAACCATTATATTTGGAATTATGTTGCAGAGCATTAAGGCCATATCCAATATCAAAGCAGCGTTTAGTGCCACAGGGAATTGAGAAACCAGACTGGGCCATTGATGTAAGTCTAGATATTTTTTAACATCAATTTTTTTGATTTATACTTGTGGTTTCTGGGGTAGTTATGTATGGTCAAAAAGTCACTGAATTTCTATCTTCAGTTTATCATTTTATGATGTCTTGGAGAACTGGATGAATGGTGTGATTAGCATCCCGTGCTTGGACGTGGGTACTTATAAACAAAATATACAAACACAATGAAAACTGTTGGTCAGTATCTAGTTCTAGGTTGGAAGCACTTGCCATATAGTCTTTACTAATTTGATTACTAAAACTATAAGTGAACTCAAGTTTGTTGAAAAATCTTTGATTTGCTTCTCAGAGTACCAGGAAGTATTGACTTGTTTGTTTGGTTGAGAGAAAGTCATGCGAGAAGGACTTCTGAGGAAGTTCACTTACTTTTTCCTTCTTGTTTGGCTGACACGAAGTGGGGAAAATGTGGGAAATGACTTTCTCAAGTGCAACTTCTTGCAAAATACACGAAGTTGCTTATCGACCCCCCAAGGAAGTTGTACGCAGAAAGTAAAATGATCATTTTATCTATTTTTTTTTCACTTTTTGTATTAATTATATAATAATTATATCATATATGTCGATATAACGAAAATAGTAAGTATTTTGATCTATTAATTATATATAAAAATTTATATTAATTATGTAATATAATAATTATTATATCAAAAAATTATATTATACTTATATTTAATTTACAAACAATTATATATATATATATATATATAATTTTCTATACATAATTATATATGAATAAATTATATTAATTATATATCTGAAGTATATGACATAATAAAAATATTAATTTATAAATGAAGGATATTTCCGTCATTTAAAGGGTACTTTCTGAAAACCAAATATGTTGTGGTATGGGAAGTGCAACTTTCCGTGAAGTTACTTCCTGTCAACCAAACATATTGACACATTTCTGAAGTAGAGCTTCCTGTAGGAGGTTAGTTTCCATGTCAACCAAATGAGACATTTCTACCAAACGTTTCTAAATACCTTAATTGATAGCAACATGGAATAAACTCAATCCTTCCATTAGTCCTTAATAATTTATGGGTGCTCTTGAGTTGGAGGTTCCATTTTTAGTTAAGGGATTTGATTCCATTGACATTCACATTCTATTTTGGTAATGCACTAGAAATTGTGTACAAATACTTTTTATTTTAAATTGTGACCTTGTTTTAGTTTTACTATTGTACCTTAATGAATTCTCACTTTATAAAAGCATAAAACCTCATGACGTAACTTTCAGGGTATCCCAAAGATCGAACCCAGCAGTGACTTGCAAAATATTGTGGAGGTAAACAAAACATCAATATTGCCGTTTGGTTCATCACCAGAATTCTCATATACAAAACATGTCTGATATTTTATTGCTTTTCAATTTTGAAGATCAAGACGCCAAATCAAATTAAGCGAATGAGAGAAACATGCAGAGTGAGTTTTTGTTTCTGTTGCTTTATGTTTTTGTTAGTTTAAAGCTATGAACTGTCCAATTGCCCAAACTCTGGTAGAGTCTATACTTAGTTAAGGTCGAAAAAGGCAAAACTTTTCAATATGAAACTTATTCAGTCTGTAGGATGCAACAGGGTTGCTTTGATATAGTTTAATGCTATTCTGTGTTCACGTATTATAATTATAACATTGTCTAACCACAATGAACAGACTCTTGGGACTTTTTCTGAAGGGAAGTAGTTGCACTGCCTACAATGACAATCAATTATAACATTTTATTATCTTTATAGAGTTTCATTAGAAATGCAATAATTCACAAATACTGTAACCCTATAAAGATAATAAATGCATCTCCAGACAATATTTAAGGTCAAAGGACTTTCTTTTCCATTCTTACATGTTCATCAGTTTTTTGTTTTCTCCAAAATCTTCTGGAATGCAACCAAAATAAACATGATGGACATATTTCTAGACATTTTCTTTAAGTCTGAAGCTAGCACAAGATAAGATGATTTAGAGATACTGTTTGTTTCTATGAGTTTTTATTTGTAATAGAAAATGCCTGTGTATTTTTTGTTGATTCCTTGCAGAAACTTGATCCAGCCAGCATATAATACAAGAAAACAATATTTTTCTTAGCATATCTCTGCTCTTGTATTTATCTTTGACTTTAAAATTATCAGATTGCTAGAGAGGTTTTAGATGCAGCTGCTCGTGTCATTAGACCAGGAATTACCACTGACGAAATTGATGAGGTGGTTCATCAGGCAACAGTTGCTGCTGGTATGTTGTCTTCATTGCTTGGAAATTTTCATGTGCAGTTTACGGTTAATGGGAATTCTGCTGCTTGTAGTTCATTATTTTAGGAAATGATGCTCAGGCATGGTCTTAAATCTCAATGAATAGAACTCTTTTGTCATTGATTGTGTACTGGCCTAATGGGAAGCTAGTGTTTGTAGATATATATATTCTATTGTAGTCTTATACTAGCTATTGATAACTTTGTAATAGTTTAGTGTATATGGCTTCCATGTGTCCAAATTGGAAATGCAGCAGAACAGTGCACATAGGAAGACATAGTTATCATTTAAATGTTACAGTTCTTGTTACATTAGAAGCTAAGTCTCACTCTCGGGAATCTAAACTAAGATTTCACTTCCGTTGTCCTTGCCCTTGCCCTTGTCTCATCTAACACTCAAATCATATAGTAGAACTAGTGTTCAATAAATGTGGCACTTTTGATGGTTATCCTGCATATTGAGCATACCTGTCTCATGAGAGTGGATGTTAGAGCTTAATAATACTGCTTTGTTGTTATTGTCCTGTTTTCAAGTTAATATTCTTAGTCCCTGCTTATTGCTAGTTGTGAACTTGTTTTTGTAAAAAGACATTCTTCCAGCTTTGCTTTTACTGATATCCATAAATATATTCTTTTCTCAGGAGGATACCCGTCTCCATTGAATTATCATTTCTTTCCGAAGTCTTGCTGCACGTAGGTTGTTTTCCCAATACACCACATATCTGCATAGTACTAACAAAATCTCTTTGCTGCGAACTTTCATTCTTTGTTTTCCAAATCTTCAGGTCTGTCAATGAAGTCATCTGCCATGGAATCCCAGACGCAAGGTGTGTGCCCTTCTTGTGGTGATCCTTTTTTGGGTGAAAATGTCCAATATTCCTTATGTAGCTTATCTGACTACTAACTTAGCAAAAAGATCAGGAAATTATTTGATGAGTTCTAGATGGCTAAACATGAGTATATTAACAACCATGTAATGCTACGTTAGAGAAGCGATCTTCAAGTTGCTCTTGCAGTATGAGTATTGTTGACTGCAATGTAATTTGTAGACAAAGTGACCAATATATCAAATAGATTATTTTTGTTTCAAGACGTAGTTGGTGACCTTCAGATAAACAATCAGCTAATTGTGATTGCCCTCTTGTAAGATCTTCAGGTTCATTCTGTTGTAATGGTGCAAAATTACCAGGTCATTATACTTATTCTGCTAAATCAACATACTATTTACTCAAATCATCATAGCTCAATGATTTGGTTCTTTCTTGAAATTGTAACACTTAATGGATTGTAATTTGATGAATGCATTAGTAGTTGTGGTATTGATTTCCAGTGCATTTCACCAATATGATTCTGACTGAGGAATGGCTGCAAGTCTATAATTGCAAAATGATTGGTTTACTGTAAGAACTCTCTAGCAGACTACTGTAGCAAACGGCAAACCCAACATCTGAATGTTTACTGGCCAAAAATAATAATGTTTGAAGCAATTAAATTGGCTGCAAACTAAGTTGTCCAGTCAAGCAGTCATGTCTAAGAATTTTGTCAAACTATGGTGTTGATAGGATGTGATAGCATTTTGACAACTAGAATTTAGAGACCTGTCCAAGGACTTGAGTTTGCCAATTGCAGCCAACATAGGCATAGGGATGCTGACTTGGCTGGCAACTTTTAGTTTTCTGGTTGCCCAATCAACTTTTTCGTTCATGTTCTGGCAGGATTGCTGACTGTTTAACTGCTCTAAAGTTTCCTTAAACACTTGGTTAGGCTTTTGCTTCCATAGGATAGATATTCATGGCAATCATTACTTTTTTAGATGAATTTATTAAGCTTTTAATCTTTCTTCAAATTTTATTTCATTCAGTTGGTTCCACATTCCACGAAGATAACAATATACCTGTTGCTCCAACCCATACTTCGTATTCCTTTGATTCCAAAATTATCTTTTGAAGATTTTGAAAGAAATAATCTACTATTTGTTATTAGAGATATATTTTAACTCAATTTGGTAAACCATATCTATTGGGATTTTTCCTAACAAGTTAAGTCTTGGAAAAGTGGTTACCAATTTAATCTTTGGCATAGTGTCACTCGGAGTCATTAGTTTGAATCCTCTATGAAATTTTACATATCACCATATGGTATTTTCTGCTGAAACTTTGTTGACCAAATGTGTAGCTGCTGCTGGTGATGACTAGACAGCCAGCTAAACTAAATTTCCAACTATTGTTCCTAGAAGGAGACATCTAAGGAATTTTGATTGAATCCTGTTTAGTTTCATTACTGTATGAAAAAATTGCTTGACTGTATTATCAATTGAATAAGAAAGGTGTATGCTATCACTTAATTTTACTGTTGCCTTTATTTTCTCAGACGCCTTGACATGTATGAATGTAAAGATTGCTTGCTGCATATCTTTTATATATTAGTGGGTGGGGAGGTTTGAATTGTTCACTCATTTGCAGGAAACTCGAGGATGGTGACATTGTTAATGTTGATGTTACTGTGTATTATAAAGGCGTCCATGGTGAGTTTACGGTGTTTACCTTGTCTTGTATTTGGTCAACTTTCTTTATGGATGCAATTCTAAGTTTCTTTTGTATTTTGAATTTCTAGGTGATCTAAATGAAACCTTTTTTGTTGGGAAAGTTGATGAAGCCTCTCAGCAACTTGTTCGTTGCACATATGAGTGCTTGGAGAAAGCCATTTCTATAGGTTGTCTATTATAACTGTCACTGTCATTGCAGTTTATTTCCTATTTATATTTCTTTCATGGATGGGTTCTTTGATCTGCTCGTATGAATATTTTGTTAAATAAATATCATGCCTATATAAAAAACCATCCTAAACTTTCTTGCTTCTCAAGTTCAGTTAAACCTGGAGTTCGATTCCGTGAGGTCGGTGAAGTTATTAATCGTCATGCAACAATGTCAGGATTTTCTGTGGTAAGTTTTGGTGCAATATGATCCCGTATATTTCATATCCTTCAATTGACTTAAAATGACTTGCAAATGTTGGCTGCAGGTGAAATCATATTGTGGGCATGGTATTGGAGAGTTGTTTCACTGTGCTCCAAATATTCCTCATTATGGAAGTATCCTTGCTAATTAGTTTAAAATATGATATGAATTTAGGTGGAACAAAATTGCTTACCTATAAACTAGGCATGAGATAAGAACCTGGTTATGATATATTGTAGGATAAGATTCTTATCTACAGACTATGAATGGGTCAGAACCTTTTCATAATACTTTTCAATCATGTTGTTGGGACACAGAACTGTTTCCTTGACAATTCATAGGAAACAAAGCTGTTGGTATCATGAAAGCTGGGCAGACTTTTACAATAGAGCCAATGATAAATGCAGGTAAGTGTTGGTTGATTAATTTATGTGGATTTATGCACACTTTTTCTTCTTCATAATGAGATATTTTTTCCTTCAGGTGTATGGCGTGATCGATTATGGCCAGATGGATGGACTGCAGTTACTGCAGATGGTAAACGAAGTGCTCAGTTTGAGCATACACTTTTGGTTAGTACATCCTTTTGCCTTATGTTGTGTTTGCATCTTGACTTCTTGGTTCACAAGTCTGAAAAAAACTAGAAACTGTTTCAACAATTGCAATGCTTAGTTTAGCACAAACATACTTGAGTTATTGGTTCAGTCAACCTTTTGAATTTGTACAAGATATTCACAGCTTAAGTGCACATTTGTCATCCTAACCATGTAGATTAAAATAATAGTTTACTGGTCAGAGTTTTGTATAACATTATAGAAGATTAGTGGGCAGTTATAGGTGTCCTCCGTGGTTCTCTGTGCTTCAGTATCTGCCCTGCTTAAGTAGACAATCTTTGCATTCAAAGCATGAAAGTGAAAAAAATTAGAGGACACACAGAGTTGGTTCTTCCTATTCCTGCGATGTAGTACCAAATCCAAAGAGAGAGCGAAAAGATAAAATATAAGAGATGTGATGAAGAATTGAGAAGGAAGAAAAATTCCAAAAGCCATCCTCCAATGCTCAAAGGGCTACAAATAATCTAATATTTCTAACCCAATAGTAATAGGAATTAAAATAAAGAAAACATGCAATTAAATAAACCAACATTAATGATTCTAAAATCATGGCCAAAATTAAGGCCTTATTGCATCCTAAATTAAAGAGAAAATAAAGACAATTCAATAGATGTCTTATCTGGCATGTTACTGTATCATCACGTGACTTCTGCCATCGAATTCCTGTCCTATCTAAGTACACAATCTTTGCATTGAAAGCATGAAAGCAGACACAATTAGAGGGCAGGTCTAGTTGTGCTATATGTGACTTGTGTCCTTCCATATCTGTCCTATATAAGTTCACAAACTTTGGATTGAAAACATGAAAGGGAAAAGAAGCAAAGAAACCTTGTACCCAAAAATATGAACAGATCCGAGAATATTAGGTCAACTTGTCAACTAATTATAATTTGGTCTTAGGTTAATTACAACTCATTCATTTACTACAAAATGGAAGTTTTATGGCAGTAAGATTTGTCATGCAATAATTGTCATGTTCACTGGCCAATCAACTATATTCTAGTGTCTATGAAGTTTTAGAGCAAACTCTAATTCAGGCAGTTGGACTCTCTCAACTAGTATTGTTTGTCATTAGGATGGCAGCTTGATCTGTTAACTTAATTATTTGTATATAGTTCATTCATTGCATGTGAACAGCTTTAAATTGCATGTGGACAATGTTATCATACTATTTGAACTGATATAATGTGATTATGTTTCTTTGCCTCAAAATTTATATATTCAGCAAACTGCTGCTTGAGAAAGAATCTTTGAGCTTTATTCACGTTGCGCAGGTCACGGAGACTGGTGTTGAGATTTTAACTGCAAGGTTGCCCTCATCACCCGATGTCTTTCCTTGGTTGAACTCCTAATTGCATCCCCTCACTTTCACTGGAGTCAGCTTTGCCCCAACTTTCCCAATAGATCCTTTATGCGAATTTGTATCAATTGACAATTACATGCTTCCTACCCATTTAATAATGTTACTTGACTGAATTGCTGTAGTACTTTTAGTGCCGAAACAATTTTCTTCAAGATGATTTTGTCATTTGGAAAGATACTTTTGTAACTTGTACAATAGGGTTCAAGGTCCTATATTTAATTAGACATGAGCAAATAACGGGCTGCTTCTTGATTATGTGGTAGTATGTTAGCTATGTCATAATTCCTTAATCAGGAATCATTAGACCAATTGAGCTCGGCCTATTGATCCTTATAAATAATTAGATTAATTAAACTAGGCCATTCGATAATCTCCTACAGATTTCACTTTCACAGGCTTGTTTTGGATGCAAATTTGTATTTTGAGCGTGGTTAAATTGATAACTTGGAGCAAAATGTAATTTGAAGTATCTTGGATGACAAATAGTAGAGAGATATTAATGTAGCCTCGGATTCGTTCGTTGGACCTCACAAATCAACTAAAATGAAAGGCAAGCTCATAATATCAAGCTGCGGTGAGCATGGACGGAAAGGATATGTTAATTATTTTACGGGTGCTTATTTGTTTTATAGGATTAAAAAAAAAAGAATTTAAATTCATTATTTATTTAATATATTAATTAAAAAAATAGAATTAAAATAAATATAAATAAATATGATATTTGATGTAATATCGAATTTTAAAAAATTTATATTCAATCATCTTTAGTTTATTATTCAATCTTATCGTATCAACGGAGTAAACATATCATAATTGATAATTGGAACATATCATAATTGATACTAATTAAGATCAAAAGGAGATACTTAGTTAAGATCAAAACGAGAAGGGAGAAGCGATGCTAATGATGGATTAGAAAGAAGATATGTAATAATATTTGCGAAGAATCTTGTCATATGATTTGAATCCTGCGCACAGCAAATTTAAACAGTTGCAGGAATGCAGGGTTTACAATCTCTGTACTCAATCAGCGAGGCCGCCTTAACGGCGCGAGCCTGACGCCCCGGAACGCAACTTCTTGATCATGGACGACGTGCGGATTGACCTCAACGAAGAAGGGGTCATTGCAGTCGTCGCCCGTCATCTGAAGAGCTTCGTCTCCCTCGCCGACCACGTAGGTGTCTTCGCACGGCCGCCACGCCAGCACCAGCCCCGCCGTCGACGGCGGCCCCGCGCGCTCCTGCATGGACATCAGCAGCATGAGCGCCACCAGGGACAGCGTCATGAAGCAAATGGCGACGTCCGCGACGGCGACGGCGGCGACGAAGCGCCTCTCGGCTTGAGTGGCCATGGGTGTAGATTTAAAGAAGGTGTTTGAGCGATTGAGTTGAGGAGGTGAAGATGATTACTTGTGTGGGCTTGATTTATATATAGTTGGCCGGAGTTGGAGACCAAGAAAAGGCGTCTTGTTTGGGGGTTGTGATGAGATTTGGACTGAGTCAGGCTGAGGCAGCGCCCTTGTGCAGGTGGCAGATGATTTAAAATTATTTGATGATTTGAGACAGAAGGCATAGGATGGTTGACCAAACTCAATTATTTGTAATACATACTGGATTGCTGGGTCATAGTGTGAGAGCGGTGAAAGTGATGGGTTATCAAACTTATTCTACAACAACTCCTTCTCAGTGGCACGTCTGTGCTTGCGGTCGTTACATTTACTTTTGAAGCTTGTTTTGATCTTACAAGTGAATCTACAGCACACCCCCATATACTTTATCATAATTCATTCTGCACCCCTTCCTACTTTTTCAATTAGTTGAACGTCTCCTCGAATTCAAGTGGTATCTCTTGGAGCTAGGGATGACAATTGAAATCGGTTAATCAAATCGGAAAATTTGATTTCGGATAATAAATTTGTGGTTCGGTTTTGGTTTTGGTTAGTAAAATAAAAAAATTAATTAAAATCAGTTCGATTTTGGTTATTGGGTCGCGGATAACCAGTAACCGAAACTGATTATATGTCGCGGTTTCGATTAGCGGTTATCCGCAGTTAATCGGTAATATTAATTATTTTGATAATTTTTATATATTTCAAAATTTATTTTACTAACCGATTATCCATTTACTAACTGGTTAGTAAACGGATAATCGATTCTATTCGAACCCATTAACCGATTTCGGTTTCGGATGCTAGTTTTTGAAATCGATCGATTTCGGTTTCGGTTAATAAGTTTTTAATCAGTTTCAATTTCGATTAATCACAAAAAATGTGATTAACCGAACCGTTGCTGTCCCTACTTGGAGCAGACATCATAGCATATTTGGCCTTCAAATTTTTTTCCTAATGCCAAAGCATCCATGTAGAATTTGAGAAAACATTCAACTAATTACAAAGCCATATGAGGTGTTAGTGGATTATGGCGAAGTAAAGAATGTGTCTATGCAATTAATCCTTTCAGTTAGGAGTTTAACAAGGGAGATGATTACTGAATCGGATCTTGAAATGTAGAGGACTAAATGGGATGAGATGCTTTTCTTTTTTCCGATTATTTTTCAATTTGTTTTCGAGTCAAGAGTTTTCTTGCTCTCACCTCCTATGTTTTTTATTCCCCTTCCCTCTCATATTTCTTGCTAATGAGTTCTCAGACGGGTTCCAAAAGTTTAATTAATTAGGCCAAACCACACTTGCAGCAGTTTAGCCTGCCTTGTGCCATGTTGATTGTTGAATGTTAATTGCCTTAACATTGTGTTGATGAATTTTAGATTTGATTGCTCGTAAATAGAAATGCATTAAAGTGACTTCCAGTTGAGTCATTTGGAAGCTTTAGATGTATGGTTGCATGTACAAACTTGCAGTTCACTAGTTTCAATGCTTATGTGAAAGAAATGCACGCATAATATCATCATCATCTAATTTACATTGCATAATAGGTTTAGCAAGTGTCAACTGAAGAGAGTTAAAGTCCTATAGAAATAATTAAAGCAACGAATCTTGCTTGCTTTACATCTAACTGAAGAGAGTTGTTGAACTGTCTAATTAACAACTGGTGCAGACAAAAAGAAAACTAGTCGACTCTCTTAATTCAGCAGCTTTTCCTAGATAAAAATGCTCAGAAAAAAAACCTGTCTTATAGATCTTGCAATATGGTGCAGTTCAATTCCGTGCCAGATTAATTTGTTACCTGAAAGCAATTTGACCACAAATCAGCAAAGGACAAAGCAAGAACTAAATTCAGTCAGAAATGATCAAATTTGACCGAAACCATTTAAAAAAGTGAAAAAACAGATCTGGTGAATCATACATAATATTTGTTTCCCCATAATGTTTTAAAGGTGGTTCTGTATATAGTATTTTAACACTCAGAAATTAAAATATTATGTTAATGTCAACATCACAACTGACTGGTGTAACCAAAGGGAAATATTAAAAAAGAATCATAAATGGTTCATCTAATGAAGAAGCTCACGAGAAGGATGGATTTTTTATTAGGTTGGCATTCAGATCCAAATGTCAGTCAATTGACTCAATCCTGATGCAAATTGGTGCCTCAAAGAACTCGACAACAGTGGGTAGCAAGCAGCAAAGAAAAAATTACTAAAACAAATTTTAGATACAACTTTAATCAGCCATCTCACTCATTATAAATGGCCGCTTCAGTTTCAGATCATAATGAAACTCAACTTTCCAGCATAAACAAAACCACATCGTGATATCTTACAAAAACCACAATTTATAAAGAGAAGCTTGGCATTGAAGTTTCCCATGACCTTAGAAGCTAAGAAATTAAGAACCATGACGGCTGGATGTCTGTGGGCATGCCCATATGCCCAATGAATAGAGCCAAATACCCTGGGCATAAAGAATTTTCCAAAATGGAACCTTTCCTCGTGATGAGTATCTTATTGTAACTAGAACCCACTGAAACCAACTAACGAGGAATACGACTCATTCTCGTCAGTAACTTTAGTCTTCGTCTCCTCCCTCTTGCTTGATTCTTTCTTGCTGGTTGTTTGATTTGAACTAGAATTCAAACCAGTTATTTCATATATCTGTGACCTTCCATTTCTTGCTTCCTCTAGAGAAGCTTCCCAGCATATTTCAGTAACAAGTTCAAGCGCTTTTTCTGTTTTGTCTTCTGGTATCAGATTTTCATTCTGTAGCAACACCAGATATACCTGATCTGCAGCAGCCTTGCGTATCTAAAAGATGATAAACAAGAGAAGCAATGAATTTATGACCAAAAAGAAATTTTAGGATACAAAGATCACTACATCCAAATTATTAACACAATTCAAATAGACATCAAAAGGTGTTTATTAACCTTAAAACCAAGGAAAGGAAATTAAATCTGCTGAGAATTAATTAAGATGCTCAAATTAAGCACAATTCAATATACAGCACTACCTTAGGATAGCGATGCCCAAGGAAAAATAACAGCTGAGAAAACGCCTGAGAATTGATTGGTTCTGCAAGTGAAGCAATATATCCGAGAATTGATAGGGCTGCAAGTAATTTAGCAAAGTCCTTTGATGCCTTCAACTCAACAGAGAGAGATTGCAGAACCCCACTACAAAATTCCTGACTATGGCCCTGTTTACCATATTCAAACAATAACAATATTAGGCCTTTTGAGAAGAGCCAAACAAATCGCAATAAGCTTCAACAAACCACAAAGAAACTTTCATGGAGAAGCAACACTCAGAAAATGCTTATGATTTAGTGAAAATTCTAAAGTGTTCTTGTTACTCATCTGCATGTTCTACTGACAATCTTTTTATGGAAAAGCAAAACTGTTCAGAAATACTAGATTGCAAAGACAAGGGTAAATTGTAGTAGGATGAAAGTAAATATGTATCTATGACTGTTCTGAGGAGTCTCCTGGATAAAGTTAACATGCTAAATCCAACAGTGTCAATTTATAGGTATTTATGCATCAGTATGATATCACCAACATCAAAATCCTTGTTCAGAGATCCATATGATAATTACAACCTGGTATTTGAATCCTTGGTTATAACCTCATCAGAATAATTTGCTTGATTTTGACTGTATGGCATTCTAGCGAATTAAACTATTTTACTATGTAGAATATTGAAAATAGAATCTTAAGAGCAAAGGGACGTCTATAATAGCCTCACATAAGCTCAAAGCTGTTACTAGAATTTTAAATCATGTACAGTATGATATTGTCCTGGAAACAAAAATCTTCCTCGACTAAAGTGACAACAAACTAAATAACGTTACACAGAGATAGGCTTCACAAGTTATATTTTCTGTTCCTTTTGAGCTATTGACATTAGAACCTAAATTTCCTTCTGCAAAAAAAATTGTGCATGCCCTAGAAAAAGCAATGTTAATGGGTAATCATGCTTTCCTAATAGAATCGTTTCCAACATAAAGATAGTACCTACCACATCTTCATCTATACTGTCAACTAACTCAATGATAAATATTCTGCTTAGAGTCCTTAGACTAAGAGGTGACAACCCTGTCCAAACTCAAATTGCTAGATTCAAACCCATAAGAGCAATGATTTATTAATCTACTTTCATAATAGGACCAGATATTTATCTCAACATCTGTATCTCTTCGACACTTCTATGGTGAGAAAAAGGAACTAAATAATTTCTCATAATACAACTAGAAATGTTCCTATTGCTTACATACTAAATAAAATACCTAATATCTTTATCCATAAAATATAGATGACCTTAGTTAACTGTTAATATTCTCTTTCTTTTCTAAATTGCATAAAATTAAATCTTCAAAATGTCTTTGCTATTTAGATCACATAATACTTATTTTGGACTATTAGTTATAGTTTATACTTAATGTATTAAAGAATCAAGTTGAATACTTATGTCATATATTTGTTTGCTAAAATGGGATCATACGAGAAAATATGACATGTTATTCATGTTATTTCTTCTAAAGCAATACATGAGTGGCAGTTAAAACATACAGTGAATAAGTTCATAGTGAATAATCTGCATTCTGCAGTGCAATACTCACCTCCATATTCAACAAGACCTTTTTGCTAAAGAGAACCTCAATTGTCTGTAAAAAGAAAAGGGAAAGAGGTAATTTTGTTAGAACTTAGAAGTATAAAAGGATATAGAAATCCAGAAAAATGAAAACTATATAAGGGGCCAACCAAAAGCACAATATTGATGTTTTTGATAGGCCTAAGTCCTAAGATGTAATGTATTACTATTGCCATTCACAACAAATACTATGACAATAAGAGCACAAACGAACTCCAGAAAACAATATAAACTGACAAGCATAATTGATAAATGACTTGTAGAAAATTAGCTTACAACAGATTGACTAGCAAAAATGCAAAATGTGTAAATGGACCATGCTTGGGCTGGCTGTGAGCTCGCCACAACATTATTTGATATATCCAGGACTAGCACAGTCCATGGTCTAGGCCCACAGATCTGTGCAGTGTCATTCCTTGGGCTGACCCATTTATTTTAATTTTTGAAAATATTAAAAGTTCATAGAATGATGAAAGTAATATTTTTGTACAAATAATAAAATATATACTTTAATATAACATAATAACATATATTCTATTTAAAACAACGTGTACTACGAATAAAGTATCAAGGACAACTTGAAGTAGCTCAACCCATGTATTGTACAGTACTCTGCTTAGCACAACCTACGTGCCTCAAACCTTATGCCCAGCCCAGCCTGGCCTGTGGCATGCCTGGGCCGACCCAGCAGGCAAACTACATTAAAAGATATGTATGAATGAGGCAAGCCTGTGTTTATACTGTGTAGCTATGCATGACATATCATTTAAATTTAAATGTTAATAGTAAATGATCAAATGCATGAAATATGTTCTATTGGCTATGGGGAAAATGTAACTTCACTAAATTCAGTGTTTGTTCTGTGTTTAGAGTAAATACTAGTTATTCTTATATCAGTGCCATATTAGGTAAATTAGATTCAGTATTACCGGGTGTCATAGATGCCATTTCAATCACCATGCACTGGAAAAAGACTGATTTTGTGATGTTGCAAATATAATAATATATATTATCAGTTGAATCTTTGTATGTGATTTGACCATATACTTCCTTAGTAGCCCTTACCTTTAATGTTGGTGTGATAACCCTGTCACATTTCTGATACTGTTGGAGAATCCATAGAAAATCTGTGCTCAATGAACGTTCTCTGAGATTTCTCTCATTTCTATCAGCATCTGAAACTAGAAGATAGTCCAGCAAAGCTGTTACTGAGGCTTTGCTCAAAGACTCCTGCAATCCACCAATAGAAACTACGAGCCCAGATAGCAAAGATCTGCTATAGCTGCTGATTTTAAGAAGCTGTACGAAGCGTGGATAGGACACAATTGGGACCTAACAGAAGAGAATATTATGTAAAGACCTTTTCACTTATGAATAGGAAAAAAACATCAACAATCTGCAACCTAAGAGCGAGCTGAATGGCAGGAAAATACCAAGATCCAACACTAATGCAATTTGATTAGAGATTGTTGCTTTCTTATAATTAAAGTTTGCTTTCTGATAGATTGTCTAGTGTAACTATACATTTCGAAGGAAATCTTACAGTAACAACAAACAGTCAAGAGACTCAAGATGCCAATCTAAGGAAATAAGTCCAATAATAGTCATACACAAATATACTAGTAATACAACATAGCTGATGTTAACATTCTAAGGGGGTGTTTAGTTCATGTTTTGTAAGATTCATTTGTCAAGTTACATCCATAGGCAAGTCATTGCCATCAACTAAATGTCCAAGCCTATAAAATTGACGTGTTTGGTTCGCCAAATTACTAGACATCTAACATTATCATGTAAGATTCATTTGTCAAGTTACATCCCTAGGCAAGTGATTGCCATCAATTAAATTCCAATATTACCCTAACAATGATATGCATATGATTGTTCTCATTTTTTTTCTTAATGTGAACTTAAATAAATTTAAATTACTAGTCAATTTAATTAAAAAGTTAAATATCATATTTTGCCTAAACAAAAACATTGATATTTTTTATTCTTTTATATTGAACTAAATAATGGACAAATATAATGATTTATAAGTATAAAGTTGTCTTTGTTTTTTTTAAAAGTTTAAATCAAGGGTTATGCAGGCTTAAAATTTATCTCAAATTTCTAGATTTTCTAATTTGTTTAAACTTTACCTTGATATTCATTTGGAATGCATGTATCATCTACAAATCTTTTTATTAGAAGAAAAATCCCATAGTTTAACAGAGAATATAGCTCCGCAAACTGTCATGTAAGTAATTCCGCCAGCTAATTGACTAATCCAAGCTAAAAATTACTCAGGACAAATAATCATAATTAGAGATCAGTCAAATAACCAAATTTAAGAAGCTGGCGATTGCCAGAGTATATTAATAAATAAAGTAATAGCTCAGAAAGTTTCATACTTTCATTTGTCAAGTAATAAGGCCCATTGTAAATTGTAGTAATTGCATAATTCAATATGCTAAACAATCAGCTCAGGCAAAGCAAACAATGAAATGTGAACAAAAATAAACTTTTGAAATTAACTGATAAGCTTGTAAACTATAGAACAAAAGAAACTTACACTCCATTTCAGATCAGGATCATTTGGAATAATTTGTTCTACTGTTTCCCGATCTGATATGCATGGAATAAAATACTTTCGGTTGTATAGAATCCTCTGCAAAGTCTTGGCAGCTATATCTCTTATTTTATCTATTTTTTCTACAGCTTGTTTTGCAATTCCTCCAACTAATTCTGTGGAAATTTTTGCATCAATAAGCCCAGAGGATGGCCCACAGTGGTGCTCAGTGCTGTGTGATTTTTCAGATCCAATAGACTCTCTCTTGCAAAGGATGTACATACACCTCTCAAGAGCATCCATGGCAGCCTCGCGAACCCAGGAACCAACATCACCTCTGTTATCAACAGCATAGTCATTGAGAGCTTCAAACAAAGTTTGCATCACTTCATCCTTGATAAGTAAATAGAAAGAAGACTCTTCTTCAGAGTTATCACAAAAGGAAGAATTAGTTAATGTTTCACAGACTGTGATTAATCCACGGACAGAGTTCACACGTGTTTCAGCATCTGGATCATCAGGCTTATGCTGCATACAAAAGCAAATTATAAATGAAAGATACTAGTAGATCTCCCAAAGTAGTTGACACATTACCTGAATTGTACAAGAGCTACAAAGTTTTTTTACAATAGTTCTCCATTTTTGAACTACAAACTCGCAAGGTAAAATCCCAAGAGCCAATGCTGCACCTCTTCTTGCAGCTACATTTGGATCATCTAGGAGTTCAAGGTACTTCAAGATAATCTCATTCGCAACTTTATTGCCCGATGCAACAATGTAAGTGGGAATGAAGTGCTTTAGTGCATCTACAGCACAACACTGGACATAAAAAATGAACGTTCCAACCATAAGAGATCATATAACCAAAAGAATGCTAAATTTAAACTACTAGGAACACAAAAGTAAAGTAGTAATAATAGACATATCAGTTGGTTTCGACGAGAGATATATGGAAATTGGTAGTACTAAATGAAAAATTCGAAAAACACAGTAGAGAAATTCTAAGGTAGACAAAATTACCTGTATCTGAGCATTGGGGTGCTTTAGATTCTCATTTAGAGTATCAAGTAAACACTTTTTTGTCTTCTCATTTAAAGATATTTCAGAGAGGGAGAGACACTGGATGAATCTTGATACTGCAGAACGCATGATTTCTCCGCCCTTTCCCCGGTAAAGTCGTGCCTTCTCAATTGCAGGGACAACACCGGATAAAGATTTTTGCTCATCTGTATCCTCAAGAGAAATATATATGACAACATAAGAAAGAAATTATTCCAAGAATATTTCCTTAATTCTAATTGGAAGAAGATATGAAGGAATAAAAAGTCACATTAAGCAAATAAAAGATGTCCTTTCTCTAGGAGGCAACAGATCCGATTGTAAAGACAAATGGAGAATAGAGAAGCTTGTCTCACATAATTTTAATGATAAGCCAAAACTAAAAAAAAGTGATTTAAGAAAGGAAAAAATGTCAAGACAATTAAGCATTGTGCACAGTGAATTATGACACAAGAAACCACATGGAAATAATAATAACCATGTGGCTAATGTAGGGACTAAAGTAATGACAATGTGATGTTTGAAGAGGTTCAATATATACAGACTTGGTCTTGGATAGAAAAGAGTCCGTTCAATGATTTGAGACCATTATCACCAATTCACAATAGAGAAACCTACTTTTGTGTCAAGCCTCACTCTCCACAGACAATCAAATAGTTCAGAACACTTAGCTAATGGGGCAGGCACACCAAAAGATTCATTGGACTAGAAGGTTGCCTGAATCATGACAGCAATAACATAGTAACATACACAAATGTCATCACATGTCATCACAGAAAAGTATACTAAATATGAAGAGAACTATGGTAAGCATTCATTAGCATAGTATTTGAGGAGATATTTGGATGCAAAGCCTCACCAATTCTGAAGCATGGAGTGACATGGGAAACTTACATATTGAAAATGTGTATGAACATGAGATCATGGCTTAAAGTAGCTATACCTTGATCTACTGACATACAGTGAATCACTAGAACCAAACATCAGGAAGCACCTCAAAGCCCCAAAACCCTTAGATACTTTGATACTTCTCATTATAGCTTGAACTACTGATACGAAATCTCAGTATAAATGCCTAAGAACATGAGAATCATGACTTTAGAAGCTAGCATAGCTTGATCTACTGATAAAAAATGAAACACTTGAAAACCAAACATCCTGAAGCATCCCAAACCTGAACTCGTAGGATGCCTCTCATTATATCATAAAATGTGGTCAGTCACAGAAAAATAAGTCCTGGATGAGACATTATCCTGAAGCATGATGATAAGCATCACGATAAAGAACTTTACAAATCCAGCACTTCCTTTTGACCTTAACTAATCCAACACAAGAAATTTCACTTATCTGCATGTGCATCACATGCATAAATGCTTGATATGGTTGCTACTCCTCAACTTCAAGGTACCTTGACTCAAACTAACTAAAGCATATATAAATTATGTATACCGTATCACAAATAACAAAGCATTCTTATTTCCAGATCAACAGAGGATATAGTAGTACAGAAAATGAAATCTTAACCCAATCAAACCACAGAATCCTTCTCTGAGATATATAAAGTTGGGATACATTTGTTAAAGACCCTATACCATATGATAGATTTAGTAATATAAAATGTTTGAATCCCCTAATATGAAGGTACCTACCAGTAGAAAATACAATGCCAAGGCGGTGCAAAGTTACAACCAGTTCCCCAGCAGCCAATGTAGCACCATGGCGTGTGCACAAGTCAGATGATAAAGTACTGGGAATTAACTTCGCCAGAACATGATCTGCAAAATATTTGGGATCATATTGTGCAAGGGCAGAAAGGGCCTCAGCTGCCAGTTCTCTCAAGCTTTTGTCCTAGAGAAACAGTAAAGAAGGCTGAAAGTTAATTAAGTATATTATGACTAATTAATTTTGATGAAGAATAAAATCCTGGGTACATCTATCCCAGAACTGTGCCCAGTGTAGAGAGAAGTCACATGGTTTCTTCTTCTATATCTAATAATTATTATAATATTGGAAACCCCATCAACTGAAATAAAATGAAAAAAAAATTCAACTCACATACGATTCAGAATGTTTTGATGGTTAATTAAGTGGTAAACTTCAGATTCAAATTATGAAGAAGCTTTCAAATTCAATGGGGAGAAATATTTATAAAAAGCTCCATAGATTTGGAAAATAAGTAACCTTCGTAAAATTAGAGAACTACGATAAGTCTAAATACCCAGTGGTTTATTTTGCTGCTTAGCAGTTCTTCCACAAAAAAGTTGAGATACTCCTTGTACTGAGCTATTGAGACAGCAACATGAATATAAGAATTTGCTCGTGAGGCAAGAGAGAAATAATCTGCTTTATTGACAATGTCAATGCCACGTGGGAAATTTCCTTGTCTTCCAACATTCTCCTGGAAGGCAGCTGAAGCTGCTCTTCTACAGTTGACCTGTTAGTGTTAACAAAATAACTGATTATGTTACAAACAAATAAAAAATCTCATTAAAGATAAGAAGACTAATATAAATAAATTAAGTGAAATCCCTGTAGAAAAAGTTTATGCACTAACCTCTCGGTCATAACAAGCAACTGTCAGGAGGTGCGGAGCAAGTTGCTCCAATATATCTCTCATATCGCTGCTGGAATATGCACGGCCAAAAGCCCAACAGACATATGCAGCCGCATCACGTACATGAGACCCAATACTATGTGGACCTCTACGCACATCATAATGCAAAGCCTGAAAGGAAAATGTCCTTTGAGCAAGGGCTAACTTTATGTGCTTCACATACAGTAATTGCCCACATAGCAAGGTTATATGATAAAATTCACTAAGAAATGTTGTTCATATGGAATTAATACTACATACTTTGGCAGAGAATGAAGAATAGGGTTACCAAGTGATTATGTCAGAATACACAAAAAATCATGCAGTATATTCCTTGTGGATGTTTACTCTGTTTTATGGTTTAATAGAATTATTCAACAAAAAAAGAAAAAAGAAAAGCAAAGCTTAAAATTTTCATGTCTGAGTAGCTATACTACATAAAATCCTAGAAAAATGATGCGAAAAGCAGGCCCTACAATTGATAAAACATATCAAAAGGTGACAGTGCACGAAACTCATTTTTGTGGGCTCGGGGGTTCTGAGGAGGGTTGAGTGCAGTTTCCCCTGTTTTTTTGCAAAAGGCTGTTTCCATGGCTGGAACACGACCTTCAACTTTACCGTTACACTAAAACCACCCTCTCTAATCAAACATGCAAATGTATAAAATTGCGATGGAAAGCTACTTTACTAAATCTTAACTACATGTTGCCAATTGCTTTTAGCATAGAGAAAGCATCTCTAATGGAGACTTGTAATAAGGATACTGATGGATGTAGTTGGGCAAACATGCACACAATTTGGCTCAACCTGAGAAATCATATAACAAATCCAGCATCTCAGCTGGCCAGCTGCCAGCCCATGCTCAAGATTTCAAGCATGCCCTTAAGTAGTTTTTCATAGTTAGCGATTAATTTCAAATCTCTTGATAACATGAGGCCTACAAGACATCTTTGCTACTGACATGTTATGCACAGTTCAATAGTGACTCAGGGAAGGTTAAGTTCCATTTAATCTTTTAGTTCCTGCAGCTTGCTAATTGTGATCAAATATGTGCACGCACAATTACATATCAATGACTATTTCTATATACATGTAAACATAGATGCCCTACATTATAACTGCATTATTATCCTTCTCTCTTATCCTCCTCTTCCTTGTCTATCAACCCTCGTCTGTTTACTCTCCATAATCCATCTGGTCCAATAACCACTTCCCCAACAACAGGAAAATTGTATGGCTTCCTTATTAAAGCCTAAATAATAAATAAATTTTCAAGTAAAGTTTAACCATCTATTGCCGTCCCAATAAACTATATAGTAAGCAATGAGGAAATATTACAAAATGGATATGATAAAATCTAAAGTTTACATAGGTTCATGATTCACCACAGACCAGCGGTAATGCAATAGAGTTCCAAGCCTTTACGAAAGAGGATACAGTAATAAACTATTATAGTAACAAGCCAAAGCCAGATATATCTCAGCAGTTGTTACCTTTACAATTAGAGGAACTACTTTAGGAAGGCTAGCAGGTAGGAGCAACCCTCTCCTTGCCAGCTCTGCCAAAGCTAAGCAGCCTCCATGCCATGAACCATCTCCCTACAAAACAGAGTCCAATAAGAATCTAAGATAACTTCTTTCCTTCAATACGATAGGAAAATACTAAGGATAAGGAGACCAATTCTAATAGCTCACTAAATGGAGAAAAAAGATCAAATACTTTAAGCACCAGGTGAAGAGGTGGTCAGACAATTAATAATGTTTTTTTTAGCATGAGAATGAAAAATCATTGAGTTGCAAACCTCGCCAGGTGAAAATAGCTCAAATACTGAAGACAATACATCTTCGGCAAGGGCAGATGTCAACCGTGCAGTTATCCGACCAATACCTTTTGCAGCTGACCATCGCACAACTGTATCCTGCATTATGAACATATAAGCTGATAGGAAAAAGGGGGGGCGGGTAGAAACACACAATTTAATCAGTAAGATTTTTACATGAAACTGTTGAATATCTTTTCACCCCTGATATATACAATTTTCAACAAGACTTTTAGTGTAACGAAAATATAAGAGAATAGACATGCATTCAAAATGAAGCATAGCAAAAATTGTCATTAATGACATTATATATCGTTGCATGCCATGTTACTTCCATGTATACCAATCAAGGTTTAAAATCTCGGTACCGGTACCGGTACATACCGGTACCGACACACGGTACGGGCCGGTACGGGAATAACATACCGTTTTTTTTTTTTTTTTTTTTTAAGAGTTAGATATAACTCTAAACAATACGTAATTGATGAATAAATGCTTAAAATCAATATTCCAATGTCAGATACATGAATATTAAAAGTCATTTTTACTGTATTAGAATTTTTCACAGATACAAGAGAATTACATATAAGCACAGCCCAAAGAGTCTAAAATTTTTTCTCTTGTATCTGTGAAAAATCCTAATACAGTAAAAATGACTTTTAATATTCATGTATCTGACATTGGAATATTGATTTTAAGCATTTATTCATCAATTATGTATTGTTTAGAGTTATATCTAACTCTTAAAAAAAAAAAAAAATCAATATTCCCCCGATATCGCATCATACCGCTCATACCGGGCGGTATGATGCATATACCGCCCTTACCGGGCGGTATATGGCGAAATACCGCCATATACCACCCGATATACATGATATACCCGGTATTTTCAAATACCGGGTATATCGAATACCGGAATCCTCAAAAACCGGTATATACCGGCCGGTATATACCGTTTCGGGCGGTTTTTTAAACCTTAATACCAATAACATAATCCGAATTCACCAACTTAACAAAACTCAGAGGGAAGCTGTGACAGTACCATGCTGTCTAAATTTATTTCTTCTGAATAGTCAAAATATTTTTATATACTATTTTTATATAGAAAAGGAGCAAGGAATCCTCTGACTAATACATAATAAGTATATAGGTTCCAGGTTCCAAATATATAGGAAAGGAGACATAAAAGTAAAGGAAAAAAGTATTAGTTAAAGGTAACAAATTTTTATCTGTGGGTGCATCTTTTGAGTGAGACCATCAAGAATATGGTCATCAGCATTTCATGAACCATACATACCGAGTCTCGCAAGCTAGACAACAATACTTCCAGTATCTCTTCTACAATTTCTGGAACATCCATGTCCTCTTCTTCTACTAAATCTGAATATCCTGCACCATTAGAATAATCAGCGTTCTGACTAAGGTTACTGCTATAACATTCCCCAGAATTTTTCAGCGAAAGGTTTTCTCCCAATGAGCTGCTTTGCCCCTATATTAAGAAATAAGTGAGATAAGGTAAAAGTAAGACAAGAATATATAAACAGGAATAATCCCATAATGAGGAAGCTGAAAGCAGAACATGATCTTGAGTTAGGAGTCTGGATGTGTAGAGAAGCAAAGTAAATGGAATAATAAAAGCAAATGGAAAATGAAATGCATGTAGACATTTCCTCCAACATGAGTTGAAGAATAACAAGAAGGTAAATAATACAGAAGTATATAGAACATTAAATGACAAAATCTTTGTACCAAAATTCTCCAGAAGAGAAAATATATGACTATTGAGAATATATAAGTATATAGGGCCCTTTAGGATTAGTGGGAAACTCAACCAAAGTTAGCATAGTAGATAATGTGTTTGAATCATGTCAAAGTCATGTATTAAAAAAAAAATACATACCAACGACTAACTGAGTCCTTATGTTGGGTTTGAACAATCCAGTTTAGTTGGTCCATCCACCCATGCTTGAAGAGTGCTAAACAGCATTCCCTAATAGTTAAAGCTCGTGGGATAAGTTCTCGCCAAATAAAAATTACTATCCCTCTCTAAGGTAAAGTGGTAAACCATGTTGTCAAAATATAGATATATTACTGTTAAAAACAAATTACATGTGTACCCAACTATCCATTTATACTACAGTTATATGCTGATAGGTCTAATTTCTGAATATGATACTTGGGAAGCCAAAAAAATAATTTATACAAGAAATATAAAATTTCTACTTTCAAATTTCAACAATGAATACTAAAAGAGCAATGAAATAGGAACCTCAAGTAGTTCTTATAATGATGCAAGACAGGAGCATAGCCACACATGACTTTTCCTGAATTGTTACACTACTTATCCAGAAATCAATTATCATATTTTATTTTCTTCCTATCATTCTTTTTCAACAAAGATGTGGAGAACCTTCTTTGAACATACAAAATATAGTTTCTTTCTTATTTGATTACATAACTATAGTCCAGCAATCAGCATTACATAATACGAAATGCAATCATAAGACTGAATTCAGAAATAACCTCAAACAAGTCGAGCAATAATGTTTCTCCACCTCATGATATCCTAGCATCCAGAACAACTAGATATCTTAATGACTAAGCAGATGAAATCAGAATGCTGATCTATTCTATGTAAGAATCAAGCAAACACAATGAAGTCACTTACTAAAGGCAATGAGAAAAATCATATTACACATCAAAATATCAAGATGATTCTAGCTGAAGCAAGAAAAATATGAAAGTACTGATGAAAATAAACATATTCAATAGTTTAACGAAGTTGTCAATAGGCAAACCAGATATCGCCATGATTGCAAACGATGAGGTAAACATGTAAGCCCAATGCGCTGTGATAATTTGACCAAAAACTTGCGAAGCAAAGGACTACGAGCTGATATTGTAGACTTCATCAGGAGGGAACTATCACTCCAAGTGGTAGAGATCACACTAAGCAAAACCTTTCGACTGCCAACCTGAACAAGGCGCCAACTTCTTAGTATAATATATAATATGAACAAGAAAAAAAATGTAAAAGATACAATGTTATAATATTTAACATAAAATCATACAGTTAGAGTCTTAATTGCTGACAGCTAATTTTAATCCCACAATGGTTGACTGACTCTTAGTATTTTGATAGAACATCTATAAATATCTGCTCTCTTAATCGTCGTTATTTATTGATTAAAAGATAAACAAGATAAAATATGTAAAAGATAAAATTTTATAAATTGCTGACAGCTATTTTTAATCCCACAATGGTTGACTGACTCTTAGTATTTTGATAGAACATCTATAAATATCTGCTCTCTTAATCGTCGTTATTTATTGATTAAAAGATAAACAAGATAAAATATGTAAAAGATAAAATTTTATAAATTGCTGACAGCTAATTTTAATCCCAAAATGATTGACTGACTCTTAGTATTTTGATCGAACAACTATAAATATCTGCCCTCTTAATCGTAGTTATTTATTGATTAAAAGAAACTTACAACTGAAGAAAGTATAAATATAAATTTAGATAAAACTTCAGCCAAATGAGGGCTCTGGCAGCCTCTAGCCTAGACAAGTGCTTAAGCCCCAAAAGCCCTCACATGGTTTAAAGTGCATTGCATCAGTCTAGTTGAGGAGCTTTTGGTCTCTCGCACCTCGTGTTATTGCCTAGGCGAGGGCCTTGACAACTTTGATATGTATTAAACCAATTTTTGTTCCTCGCTTAGATATCCTTAACTATCAGTATTACTAGTCTATTACTAGTCCATTTCTTTACATTTGTCAACATACAAGAACTGAATGTGCATAGAAAAGTCTTATTGCTAAAAAACTGGATGAATGAAGAAAATCCACAAAAGTTTACTGATTTAGTAGGTAGAGCCTGATTTCCTACATGAGATTTTACAGCCTCACTCTAATGAACTTCATGATGTCCGACTAGAAAACAGCAAAATGAAAATAAGTGTAAATAGAGTTAATAGATAAAACACCTAGTGCATAGCAATTAAATCACAGAATCTAGTTACTTATCCTCATATTTGAGAGCCAAAAGTAAAGCAGTATAACCAGGTAAAATGAGAAACTAAATGTCAAACTTCAATTTGTACAGATGATTTCCAATAACGTGCTGTTGCAGGAAAAAAAAATCACACATCCGCATATCTAGACAATAAGTATAGGCACCATGGAATTCTTGAATAGAAAGCATGTTAACATAAAGGCCAATATAGGATATCAAAGAAAATCTTGAGACTTCACTATTAAGCATCATGAAGAATTGCAGCTTTCAGCAAAGGAACTCTAAGAGAGAACCTTGAATATAAAACAAAGGGCTTCAACAAAACCGAGTAGCTTGAAGTGGTCCACAACATCTTCTGTGACAGATAACAGGACTTCATGAGCCCACTCAGTAAATCTGATGGATAATCAAGATAGATAAAGAAGGAGAGTAAATGCATTGGTAAAGGTAAGAGAAAACCTTTTATCTTTGAGATGAAAGATATCCAAAAAAGTACATGATGTTCCAAATGGAAAACAATTCTAAAAACATCAATCATACAATAAACTTACTAGCTACCAAAGAAGTTACTTTCAGAAAAAGAACTTCACATAGAACAAACAATAAAAGGGGGTAATACCAATGTATGCTCCCTGGCATGTGCTTAGCCTTAGCCCTATAGTGGCATCCATTTGTTCTCCTGTCAAAGGAATCAACCTTCCACCTAACACAAAGTCCAACAGTTGGCTAATTGGCACTCGGATGGAACTCAAAGCCAATAGCATGGTTACAGGGACAATTTACTTTGCGCCTATATAAGCTTAATGTCAACCTCCCTTAACATGCTTAGAAGTGTCAGCACTTGCTCGGTATAGAGCTTTGGTTTTATTGACACCATATAGATTGTAACAAAAAATAAGCTATCAACAAGGTGGAATAAGAGCAAACAGTACAGTTAAGGTGTAAGTTTAGACTCTGGACAAAGACCATGAAGGATTAGATCTAAACTAAGTAACAACATGTCTCATACCCCATCTAGGAAGAGCTTCTCTCAGGGTGTCACTAAGGGGTTCCAAGAAGTCAAATGGTTAACATTTTGTACTTGCAAAAAAGCCTAAGGAGGTTGTGCAAGGTCTGACTTGCAAAAATGGTGAAGCAAAATTGCCAACTATGTGCAGTAGAGCCAATCTTATGTGCCACAGATATCTTTAGCAGAACTGACTTGCGCCACATGCAAAGAAACTACTTGCCATCAGTAGCCAATCTCGTGTAATACAGACATTTAGCAATGACCCACACACTGACATAGGTGCAAAGTGCACTCAACTGCAAATGGCCCCAAGGGTCTCACCACTGGAGCAAAATGTCTATACAATACAAGTCAAGCTTACCCTACATGTTGGAGACCTCAACATTTTGCATGAGAATTACACCAAAGACTGGAAAGACCTCAACATTTTGCCAATGCGCAAAAGATTCTAAAATCCAATCCAATTTTAACAGAAACAGAAAAGTTATATGCATCTTATGTAGCATAAGCTTAGTATCATGCATGAATGCAAGATTGAATAAGCAAGACTGATACGCAAAGACATGTATGGGATAATGTACTGTTCTTATTGGTTAAAGACTCAAAGCTAGATGGACTGCATCTTAGAATATTAAGCTGGATACTAAGCAGAGACAGAAAAAGCTGTTCTTGGTAGTTTCATTTGAAACTGAATGTATCTGCAATTAATCCAGTAAAGCCATAACCAATGAGACTAAACATGATTTTCAAAATGGCTTCATGAGTTATTCTTTGCATATAAATAAAACCACATACACGAACCTGCTAAATGCATTTGTCATGTCTGGACGAGTTAAAAGCCTCGCAAGCAACAACCCAGCCATCCTGCGCATAGGACCAGCGCTTGAAAGGTAATCCTTGGAAATGTCCAATATCTTCATGACCAATGGAGGCGGCTCCGATCCATCCAAGCAATCTCTATTCACAGCACTTGTGTCCACCGACACAATATCAAAAGGGATCAAAACAAGTATATAAAGCCATAGGAGCACCACGCACTTGGTTTCCATCTCGCCGGTACTTTCCTGTCGCAGCGAAGTTGTTGAAGTAGTCTTGTGACACATTTCCAGAAGATCAACTGCAAGCTCAAGATCCGAAACTTGGTGCGGGAAGAACTTAACGACGCTCTTGTAACCGCATACGGTAATTAGTGAGTAAATAATTATGCACAAGGGCTTGATGGTTTCGTGCGCTTCATCTGTTGAATCACTGAGCTGCATCGCTCTGGAGCGAACTATAAACATTAGAGGCGAAATTATGCGCTCCAAGTAGGGTTCTAGCAACTGGCCCTGTTCTTGATACTTGTCCATCTGATCAATCAAAAAAGAAGGGAAAAGAAGAATTTTTGCTCAAAACAAATCTAAAACCCAACAAAAGATCAGATTAAAAAAACACTTAACAAACGGGTTCGTGAAAGTGAGTTCCTTTTCCAGAGAAAAAGCAGGCCAACTTACAATGGACCGTATCTTGCAGACATCGGCTGGCGAGGAGACGCCGCCATTGGCAACAATGCAGTCGAGGAGGGACTTGACGAGCTCCCATTCTTGGAGGAAGTAGCGTAGGAGGACCGCCTCTTTGGCGTCGTGCTCATCGTCCTCTTTCTGAGCCAGATCCACTGCGTCATCGACCGGGGTGGAGGCCATCTCACCGGAGTCCGCCATGGTGCAGGTGATCGAGTTCGACAGTGGGAACCCTCGAACTCCTTTCAGTCGGATATTGATGCGACCGTTGTGTTCACACCCAGAGAGCGGTCGAGTTCGACCCAATTGCCTGGGCCGGTTTAAATTAAATTGGTAGGCTTAATTTAATTGGGCCGATTGAATAAAGCCCATGGCGGACGCTGATTGATCTGCCTTGGGACGTGCGGCTCCAGAACATTCCAGAACCAGGAAGAACGCTCTTCCATGTTCCTAACGACTTCATAAGCCCCATCTCCTCTCCTCTTTCTACGAATCTAAAGGCGAAGAACCCTGTGAGATCGCAGACGCACCGCCGCCCCGTCATAATTTGTCCTCTCTCAGTCTCTCCTCCATGGCCGAGGACGCCAAAGCCAAGGGCAACGCGGCCTTCTCCGCCGGCCGCTTTGACGAGGCTGTCCACCACTTCTCCGAGGCCATCGACCTCGCCCCCGGTAACCATGTTCTCTACTCCAACCGCTCTGCTGCCTACGCCTCCCTCCAGCGATACGACGCTGCCCTTGCCGACGCTCGCAAGACCGTCGAGCTCAAGCCTGACTGGGCTAAGGGCTACAGCCGCCTTGGCGCAGCCCACCTTGGCCTCGGCGATGCAGATGAGGCCGTCGCCGCATATACGAAGGGCCTCGAGCTCGATCCCGCCAACGAGGCCTTAAAGGCTGGCCTGGCCGACGCCCGTGCCGCCGCTGCCAAGTCCCGGGGACAGCCGCCACAAGGCGCGTCCCCCTTCGCCAAAATCTTCCAAGGGCCGGAGCTGTGGGCGAAGCTGACGGCAGATCCGACCACTAGGGGATACCTCCAGCAGCCGGATTTCCTCAAGATGATCCAGGACATCCAGAAAAACCCTAACAACCTTAACATGTACCTATCTGATCCGAGGATGATGCAGGTGATTGGGGTTCTTCTCAATGTGAAAATGAGAGGGGGCACGGATGATATGGCAAGCGAGTCTCCCGAGCCAGAGCAGGCTAAGCCCCAGTCGGAGCCTGTGAAGAAGACCCCGGAGCCAGAGCCAGAGCCGCAGCCGATGGAGGTGTCAGAAGAGGGAAAGGAGGCTAAGGAGAGAAAGGCGGAGGCACAAAAGGAGAAGGATTTAGGGAATGCTGCTTACAAGAAAAAGGACTTCGAGACGGCAATTCAGCATTACACTCGAGCAATGGAGCTAGACAATGAAGACATATCCTACATCACTAACAGGGCTGCGGTTTACTTGGAGATGGGAAAGGTGATTTTCTCTAGTGTCTAATTATATTTAGTTCATTGGTTTTCTTGTCAACTTAGTAAAACTTCTAACTTAGTTGACACATATTTGAGATTTTGATTAACCTACTGAAAACCTTTCTATTTATGCTTTAAAATCAGTTCATTTTTTCTCAAATGGCCAGTTAGGCTTTTAGTTGAATTCGATCAAATAGAAAGTTAGGCTGATCAAATCAGAGAGAGATCGGTTACAGATTTGAGAATTTCTATGGTAAGATTATTCCCATTCCGTCCTTTTCTATAAATTACCAGGCAGATGGAGGATGATTGCATTATTATATGAAGTTTGACGGCTTTGCAACCATCTTATTAGGTTCTGTGTGTATCATACTGGCAAGCTTATTTTGAAACTGCGCCTTGAGTATACTACCGTTAACTTGGATTTATGTATTTTGGGTTACATGGCTAAGCACCTATATTATTACTGGGCTAGTTTTTCAATTACGTTACGTTGGGTCATGACAATTGTTATCATAGTGGAGATACTTCAAGGCATAGTAGAGTCTCATTGGGAAGGCTATCTTTGGATAAGTAGAACCACAACTGAGCTAGGCCTTCATCAGGGTATGGTTGTTGAATATGAATCAGAAATAAGCTTCTGTATAACATTAAGCCTTAACTTGGGCATATTTTGACACTCAGTTTACTCCACTTCAGGTAGGAGGATGATTGTGCTAGATCGCTGGCTTATATGGTTTGCCATTAACTTAAGTTTTTGGCATGACAAGACCATGTGGTCTTTACCTAGTAAAATGACAAGTCTTCTTCTTTTAGGCTGAATTACATCTGTTTCTCGTGATTCTTGTCTAATATTTAGGTGCAGATCTTAGTGCATCCTATTAATGGTTGCACCTTCTCTTCCTTGCATCACTGCCTGAGATGACTTCTAGTAAATGCAACCAATTATAGTGCTATCGTTGTCATCATATGATCTAACATAATTGATGAGCACTCTCAATAGTGTGTGCATACTAGGGATCAAAAATTACAGGACAACACATTGCTAAGTTCATGAGCTTCATTTTTTTTCCTTCTGATAAACTGAGACCATTTCATGGTCATGGATATGATAAAATCTTTAATCTATGAATTGCAGTATGATGACTGTATAAAGGATTGTGATAGAGCTGTTGAGCGTGGAAGGGAGCTTCATTCTGACTTCAAAATGATTGCAAGGGCGTTGACTAGGAAAGGAACTGCACTTATGAAACTTGCCAAAAGCTCCAAGGACTATGAACCTGCAATTGAGACTTTCCAGAAAGCCCTAACTGAGCACCGTAATCCTGACACTTTGAAGAAACTCAATGATGCAGAGAGGGCAAAGAAAGAATTGGAGCAACAAGAATATTTTGATCCAAAAATAGCTGATGAGGAGCGTGAGAAAGGTATTCTTTACTTTCTTGATCTTTTTTTTTTGATAATCCTTAATTGTATTCAGCGCCATGGTTTAAAATATCGGTACCGGTACCGATTTCGGTCGGTGACCGTCGGTTTCATTTATGATATACCGCCCGGTATGATGAACGGTTTCCCAAATAGTTTTTTTTTTTGCTAAAAATAACTCCAATAACACATCATTGATCAAGAAATACTTAAATTTAAGATTCAAATATCAAATACATGAATACAATGTTTAAAGAGCCGTTGGATATTGTTTGATGCTGTATTAGAGTTTTTCATAGATACAAGAGAATTATTACATTGGAGTTTATATAGGGCGACACAGGCCCACAATCCAAAGGGCCCAAAAAACCTCCGGGGGCTTCGCTCCCACACCCCTGGCTGGGGGCGTTGCCCCCTTGACCCTCGCCTGCTAACTAGCTAGCGACACTGCCAAAAACTCTGCGTAGTGCAACATAAGACGATTAGGGCAAATCAGTCGTTACACATCCCAACATACGGTGTTGATCTTAGTGGGGAATATCTTAGTTGGGATGTGTAGCGACTGATTTGCCCTAATCGTTTTATGTTGCGCTACGCAGAGTTTTCGGCAGTCCCGCTAGCCGGTTAGCGGGCGGGGGTCAAGGGGGCAGCGCCCCCTGCCAGGAGTGTGGGGGTGGAGCTCTCGGAGATTTTTTGGGCCATTTGGGTTGTGGGCCTGTGTCGCCCTATATAAACTCCAATGTAATGATTCTCTTGTATCTATGAAAAACCCTAATACAGCATCAAACAATACCCAACGGCTCTTTAAATATTGTATTCATGTATTTGACATTTGAATCTTAAATTTAAGTATTTCTTAATCAATTATGCGTTATTGGAGTTATTTTTAGCAAAAAAAAACTATTTGAGGATATTGTTCATCATACCGCCCGGCATGGTTTAAAATCTCGGTACCGGTTTCGGTCACCGGCCGGTACCGGTACCGTACCGACACACGGTACGGACCGGTATGAAAATGCATACCGGCCGGATTTTTTTTATTTTTTTATTTTTTTTCGTGACATACCACCATATACCGTCCATACCGGGCGGTATACCGCCCGGTATACACAATATACCCGGTTTTTTCAAAACCGGGTATATCGTATACCGGAAATCTCAAAAATCGGTATATACCGGCCGGTATATACCGTTTCGGGCGGTATTTTAAACCTTACCGCCCGGTATGCACACAACATAAATACCGCCCGGTATGATCGAGATACCCGGTGTTTCTCCCATTCCGGGTATCTCGTATATCGGAAAGCCAAAATACCGGGCAAACCGCCCGGTATGGTACGAATTTTAAAACTATGTTCGGCGCATTACATTTCATGAAGTTTCAAGCAACATGAGCACAACCATTTATATTTCTCTGTGTGTTGATAACTTGATATCTTTTCTCATGTTATTATCTATTTGAAGTCACTTGCATTGCTAGTCTTTAGTTGCTTTGTGTACACAGAAATTATTGCATTACTTTTATCTAGATCTGAATTAAAAGATGAACACAATATCCTCTTTTTTTTCTTTTGTTTTGAGCACTTAAATACACAATGACCTAAGGTTATTTATGCCAAGTAATAAAACTGCTTATGATATTGAAGAAAAGCTCATCTATTTGGTTGCATTTCCTATGTTCCCATCTGACGTTTATTTTTCAAATAGAACTATTTATTTCTTGTTCTTTTAGAAATTCTACATTCTTTGGAATTCTTTTCTCTAGTTACTCTCCCTCCAACCAGTTGGTCTTTGTATTCGAGAAGAATCCTTCCATATCTTTAACCACCTAACTTCTCTGCTTCAAGTAACTATTCTCTGGTTAAAATTACTTGTGTTATCTCTTTGGAAAGTAACAGTTAGCGTGTTGAATGCAATGCTGTGCAGGCAATGAGTTTTTCAAGGAGCAGAAGTATCCAGAAGCAGTGAAACACTATACAGAAGCTGTAAAGAGGAACCCAAAGGATCATAAGGTAGTTTTTCCTACTAATTGCTTGCATGAAGATGGATATAGAAAATGCGATGTTGCATATGGTTAGAAATGCCTACAGGCATGATGCAGTATTTCTTTGAGATACTAATATAATCCAGTAAAATGAGCTGCGGTTAATCCATCTAAAAGTGCATTGCAATAAAAGTAGGAAATAATTGTTTCTATAGAAGTGTTTTCTTGTAAAAAAAGATTGTCAATATTACAGTTTTTTTAATGTTCACATCAGTTTGTTTGACTGATGTAATTTGCACAAATTTTATTTGATAATCTATAGACATGCTTTTTTTTGTTTTACCTACTCTTTAGGCATGCTTATTCTCCAACTGACTAGAAATTTGGAGCTTCCATAGGCATACAGTAACAGGGCTGCATGCTACACCAAACTGGGTGCTTTGCCTGAAGGATTAAAAGATGCAGAGAAGTGCATTGAATTGGATCCATCCTTCTCTAAAGGATACACGAGGAAAGGTGCAATTCAGTTTTTTATGAAAGAGTATGACAAGGCATTAGAAACCTACCAGGAGGGATTGAAACATGATCCCAACAATCAGGAATTGATGGATGGCGTCAGGAGGTAATTAAGGTTTCTGCAACTGTAAGGTTTGTTGGCCCTTCGAGGTTGTGCGATTTGATAGATGCTATCTATTCCTATGGTCGCAGGTGTATTGAACAGATAAATAAAGCTAACAGAGGAGACATTAGCCCGGAGGAATTGAAAGAGAGACAGGTTAGCACATGTTCTTCATGTGTTTTACTCGTCCAATTTTCACCTTAGGATAAGTTGTTTATCCTGTCTCTTGTTTTGCAGGCAAAGGGTATGCAGGATCCAGAAATACAAAATATTTTAACAGATCCTGTTATGCGACAGGTATGGTGAAGCTCTTTATTTTAAAATTTTGTTTTTTATTTATTCTTTTAGATGAGTTATTTTACTTCTGCAAAAAAAATTCTTTTATTTGGTTACAAATTTTTGTTTGCCTTTCCAGGTGTTGATCGATTTCCAAGAGAATCCTAAGGCTGCACAGGAGCACCTCAAGAACCCTCAGGTGATGAACAAGATACAAAAGCTTGTGAGTGCAGGGATTGTGCAAATGAGATAGAAGCTTAAAATTTTCGGAATGCTTGTGCTTGACGCGATGCATCTTTTAAGTTGGCAAAGTTCTTCATGGTTTATCTCATTTGTGAGAGCAACCTGTACTTGGCTAATCTTATTGTTTCAGTGACTTTCTGTAGTAATAGTTCCTTGATAAATTTCACATTTTATCTTTGAGTTTGCTGTGTGAATGGAAGAAGAAACTGCAGATTACACTTATTGTAATGTGTTTGGATGTAAGTCGGAATTGAATTTCTTGAGTACGTTACGCCATTTCATGTCAAATAACTTTGATAATATTAACATAATGCAATGTAAAATTTTTAATTACATTGTTTTACATAATAAATGTATAGGTTATGTAGTAGTACTATAATATTATTATGTAATCATATATTATCATAATAAAATTATATTATTATTTATAATATACAATCTTAATAATATACAATCTTAATAATATACAATTAAACTAATGTGTGTATATATATATATATATATATACATGGTTAGAGGAGAGGGTGATAGGGGTGAACATGTTCGGTATCTTGTATTTTTTATGATATTTGGATCTTATTCGGTATAGCATTAGTTTCTAGATTTTGGAATCAGATCTTCTTGAATCAGATCTTATCTTGTTGGAACATGGAATTAGATTTTACTCGATTTCGGGTACCTTGTTAGAATAGGTTCCAGAATAGATTTCAACAGGTTCTAGAATAATCTCAACAGGTTCTAGGGTACAAGTTCCGGGTATCAATTTCGGGTACTCGATTGTTGGACAGGGAATCGAAATCGATTTTAATCGATTTTTTAATTTTTGTCATGAATTTTATCCGAATTTAATTCGAATATACCCGGAACTTATTTGATAGGGTGAGTTGCAATTTATTTCGATTCTATTCAGTATCCACGCACATCCCTAGAGTGATAGAAGTTTAGAATTAAATATGAATATCGACTTATCGAGTGATACTAAAGTAGATATTATATATATAATTCTAAAATTATTATATGTACTATAATATTCTTCTTTTATTATTATATGTCTTCTCTCGTTTAAAGTGAAGAGATTTTCTAAAATTAGTTTTTTATTAATCTTAAAACTAATCATTTTTTAGTTCAAGAAAAACTAAATTTAAACGACTTAAACTAAGTTTTTAAAAATCATAATATTTACTAAAATGATTTCTATCTAATTAAACAAAAATTAACCATAAACTATCAATAGTTAGATTATATCTATAATTTTTTTTTCAATTGTATTAGCAAAATTAAATTTATAAACTAATTGTTAATATATATAGTTAATATTCCATGGACCTATAAACTAAATGGTTAATTAATGAATATATCACGATTTTTTATCGAAATTCTCATATATATCACGACTTTTCATTTATTTCAAATGCAAACTTCAATTATCGATTCATTTCAATTATAACATATCGTCAAACTCGGGTTAAGTTTTCCGTTAAACTGCTGACCTGACATCCATGATGTGTCAATCTAAGTCCAGTCAGCTATTAATTTAATATATAAAATATAGGTAAGCTGACGTGTACTTACCTATTGATTTAATATAAGTCTAGTCGCGGGGGAGTTCTTTGAACTTTTTTAAAATAAAAAAGTGGTTGATTGTACTTACCTATTTTTTTATATTAAATTAATGGCTGACTAGACTTAGGTTGACACGTTAGCGATGTCAGGTCAGCAATTTAACGAAAAACTTAATCCGAGTCTGACGGTGTGATATAATTGAAACGAATCGAGAGTTGAAGCCTACATTTAAAACAAATGAAAAGTCGTGATAGATTTGAGAATTTCGATAAAAATCGTGATATATTCATTAATTAACCCTAAACTAAATTATATGATAAATAGATCAAATAAAGTTGAGTTGTCATGCCCGAAATTTCAAATAATATTTTTTCTTTATTATATTCTTCTAACTTTCTGCTTAGTTTAGAAAATGAGTTTTTTGATGTGCTTTTTTGTAAAATTTGCTAAATCTAAGTTAATACATAGTTGTTCCTGCTTGAGGATCGGAGTAGTCCGATTTGGCTCAATGTCTTGTTGGTGAAATGACCTAGACTAGAGGGGGAGGTGAATATTGTGTTTACTAATCTTTTCGCATAATTCTGATTTTAAATGTTTCTTAAACTTCTTAGACAATTCACAAATTGAGTAGCAAGCGAAAGTAAGATAAACAATAAGAAATTCAATACGCAAAAGAAATAATGCTAACAATTTGATTTATAGTGGTTTAGCCTCAATGCCTACTCAACTATCTAGCCACTTAGGATTTTCAAAGTTGACTTTACTAGATTATGAGTGTTTTCTTACAATAAGAAATTTATACCGAAGAGTCATCGCTCTCAATCTAAGGCATTTTCACACTCGGAAGTCTACGTCTTCTTACTGAGAGCACTCCTTCACCTCAAATCCTAAGGCACAACAATAACTAATCCTAGTAAATCAATCTACCCGGTGAACTTATGCCTCAAACACAGAGGCTACCACCCAATCTATCAAACCTAGCAATCTAGGTTTACACAAGTTCAAATACAATAAAATAAACAACAAAATACAACAACTAATGGAGCAATAATCAAACCAAAGTATACTTAGCTCCAAAATAAACTCTCTAGTCCTCTTGATGCCTCAAGGTGATGAATCAATGAAGCTTGAAGGCTATATCAAAGAATGGAGAGATCAAACTAGGGTTTCAAGAATGGTGGCTCAATCAAGCACAAGGATCTTCAAAATATGGCTCTATGAAAGTGGGAAGAGGTGTGGAAGGTTTCTCATGACTTGTATTTATAAGCCATGAGGGAAGGGAGGTAAAACACCTCATTCAATGGGCAAAAATTTGCTAGTCCGGTCAACCGATCGAGCGACCGGCCGAGCGACCGAAGCCCTCTGTGCTTTCTGGGCTCTTTTCGGTCGACCGACCTATCGATTGGCCGTAGAGTACCGATACTCTACATATTGTACATGTACTCTACATTGAGTTTCAGTCGGCTTCTTTCTTCGGTTCGGATTTTGGATTATGGGTTAGGTTGTTTGGGTTCTTTGCATCATAAAAGATGATTTTACAATTTATCTAAATAAACCTAGACTCTATCTTCCCGACAAATCTGAGCACGTTGACCACCGTCCTTTCGATTTTCCAACTTTTTTGATTTTTTCGATCGTAGACGTCGTGCGCTAATCGATATGAAATTAACCAGAAAATAATTCTCCATGAAATCATTAGTTTCATATTTGTTATCATCAAAACCGAGATTAAGACCAAAGTTGAAAATCTTAGGCTAACATGTCTCTCTTGGACAGGTGTAACTCTGGCGTAGGGGGGGGGAGGGACCTACAAAAGACACCAAGGTGGAGAACCCGAGGTAATAGAAAATGGAATTTATATTATTTGAGGTGTGTTGTGTATGTATTTATTACGGGTGGAAGTGATGACGTCGTCCGACAATCTTGCGGGGATGATTCTCAGAATGTGTCGAGGTTGATCCCGGAGATAGTGGGCCTGTAATGGCGTATCCCTCGTTATAAGGAAGGACGTGTGTGTCCTTGTATGGCCGGGTGGAGCCCCCCGAGGCAGAGCCATCTGGTTTGCTTGAGTTGGGTTTGTAGGGCGTTGCTGGGTCTAATATGTTCGGGCCTAATAGTACTAGTCCAGTCCATAACCCCCAAGTTCAGTCGGAGTCTGGACGACTGTGTCGAGCTCTAAGTAGAGTTAGCTTCCCGACTTTGGTTTTTCTGCGACTTTGAAGAATTTTTGGAAATATTTTACCGTGATGCATCTAGTTATTGTAAAAGCTGAGTTGTGTAAGTGACTGTAGAGGCCGACTTGGAGCAAGCGACCGTAGAGGTAGAGTTGGAGCAAACGTCTGTAGAGGCAGAACTAGAGCGAGTGACAATAGAGATCGAGTTGGAGCAAGCGATCGTAAAGGTCGATCTTAGAGCGAGCACCAGTAAAGGTCGGACTGGAACGAGTGATCGTAGAGGCCAAACTAAAGCGAACGACTATAGAGGCTAAGCTGGAGTAAGCAATCATAGAGGTCGAGCTCGAGCAAGCGACTATAGAGGACAGATTTGGAGCGAACCACCATAAAAGCTGAGTTGGAGCAAGCGACCGTAAAGGTCGAGATGGTGGAAGCGATCATAGAGGCCGAACTTGGAGCGAACGACCGAAGAGGCCAAATTAGAGTAAGCGACCGTAAAGGTCGAACTTGGAGTGAGCGACCGTAAAGGCCGAGCTAGGGCAAGCGACCATAGAGGTCGAATGAGAGCAAACAACCGTAGAGGCCGAGCTGGAGTAAGCGACCGTAAAGGTCGAATTGGAGCAAACGACCGTAAAGGCCAAGCTGGGGCAAGCGACCATAGAAGTCGAGCTGGAGTGAGCGATCGTAGAAGTCGAGCTGGAGTGAACGGCTGCAGAGGCCGGGCTGGAGTATGCGACCGTAAAGATCGAATTAGAGTGAACGATCGTAGAGTGTGTCTTCATGGGGAGTTTGAATCCGTCTTCATATATCATGTTTTGTTTGAAGAACTTGGAGTGTGTCTGCCCTTCACAGACTCGAGTGTGGGATATTGAATCAGGCAAATGTAGCTCCTTCGTAACTGCATCCAAATAGCTGGGCGGTTATTCACTGCTTTGAGATTTTGATGTTGTGTCTCGATCTCGAGCCGAGCTTTTATGTATTTTTCTCTTTCTTCCAAATAAAGAGTTCTTAGAAGGGAGTTCTAGTATCTCTCAGCAGTGTATCAGAGAATAAGCTCTTCAACTCTTTCCGGACTTCTCACCAAAACATCAAGGAGTATTTCTTTAAGGTAAAATCGAAGCTATTCATGCGTCCATTTTACTTGGACCCTGATTTCCAAACATAGATGTAATTTCCTTTGTCATGGACAGAGGAATCTGTGCCTATTGGGCATATAGAGGAGGAAGCTCTTTCTGCTAAGGAGAGAAACATCATAGATTTTCTGATCAGGTGTGGTCCTTCTGAGCCTTTTTTCTGTAAAGAAATATTGAAAAGGGACCTGGAGGGGGCGTCGATTTTAGCCTACATAGGTAGGTATTTTAAGGGCGTTCTAAAAGTAACCCTCGTTATCCTCTATTTAATGTGGATTTTCTTTTTGTTGCAGGGAAAGTGTCGTTTATGCTGAACGAAACAATTTTTCCGCAGCTGCTTTAGGAGCAAGAGGTCTAATACTCCTGCAACTGGTAGAGGGAAGAATTTTCTAGTGGATGAATCTCCATCCTTGCCGAGCCAACCGTCGTCGTTGTTGACTTTAGAGTTTCGAGTATTGGAGGACTTGGAGGTCCAAGATGCAGGAATCCTCAGCCCTCGGCGAGGTCGCCGGGCGTAGTGGAGTTGTTCAGCCCTTCTTGTTGGGTGAAATGGTCACACTAGAGCGGGGGTGAATAGTATGTTTACTAATCTATTTGTCTAAATTCCGATTTTAAATATTTCTTAGATTACTTAGGCAATCCATGATTAAATGACTAAATGCGGAAGCGATAAATGATAAAGCAATTAATACAAAATAATATATCAATGCTAACACAAGTATTTATAGTGGTTCGGCCCCAATGTCTACTCCACTACCTAAGCACACCGTTTAGGATTTTCAAACTTAGTTTTACTAGATTATCTTGTTTCCTTTACAATGAGGACGTTTTCACCGGAGAGTCTCCGCTCTCACACCGAAGGCACTTCCACACTCGGAAGTCTCCGTCTTCCTACGTATCGGGAGCACTCTCCCACCTAAATCCTAAGGACAACAAGAACTAATCCTAACAAACTAAGTTTATAATGGTGGATTTAAGCCTTAACACTAAGACAACCACCAACTCAATCAACCTAGCACTCTAGGTTTACACAAGTTCAATTACAATGAAATAATCAACAAAATACAACAATAAATCAAATAATGAAGTACTTAGCTCTATAACAAGATTCCTAGCTTACTCTTAATGCATTTGATGATGAAACAATGAAGTAAAGGCTTAATCAAGGAGATGAAAGGTTCAAACTAGGGTTTTCACTAGATTTACTCAATGAAGGCTTAGAATTGATCAAGAGATGGCTCAAGGAGGTTAGATGTGATCAACATGATCAAGGAAGGCTCTCATGGCTTCCTATTTATAAGCCATGAAGAGAAGAGATAGCTCTTCTCAACAGGCGATATTTTGCCCGTTACAAACCGCTGGTCAATTGTCCGATCGATCATCGGTCGATCGACCAAGCGACCGCCCGAGCGACCGAAGCATTCTGCCTGCTCCAGGCAATGTTCGATCGATCGAAATGCTGACAGTCGATCAGCTGGTCGACCGAACCTGGGCAGAGCAGTTTGGTTAGGTTAGATTTTTTGCTCGTTTGGGTTCCGTCTTTGCTAAGTCTACTTATATAACATTTCTTAACTTTAAGTTAATAACTTTAAAACATAAATTTTATATAAGGATTACCCCCCATTTGGATTCAATAAAAATATCTAAAAAATCAAAATCTTTATGAATCAAAATCTAGTTTTTTGGGGTCTAGTACAAATTTCTGAAAAATGGAAATTTTCTAATCTACTGGGTCAAATATGGGTAGGCTAAAGGCTTCTAAAAAATCTTTTGAAATACCTCGTTATCTAGTTTCTACCCAAGGAACAATTACCGCCATCTTTTGTGTCAAGAAAATGTCTAGGTCATATAGCCTTTCAAGAAGCTCCCTAGGCTTAGTGAATTTCAGGGCGGTTTTCATGTTTTGGGGTTCGAGTTTGGTTTTTGAGTTCTTTGCATCATAAAGAGGATTACATTAATATTCTAGACATCCTAAACCTAAACTCTAACTTCCCGAAGAATCCCGAGCGTCGACGAACGTCCTTGTCGATTTCTTCAATTTCTTCAATTTTTTCGATCAAGGACGTCGTGCGTTAACCGATATGGAACCTGAAGATAGCTCTCCATGAAATCATTAGTTTCATGTTTGTTATCGTCAAAACAGAGATTAAGACCAAGGTAGAAAACCTTAGGCTAACACTTCTAGCTCGACTCCTTTTGTTCCGTTTTCACGATTGGAGGAGCAGGTTGGGAGTCATTGCTTTAGCAGAGGTTCATCATTTTGCAAGGGAATGACATCTGCAGGGAATAAAGCCTTGGCATCAGGCATGAAGACTGTAGGAAGTTTCTCGTCGTTGGCCCAGCGGCTGACCATGGTTCAATACACGGGTGATTCTTTTCACGTGGGGAACCCGATGGTTTCACCAGAAGAGATAGAGATGTGGACTCAACCGTCAGCCTTGATTGGTAGATTAAGGAAGTTTGGATCATAGAAATCTGAGACTCATGTGCGTGAAGTAGAGCCGTTGAAGCTCGAATTAGCCGAAGTCAGGAGGGTGAAGAACCACGAGATTGAGCGTTTAAATCTTACTGTCATAGAGTTAGTTGCTTGACTAAAGGACGTTGAAGATGAGATCGAGAAGAAACTTGAGGCGTCCGCAGTAGGGAGTTCTCGACTGTAGGACGAGGTGGCAGAGTGCAAATGGATGGAATAGAATTTTGTGGATGAGATACACTACTAGAAATATGTTATTCAGCAATGGCGATCAGCAACGGCTGCTCAAGCCGTTGTAATTTCTAACAGCGTTCTTACGGTCGCTCGAGCCGTTGTAGATGTGATATATCTGCAACGACTTTGTTATGGCCGCTCGAGCCATTACAGATATATTATCACATTAGCAACGGCTTAGTTACGGCTACTGCATCCGTCACTCTTTAGCCGATCGCGCGCTCGCGGCGCAAAAATAAAATACTTATCAGCAATGGCGTACTAATGGACGAGTGAGCCGTTGATGATGATGTTACTTATCAGCAACGATTTTCTAACGGATGAGTGAATCGTTGCTGATAAGTTTATTTAACTCGACCCCGATCGCGCTCGCTCCTTCCTCCTTCTTCTTCCTTGCTGCTGCCACCGCTAATCTCCGCTCGTCGTCGTCGCCCACTCCAGGTAACTTCAGCGCCCCCTATTTATTGTAGAATCAGTCGAAACCCTAGGTTTAGGGTTTCGACTGGCGGTCGGAGCATTGTCTAGTGTCCGACATATGTCGGACACTGGACTTTAGCGTCGAAAAAATGAGTTAATATTTGGGGTTTTTTAAACCCTGATTTTTTTTCCTTTTATTAAATATTAATTCTAGATTAATTAAATGTTTTTATGGTAAATTTAGATGTTTATATTAATTAAATCTTAGATGTTTATATTAATTAAATGTTTAGGTTAATTTAGATATTTAGAATATATTAGATTAATTTAGATAAATGTTTAGATTAGATTAATTTAGATTAATTAGAATCGTCCACTTCGGACTTGCGCTGGAATCATCCAATTTGGACTCGTGCCGGAATCGTCCACTTTGGACTCGAATCGGCATCGAAATATTTAGAAAATAATCATCCATCCGATAAGTTGATAGGTTTCACGTACGCATCGACGAGTCGGATATGATTTAGCAAAACCTTAGATCCGTTCGGGGGTTGTATTTTCATGTAAAAGAAGTAGATAGATCTTTTATACGATGTACAACCCTTGAATTATCCCGGATTAGACAATTTGAGAACATAGTTATTTGTATTGCACTTTTTTTTTAACCGTTAACTCATTAATTCTTAAATTTTGGCTATTGTGTCTCTCTTGTTATCTGATACGCGCCCAGATGATATGCGTATTCGGAGAACTGTAGGGAGATGCTGCCGAAATCTAAAATAAAGTTAGCGCTTAAAAGAAATACTTAGTGCAATATGAATAACATGAATCCCGAATGGATTAGGACCATCTCACCTACAGGCATTAACTGAAGAAATTATCATTGATTGACAGAATCATGTTGGGCGATCGAAGTTGGATGTATCGACGTCTTGATCGTGGAGCTTTAACGAATGAGTTTCGATTAGGCGTAACTTACCTCCTAAATTTTACCTATTCGAATCGGAAATTCATTAGCGTCGATGATAAAATCCGATGTCTGTGCCGTATTTGCTTGAATGCATGATTTTTAGATCGGGAAATTGTCACTCTACATCTGTATAGCAAAGGATTTGCACCAAGATATTTTCTATGGACTTGTCACGGGGAGTCACATGAAGTCAGGACATCGAGCAATCCTGTCGTTCAAACACATGGTGAATCTATTTAGATGTCATTGGTTCGATACAACAGAAAGGGGCATGAAAGTTCATCCAAAATACAAACTTGTTGAAGTTAATTACAAATCGAAATTGGCAGCAAATTAGTCTTTTATATTAGCATCACAAGCTGAACAAGTATATTACACAAAGTTTTTGGCTAGAAATAAGGACAAAACACATTGACGTGTTGTCTGTAAGACTAAAGCTAGAGGAAGAATTGATCTGATAGCGGGAGAAAATGAGCCGATACCTGATGTAACAGATGATTTCTATCAAGAAGATGATCCTCCCGCAGTAGACCGTATTATTCCAATACTCGATGATGTGGACACATCGTTAGTTCAATTAGAAGTTGAATATGTTGATGATGATGATCATGAAGTTGAAGAAGCTGAAGATGAAGAAGATGATGAAGAAGAAAAATTTGAAGACTATTACTCAGATGATGAGGAATAATTGTAAAGTATATCTTCTATTAAATCTATCTCTACTATATATATAATCTAATTATATGCTTATTCGACAGATATTGTGGGTCGTGGTTATCGTCGGACGAGAGCTTCGGAGTCTCCGATCGGTCAGACTCCAGCACTTCCTCCTGCTGCTGATCCTCCTGCCGATGATACTCCTACCGCTGATCCTCATGCCGCCGAGGCTAGTTCATCGAGACGCAAACGACTTGTTAAAGTTCCACATTGGTTAAAAATATGACCAAAATAGTCTTTAAATAGTTTGAGCAACCCTCTCCTCATGAGTTAGCTTTTGGTGTGAGTTAGGCCTACTAATTTCTTAACATGGTATCAGAGCCAATTGTGTGATTGATATTGTGCCACCCGCAGATGTCCAGTCCTGCAAAACTCCACGTTCCAAATGTTCAATCCTAGGCGTAAGAGGGGTGTGTCAAAGTTCCACATTGGTTAAAAATATGACCAAAATAGCCCTTAAATAGTTTGAGCAACCCTCTCCTCATGAGCTAGCTTTTGGGGTGAGTTAGGCCTACTAATTACTTAACACGGCCACGCGGGCTGAACAGGTGGCAGCCTCTGCCAGCCACGGAGTCATGTAGACTCATTAGTGTCATTAGGGAGCAGTAATGTATCATGAATTATGAATAATTACAAATTCATTATATTATAATATAATATTGAACTTTATTTTTGTTGTGCAGGTTCGAGCAGGAGGATGTGCCGAGGACCATATCTTCTACGACCCGACGATATATGCATGGGGCATGGCCCACGTGGTCTCACGTGCCCCATGAGCACATCGACATGCTATGGCGTGAGTTTGAGGCATGTATTAATTTTTTTTGTATACATGATGATTAATACTAGTACTAATATTATTGTTTTGCAGGCTCTCTATACATGGGCTGAGGACCAGAGGTTATTCATTTACACTGCCCGGGAGTCTATTTCCCGGCAGAGGTACAACGACCAACTGGAGCAGGCTAGTTCCCAGGCGATGGCCCAAGCTGGGATCACAAACATCGCGGAGACTCGGGGATACGACCCCGATTGGATTACTCCGGATATATGGGAAAATCTCATGGCGTTATGGTCAACGGATCGATGGCAAGAGGTTTCTAGGACTGTGACTAGAAACCGCATGTCCGGGGGAGGAGCGCGTCACACTGGCGGCTCAATATCATTTGTAGTGCACGCTCGTGGTATGATAAGTATTATACCTTAAATTCAATTATATATTTTATTTTTTACTCTGTGTAATAAATAATATATTTGTTTTGTAAATATAGACGATGGTAATGGATGACGGGACTGTCCAGTGACCCTCCTGTAATCATTATGAAAATATAATGGTAAGTACATCGACACCCGCGCTGTAATCATTATGGTAAATATATTTGTTTAAATTATTTGTTATTTATTTATAATTTAAGTTTTAGGAAAAATATGAAATAAAAAATCAAACTCGAGTAGGAGACCTACAGTCAGATGGTGACGCAGCGCGGGGGCACCCCTTAAGACTTTGACGCAGGAGCGTGGGTCGAGGCTACAGATGGCTAGGACCACGACCGCGTATATAACTTTGCAGATGGTGGTCATGCGCGAGCCGTGCTCTGGCCACTTGGGGCACCAACTCATCCGAACACTGGTGAGCGGCCGTCCACCTCCAGGACTAATTATGATCAGAGCAGCAGGATAAGGACACTGGAGGAGATGGTCACGCGCTAGAGAAAGATGATGGAGCGTCAGAATCAGAAGATGGCGAAGATGCATGCTATGCTACGCAACATCTCAGCTCATACCGAAGTAGGCATCCCTTCGGCATCATCAGACCCATCGTCCTCGAGCCAGTCCACGCCGGTGTACACCCAAGCACTCCAGACCCCGCCATATTATGATCTAGACCTTCCTCCACCGTCGTTGTGAGGTTTATTGTTTTGTTTGGATATTGACTTTGTTATTAATTTGGACACACTTGGTTGACTTATTTTGTTTGGATATTGATATAATAGTTTTGAATTTGAATAGTTTTTATATGATTGTGGATAATTATAAATATAAGTATAATTATTTTGATGTATATCTGGGTGTATCTGTGATGTCTATGTGAATGGATGTGTGAGTTATGTATCAGGTTAAATGTATCAATGTATTAATGGAAATTAGATATTTTAAAACTTTTTAGTTACATGTTAACATTATCAGCAACGGCTTTCTCACGTCTGTCTGTGGGAAAGCCGTTACTGAAAGTGTATCGTATTTTCTGGGCCGCAACCTCAAAGCTGTTGCTGATGATTTACAACAACGGCTTAGCAACAGACTTTCACTAATGGCCTTGCCAAGGCAACTTGGCAATTGCTGATGTATATATCTACAATGGTCCTGCAGCCATGGCAGAATCGTTGCTGATACTAATATCAACAACAGTTGTGCGTCGTTGCAAAGCCATTGTTGCTATGACATAGCAACAATAGCTCTGACCTGTAGCAAAATCGTTGGTGATAATGTTATTAGCAACGGCCGCTTCGGCCGTTGTTGATCCGTGGCTAAGTTATCAGCAACGCTATTTTCTGCCACGACTGCGTTGAAATGGGTCGGGCCGTTGCACGTCGTTGCTGATGGCTTTCAGCAACGGCTCGGCAACAGTTGGAGCTGTTGCTGATGCTTGTTATCTAAATTTTCAAACATTATTTTCAATAATTTTTTCTTTACTAGTTCTTTTACCAATACTTTCATTTTTAATATTGGTGTGTCTTTTTCTAGGCAGAGAAACTCAAGATGGAAGAAAAAGAAAATATTGCTGATAGAAATGTAGATAGGTTGACGAAGGAGAAACAAGATATGGAAAATATAATTGCAGAACTTAAACAGGAACTAGAGATGATGCAGAAAATGTATGAAAACCATTGCCAAGAATTGGAAGACCAAGCAAAGGAAAATAGAGCACGCTTAGTTGAGAAGACAAAGGAGGTTGATTTTCTTTTAGAGGATTCAAAGAGAAAAATCAAAGAACGGGAGGAAACATCAAAATCTAAATTCAAAAACTGGGAAATTAAGGAAAATAAATTCAGGAATTTCATACATTCTCAATTACAGTCAATGCAGGTTTGGTTGGTCGTCTCTTTTTAGTTTCCCACAATTTCTTCTTTTCCAAATTAAATTGAAAAATTGATGAATTGTTGGCAAGATGCCGATTTAATCATGTATAGTGAAGGTTTCAACAATGGCAATTGAGCAGGCTCAATTTTTCACCCCCGAAGCTGACTTCTTCAGAGCTAATTGTCTCAAAGAGATATAGGACGGGGCTTTTGTCGATCCTGAGCCCGAGGATGAGGTTCTTGAACCCTTCAAGGAGGGATTGCCAGCTGCTGCTCCCGAATTGTGTGTTGTTTCCCCAATGGACGAGCACTACTAGAAATTAGGCTTTCTGTGACGGTGAATTTACGATGGCACCGCTGCGGTCGCAGATGTGATGGTTCTGCGATCGTGAGCGCCGTGGGGTTGCAAAGACATCATTTTTACGACAGCATTGTGACCGTAGACGTTGCCGTCGCAGAATTAATGACCCTGCGACGACATGGCTACCGCATTGCGACCGCACTTTTGCGACTGCAGTTTTCGTCGCAAAATACGGTCAGAAATTATAATTTGTATCCATGCGCTCCCGATTTTTTCCTATTTTTATCCCCGCCCTATCTCTCTGTCTCTATGCGACTTCTCTGCCGCGCGCCCGCCACCCTCTTCCCCGCCGTCCCCTCCCGATCCCTTCTCTCTCGGTCTCTAACGGTCGCTGTGTTAGGGTCCGCGGCGGCCCCCTTTGACGCACAGTGATGTTGGGCTCCTTCCTGTTCGGCTTCCTTGTAGGCGTCGTGGCCCTCGTCGCTACTGAGGGCTAGGCGCTCCTCTGGCTTATCATGCGGCTCGGCCGAAAGCGGTCGGCGCCCGATGCGCCTCTGTCGCAGGCGATCGCTCGCGATCTCAGCGGGGATCGGTCGCTCGCCTTTCCCGATGAGAAGAAGGTCGGCTTTCTCTTTGCTTTTGATGGATTCACTTGCTCTAGTGTCGTTTTTAGTAATGCCAAATTGGATTGATTTTGCTCGTTTGCCTAGGGTTTACAAGTGTAGTTTCTGTGACTCGATTTCTAATTTTTATTCTTTTTTTCGGGGGTTAATTTTTGTTCTCCTGTACATTCGGTTAGTACAATATGTAGTTTCTTGATTATTAATGAGTTGCTAATTCAGTCTTTCACTTGATTGGCTTCTCAAGAAATGCTATTTTGTACTGGTACTAAATTCGGCAAATATCTTTTATTAATTGCAATTTATTTTGTATCTTTATGGAGATGTCCAAGTTATCCAGATTCCAGGATTACAAGTCTTGAAATAGATTCGGAGCATCATGAACAAATGAGGTTCCTTTAGTCCTTGTTATCAATGATCCTCTACTTGCAGTTTATGTTTACATGCCCAGGGCACTATTAGTCCACATAATTTGTTTGACTCCCATTATTAATTTTGTTTTCTTAATTTACAACTGTTTTGACCATGAAAGCTCGTATAAGTGTTCTATCCATGTGAGCCATTAATATTCAGCATATAATATCGGGGTCATGAGATGTCTATCAGAACTTAATATGAAGATCTTAGCTGAACAAGCTTCAGAATATTTGATTTCATTATGCCAACGATAGAATCAGAGTTGTTTAATTCTTGGGATGTCATTGTCCTGATGTTTTATTCTTCACCTTGGTCTGGAATAACAATTTTGTTGCTTAACAAAGAAATGGCAGATGGATTCAGATTGATCACCCATGAGTTTCTATAATCTTACATGATTGCTTGATGCTAATTCTTTCAGAATTATAATAAATTTCAGTTACTACTTGCCTTGTTATTTAGTGTCAAAGTTACTGAGAGCGAGCCCATTGAGCTCTTTAATGAATGGCAATAGGAACCATTTGATGACCACCTCATATCATTTTAAGTTGCAACCAGAATTATTTATGGAGCTTTTAGTGCTGCTAAATTGGTTTTGTCTGTCAAAAAAAGTACATCCATGATTTGCTGGGTTTTTCTTAATGTATGTAACTAGACAATGCAACTTATATTATGTTTGCGTGATCTGATATATGTTGTGTTTTGGCTTTTAAATTACAGAGTTTAGTTTGGGTACTAGAAGCAGAAAAAAAATCCAAAAATCAACACTGATGAATCTCCAACAAGACGACCCAAAGATCAAAGAATAAAGCACTGTGGAGGTTTACTTTTAAAAAAAGCACTGTGGAGGTTATTCCTGTCAGAAAATATGCTAAAATTAAAGACCACTTATTGGTTTTATCTGACTCTGATGGTTCTAAGGCAACTATTCAACTTTTGGGTCATACAGTGGTAGCTGTTTCTGCATCAGATTTGCCTTCACGAAAGTGGTTAGTTCTATAAAATTCTACTACTTCCAAAATGTTCTGAGCAATTTGTCTTGTTCAATTCAAATATTGATTTCCAATGTGGTTTCTTTGACTTGGCAAGTTGTCTTGGCATTTCAGACAAATAGGATATTATGTTATGAGCAATTCAAGATTAATGCGTCAGTGGGGAAGATTGCACAATTCGCCTTTGGTCATTTAACTCAAGTTGAAAGCAACGTAACATATCATGGTCATGAGAAACCTTTGTCATTTCTGACCGTTGCTGGGTACAGACATCGCTCTATGATAATGGTGTTCAAAGCAAATTAATTTATTGTCCATTTGACTTCATGACAGGATCTTGTACATTGTACATGTAGATGTAACATGTTCAATTCTTTATCACCGTACAAATGTCATTTGCTAACTATTATTATACTAATTTGATCTTAATAGAGGTTGTGTTTGTTTTCAGTCATAAGCCTTCGCTTTTGGTTAGCATGTCTAAAGATTCCTTAGCATATCTAAAGGCATAAACCTTTGTCAATTCTTTATCACTGTAATAAGAATTTATATATTTTTATTTTTTTAAAAAATAAAATAAAATACCCATATGTGACAGCTTTGCGACCGCCAAGCTGTCGCAGATGTTCATCGACCTGGTTGCCTGAAGAGGTCGCAATATCTAATTATTTCCGACGGTGATGTGGCGGTCACATACAATTTGCGACCAACCTATCAGCGACGGACATTTTGTGATCGCCTATGCAATCGCAATTGCCCATCTGTGACCGTAGTGGCCGTCGCATATGATGAATTTTTTTGTAGTGGAGAACGCCCTAGAGAGGGAAGCATATGTAGTGTTGGCCAATGCTAAGGTGCCTCGCCCTCATGAATACTAGGATGTTTTAAATTGCCTCTACGTGGGCCAAACATTGTCTGTGATGAACTGTCGCCTCTTGAGGGCTGCTAAAGTGTTTGACTATTGCTCCTTCGTGGGCTATATATTTTGTGCATGCATGTTTTTCTTTTTACAACATGTTTTTCCGTTGACTTAGTAGTCTAGATTTTGCTGATGGTAATATTTAGCTCCCTTTGAAGGGAGATTCTTTGTTTGAGGTTGGACCTTCTGTAGCGGCTCTGAAATTATTTCGGAGGTTAAGTAGTAACGATAAGGCCCAGCGTCGAGCTAGGCCATAATCGAGCAAACACGTGTAAGGGTTTCAGAGTCGGCAACAGTGGCTCTGGGAGCCAGGGATCGCACTCGAGGTTTCAAGCTGAGCTTGCCGATGAGTGTAAGGGTTTTGAGGCTGGAAGTAGTGATTCGAGTGGCCGAGGACAACACTTGAGGGTTCGAGCCGAGCTTGGTGAGGAGCGTAAGACATGACCGAACATGAGGGGTCAAGTGAGGGCTTTGAGGCCAAAAGTAGTGGCGCGATGACCAACGAGTCAGACTGGTGAAAACCGAGTCCTAGTCGTGTAAGAGCTCTAAGGCCGGAAGTAGCAGCTCTGGTGGCCGAGGACCGCACTCGGGAGTTCTAGCCGAGCTCGCTGAGGAGCGTATGACAGAACCACGCGCAAAGGGTCGAGTAAGGTCTCTGAGGCCGGAAGTAATTAACCCAGAAAATAATTATTCTTTGATCTAATCCTTGTGCCAGCTAAACAAACTAATTAATACTATTTTTCCCATTTTAGTGTTATCTATTTTTGTTTATTATATATTTATTTCTTCCAACCGAATGCATTATAATAAAAATGATGTCATTCACCTTATATGAATGACAATTACTTATTACATTTCATCAATTATTTGAGCCTGACCTCACAGGACAATTACATTAAGATAAAAAATATTACATTTCATCAGCTGTTTTTGCTGAAGTAAGCTAAGAGACCCGTTAACGGCGCATTGATGTACGTCGTCGGTTCAGTTTGAGACGAATCATGGAAGGAATCGTCGAAGTGGTCGGATCCATCGTTAGGCCCTCCCACAACAGCTCCGATCAACCAGTTGGGGTTCCATTTCCCAGGGTCGCCGTTGAAGTAATTCCATCCCTCGGCGCAATTGATACGTTGCGGATGCGAATCCATGGAAGGAAGAGATGCTCCTCTATGATGGATGCTCCGTGGCCACTTGTATCCATATCCAACCATGTACGACATGCCCATCGGATTTTTACCCATTATGTAGTCCACCTGCATGCATGCAATTTTATCATTCATTTAATTAATAAATAGTTAAAAGAGAGTATATATATATTATTAATTAATTAAATACATACCTGACTCCGAGCGAGGTCGTAAAGTCTTGAAGCGGGGAATTGCTTGTTGCCACATTGGACATTTCCGTTGACTTTCCAGAGATAGCGAGCATAAACCATGAGAAGGAAGGAAAGAGAAGTGACGCTCTGCATGTTAGCTCCGTTCGACTTGAAGAGGAGGCCACCTGATTCCATTCTTTCATACATTAAACCCTAACTTTTCAACTAAGTATAATTAATTGAATTCATACTTTTGGAAATTAATCGCAAACCTGGAGTGTACTTGACGGATTTAGTGGGAGATTCTGGAATCAGCGAGCATGCGAAGTTGTCGGCAGCCATCCGGTACTTGGAAACATCCTGATTTGGCCCCTCAATGTAAATTAATTAATTTGCCAAGAAATAAAAGATATATTAATACCAATAAATTAATTATAACCTGATTATTCTGAAGGAGGAGGATGTAGTAACCGGCGTGCTTATCGTCCCATCCGAATTCGGTGTCGTAGATGTTATCGTCCTGCACTCTTATGGTTTCAAGCTCACTCGCGATGTATTGGTCGTACTGTCTGCTGTTTGTAGCTTTATTTAACCACGCGGCTCCCCACACCAGTTCATCCTGCAACCCCATTCGTTACGTTCTTAATTAATTATTATCTAATTTTTAGTAATTATATTTCGTGTATATATATAATAGTATTTAGTTACTTCATAGCCATGACTGCAATAGAACGGGCACACTGGTTTCCCCACGCTGTCGTACGAACCCCGGTACTTCGTTGCGAAATCATAAACCTACAAAAAATTAATCAAAATAATTAGTAGAATATATATTTATGTATATATAATGATTAATATAGCTAGTTAGAGTACTCACTGCTTTTGCTCGGTCGAGAAGTTGATTGGCTTGGCCGGCGCGACTTGATCTGAAGACGATGGAGGCAGCTGCAAGGGCGGCGGCGGTCTCGGCGGCGATCTCGGAGCCGGGGCGGGAGGGGTTGATCTCGTAGGTGTTACGAGGAGTGTCCATGTCCTCCGGGCGCTCCCAGCAGCTGTGGTCGGTGTTGGGGTCGCCGACCTGGACGAACATCCGGTTGGGTATTTGGGCGGTGGCCTTCATCAGGTAGTCGGTGTTCCACAACAGGGCTACGCGAGCTTGGTACATCTCTTGGACCGAGTAAAACTCCCCGAACTCGATGATGCTCCACGCCAACATCGTCGCCGTGAACGCCATCGGAAACCCAAACTTCACGTTGTCGCCGGCGTCGTAGTATCCGCCCGTCAAGTCAACCTTCATTTAATTCCATGCATGAATGAGAACTGCATTAATTATAGCGACGAGAAGAAGACGAGAAAGAAGGAGAATTAAGGAAGATTTAAGGAGAGCGTACGCCGACGTCCTTGCCGTCGTTGAGGGCGGAGTCCTTCCGCCACCTGATCCTTTGCGAGGAAGGAAGCTTCCCGGAGCGCTGCCCTTCGAAGAACATTATGGACTTGGACAGCGCTTGGGCGTAGTCCCCCCCATTGAAAGCTTCGCTGCCGGAGGGCATCATCACCGCCACGATTGTCGCCGTATACAGCAACAGCGCAGAGTAAAAGACAACTGTGGACTTGAACGCTGCCATGTTTGACTACGGTTGGTCTTGTCTGTCGTTGATACGTACGTTATATAGAGATCGAGGAAGGTCGCTGACGAGGAGTTGAGATGGGCATATAATTGTCAATATTTCTTGCTTGCCATTTTTTCGGCGTTTGATTCCTGGAATATTTTTTTTCATTTCTATTTATAATTAAATTATCGACAATTATAGAAAATTAAATAAACCTATTATATGTTGATTTAAAATACAAAATATATATTTAATATATGATTTTAAGAATTAAAAATGATATAACATTATTTAAATATATTTTTTCCAAAAATATTTTTTTTATTAATTTAATTTCATGCCTTTAAAAAATCGTTTATTATTATTATATAATATTTTATCATGGCTTTATTTATATACTTTAATTTTATAATTTATTTGTGAAAAATATCACACAAAACAAAATTTACAATTTATTTTTAAAGCTTATTAACATTAGTATTTATTTAATATTGAATTTTATTGAGAATTAAGTTTAGTTTAACTAACATTTATATTATGATAAATATAGAAATTTTAAATTCTTAACCGTCTCTAATTATAGAATATTCTCTACTAACCAGACACATTAATTTTCTAACGCATATTTGCTTCGTATAATTAAGGAAGATATGATAAGATATATATTTGAATTCGTAATTTATTTAATACATTGATTAGAAAAAAACAAGATTAGAATCATATAAAATTAATATGATATTTGATGTGCATCGAATTTAAAAAATTCATATTTAATACTATCTTATCGTATCAAATGAAGCAAACATATGACTAATTTTTTCACAACAGATTATATATATATATTGCCATGATAAAAGCCAGATAATTAAGTGCAGAAATTAATTAATATACATTATGGATGAAATACAAATATATATACACTTAGAAAATTATGAATTCTGATTTAAATAAATATTTTTTTATATCTAGCAAGCTGTTAGGACGAGTCCGTGAATAGGATAATAACCTTCTTTCTATTTAAAATTCTTTCTCATTTTAAAAAATATTTAATTAAGACCTTCGTCTTAGTCAGCGCCTCCCTAAATTAATTAAAATATTATTATTTATAATTAGAATAATATAATTGTCTTATTACTGGTTTAAAGATATACTTTTTATATTTTAGAGAATTTTGACAAATAATAAACAATTTCTAATTTATCGGCAATACCATATATATATATTTTTATATTATTTTGTCAAAATCATAAATACTTTATCGTATTTGTTAAAACTATAATTTTTTGTTTATGATATACTCAAATTTCTCTTAAATTATATTTGTTAAATTAATTATAATTATATTGACCAGTTGATTAATGACAAATAAAAACTTTTTAACTATTCTTATAAAGGAGTTAACTGAAAACAGTTGTCATCCCTACCAATTAAAGACTTTTTCACCAAAATTCTTAACTGCCAATATAGTTGTAACCAAAATCCTTAACTATTCTATTATCTAAGGTGAAGTAATAGAATATTAAATTTAGGTTACTTAAGGAGTATTGTGTCTGTATTTATTGCATGTAGAAGTCATGATGTCGTCCAATAACCTCGTAGGGATATTGCTCAAAATGGGTCGGCATATAAAAATAGTTAGGATTGCCAATATATTTATAATTAATTTAATGATAGAATCGGGTGACAATTTGAGTATATAATTGTTCCTGCCTGAAGGATGAAGTAGTGTACACTACTAAAATATACCACATCAGCCATGGGAATCACCGACGGTCGCCTCGGCCGCCAGAATCATTCACGGCATTTCGACGGTCGTAGCGACCGTGGCTGATGTAAGCAAATCAGCCGCAACTTGCATACGTCCGCCTAGGGCCGTCGCTTATAGTTGATGACGCGCACGTGACACGAAATAAAATAATTTATTAGCCACGACTTAGCGAGGGCGAGGGAACCGTTGGTAATATGAATAAGTCTTTAGTCACAGCTAGAAGCGGCCGTCGCTTATAAATTAATGGCGCGAACACAACACGAAAATAAAATACTCTTCACTGACGGTGTAGAGAGGGTGAACCGTCAGTGATATTAAAATTACGTATCCACGATTTTCCGACGGCTGGCGAGCCGTCGGTGAAAATCCTTTTTATTTGCGTTCACGCCCGACCCTTTCTCTTTCTTCCTCCTCTTCCTTCTATGCTCCCGCCGTTGTCGCTTGTTGCCGCCGCCATCCGTGGCTGTCGGTTGTCGTTCGTCGCTGCGTTTTGCCGCCGCCGCCGCCAGTCGCCGTCGGTGTCCCTCTCCCTACCGGTAAGCATCTCCTCTGATCCTCTCGATTCCCATCTCCCTCCATCTCCCCCTCTCCATGTCGGCGTCTACACGCCGACGCCATGATTTGGGGCCGATTACCATCGGCCCCAATTCAATGCAATGGTAGCTGGCAGTGATGCCGATTACATTTGATGATTGGGGTTAAATTAATCCTAATCAAACTATGATTAGGGTAATCATAGTTTGATTAGGGTAATCATAGTTTGATTAGGGTTTAATTAAACCCTATTATTTTTTTAATTTTTTTATTGTTAATTATTAGAAATTAATTGTTAATTAGCTAATTAATTAGTTTGGTTAACGTTAATTAGTTTGATTAATGTTAATTAATGGTTAATGTTGATTAGGGTTTAATTACTTTTAGGTTATTTAATGAAATTAGTTTAATATTAATTAATTAGTATTAATGGAATCGTCCACTGAGGACTCGCGTCGTCGAAATCGTCCATTGTGAACTCGCGGCCAAATCGTCCACGGTGGACTCGGCCCAAATCGTCCACTTTGGACTCGCGGCCAAATCGTCCACGGTGGACTCGCACCGAAATCGTTCACGGTGGACTCGTACTGAAATCGTCCATAATGGATGGACTCGTGCCGGAATCGTCCACCGAGGACTCACGTGGAATTGTCCACGTACTTTGGACTCGCGCGTAATCGTCCATTGTGGACTCACACCGGCATCCACAAATTTAGAAAAAAAAATCAATACGAGTTGATAAGTTTCATGTACGCATCGACGAGTCAAGTTTTAATTTTGCAAAATCTTAGATCCGCTCGTGGGTTGTATGTTCGTATAAACGAAGTAAATGATCTTTTATACGACGTACAACCATTGAATTATCTCTAATTGGATAATTTGAGAATATAATTATTTATATTGCACTTAAGTTTATTTCTTTTAGTCATTATTCTTTTTAAATTTTAATTTGTATCTCCCTTGTTCTCCGATATGCGCCCAAATGATATACGTATTCGGAGAACGGTAAGGAGATGCTGCCGAAATTTAGAATGAAGTTAATGACTAAAAGAAATTCTAAGTGCAATATAAATAATATGAATCCCGAATGGAATAGGACCATCTCACCTAAAGACATTACCTAAAGATATTGCCAACTTTTTGATAAAACATGTCGGGCAATCGAAGTTGGATGTGCCAATGAATTCATCGTGGAGCTATAACGGACGAATTTCGAGTAGGCGTAACTTACTTCTTAAATTTCGCCTACTCGAATAAAAAATTCCTTGGTGGAGATAAAATTCGATGTTCGTGCTGGAAATGTTCGAACATAAGATTTTTGGACCGAGAAATTATCACAATGCATCTGTATACAAAAGGATTCACACCAAGATATTTTCTATGGAATTGTCACGGGCATGGGAGTTCATCTAAAGTATAAACAGCTGGTCAAGGTCAATTACAAATCAAAATTGGCTTCAAATGATCCATTTATATTAGCATCTCAAGCTGAACAAGTATATTATATGCAGTATCTGTCTCAAAAGAAAGAGCAGATTGGCATGTCACGACTGGAATAATAGGCATCAGCAATGGCTTGCAACGGCCCGGCCCGTTACAACGGAGCCGTGGCAGAAACACGCATTGCTGATAATTTAGCAACGGATCAGCAACAGCCGCTCGGGTAATATTATCAGCAACGGTTTTGCCACGGATGCAGGGCCATTGTAGGTATGAACATCAGCAACGGCCCTGTCGGTCGTGGCAAGGCCGTTAGTGAAATTCGGTTGCTAAGTCGTTGCTGTAGGTCATCAGCAATGGCTTACGATACACTTTCAATAACGGCGTTCCCACGGACGGCCGTGGGAAAGCCGTTGCTGATGATGTAAACCTGCAACTGAAAAAATTTAAAATTTAAAATTTCCATTAATACATTGATACATAACTCACACACCCATACACTCATACACACATTCATTCGCATACACATCACAGATACACCTAGATATACATCAAAACAATTATACTTATATTTATAATTATCCACAATCATATTAAAACTATTCAAATTCAGAACTAGAGTATCAATATCCAAACAAAATAAGTTAATCAAGTATATATAGTATCCAAGTAATAAAGTCAATATCTAAACAAAACAATAAAATCTCACGACGACGATGGAGGATGGTCTGGATCATATGGCGGGGTCTGAAGTGCTTGGGTGTACACCGGCATGGACTAACTCGAGGACGATGGATCAGATGATGCCGAAGGGATGCCTGCTCCGGTATGAGCTGAGATATTGCGTAGCATAGCATGCATCTCTGCCATCATCTGACTCTGACGCTCCATCATCTCACTCTGACGTGCGACCGTTTCCTCCAGTGTCCTTATCATGTTACTCTGATCATAACTAGACCGAGAGGTGGACGGCCACTCACCAGTGACCGGAGGGGTCAGTGCCCCAAGTGGCCCTAGCACAGCTCGCGCATGACCACTATCTACAAAGCCATATACGCGGCCGTGGTCCCAGCCACCTGCAGCCTCGACCCACGCTCCTGCGGCAAAGTCCTCAGGGGTGCCCCTACGCTGCATCACCGTCTGAGTGTAGGTCTCCTACTCGAGTTTGATTTTTTGTTTCATATTTTTCCTAAAACTTAAATTATAAATAAATAATGAATAATTTAAACAAATATACTTACCATAATGTATGCAGCGCGGTTGTCAATGTACTCCCCCGTCCCATGTACTCGACGGTGAGTCCGCTCAAACACCACCATCGGGGAGAGTAGCTGATTAGTCCCGTCATCCAACACCGTCGTTTACATTTACAAAATAAATACATTAATTAGTACATAGAGTAACAAATAAAATATATAATTAAAAGTAAGGTATAATATTTACCATATGATTCGCGTGCACTACAAATGAAATAGAGCCGCCAGTGTGACACGCTCCTCCCCTAGACATGTGGTTTCTAGCCGTAATCCTAGAAACCTCCTGCCATCGATCCGTCGACCATGATGCCACGAGCTGGTCCCATATATCCGGAGTAATCCAATCGGGGTCGTATCCCTGATCAGTCTCCACGATGTTTGTGGTCCTAGCTCGGGCCATCGCTTGGGACCGGGCCTGCCCCAGCTGACCGTTATACCTTTGTCGGGAAATAGCCTCCTAGGCAGCGTAAATGAAGGACCTCTGGTCCTCAGCCCATGTATAGCGAGCCCGCAAAATAATAGTATCAGTACCAATATATTAATATTAATCATCATGTATTAAAAAAAAAATTAATACGTGCCTCAAACTTGCGCCATAGCATGTCGACGTGCTCACTGGGCACGTGAGACCATGTGGGACATGCCCCATGCATTTATCGTCGAATGATAGAAGATATCGTCCTAGGCACTTCTTCTTGCTCGAACATGCACAACAAAAATAAAGTTCAATATTATATTATGATATAATGAATTTATAATAATTCATAATTCATGGTATATTACGTACCGCTCCCCAATCACACTAATGAATCTACGTGACTCTGTGGTTGATGGAGGCTGCCACCTGTTCGGCCTGCATGGCCGCCTGCGTCTGGATGAACTAGCCTCAGCAGTATCATCGGCAGGAGGATCAGCAGCAGGAGTAAGTGCTGGAGTCTTACCGATCGAAGACTTCGAAGCTCTCGTACGACGATAACCACGACCAGACATATATGTCGAATAAGCATATAATTAGATTATATATATAGTAGACATATATTTAATATATAAGATATACTTTATAATTATTCCTCATCATCTGAGTAATAATTTTCGAATTCTTCCTCTTCTTCATCTTCTTCATCTCCAACTTCCTCAACTTCATGATCATCATCACCAACATATTCAACTTCTAATTGAACTGACTCTGTGTCTGCATCCTCGAGTATTGGAATAATACGATCTACAACAGGAGAATCATCATCTCGATAAAAATCATCTGTCACATAAGGTATCGGCTCATGTTCTCCCGCTATCGGATCAATTCTTCCTCTAGCTTTAGTCTTACAGACTATACGCCAATCTGCTCTATCTTTATTTTGAGCCGGATACTTTGCGTAATATACTTGTTCGGCTTGTGATGCCAATATAAAAGGCTCATTTGCTGTCAATTTCGATTTGTAATTAAATTCAACAAGTTTGTATTTTGGATGAACTTTCATGCCCCTTTCTATTGTATCGAACCAATGACATCTAAATAGGATAACTGATTTCAAGCCGAAGTAGTGCAACTCTATCACTTTTTCCATCAGTCCATAAAAATCCATATCACATTCAACATACGTTGTCCCTTTTACGCAGACCCCAGCATTCATCGTCTTCTTTGTAAAGGCATATTCAACCGTGTGAAATTTATAGTCATTAACAAAATATCCGCTATAACACGACACTAGTTGCGACGGTCCACTAACAAACACAAATATTCTTTCATCTATTTCCGCTATGTGATCTTTGCTGTAAGCCCGAATCCAAGTAGGGAAATCACGATTCCATAATCTCTCCAATTCTTCATCGTTGCGAATAGAGTATTTTTGCACTATCACAATGTCAAATATTTTAATGAATTGTTCAATCTCTGGGCAATTGAGTAATACATACAATTGTGCCAAATAATACTCTTCGTCGCTTAAGTGTCGAGACGGACGAGAACCAAAAGTACGACTAGAGTGAAAGAATATATTTAAACGTCCATCTGAATGTCGAACTCCCACGTCGTTGTTACGTGGAAGACGATCAAATCTTGTTTGTACTGTCGATTCAAAGTAAAATGAGCAGAATGTTAAAATTTCTTGGATGATATACGATTCAAATATTGATCCTTCAATAGCTGCGATGTTCTTTACTTTTTTCTTCAGACGATTCATGTATCTTTCAAATAAGTACATCCACCGGTATCGAACAGGGCCACCTACTCATGCCTCGTATGCCAAGTGTATCGGTAGATGCTCCATCGAGTCAAAGAAGGCTGGAGGGAAAAATTGTTCCAGCTTGCATATAATTTCAACAATATTATTTTCAAGTGCTGACATATCTTCGACTTGAAGGACATTTGCACAAATATTTCTAAAAAAACATACTTAATTCAATCAATGGACCCCAAATATTATCAGGTAGAAGATCTCGGAATGCGATCGGAAGCAATCTCTGCATAAATACATGACAATCATGGCTCTTCATCCCTGATATTTTGCAATCATCGACGTTCACACATCGAGATAAGTTTGAGGCATATCCATCAGGTAAGCTGAGTTCTTTCATCCATTGACAAACATCTTTGATCTGTTATTTATTTAACACATACGGGGCCTTCGGCTTCAGATATCGTCCGTTGACCTCTTGTAATTCTAACTCCGGTCTCTTACAAAGTATTTTCAGATCATGTCGGGCTTTGACATTATCTTTAGTTTTTCTGGAAACATCCATCAAAGTGTTGAAAATATTATCAAACATATTTTTTTCAATGTGCATGATGTCCAAATTATGCCGAATCAGTAATGAACTCCAATACAACAATTCCCAAAAGATACTTTTTTTCACCCAGTTATGTGTTTGACCAAAGCCCGACACTCTTTCATTCCGACCAAACACTATCTCTGAAAGTGCTGAAATATGTGCTAACATTTGTTCACCAGACAACATCGGTAGTGACTCATCTCTTTTGACTTTGCCCTTAGTAAATTTATCATGATTCCTTTGATACTGATGGTTAGCCGGTAGGAATCGACGATGACATTCAAAGAATGAGATTTTTCGTCCGTTCTGAAGATTGAATGATTTAGAGTGTTCCATATAATACAGACAAGAGAGTCGGCCGTGAGTGCTCCAATCAGACAACATGTTGTACGCTGGAAAATTATTGATTGTCCACAAGACCACGACCTTTAAATTGAAGTTTTGCTTCCGATGACAATCATAAATGACAGCTCCCTCATTCCATAATATTTTCAATTCATCTATCAAGGGTCTGAGAAACACGATAATTTCTTTTCGCAGACCCTTAGGACCCGGAATAATCATCGAAAGATAAATAAATTCATCTTTCATACACATTGACGGTGGAAAATTATAAACTGATAGCAGCACTGGCCAAACTGAATAAGGAGTTGCAGAATGACCAAATAGATTAAAACCATCTGTGCATAATCCCAATCTGATATTTCTAGTATCCCTAGCAAATGAAGGATAACATGTATCCAAATGTTTCCATGCTTCACTGTCGGATGGATGAGTCATTACTGTATCATCACAACTTCTTGCATGCCAACTCATGTAGGCGGCTATCTTTTTCGACATGAATAATTTTTGAAGCCTTGGTGTTAGTGGAAAATACCGAAGCACCTTAAACGAGATATTTTTCTATCGAACCGATTTCTTCTCCTTATAATGAGGATGTTGACATACAGGGCATTTATACAACTGCACATTTTTTTATAATATAAAATGCAGTTATTTTGACATGCATGTATTTTTTCGTTCCCAAGCGCTAATTTTCTCATCAACTTTTTAGTCTTATAAAAAGTTGGCTCAAACTTGTTATCAGTAGGCAACATCCCATTAACCAATGCTGCAATCCGATCAAACGCAACTCCGATGATATTATAATCGGCCTTGATGTTTAGGAGCTGCGTCATTGCCGAAAACCTAGTGTATTTAGGACAATTCTCATACAAAGATTCATCGTCAGCTTTCAATATCTCATAAAATTCTGCAGCTTCTTTATTCGGCAATTCAATCTCTACCACAGTTTATACTTTTGTCATATCAACACCTGTAGTATCTGGTGGCACTGACGTCTCAGTAACTAGCCGATCGACATTATCATTCAAGTGGAATTGACCCCCAAGACTATCAAGTATCGTAGTTCTATAGGGATTAAATGGACTGGATGAAGAAACACCAATAGAGGAAGATTCACCATGTGTCTGAACGACAGGATTGCTCGACATCCCAACTTCACGTGACTCCCCGTGACAAGTCCATAGAAAATATCTTGGTGCAAATCCTTTGCTATATAGATGCAGAGTGATAGTTTCTCGATCTAAAAATTGTCCATTCAAGCAAATGCGGCACGGACATCAGATTTAATCACCGACGCTAACAAATTTTTGATTCGAATAAGCAAAATTTAGGAAGTACATTACGCCTAATCGAAACTCATTCATTAAAGCTCCACGGTCAAGACGTCGATACATCCAACTTCGATCGCCCGACATATTCTGTCAAAAAGTTGACAATATCTTTAGGTAATGTCTTTAGGTGGGATCGATGATCCTATTTCATTCGGGATTCATGTTATTCATATTGCACTAAGTATTTCTTTTAATCTCTAACTTCATTCTAAATTTTGGCAGCATCTCCCTACAGTTCTCTGAATACGCATATCATCTGGGCGCGTATCGGAGAACAAGAGAGATGCTGTCGAAATTTAGAATGAGTTAACGGTTAAAAGAAAAAACTAAGTGCAATACAAATAACTATACTCCCAAATTATCCAATCAGGGACAATTCAAGGGTTGTAGGTCATATAAAAGATCATCTACTTCTTTTACACGAACATACAACCCCCGAACGGATCTTAGATTTTGTTAAATCATATTTGACTCGTCGTTGCGTACGTGAAACTTATCAACTCGTTGGAGGGATGATTATTTTCTAAATATTTTGAGTCAGTTCGAGTCCATAGTAGACAATTCCGACGCGAGTCGAAAGTGGACGATTTCGGCGCGAGTCCGAAGTGGACGATTCCGGCGCGAGTCCGAAATGGACGATTCCGGTGCGAGTCCACTAAGGACGACTCCAGACTAATTAATATTTTAACTAATTAGTATTAATCTAAAACATCAAATTAATCTAAAACATAACATTAATCTATACATTAATCTAAAACATCAAATTTATCTGAATAGATTAATCTAAAAATTAATCCAAACCCCTAACAATTAATCTAAAAATTAATCTAAACCCTAAAAATTAATCTAACAATTAATTTTAAAAAAATTATTTTAATCGATTTCCGACGCCGGAGTCTAGTGTCCAGCGTCCAGTGTCTGGACACTGGACAATGATCCGAACGGTGGCCAGCAACGGCGTTGTTACGGCTCACTGGTCCGTTAGAAAGCCGTTGCTGATAAGTAACATCATCAGCAACGGCTCACTTGCCCGTTAGAACGCCGTTGCTAATAAGTATTTTATTTTCGCGCCACGGGCGCGTGATCGGCTCAAGAGTGACGGATGCTGTAGCCGTAGCTAAGCCGTTGCTGATGTGATTATATATCTACAACGACTCGAGCGGCCGTAACAAAGCCGTTGCAGATACAACACATCTGCAACGGCTTGAACGATCGTAAGAACGCCGTTGCAAATTGCAACGGCTTGAGCGACCGTTGCTGATAGTCGTTACTGAAGCACCTATTTCTAGTAGTGTGTAGTCTGTAAGACTAAAGCCAGAGAAAAATTTGACCCGGTAGTTGGAGAGAATGAGCCAATAGATGACTTCTATCAAGAAGAAGATCCTTTCGAAGTGGAATGAGTTAGTCCAATACTCGAGGATGATGACACAAAGTTAGTTCAATTAGAAATAGAATACGTTGATGACGACAATAATGAAATTGAGGAAGGACAGAATGATGATGGGGAGAAGAAGAAGAATTTTAAGATTCCGATACAGAAGAACAAGAAGAAGAGTATTACACGGATGATGATAATGAGGATGACGAATAATTGTAAATGTGAAGTATATATTCAATTATTAAATATATCTATTAATCTATTATATATAATCTAATTATATTAAATTTTTATAGCTATGGTTCAAGATATCAGTTCCCGAGGAGGTATTCCTCGTTGGACCCCCCGACGATTACCACCCACCCCACCTATACTCACTGACCCTTCGCCTTCCACTAGAGGTGGCAATAGGTCGGGCTCGCCCATGGGCGGCACGGCCCCAGCCCGCATGTGCCCAAAGGGCGGGCTGGGCTCACCCCTTGGGTACGTGGGCCGTGCTCGGCACGAGCCCGAGCCCGATCAGGCCCGATTGGGCCTACAACTGCACCCGCAGGCTAGGCCTAGCGCCACCCAGGCCTAGCCTGGTCTGCACTTGATTTTTTGTGCTAGGCTTGAGAAGTAACTACTTTATTTAATATATATATATATATATATATATAAAGACTCTTGATGTGATGGTTAGTTCATCACAAAATAACATAAAGGTTGATAGTTCGAGTCTCATTGTCGGCCTTTAATATGCTATTTTTGATAATTCAGGTCAGCCCGAGCCCGAAGGGGCGGGCTCAGGCTCGGGCTGAGCCTCCCCTTTGAGTGGTTGGGCATTGCCACATCTACTGACTTCCATGACCATCCCCCCACCTGATCCGTGACTTGAGGGAGAACTGCGCAGAGTAGTTAGTGTGCGCAGAAGACGGTAAGTATATGCATAAATTATTTTTGTTAATTTATTTATAATTCAAAATATCATAATATGAATTTATATTTGGTGCAGATTTGAGCAGGAGAATGTCCCTTGCACGATAGCGGGGATGATCCGGAAGTTTATGCACGGGGCGTGGCCTACATGGTCTCACGTGCCTCGTGAGCATATGGATTTATTGTGGCGAGAGTTCACGGTAAGTATATTTATTAAATTAATATTAATGTTAAATATTCATCGGTAATAATATATATTTTTTTGCAAGCTCATTATACATGGCCGGAGGACCAGACCATTTTTGTTGAGGCTGCATAGGAGCATGTTGCTCGCGCTTGCTATAACGGACTGCTTTAGCAGACCCGTTAGATCATGATGAGACGACTGGGGGCCACACAGATAGGGCAGACTCGGGGATACGCTCTCGAGTGGATTCCTGGCCCTGTGTGGGACTAGCTCGTTGAGTAGTGGGACATGCCTGAGTAGTAGGAGATCTTCCGGACTACGTCAAGAAACAGCTTGTCCGGGGGGGACGGCACATGGTATGCATAATTTAATTATTTTTAATTAAATTATATATTGTGTATAATGATACTAATGTATTTGTTAATTTTCTAATGTTAGATGCGCATGGCGGAGGACGGCACCATCCAACGCTCGTCGATGATGGAGGTGTTTGTGCGTACCCACCGTCGTCGACGAGGAGTGGGGGACTACGTTGATAGAAGAGTCTCGATCGTAATGGTAAGTATTTATATATGTCTATTTGATTTACACAATTTTTATTTATAGTTTATATATATTTAAAATATAAACACGTGTAGGAAACTTACACGAGGATTGTGATCGAGCGTGGAGGTACACCGGAGGAGTTCGACGCAGCAGCTTGGGTGGAGGCCGCGGGTGGCTGGGAGCACGGTCGTGTTTATGGCTTTGCAGACAGTGGCCATGCACGCGTCGTGCTCGGGCCACTTGGGGCACCAACCCATTCGGCTGCGGGTGAATGGCCCTCGACATCCCGAGCGTAGGACCAGAGCCGGGTAGCGGCCTTGGAGTCAAAGCTCACCTAGCAGAGACATGCGATGGAGGAGCAGAGGCTGGCGATAGAGGAGCAGAGACGGACGAATGAAGAGTTGAGACAGACGATGCAGAACATGCAGACACTCCTCACTCAGATTGCGTCTCAGTCTGGCCTTTTACTGATGATGTCGCATTCGTCGTCCTCCTCAACCCAGTCGACGCTCCCGATCCAGTCGTTGTCGACTCCACCGTCTCCACCGCCTCCACCGCAGCCGTGAGATTTTGGTTTATTGTAAAACTTGTTTGCCTCCGATTTGAGGCTTAGATTTTGGTTTATTGTAAAACTGGTTTCAAATGCATATGTATGATGTTTTTTTGTTGTAATATGTGATTGAAAATAGGTTGTAGTCTACATATCATTGTATACATGAATTTATAAATTTTTTATTTTTTTTAATTACAAGATATACCTTTAGCCACGGCTTACCCACGGTCGATCGTCATTAAGCCGTGGCTGAAAGCTTATCGTAAACGACAGATGGTCTGGGCAGCACCAAATATCAATGTTGCAAATAGTATCACCGACGGCCCTGGGCCGTGGCTGATGTGTTGGTATCAGTGACATCCGCCTACAACCGTCACTGATGTGTCAGCGACAGCGGCTGTCGTTGATGATTATTTGTAACGGTCGAGAGACGCCGTCACAACTTATCTGAGACGCCAGAATAAGTGACGGCTTTTCGCTACGGTTGGCGTAGTTCGTGATAGTTATCACCGACTGCTCAGCCACAGCTTCAACCGTCGATGATGATGATAATTCTAGTAGTGGTGGTCCCGTGCGTCTCTGACGGGGATGGGGGTGGGGGTGGTGGGGGGGGGGGAGTGCAAAAGAAACTCTAACGCTCAAGACAGTTTATGTTCGAGGTCGAGGTAATAGAAATTGGATCTAGGTCGAGGTAATAGAAATTGGATCTAGCATAAATTGAATTTAGATTTATAAAAATAGTTAAAGAGTTTTTATTTGTCACTAATCAACTGCCAATATAATTATAATTAATTTAACAAATAAAATTGAGGATAAATTTGAGTATATCATAAACAAAAAATTATAATTTTAACGAATACAATAAAATATTTATGGTTTTGACAAAATAATTATATATATTTTGTATTGCCGATAAATTAGAAATTATTTATTATTTGTCAAAATTCTCTAAAATATAAAAAGTATATCTTTAAACCAGTAATAAGACAATTATATTATTTTAATTATAAATAATAATATTTTAATCGTATGTGTGTTTTATCGGATAGGATAAAATAGTATTAGATATAAATCTTTTAAATTTGATGGACATCAAATATTATATTAATTTTATATGATTTTTTTTTTCTAATCAAGATATTAAATAAATCGTGAATTAGGATTTAACGTAGGAAAGAACGGTGGTATCAGGTGGCCTCCTCTTCAAGTCAAACGGAGCCAACATGCAGAGCGTCACTTTTCTTTCCTTCCTTCTCATGGTTTATGCTCGCTTTCTCTGGAAAGTCAACGGAAATGTCCAATGTGGCAACAAGCAATTCCCCGCTTCAAGACTTTACGACCTCGCCAGGAGTCAGGTACGTATTTAATTAATAATATATATACTCTCTTTAACTAACTAATTATTAATTAAAATAATGATAAAATTGCATGCATGCATGCAGGTGGACTACATAATGGGTAACAATCCGATGGGCATGTCGTAAATGGTTGGATATGGCAACAAGTGGCCACGGAGCATCCATCACAGAGGAGCATCTCTTCCTTCCATGGATTCGCATCCGCAACGTATCAATTGCGCCGAAGGATGGAATTACTTCAATGGCGACTCTGAGAAATGGAACCCCAACTGGTTGATCGGAGCTGTTGTGGGAGGGCCTAATGATGGATCTGACCACTTCGACGATTCCTTCCATGATTTGCCTCAAACTGAACCGACGACGTACATCAATGAGCCGTTAACGGGTCTCTTAGCTTACTTTAGCAAAAAGAGCTGATGAAATGTAAATTTTTTTATCTTAATGTAATTGTCCTGTGAGGTTATGTTCAAATAATTGATGAAATATAATAAGTAATTGTCATTCATATAAGGTGAATGACATCATTTTTATTATAATGCGATCGGTTGGATAAAATAAATATATAATAAACAGAAATAGATAGCACTGATCGAAATGGGAAAATAGTATTAATTAGTTTGTTTAGTTGGAACAAGGATTAGATCAAAGAATAATTATTTTTTGGATTAATTATTATATATATCCCAACTTTTACTCTTTCTCCCTAATATATCTCAACTTTTACTTTCTCTCCCTAATATATTAGATCTTTTCATTTATATCAAATGATGTCTTTAATTTTTAATCTATTCCGCTGTCAACTTCCCGTTAATTATCTTGTTTGAATGTTTACGTGGACATGCTGACTAGGATTAGCAGTCCACGTCAACATCCAACTTAACTCGCGTGTTGATGTTGTTTTCTTTTCCAGACAAAATGCCCCGTCTGCCCCACAATCTAATTTTAACTCCGTCATTTTCTTTCTCTCCCTCGACCCTCATCATCCCCGACAGGCCATCCGCTTCATCCTCTATTGCTCCCACGCTCCTCTATCGCTGGTGTGTTACTATCGTCGGTAAGTTGTAATGCCCAAAATTCTAGTAATAATATTTTATCCTTAAGCAGGGGACCGTAGGCTCGAGTTAGCGCGGATTGACATAAACTTCGGGATTAATTAAATCCGGGTATGCATTTAATGTAGAAAAATTTAGGAAAAAATTTTATTTACCTTATTTCTGTGATTTAGCATGCTAGGATGATAGAAGGTCTCGAGAAGAGTCTAGCAATTCAATCGAAACTTGAATCGAAGTTAGAACGAATTAGATACAGACTTTTTAAGTCTAATAACTTAAGGAGGGGTAAAATGGTCGATTGTGGCCCAATCAGGCCCCATAAAAAGAGACATGGGGTGTGCGGCCAGGGGTTTAGCCATATGCCACCCGAGGCCTTTAGAGATAGGGAGAGGCGACACCAAGGAGAGAGAAAGAGCCGTCAGAGCAGAAATTTCACGAGTTCGTCGGCGCCGATTGAATGAAGATTCTTAGTGCCTTCCTCCTTTCCGTCTTCTCCAAGAGGTGAATGGATTTACCCATCTTTTCCCCTTTTCTTCATCCATGCCGCTGCCCCTATGTCATGGGGCTTTCGTCAATTTTGTTTCATTTTTGTCATATCGGATTGAGGGTTTTCTTGTCGTCGTTATGATTTCGTCGGATTGATTTTTAGGCGATTTGGCCGCCCCTACCCTTGCTATGCCGCCCCTTTTCTTCCTTGAATTGTTGAAGAATTCTTTGGTTTTCTTGTTGGTTGTTAGGGGTCTTGATGCTTGTTTGGTATCTTGATGAAAGGAAGGAGTTTTGATATTTTAGGGTATGCCCCCCTCCCCTTTTAGGGTTCTTTAGGGACGTACCGTAGGGTGGCCAGCCACATTAGGATTGAAGTTTAGGGTCCTAGATATATTTTTACACCTAGGAATATACTTTAGGGTATGTTGGATTATTTCTAATAATTATAAAAATTATAGAGACCTACAATTAAAAAGTTAAGGACCCCTAGGGATACCTAGAGAATTTGGAACCCTAGAATGACATTCGGATGGGCCGACCCTAAGGAAACCCAAGAGAGCCGAACCCTCCTTGCCCTTAGGGCACTTGGGTGAGGGAGGTAGGCCAGCCCTAAGGTAAACATATAGGGTTACCAAGGCGGGTTTGAATTGCGTAGAGTTGTTAAGTGGTGTTACCTTGTTTTAGGTTACATACGATTTCCATTTTCCTTTCCTATGCTGTTAAATGTGCTATATATCATTACTATGATTTGTGAGCTTCATGTGATATATATATATATATACATATATGTGGTTGTGATATATGGCATGAGGATGTGGAGGTTGAGCTATGTCCTTAACTCATCTTTGTTATTTATTGTGTAGTGCATCTTACGTGTGTGATGTGCCTGTTGTATTTCCTGATAGCCTTGCTGGTGAGGGGAGGGTATGCCCCAAAGAGACAACGTTGGCCTTATTTTGGAAGTTCGGCTAGTGAAGGGAGATCATACCCCAAAGAGACATTCTGGAGATTCGACCGGTGAGGGGAACGTATGCCCCAAAGAGACGACACTGGCTGGGTGGTAATTTGGCGGTCACTCCGTCGACCTACCCTACGTGGCTATGAGAGGTCGACGGGTTTGGTGATCATTCATGCGGTTGTGTTATTGCATTATGAGATTATTTATCTATTCATGGGTTATCATGCGCATGGTAGTGGATAAGCTTTTGATGTTATTCTTGTCATCACTGCTTATATTTTATGCCTGCTTCTATTTGATTATACATGATGTTGATATGGTGGAATGAGGACTAATCTACTCACTAAGTCCTAGTTGGATTTACCCCTCAGTTTTGTTGTTTTTCAGCACCTGAGCGAGATCAGAGAGGTACCAGAGTGTAGTAGCGCGGCTGGTGGCGGCAGGGCAGCGGGTCTCGTGACATGTCATGGTCGAGGGGGATACTTGAGTCCTTTTAGTTTTCTTTGAGTTGTTGAGTCATGTATGTTGGCTTAAGATTTTCAACCTTGGTCTTAATCTCGGTTTTGATGATAACAAATATGAAACTAATGATTTCAGTGAGAAATATTTTCAGATTCCATATCGGCTAGCGCACGACGTCCGCGATAAAAAAAAAAGGAGAAATCAAAAAATCGAAAGGACGTTGATCGATGCGCTCGAACTCTTCAAGAAGTTAGAGTTTAGGTTTAGGGTGTCTAGTTTATAATGTAATCCTTATGATAATGCAAAGAAACCCTAAAACCAAACCCGTATCCCAAAATATGAAAACCCAGAAACTGCCCTGAATTCACTAAACCTAGGGAGCTCATTGGAGGGCTATATGACCTAGATAGTTTCTTGACATAAAAAATGACGGTAATTGTTCCTTGGGTTAAGATTAGATAACGAGGTATTTTTAGAGATTTTTTGGAAGCCTTTAGCCAACCCTTATTTGACTCAAAAAATTAGAAAAATTTCGTTTTCTAAAAATTTGTACTAGACCCCAAAAATTAGATTTTGATTCTTAAGGATGTTGATTTTTTAGATATTTTTATTGAATTCAAATGGGGGGTAATCCTTATATAACATTTATATTTTAAAGTTAATAAATGTTATATAAGTAGCCTTAGTGAAGACGAAACTAGAAACGAGCAAACACAGCCTAAGTAAACTGGTCTGCCTAGTCTGTCAAATTTTTGGTCGACCGAGGAAAAAAAAAGGCAGTAGGTGCTTCGATCGACCGGATCTCGAATCGCTCAAGCCGCGACTCATTCGGTCGATCGAACAACGTGTAAAATGGGCAGAATGTGCTTCGGTCGACCGATCAGTCGACCGAACTACGGATCGCTGAACATGTGACTTTGGCGGTCGACCCTCCAATCGATCGATCAATGCGATTAAAGCACCAAAAGGCCAGCGGTCGTAGGCGGTCGTAGGCGGTCGATCGGTCGGTCAACCGACGATCGACCGACATGCGACCGAACGGTGGAAACGACTAGTTTTCCGCCCGTTGACTCACCGTTTCTTATGGGGGTTATAAATACCCAAGCCTAAGCCTTCCTAAGGAACTTTTTGATCACTCTTAACCTTCATTGAGCCATCATTGATCAACTCTAAAGCATTTCTTGAGCCATCCCTCTGCAAATCCCTAGTTTCCAGGATAACACCTTAATTTAGCCTTCAAGATTTATCGATTCATCATCTCAAGGCATCAAGAGGACTAGGGAGTGTCTTTTGGAGCTAAGTATAGTTTTTTTTGATTTATTGCTCCAATTATTATTGTATTTTCTTGTTTATTTCATTGAATTTGAACTTGTAAGAAGACCTAGTGTTAGGTCTTGTGATTGAGTGGTATCCTTGGTGTAGAAGGAGTAAAGCCACATGTGTAAACATAGTGTACTATGATTAGTTGAGTTGTCCCTTAGGTTGAGGTGGAAGAGTGCTATCGGTAAGAAGACGGAGGCTTCCGGGTGTGGAAGTGCCTTAGTTGAGAGTGAGACTCTTCAAGTCAAAGTCCTCTGTGTAAGGGAAACATCATTAATCTAGTAACTTATTTTGGAAATTCTAAGCGGGGTGCTTAGATAGTGGAGTAGGCATTAGGGTCGAACTACTATAAATTTGTGTGTTAGCATTGTTATCTTATGTTTGGGCTTAATTGGTTTATCTTGCTTCCGCATTTAATCGTAAAATTACAATTTGCTTAAACAACTTAAGAAACGATTAAAATCGGAATTAGGCAAATAGATTTAGATAACACACTATTCACCCCTCCCTCTCTAGTGTGCCATTTCACACAACAATGTAGACTCGGGTTATTTATATCCGCATTATTCTTTACTTTTAGGTGTCTTGGTTTATTGATTAAACTTTCTTTAAATAACTTGAACACTTATATTTCATTGAGTCTATGGTTTGGTTTGAAATTAAGTGTCTATTTTATCCCTTTTAAAATGATATAGATTGTTCAAGTTATTTATTATGTTGTGGTTTGAGTTGGGTTAGGCTTCGGGGTACGTGGCGTACCCTGGTCGATCATATCGGATTTGGGGTGTGACAATGTAGTATCAGAGCGGGTACGATAATAGAATAGTGGGTATCGTATGGGGACATTGCTAGCGTATTCACATATGATATGTCCTAGTCACGAGATCGACAGTTGAACCTGTGCACCAGCGACGCTACGTACTTTTGATTTAAATTGATTATTCATATGCTTAATTGTGTAATACTTGCTTTCTTATTAATAGAAATGGAGGCACATGGTGATGTCGTGATGAGTGGAAAGCGCAAGTAACTCTGCTGGCAAACGAGGCCGAGGTCGAGGTCACGGCCGAGACAGTGGTCGTGCTACCAGCCAGGTGGCTCAGGAGGAGGCAGTGCGAGATCCTAGAGTTGTACTGCTAGAGACCCAGGTGATTGAGCTGACCGAGGAGCTTCACAGGGAACGAGACGAATTTCGTGGAGAATGAGAGGAGTTTCGTAAGGAGCGAGAGGAGCTTCGTAAGGAGCGGGAGCTGTCGCAGCAACAGACTCCGCCTGTACCACCAGCGGCACCCACAGTGACCGAGCCGATCGACCCGGTTCAATCTGGATACGGGAAGGAAGACCGACGAGAGCCGGTGGTACACAATTCGTTGTACATGGACTTCGTAAAGCTGGAGCCGCCGATATTCACAGGCACAAATCCGACTGTGGAGGTGACGACATTCCTAAATGATGGTACAAAGGTATGCTCGATCTTGGAGTGTTCCTCTAAGGCGATGACACATATAGTTAAGGCTGCAGCTTTGGGGCCCAGCGAAAGAGTGGCATCAGTCATGGAGGGCACGTAGGGGGACTCATGCACCTGGCCCTACATGGGGAGAATTCCGAACTACTATCATGGAAAAGTACCTACTGAGGAATGTCTACGAGAGGTGGGCAAGAGAGTTCGAGCAGCTTTGCCAAACGAGCACCTTGACAGTGTCAGAGTATGAGATCGAGTTCACATGGTTGTCCCATTACCACCCATCCCTGGTGGTGACTAAGACGGACCTGTGAGACGATTTGTGGAGGGTCTGAGGGTACAGATTGGCAGACTAATAGACTAAACTGCGGGCACTATGTTTGTTCAGGTGGAGGATGAGGCGATGCATAAGGAAGTCATGGTACCTACCGACCGGCAGGATGGACCAGCCCAGAAGAGGTTCGAGCAGCACTGTCAGAAGGACAGGCACACCCACAACGTAATGGGTAAGAATGGGTAAAAATTGCATGTCGTACATGGTTGGATATGGCAACAAGTGGCCATGGAGCATCCATCATAGAGGAGCATCTCTTCCTTCCATGGCTTCGCATCCACAACATATCAGATGCGCCGAGGGATGGAACTACTTCAACGACGACCCAAGGAAATGGAACCCCAACTGTTTGATCGGAGCTGTTGTGGGAGGGCCTAACGATGGATTCAACCACTTCGGTGATTCCTTCCATGATTCCCCTCAAACTGAACCGACAACGTACATCAATGCTCCGTTAACGGATCTCTTAGCTTCAGCAAAAATAGTTGATGAAATGTAATAACTTTTATCTTAATGTAATTGTCCTATAAGGTCATGTTCAAATAATTGATGAAATGTAATAACTTTTATCGTAATGTAATTGTCATTCATGTAAGGTGAATGACATCATTTATATCATAATGCGTTTAGTTGGATGAAATAAATATATAATAAACATAAATAGATAACGCTGAAATGGGAAAAGTAGTATTAATTAGTTTGTTTAGTTGGTACAACGATGAGATCAAAGAATAAATATTTTTTGGGTTAATTATTGTATATATCCTAACTTTTACTCTCTCTCCCTAATATATCACATCTTTTTATTTGTATCGAATGAGGTCTCTAATTTTTATTTCGTTTCAAATCTATTCCGCTATCAACTTCCTGTTAATTATCTCGTTTGAATGCTGACGTGGATATGCTGCCTGGGATTAGCAGTCCACGTCAACATCCAACTTAACACGTGTGTTGCTGTCGTTTTCTTTCCCCCGACAAAATCCCCTCGTCTACCCCACAACCTAATTTTAACTCTGTCATTTTCTTCCTCTCCCCTGACCCTCATCATCCCCGACAGGCTGCCTGCATCATTGCCGGTTGCTCCCACGCTCCTCTATTGCTGGTGTGTTGCTGTCGTCGGTAAGTATTCCTTCCCCTATTTGTTATCTTAGTTTGCATTATTATCTATTTGTTATCGCTAATTTGGAGCTGTATTCTTTGAAAACTGTATAGGTTTCCTGATGCTTCATTATCCGGAATACTGATGCTTTGATCAAACATATGCATAAATTAGTTTCAGAATAGGTTTCCTGCAGAGTATATACCATATCCTTTTTTGGATTCCAGAACATAATTCAAGTACATCACTAACAGACAATTATAAAACTAATTTCAACAACCATCAAGTAGCAAATTTCTGAAAACTCAATTACATCAAGTAGCAGGTTTCAACAACCATCCATAGAATACACTAATTTCAAACCATACATAGAATCAAAATTTCAAACACTATCTGGTATCACCGAGATGACGTTCTGAACATAACATCAAGTAGACAACCATCCATACAATACACTAATTTCAATAAAACTAATTTCAAACAATCATACACAGTATCAAAATTTCAGACAACCGTACATTGATTTATGAATTCATACTTGCAACAATTTATAAGTTTTGAACTATCACCATTGTTCAACCAGACAACCATACATATAATAACCCAAGCACCAAATAACATTACTAGAATAATGCTCGTTAGCATCGGAGGCTCACCGACGGACGCTCAGGCGGTCAGAAAAAGCCACGACTTTTCGGCGGCCGCAACGGTCGTGGCTAATGTAACCCAAGATAATAGTTTTCATTCTTTCATTTTGAGATTTTATTACTCTATATTTTTCCTCTATCTTGTTCATCTCCCTCTCCAACCTAGTTATAGTATCTCTATACACTGATAATTTCTCCATAAAAAAGTCATTCCTCTACTGAAGTAGCCAACTATGGTGTTACAAATTTTATTTGTCGCTTGTCAACTTTTGCAATGATTCTTTCGCCTGATCAAAATACTCGGGATCATGTCATTCGAAGAAACCGCAATCAGCTTCATCCTATGTAAGAGTAACAATTAATTGTCATTTTAATTATTTAATTTGTAAATTAGTTATCTTCCATTTGCAATGTATGTATCTCCAAAATATTCTTTCAGAGTTTTTATTTTTTGTATTCAAAATCAACAAACACATCGCAATATTGTGGCGACATAAAGGTTGAGACATTGATGATCGAGGTCATGGATACTTCATCAATTTCAATTCCTACTGATTTTGATATCATTGTATGCTGCACATATAATAGGAAAAAAATTTGTAAGAATTAACCGTGGGTAAAATAAATTTCAATATACATAGAAATTTTGGTGTACACTTGAAGAAATTTAAGTAAAATAAATTTCAGTATGCTTAAAGAAATTAACAGTGGATACACTAGTAAAGGTTGAATCTTTTTTCTATGATTACACTTGTAGAAATTTCAGTATACATCACATACATGTTTGATTTATTAAATTTAATGTTGTCGGTCCAAGAAATTTCAACAAAACAAAAAAACTAGGGTTTTTTTAATCGAAGCAGTACGGACAAAAATCCTAATTTTCACTCATACTATATATATGCTTCCAATCAAAAAGGAAGGTTACTGACCTTGATGGAAAGGAGTTAACCAGATCAGTCAATGCCACTGATACCGATTGTAGGGATAAGGATGGATCTGCTGCACAAATGCCGACCGCAAGCTTCATTGATGTGGTGCTGATGAACTCAAGGACGTCGCCTTAGATTTGGGGCACGCAGCCATCAGTGAAATGATCCAGCACTGGCAATAGCTACGAGCGTGGGAGCAACTGGGAGGCGAGCTATCGGGGATGATGAGGATTGGGGGAGGGAAAGAAAATGACGAGAGTAATATATTAGGGCATATATTATTGCCGGGGGAGGGGGATGCTGACGTGGGAGCCTTGCTTGTTAAGTTGGATGCTGACGTGGACTGTTAATCCCAGTCAGCATGTCCACGTCAGATTTCAAATGAGATAATTAACGAGAAGTTGATAGTGATATATATTTGGAATGAAATAAAAATTAGAGACATCGTTTGAAACAAATGAAAAGATGAAATATATTATGGAGATATAGTAAAATTTGGGATATATACAATAATTAACCTTTTTTTGTTTTTGTTTTTTTCGCACAAGTTAGGATAACGAGAATTAATAAATAGAGAGAAAATTGATCAATATATTTGTGTTTGATTAACCTAACCTAAACATTTAATAGTTCATGGGCAAAATCATAAATAGTATTAGCTTATTTGACTTACAACCTTTGATATTCAGCAACATTCTCTTAATTGGACGAAAACTTTTTCGTCGAAACCATAAAGTACTTTTTTATGTTATACCCAAATCTCCCCTCGATTTAATTTATTTATTAGATTTATACTTCATTTTAGGTTTTTACTAACTTCATAAATTCATAAATATTATATATGTGAAACTTAAAGTTATATGTGTTGTAAAATGTATATAAATGCATTTATGAAATTTCACCAAAATTCCCCAGCACCAATATAATTATAATTAAATTCATGAATAAAATTGTGGGATAATTTGAATAGATCATTAAAAAATTATGATCTTGAAAAATAATATAAAGTATTTATGGCTTTTTCAATAAATCATAAAGTATTATGATTTTGTCAGGATTTTCTTTTTATATTTATGCCTTGCCTTTAAAAGAAATAAAAAATATAAATCCGTCCCATTAGACTAAAGAAAAATAATTAAAAATTAATGTATTTACTAAGGCATCCATGCATCATCTCATATCCAGACTCATTTATCATGAAATCTAAGCGGATATAAATTTAAATGACAATAATGTGATAGGATAATATTATAGATATCATTTTAATCAAAAAATTGTTATGTGGTGGTAGAGACAATGAACGATTTTGAAAATTGAAAAAAAAAAATCAACCTATAATAATTAGGGTTTTTTAATTTTATCAAGTGTATTTATTTTTATACTTTATAAATATAAATATAAATATATATTATACATCACTTTTTTTATTTTCCTCTTTTTTTTACTCCGATGTATGACTAACCAGGGTATTAATTACATATATAATTTAATTTTTATTATTAATTAATTTTTTATAATGTTATTTGGTTTTGAACTAGACTAGTATGTTTGACCCCGGTCGGATTAGGCCCAAAAGTGCTAATGAATCAGACTTAAATCAAGCCAAATGGCTCAGCCTGATGGATCCACCCGGCTATACAAGGACATTATTATGGTTCTCATCCCTTCCACCGGGGTCCATAGACTCCAATCGCGAAACTCTCCCACACCTTCACTAGCTGATTCTTCTCATTCCGGAACTACTAAAAAACCCAGGATGCCCTCCATTACTCCATGTCGAGGGAGTTCGAGGTTTGATCTCGAGAGATTGAGCCATTGAGGCTTGAGCTAGTTGATGCGAAGAAGGCCTTAGAGCCGAAGGTGAGTGAAATCAAGCGCTTGGACATTGTTGTCTCCGAGTTTGTTGCTAGGGTAAATGAGGTGGAAGATAAATCCAAGGCGGAGCTGAAAAAGCTTGACCTCAACCTTGCTACAACTGTGGCAGAAGGCTCTAGTCTGAAGGCCGAGTATGAAAGTGTCAAGGTCAAGGCAGAGAGATGCAAACTATCGATGCATGGCCTTGAGGATGAGGTGAGCCGCTTTCGGGATTTTGCCCTCGCCATGTATGCTGAGGGTTTCAATAGGGCAATTGAGCAGACCAAGTTCTTTGCTCCTGAGGTTAACTTCTCTAGGGTCGATTTCCTTAAGAAAGTAAGGGATAGTATCCTAGTGAATCCCGAGGTTAAGGGGGAGGTTCCTGGGTCACCTAGAGAGGTACCTTCAGCTGCAGTTCCAGGGCAACACTCATCTTATCCAATGGACGATGATGCTCCAGGGAGGGATACTCCCGTCGTATTTGTCGAAGCTGATGTGACCCCTTTTCAGTAAGCGTTGGAGTATTTTAAGTCGTCCTTGTGTGGGCTATCTTGATAGCTGCCTGTAATGAATTGTTAATCCTTTAAGGGTTGGAGTATCTGACAATTGCCCCTTCACGGGTCTATATTTATGCCTTCGAACTTTTATTTTTTTGCATATGCTTGTGGTTGTCATTGTTGCTAATTGTGAGCTACGCATCTTGGTGGTTTGTACGTAGTAAGCTTTGTTATCCGATTGGGAGAGTGTCTCGACGTTCTGTGTTTACTGGTTGTAGTTAAATTCCTTGCTGGGGGGTTATGCGGTGGAGTGCCTGTCGAGAGCATGGAAGCTCGCCATTGGTGGCTATGGTTGTAAGTCATACCTTGGGTTTAATCCCATATTAGAAGTAGGATTGCTTTGAAAGTACCTCTGAGGTAGCACAATGGGTTTTTGAAGACAGAGTGTGGCGACTATGAACGTGAAGGCTCGAACAGAATGCCGAGGAATGACATAGCGAAGGCTCTAAAGCTTGCAATAGTGGCGTTGAGGCTGAATAATGGCTCTGAGGCAGGGAATAGCGGCAATGAGGCCGAGTAAGGACTCTGGGACCGGAAGTAGTGGTGCTCTGAGTAAGGGATCTGAGGCTCGAAACAACGGCGTTGTGGCCGAATAAGGCCTCTGAGGTCAGAAGCAGTGGCGCTATGGTCGAGTAAGGATTCTGAGGGTTGGGAGTAGCGCAGTGTTATAGCCAAGTAAGGGCTCTAAGGCTGGGAGTAGCGGCATTGTGGCGAAGTAAGGACTCTGAGGCTCAAAGTAGTGGCGTTGTGGCCGAGTAAGGGATATAAGGTCGGAAGTAGCAGCATTGTAGTCGAGTAAAGGCTCTAAGGCCGGAAGTAGCGACAATGTGGTCAGGTTAGGGCACTGAGGCTGGAAGTAGCAGTGTTATGTTCGAGTAACGGCTCTGAGGCTGAGAGTAGTGGTGTTCTGACCGAGTAAGGGCTCTGAGTCCGACAATAGCGACATTGTGGCCAAGTAAGAGCTCTAAGGATGAAAGTAAAAGCACTATAGCCGAGTAAGACTTCCAAGGTCGGAAGTAGCGGCGCTGTTGCCAAGTAAGGGCTCTGACGTTGAAAGTAGAGGCAATGTGGCCGAGTAAGGGCTTTGAGGTCGAGGCCGAAAGTAACGGCACTGTGTCCGAGTAAGGGCTCTGAGCTCGGAAGTAGCGGCGTTGTGGCCGAGTAAGGGCTCTAGGGCCGAAAGTAGTGGTGTTGTGGCCAAGGACCCGCTTGGGAGGCCAAGACAAACTCGCCGAGGAGTGTAAGGGGTCGTTAAGGGCGGATCGCGATGTTCTTGTCTTGGATCGTGGGACATTCACTCAGACGGCGAGATGACCATGAAATTCCTGATCACACACACACAAAAATGTGAAAGAGATAATTTTTATTAATGCGAAAAGGAATTATTAATACAATAAAATTTTGAGAGGCGAAGTGCTCGGTTTCGAATTTGTGTCGGGTCATGATTGTTTCTGGACTCCTCCATTTGGGTCATATCCAAGAGTTTCTGCTGGTTGTCCGCTTGCGAGCGTTGAGAGCGCCTAGTGGGGCAAGGCGTCTAACTGCTTCTTTGGTTTGGTTGCCCTTTGTCTGAGGCATTTATTGTAGCATCGACAGGCTTCTTTATGGTCGGTGTGGAATACACCTATTTCTATTTCTGAAACATGGAATATTAGCGCCAGATGGGGGGTCAATACAATAGCTCCCAAGATGTTTAATGAGGGACATCCCAAGATTATATGGTAACAAATGGGAACATTAATGACCAGATAATAAACGTCGATCGTCTTAGCCTTTGGCCGGGAGTCAAATGTTGTCCTTAGCCATATGGAGCCTTGGACGTTGACTTGCTCCCCTATGAAACCTACCAAGTCTCCTTTACAAGGTGAAAGTGAAGCTTTTGTTAACTCTGGAGATAGGATTCTGCGGTCAAGTAATGTTGTCGACCGCGAGGTTGTTCGGAGAGATCTCTTTCTAGCCGGGTTTGACTTGCCTCCATAGGCGAACCCACCGGCTATGTAATCAATGACTCCTCGGACTTTATTCCCCGAGCGTTTGGCTTGGTCGTTGTTTCTTTGGCTTCCAGGATGGTTTAGAGGCGTCCAGCTTTGACTCTGGCATCGGTGGTCTCGACTCCTACTCCGACCATGTTCTCTTCCGAGGTTGATGTATCGGTTGAGACGTCCTGCGCAGACTAGGTCCTTGAGTTGATCTCTGAGCACCATGCAATCTTTTGTGAGATGCCCATAGGTGTCATGGAAGGAACATTTTTTGATGATGTCGGCGTTGGGTGGCAATTTCTACTTCCCAGCATTGACAGGCTGTCTGAGGAGCTTCAAATCATAGATCTCATGGAGAATGATTTCCTTCTTTGTGTTGAACGACGTGCATTTCTCGTACCGGAAGTTGAAACTATAAAAGAAAACCCCTTGTGCCAGAAGAGGAGTGATAAAATTGGTTTTGATTACTAGTTATCCGTAAATCGATAATCAAAATTGGACCGATTTTAACTAGTTTTCTAAACTTACTTACTAAATCTGGACCGCAAAATTACTATCCGTAACTGAATTTTGCGGTTCGATTAGTTGGTTAATCGCAGTTAACTGATTTTATTTGTCATCTCTATTGATTGCTCCTATATGCATTTTATTATAGAGTACATACCAAAAAAAAATACTAACTTTGCTCATTTTCTCAGTTTTAACATAAACTTTTTTCGTTAGCATAGAAATGCACGAACTTTCGTCGTTACCACATTTAGCACGCCCCGTCAATTTTGATAGAAATTGATGATCTCTCACATTAACGGCGACGACGTGGCAATTTTTTTCCTTCGTGGCGTTTATTACAATTTTGTCCATCATCAATTGATCATGCATGTTAATCGGTGAGGGGCAAATTGATAATTTTCCTGATAATAATGACTTTGAGGCCAATAATTCCTCTCCTCCGCCAACTATATCATATACTTTGCCAGCGGCAGCAGCCGCGTCGGGGAACACGAGATGCTATCCGGCACAACCTTTGCAACACTAGCAGTGGCAGCCGTAAGAGCCCATGAGGGACGCAGTGGCCTTGACCGCGAGCGCCGCTATCCCTCGGACATGTACTGCGTTGTGCAACCTCATACGTGTACGACGCAGTGCTATGCCGGACGAGCTTGAGGCTACAAAGCTCATTTAGGACAGACTTTGAGATTTGAGAGACTACATAAGGGCGTGAGTAGAGCGTATCGGAGATGTCCTCGAGATGGAGCTAGGCGGCGGAGATCATGGAAAGGACGAAGATTTCACCATCGCAGCTTGTGGTGGTGGCGATTGCGTCATCGCTTGGCGAGTAAGAGCAATAGCAAGGGTTCTGCTTACCCTCCGCCACATAGTCCGCCAGCTTGTAATCGAAGCAGAGGAGCACCTCCAACACATCAAACAAAGTAAAAAGCAAGAAACTTAGAACAACGTTGAGTGTGCGACCGGCGACCACGAGCCCCGACCACGCCACGCCGCTGGCCTTTGGTCGGAAGAGCTTCCATTAATATGGAGTCTTTGTCAAGGATTTGACGTTATCATGTCATCGTGGGACAGTGAATTTTATTTTATGTAATTTATAATTTTTTGTAATCAGTCTCCAATACATGCAGCTCACCCGACCCCAGTTAAACCGGTCAAAGAAGCATGCACCGCAACTAGCATTTGCTCGTTTGTCGGAAGCACTATCGTCCCGAGCCATCTCCCTTCCTTTCTCCTGCCGTCCTAAGTAGCACAGTTGGTGGGAACATCTAGTATATTTCCTAAAGATCTAAGGTTCAAACCCTAATATGGTCATCAATTGTGACTTTCTATCTTTGTTAAAAAAAATGCTAAATTGGCGGAGGATGGAGGCCAAGTGGGAGAAGCAGGTCCTCCACGTGGCAGCAAAGTTCTTCTCGATTGGGTAAAGAGAAATCCCAAACGAGTAAAATGAAATCCCAATCGGGTAAAGTTCTTCCCGATCGGGACAAATAGTAGTTCAGTTGGGTCAAATCCCAACCCAACCGAGTCAAAATCAATCAGAGCCATTTTCTTCTTCTTCTTCTTCATGATATGTTAGAAAATTAGCCTTGGACCTAACTCCACCCCAAAAGCTAGCTCATGGAGAGACGATTGCTCAAACTATTTAAAGGTTATCTTAGCCCTATTTTTAACCAATGTGAGACTTTAACACACTCTCCTCACGCCCAGGATTGGACATCTGGAGCATGGAATTTCCAGGACTGGACACCTACAGGTGACACAATATCAACCACAGGATAAGCTCTGATATCATATTAAAAAATTAGTAGACCTAACTCAATCCCAAAAGCTAGCTCATGGGGTCGGAGAGGATTACTCAAACTATTTAAAGGCTATCTTGACCATATTTTCAATCAATGTGAGACTTTGCCCAAACTATTTAAAGGTTATCTTTAGCATATTTTCAATCAATGTGAGACTTTAACACCCCCCCTCATGCTTAGGATTGGACATCTGGAGCATGGAGTTTGCAAGACATCTGCGGGTGACACAATATCAACAACAAGATAGGCTTTAATATCATGTTAGAAAATTAGCCTTGGACCTAACTCCACCCCAAAAGCTAGCTCAGAGGGAGAGGATTGCCCAAACTATTTAAAGACTATCTTAGTCATATTTTTAACCAATGTGGGACTTTAACATGATGTACCGGCGATGGTGACATGGGCTACTACGACTGCTTCAAGCTGAGGAAGGCATCGAAGTGGGACGCGAGATGGAGGCTCAAGAGTGGCTTGAGTTGAGCATGTACCGGCGATGGTGACATGGCCTACTACGACTGCTTCAAGCCAAGGAAGGCGCTGAAGCAGGACCCGAAGGTTAACCATAATTGGATTAAGCTCGACGATTTTTGGGACGAGCTACTCGACATGCTTTAGAATAACAAGCTGTCGCATAACTTCATCAAGTGGGGCAAGTGGATGAATGTCGCACAGTTCTACAAACTCCTGGTGGAATTGTTCAACATCGCCAAGTACAACCGCTGCTAGCACCACAAGGTGAAGGGCCACTACTTGCCGCATAGGAGGGAGAGGAGCAACGCGAATGGGTTGATCGCAATGAAGGAGGTATCAGTGGATGTGTTGGCTCCAAGATTGAGCTACAGCTTGTGGGTGGAAGAGTTCAAGGAGCTGAAGCTGAAGCAGGCTGTCGCCCTTCATCCTTCTTTTTAGTTGGAGCAACCAGAGGGATGTAGAAAGCAAAGAAAGACATAAAGAAGACGACATCATGTATGTATGTAAAAAGTAGACAATAATACTGTAAAATGAAGGCGATCTACGCGAAGAAGAGCTGGTGCGACTCGAGGAACGCTGAGTTTGACCTCCTCCTTGAAGACGACATCGAGGTCCCCCTACAAATGGGGCGTTTAGCTCCTCCCCGTGGAGTTGGCTGTGGAGTGTAGCTACAAGCTCCTCCCCGGTGACGACGACGAGCTCCTCCCCGTGGAGTGCAGTTACGACTTGGCCGTCTAGATCCTGTGTGCCAGCGTCAAGATCTTTGAGAAGAAGGACCGCGTTATCATTTCATGCAAAATTATCAATTTATCCTTTTTGCATTAAATACTTGCCATGTAGGACAGATATTTGCAACGTCTTCTCTGTTAACGTGCCACATCAGCCAAATTCATCAAAATTAACGGAGCGTGCTAAATGTGATAACATAACGAAAGTTCGTGCATTTCTATGGTAACGGAAAAAGTTTGTGCTAAAACTAAGAAAATGGGCAAAGTTCGTATTTTTTGGCTATTTACTCTTTATTATATATAAAACTTCATCTTAAACTCATTTTAGGTTCTTAGGTTTTTGAGCTTCATACACAATCCAAAAGTGAAGCTTCATATACAACAACTCCCAGATTGTTCAAGAAATGTCGTCCCAGGATCATATGGTATGAGCTGGAGATGTTGATGACTAGATATTGAACATCAATCATTTTTTCCTTTGGCTGAGAGTTAAATATTGTCCTTAGCCATAAGACACCTCGGACGTCAACCATTTCTCCCGAGAAGCCTACCAAGTCTCCTTTGCAAGGGTGAGTGAGGTTTAACTTAGTTGCATTTTCTCAAAAGTAGAGTAGAAAAAGATGTTGGCGGAGCTGCCTTGGTCAACTATGTTGGCTTAAAGTTTTCTACATTGGTTTTAATCTCGATTTTGATGATAACAAACATAGAACCAATTTTTCATTAAAAAATACTTTCAGATTCCAAGTCGGTTAGCGCTTGACGTCCCCGGTCGAAAAAATCGGAGAAATCGACAAAGATGCTTGTTGACGCGCTTGGATTTGTCGGGAAGTTAGAGTTTAGGTTTAGAGTGTCTAGAATGTATATGTAATCCTCTTTTATGATGCAAAGAACCCAAAAACCAAACCCGAAATCTGGAAACGAAGAACGCAAAGAAAAATTAGCAAAAAACTTGTTTTCCCAAGTTCGATCGCACAATCGGTCGACCAAACTATGTCCGAAACTCACAGAAGGTGCAATCGCTCAGCGGTCGCTCACTCGATCGACCGAGGATCAACCGGCAAGTGACCGGCGGTCGATAACAGACAAAAATCTTTGTGGTCTATAAATACAAGACCATGAGAGCCTTCCTTGATCATCTGTAAAGTTTTCTTGAGTCATTCCTTTGCAAACCCTAGTTCTCATGATACAACCTTATTTTTGCCTTCAAAGCTTTGATCGATTCATCATGAGGCATCAAGAGGAACTAGGACTTGGAGCTAAGTATTTATTGTATAATTTATTTACTCCATTGTTTGTGTATTTTGTGGTTTATTTTCATTGTATATCATTTGTATAAACATAGGTTGCTAGGTTTGATTGAGTTGGCAGTTGCCTTGGTGTTAAGGCTTAATTCCACCGGCACTACTAGAAAAATGGGCATCAGCAACGGCTGATGCCGTTGCTGAGCCGTTGCTGAAGAGCATCAGCAACGGCCACGCCGTTGCAATAGAGCCGTGATAGAAAGTCACGTTGCTGATAACTTAGCAACGAATCAGCAACGGCCGCTCGGGCCGTCGCTCAAAACATTATCAGCAACGGCCGCTCGGGCCGTCGCTAAAAATATTATCAGCAACGGTTTTGCCACAGACCCGGAGCCGTTGCTGATAACATTAATAGCAACGGCCGCTGAGTCCGTAGCAACGCCGTTAGTAAAACCTCGTCGCTAAGCCGTTGCTGTAGGTCATCAGCAACGGCTTTCGATACACTTTTAGCAACAGCTTTCCCACGGACGGCCGTGGGAAAGCCGTTGCTGATGACGTAAACCTGGGAACAGAAAAATTTCAAATTTCAAATTTCCATTGATACATTGATACATTATCTGATACATAACTCACACACCCATATCCTCATACACACATTCATTCACACATCACAAACACACCAAGATATACATCAAAACAATTATATTTATATTGATAATTATCCACGATAGTATAAAAATAATTCAAATGCAAAATTGAAGTATCAATATCCAAACAAAATAAGTTAAACAAGTTCAATATCTCAGTAACAAGTTCAATATCCAAACAAAAAATCTCACGATCACGATGGAGGATGGTCTGGATCATATAGCGGGCTCTGGAGTGCTTGAGTGTACACCGGCGTGGACTGACTCGAGGACGATGGATTAGATGATGCCGAAGAGATGCCTGCTTCGGGATGACCTGACATGTTGCGTAGCATAGATTGTATATCTGTCATCATCTGACTCTGGCGCTCCATCATCTCAGTCTGACGCGCGACCGTCTCCTCTAGAGTCCTTATTCTGTTACTATGATCATAACTAGATCTAGAGGTGGACGGCCGCTCACCAGCGATCGGAGGGGTCGGTGCCCCAAGTGGCCCTAGTACGGCTCACGCATGACCACTATTTGCGAAGTCATATACGCGACCATGGTCCCAGCCACCTGCGGCCTCGACCCACGATGCTGCGTCAAAGTCCTCGGGGGTACCCCCACGCTGCACCACCGTCTGGCTGTAGGTCTCCTACTCGAGTTTGATTTTTTGTTTAATATTTATCATAAAACTTAAATTATAAATATATAATGAATAATTTAAACAAATATATAATTACTATAATGTATGCAGCGCGGTTGTCGATGTACTCCCCCGTCCCATGTGCTCGACGGTGAGTCCGCTCAAACACCGCCATCGAGGAGGGTCGCTGGACACTCCCGTCATCCGACACCGTCGTCTACATTTACAAAACAAATACATTAATTAGTACACATAGTAACAAATAAAATATATAATTAAAAGATATACTTACCATACGGTTCGCGTGCACTGTAAATGCAACAGAGCCGCCGGTGTGACGCGCTGCTCCCCCCGACATGCGATTTCTAGCCGCATTCCGAGAAACCTCCTGCCATCGATCCGTCGACCATATCCCCACGAGCTGGTCCCATATATCCGGAGTAATCCAACCGGGGCCGTATCCCCGAGTCTCCGCGATGTTAGTGGTCCCAGCTCGGGCCATCCCTTGGGACCGAGCCTGCCCCAGCTGCCCGTTGTACCTTGCCCGGGAAATAGCCTCCCAGGCAGCGTAAATGAAGGGCCTCTAGTTCTCGGCCCATGTATAGCGAGCCTGCAAAATAATAATATCAGTACCAATATTAATAGGGCAAAATAATGTCGAATCATTAATGAACTCCAATAGGGCAATTCCCAAAAGATACTTTTTTTCACCCAGTTGTGTGTTTGGCCAAAACCTGACACTCTTTCATTGCGACCAAATACTATATCTGGAAGTGCTGAAACACGTGCTAATATTTGTTCACCAGACAACATCGGTGGTGGCCCATCTCTTTCGACTCTGCCCTTAGTAAATTTATTACGATTCCTTCGATACTGATGATTAACCGGTAGGAATCGACGATGACAATCAAAGAATGAGATTTTTCGTCCGTTCTGAAGACTGATTGATTTAGAGTGTTCCATACAATATGGACAAGAGAGTCGCCCGTGAGTGCTCCAACCCAACAACATGCCGTACGCCGGGAAATCATTGATTGTCCACAAGACCGCGGCCTTTAAATTGAAGTTTTGCTTCCGATGACAATCATAAGTGACAGCTCCCTCAGTCCACAATGTTTTCAATTCATCTATCAAGGGTCTGAGAAATATGTCAATTTCTTTTCGCTGACCCTTAGGACCCGGAATAATCATCGAAAGATAAATAAATTCATCTTTCATGCACATTGACGGTGGCAAATTATAAACTGTCAGCAGCACTGGCCAAACTGAATAAGGAGTTGCAGAATGTCCAAACGGATTAAAATCATCTATGCACAATCCCAATCTGATATTTCTAGTATCCCTAGCAAATGAAGGATAACATGTATCCAAATATTTCCATGCTTCACTGTCAGATGGATGAGTCATTATTGTATCATCACGACTTCTTGCATGCCAACTCATGTAGGGGGCTGTCTTTTCCGACATGAATAATCTTTGAAGCCTCGGTATTAGTGGAAAATACCGAAGCACCTTAAACGGGATATTTTTCTGTCGGACCGATTTTTTCTCCTTGTAACGAGGGTGTTGACATACAGGTCATTTATCCAACAGCACATTTTCTTTATAATATAAAATGCAGTTATTTTGGCACGCGTGTATTTTTTCGTACCCAAGTCCCAATTTTCTCATTAGCTTTTTAGTCTTATAAAAAGTAGGCTCAAACTTGTTATCAGTAGGCAGCATTCCATTAATCAATCCAGCAATCCGATCATACGCAACTTCGCTGATATTACAATCGGCATTGATGTTTAAGAGCTGTGTCATTGCTAAAAACCTAGTGTATTTAGGAAAATTCTCATACAAAGGTTCATCGGCAGCTTTCAACATCTCGTAAAATTCTGCAGGTTCTTTATTCGGTAATTCAATCTCTACCGCAGCCCCTACTTCTGTGATATCAACCGCTGTAGTATCTGGTGGGACTGATGTCTGAAGAAATGGCCGATCAACATTATCATTCAGGTGGAATTGACCCCCAAGACTATCAAGTATCATAGTTCTATAGGGATTACATTGACTGGATGAAGAAGCACCAGCAGAGGAAGATTCACCATATGTCTGAACGACAGGATTGCTCGACGTCCCGACTTCGCGTGACTCCCCGTGACAAGTCCATAGAAAATATCTTGGTGCAAATCCTTTGGTATATAGATGCAGAGTGACAGTCTCCCGATCCAAAAATCATCCATTTGAACAAATGCGGCACGGACATCGGATTTGATCACCCATGCTAATGAAATTCCGATTCGAATAGGCGAAATTTAGGAAGTACGTTACGCCTAATCGAAACTCATTCGTTAAAGCTCCACGATCAAGATGTCGGTACATCCAACTTCGATCAGCCGACATGATTCTGTCAATCAATGACAATTTCTTTGGTTAATGTCTTTAGGTGAGATTGTCCTATTCCATTCGGGATTTATGTTATTTGTACTGCACTTACGTTTTTATTTTAACTGTTAACTAATTATTCTAAATTTCGGCAGCATCTCCCTATAGTTCTCCGAATACGCATATCATCTGGGGGCGTATCGGAGAACTAGAGAGATGTTGCCAAAATTTAGAATAATTAGATAACAGTTAAAATAAAAACGCAAGTGCAATACAAATAACTATATTCCCAAATTGTCCAATCAGGGATAATTCAAGAATTGTACATTGTATAAAAGATCATCTACTTCTTTTACACGAACATACAATCCCCGAACGGATCTAAGGTTTTGCTAAATCATATCCGACTCGTCGATGCGTACGTGAAACATATGAACTTGTCGGATGCATGATTATTTTCTAAATGTTTCGAGACCGTTCGAGTCCATATTGGACGATTCCGGCGCGCGTCCGAAGTGGACGATACCGGCGCGCGTCCGAAGTGGACGATTCTGGTGCGCGTCCGAAGTGGACGATTCCGGCGCGCGTCCGAAGTGGACGATTCCGGCGCGAGTCCGAATTGGACGATTCCGGCGCGCGTCCGAAGTGGATAATTCCAAAATTAATCTAAACCCTAAAAATTATTCTAACAAATTAAATAACTAATCTAAATAATTAATCTAAATAATTACTTAACAATTAATTAACAATTAAAAAACAATTAAAAAATAATAATAAAATATTATTAAACTACAAATTCCGGCGCCGGAGTCAGGTGGACTCCGGCGTCGGCGTACATTGGCCGGACACACTGTCCGGCCAATGTACAAGGTCCGACGGCGGCCATCGGCCGACCGCCGCCGGCCGAAACCCTATTTTAGGGTTTCGGTCGGATTTTCTACCGGCCGCAACGGGAAGAGACGGCAGTCGGAGGGAGGGCACATACCGGCGCGGCGTCGGCAGCAGCGGGAGGAGTCGTCGGCGTCGTCGGCGTCGCCAGCAGTGGCAACGGCGGTGAGAGGCGACAGCAGGAGCGGCGGCGGCGGCAGCAGCGGGAGGAAGAAGGGTCGGGCGCGACTGGTGCCCTATATAAACTTATCAGCAATGGCTCACTCGGCCGTTAGAAAGCCGTTGCTGATAAGTTATCATCAGCAACGGCTCACTTGTCCGTTAGCAAGCCGTTGCTAATAAGTTATCATCAGCGACGGCTCACTTGTCCGTTAGAAAGCCGTTGCTGATAATTAACATTATCAGCAACGGCTCGCATGTCCGTTAGAAAGCCGTTGCAGATACAACATATTTGCAATGGCTCGAGCGGCCATAAGAATGCCGTTGCAAATAGCAACGGCTTGAGCGGCCGTTGCTGATAGCCGTTGCTGAAGACCAAGTTTCTAGTAGTGCGGTGTAAACGTAGTTTGCTAGAATTAGTTGAGTTGTCCTTAGGTTGAGGTGGGAGAATGCTCTCGGTAGGAAGGCGGTATACTTCCGGATGTTGAAGTGCATTCGGTTTGAGAGCGAAGACTTTTCGGTGTAAAGTCCATAATTGTAAGGAAACTGATTAATTTAGTAAAACTAGTTTGAAAATCCTAAATGGGATGCTTAGGTAGTGGAGTAGGCATTGGACCGAACCACTATAAATTATTGTGTTAGCATTATTTACTTTGCGTACCGTATTGCTTATTATTTATATATTGCTTCTGCTTGCTATTGAATTGTAATTTGCTTAAGTAGTTTAAGAAAATATTAAAGCCGAAATTAGACGAAAAGATTTAGGTAACACACTATTCACCCCCCTTCTAGTGTGGTCATTTCACCAACAAACTAGGACATTTTTTTATGATAAAATTTCTTGCAATCACAGAGATTACAACTTGGTCGTGTAGGTTTTGATCAGTTCTCTGAAAATCGAATTCATAAAACGATATTACTGACGTTTTAGAGATGGGTTGGCATGAGCGAGTAGTGTTGTCAACCGCAATGATAGTCCGGAGGGATCTCTTTCTGGCCGAGCTTGATTCACCACCTCCCGCGAATTCATCAACGATGTAGTCGATAACTCCTCGGTGTTTGTTTTTTGAGCGATCAGCTCAGTTACTCTCCCTTTGACCCGGGTCTAGATGTGGCAAAACCGGCCAGCCCGCTAACTACGTGGGCTAGAAATTCACGACCCAACACAGCAAGCAACATTTTGCCGGTCGCCCGGCACAGCCCGTGAGCCCGTAAAGTTATTAATATTTAGTAATAAGTTGCTATATGACAACACTTTATTTTTTTTCTAATACCTAGTCCAATCAAGAATAAGAAACCACATTAATTTAAAATAGAAGATGATCAAGAGATATACTTGACGAAAGCTAGAATGTGCTGTGCAAGGAAGCTTTTTCAAGCAATTAAATATTTTTTTAATATTTAGTGGCCCAAACGGGCCGGGCCGCTTCAGCCCTTAATGTTATCGTGCTTGGTCGGCCCAGCCCGATAAGCTTATTGGGCTGAATTTCCCGACCCAAGCACGCAATTAATTATCGTGTCGTGTTCATTTCTGCCACCCCTACCCGGGTGGGAGTTTGGAAGCATTTGGCTTCGTCCTCATAGGTCGTGGCTCCTGCTCCGACCTCTTTCTCTTCGGCGATGGATATAACTGTCTAGGTGTTCTACACAGACCAAATCTTTGAGTTGATCGTCGAGTACTACACACTCCTTAGTGGTGTGCCCAAATGTGTCGTGGAAGGCACATTTTTTGCTCATGTTGACGTGAGGTGGTAGTTTTTGCTTTCCCACATAGGTAGGGTACCTGAGAAGCTTCATGCTGTAGATTCTCGCGAATGATGATTTCCTTCCTAGTATTTAAAGGAGTATACCGTTCATATCAAGCGGGCAAGGTGATGACCTCAACCCTCTGCCATTATCTTGTTCGTAGTGGTTGCGATCTTCGCTTTTTCTATCCGCCCTTAAAGTATTCATGGTATATTTTATTCATTGGATATGATAGGATATGATTGGATAATAAATGAGAGATGATTGAATATGAATTTTTTAAAATCCAATGTACATCGGATATCATATTAATTTTATATTATTCTAATCATATTTTTTTCTAATTAATGCATTAAACAAACAATGGATTTAAATTCATATCTTATCCTATCTACCTTAATCTTAGGAAGCAAACAAACACTTATGGTTTTGACAAAATACTCTAAATTTATATCTTATCCTATCTTCTTTAATCATAATGATATGTTTGCTTTATTGGATAGAATTAAATTGGATTGAATAAAGTATTTAATTCATTCCTGATCGCATGAAAGAAACCTATCATAAAAGTATATATATATATATATATATATATATGATTTTGTCAATAAATTATAAATGGTTTATTGTTTGACAAAATTCTCTAAAAATATAAAAAGTGCATCTTTAAACCATTAAAAAGACAGTTATATTATTCTAATTATGAAGAATATTTTAATTAATTTAGAGAGACGCTGACTAAGGGAGGTCTTAATTAAATATTTTTAAAAATGGAGAAAGAATCTATGTAATTAATTCTAAATTGAAAGAAGGTCATTATTCTATTCATTGACTCGTCCTAACAGCTTGCTACATATATAGAAAATATTTATTTAAATCGGAATTCCTGATTTTCTAAGTATATATATAGATATATATATATATATATATCATAATGTATATTAATTACTGCACTTAATTATCTGCCTTTTATCATCGCAATATGTCACAAATAAATTGAGATAATTAGGGAACTAATATAAATTCAATATTAATTAAATACTCGATCATGTTAATAAACTTTAAAAGTAAATTGTAAATTTCATTTTATGTGACATTTATTCACAAACAAAATATAAAATTTAAAAGTATATAAAAATAATATAATGATAAAATATTATATAACAAACAATATTTTAAAGACGTGAAAATTGATAAATATATATTTTTGGAAAAATTATATTTAAATAATTTTATATAATTTTGTAATTCTTAAAATCATATATTAAATATATTTTTTATATCAATGATGGCTAGTATCTTTTACACTTGACTGCTTTTCGTTATTTTTTTACTCCATTTCGTAATTATATTTAAACTTTTGAATATTTTACTTTTACGTTATATTGTTGCTTATATATTATTTATTGATATACTATATATATATGGTTGTTTATTATACATAATTTTTAAATAAGATTTTATTAATAATTTAATTTGTACTACTTTAAATCATTTTTAAATAGCATATACTTACATCAGTTTATATAAGGATATTTGTTTTAGTCTAACCATGCATGTTTTGAATAGTTAAAGATTTCCTCCTTATCAACATTAACTTATAATTCTTGTGTTTTATCAAGTAATATTTCATGATTAAGCAGTTTGTCAAGCAAGATAAAATATATAAATATCATATATTTTATCCATGTGCTAAGAAATATATTGAAATATATTCTCACATTTTGTGAAACAACATAATGCTATATTATATTTATTTTTCGCATTTACTATTCAATAGTCTATTTTCTTGAACAAAATATATAAATATTATATGATTTCTTTTCGCCTTGTAGTTACAATGTTCAATATATATTTCTGCTTTTGTGAAATAGCATTTACTTAAATTTTTTGGTCAAATAATATTTACAATGTTCAATATTTTGTTTATTGAAACAACATAAATAATGATGAAAATTAATTATCTTTTCTTACATTTGCTGTTGAAGAGCATTTGGGGAATTTAGGATAATTAAATTTTTTGTTTGGTTATTTCCAAAAGTTCTTCCGGTTTTGGTCAATTAGAGAGAATACGTTCATGATTTTTGTCATTCGGTGACACTGAATCATATGCTGACGTGGACACACTGAATCATATCCAACAAAACAAGAAAATTGGGTGTCACTTTTTACCTTAGTTGTCGATAATTTAATTATATATAGAAATGAAGAAATATTCCACGAATCAAACGCCGAAAAATGGTAAGCACGAAATTTTGATAATTATATGGCCATCTCTATATAACGTACGTATCAACGACCGACAAGACCAACCGTAGTCAAAGATGGCAGCATTCAAGTCCACAGTTGTCTTTTACTCTGCGTTGTTGCTGTGTACGGCGACGATGGTGGCGGTGATGATGCCCTCCGGCAGCGAAGCCTTCAATCGGGGGGACTACGCCGAAGCGTTGTCCAAGTCCATAATGTTCTTCGAAGGGCAGCGCTCCGGGAAGCTTCCTTCCTCGCAAAGGATCAGATGGCGGAAGGACTCCGCCCTCAACGACGGCAGGGACGTCGGCGTACGCTCTCCTTCTTCCTTCTCCTTCATTTTCGTCTTCTTCTCGTCGCTATAATTAACGCAGTTCTCATTATGCATGGAATAAAATGAAGGTTGACTTGACGGGCGGATACTACGACGCCGGCGACAACGTGAAGTTTGGGTTTCCTATGGCGTTCACGGCGACGATGTTGGCGTGGAGCATCATCGAGTTCGGGGAGTTTTACTCGGTCCAAGAGATGTACCAAGCTCGCGTAGCCCTGTTGTGGAACACCGACTACCTGATGAAGGCCACCGCCCAAATACCCAACAGGATGTTCGTCCAGGTCGGCGACCCCAACACCGACCACAGCTGCTGGGAGCGCCCGGAGGACATGGACACTCCTCGTAACACCTACGAGATCAACCCCTCTCGCCCCGGCTCCGAGGTCGCCGCCGAGACCGCCGCCGCCCTTGCAGCTGCCTCCATCGTCTTCAGATCAAGTCGCGCCGACCAAGCCAATCAACTTCTCGACCGAGCAAAAGCAGTGAGTACTCTAACTAGCTATATTAATCATTATATATACATAAATATATATTCTACTAATTATTTTGATTTATTTTTTGTAGGTTTATGATTTCGCTACGAAGTACCGGGGTTCGTACGACAGCGTAGGGAAACCAGTGTGCCCGTTCTACTGCAGTCATGGCTATGACGTAACTAAATACTATTTTATATTTATATATTAGAAATATAATTACTAGAAATTAGATAATAATTAATTAAGAACGTAACGAATGGTGTTGCAGGATGAACTGGTGTGGGGAGCCGCGTGGTTAAATAAAGCTACAAACAGCAGACAGTACGATCAATACATCGCGAGAGGGCTTGAAACCATAAGAGTGCAGGACGATAACATCTACGACACCGAATTCGGATGGGACGATAAGCACGCCGGTTACTACATCCTCCTCCTTCAGAATAATCAGGTTATAATTAATTTATTGGTATTAATATATCTTTTATTTCTTGGCAAATTAATTAATTTACATTGAGGGGCCAAATCAGGATGTTTCCAAGTACCGGATGGCTGCCGACAACTTCGCATGCTCGCTGATTCCAGAATCTCCCACTAAATCCGTCAAGTACACTCCAGGTTTGCGATTAATTTCCAAAAGTATGAATTCAATTAATTATACTTAGTTGGAAATTTAGGATTTAATGTATGAAAGAATGGTATCAGGTGGCCTCCTCTTCAAGTCGAACGGAGCCAACATGCAGAGCGTCACTTCTCTTTCCTTCCTTCTCATGGTTTATGCTCGCTATCTCTGGAAAGTCAACGGAAATGTCCAATGTGGCAACAAGCAATTCCCCGCTTCAAGACTTTACGACCTCGCCAGGAGTCAGGTACGTATTTAATTAATAATATATATACTCTCTTTAACTAACTAATTATTAATTAAAATAATGATAAAATTGCATGCATGCATGCAGGTGGACTACATAATGGGTAACAATCCGATGGGCATGTCGTACATGGTTGGATATGGCAACAAGTGGCCACGGAGCATCCATCACAGAGGAGCATCTCTTCCTTCCATGGATTCGCATTCGCAACGTATCAGTTGCGCCGAGGGATGGAACTACTTTAACGGCGACCCTGGGAAATGGAACCCCAACTGGTTGATCGGAGCTGTTGTGGGAGGGCCTAACGATGGATCTGACCACTTCGACGATTCCTTTCATGAATCGGCTCAAACTGAACCGATGACGTACATCAATGCGCCGTTAACGGGTCTCTTAGCTTACTTCAGCAAAAATAGTTGATGAAATATAATAATTTTTATCTTAGTGTTATTGTGTCATGTTCAAATAATTGATGAAATGTAATAACTTTTATCTTAATGCAATTGTCATTCATGTAAGGTGAATGACAAATGAAATGAAATATATAATAGGGAAAAGTATAGTTTTCGTCCCTATAATTTGACCCAATTTGACTTTTGGTTTCTACGTTCGAAAATTTTGTGTTTGGTCCATATAATTACACTCTGCCATAGTTAATCCTTGTCGTCACCAATCGCCCTAACGCTGTTATTGTTTATTTGTCGTGGCACGCTTATAAAGACGTTGTTGCTGACATAGCTTTCCATAGACTAACTTAGTCCTTACGGTGCAATGGGTGATGACGTGGTGACACTACTAAAAAAATGGGCATCAGCAACGGCCGAGCCGTTGCAATAGAGCCGTGACAGAAACTCGCGTTGCTGATAACTTAGCGACGAATCAGAAACGGCTGCTCGGGCCGTCGCTAACAATATTATCAGCAACGGTTTTGCCACGGACTCGGAGCCGTTGCTGATAACATTAATAGCAACGGCCGCTGAGTCCGTAGCAACGCCGTTAGTAAAAGCCCGTCGCTAAGTCGTTGCTGTAGGTCATCAGCAACGGCTTTCGATATACTTTTAGCAACGACTTTCCCACGGACGGCCGTGGGAAAGCCGTTGCTGATGATGTGAACCTGGTAACGAAAAAATTTTAAATTTTAAATTTCCATTGATACATTGATACATTGATACATTATCTGATACATAACTCACACACCCATACACTCATACACACATCACAAACACACCAAGATATACATCAAAACAATTATATTTATATTGATAATTATCCACGATAGTATAAAAACAATTCAAATGCAAAATTAAAGTATCAATATCCAAACAAAATAAGTTAAACAAGTAACAAATAAAATATATAATTAAAAGATATACTTACCATACGGTTCACGTGCATTGCAAATGCAACAGAGCCGCCGGTGTGACGCGCTGCTCCCCCCGACATGCGATTTCTAGCCGCATTTCGAGAAACCTCCTGCCATCGATCCGTTGATCATATTCCCACGAGCTGGTCCCATATATCCGGAGTAATCCAACCGGGGCCGTATCCCCGAGTCTCCGCGATGTTAGTGGTCCCAGCTCGGGCCATCGCTTGGGACCGAGCCTGCCCCAGCTGCCCGTTGTACCTTGCCGGAGAAATAGCCTCCCAGGCAGCGTAAATAAAGGGCCTTTGGTCCTCGGCCCATGTTTAGCGAGCTTGCAAAATAATAATATCAGTACCAATATTAATCATCATGCATGTAAAAAAAAAAAATATGTGCCTCAAACTCGCGCCATAACATGTCGACGTGCTCGCTAGGCACGTGAGACCACGTAGGCCATGCCCCGTGCATGTATCGTCGAATAGTAGAAGAAATGCTCCTCGGCACTTCTTCTTGCTCGAACCTGCACAACAAAAATAAATTTTAATATTATATTATGATATAATGAATTTGTAATGATTCATAATTCATGATATATTACCGCTCCCCAATCACGCTAATCAATCTACGTGACTCTGTGGCTGGTGGAGGCTGCCACCTGTTCGGCCCGCGTGGCCGCCTGCGTCTGGATGTACTAGCTTCGGCAGTATCATCGACATGAGAATCAGCAACATGAGGATCAGCAGCATGAGTAAGTGCTGGAGTCTCACCGATCGGAGACTCCGAAGCTCTCCTGCGTCGATAACCACGACCAGACATATCTGTCGAACAGACATATAATCAGATTATTGTATAAATAGTAGAGATATATTTAATAAAATATATACTTTACAATTATTCCTCATCATCTGAATAATAGTCTTCGAATTCTTCCTCTTCTTCCTCTTCTTCCTCTTCTTCATCTTCTTCATCTCCAGCTTCCTCAATTTCATGATCGTTATCATCAGCATATTCAACTTCTAATTGAATTGACGTTGTGTCTGCTTCCTTGAGTATTGGAATAATACGATCTACAGCACGAGGATCATCTTCTTGATAGAAACCATGTGTCATATTAGGTATCAGCTCATTTTCTCCTACTATCGGATCAATTTTTCCTCTACCTTTTGTCTTACAGACTACACGCCAATCTGCTCTATCTTTATTTCGAGCCGGATACTTCGCGTAATATACTTGTTCGGCTTGTGATGCCAATATAAAAGGCTCATTTGCTGCCAATTTCGATTTGTAATTAACCTCAACAAGTTTGTATTTTGGATGAACTGTGATATCAACCGTTGTAGTATCTGGTGGGACTGATGTCTGAAGAACTGGCCGATCAACATTATCATTCAGGTGGAATTGACCCCCAAGACTATCAAGTATCATAGTTCTATAGGGATTACATTGACTGGATGAAGAAGCACCAGCAGAGGAAGATTCACCATATGTCTGAATGACAGGATTGCTCGACGTCCCGACTTCGCGTGACTCCCCGTGACAAGTCCATAGAAAATATCTTGGTGCAAATCCTTTGGTATATAGATGCAGAGTGACAGTCTCCCGATCCAAAAATCGTCCATTTGAACAAATGCGGCACGGACATCGGATTTGATCACCCATGCTAACGAAATTCCGATTCGAATAGGCGAAATTTAGGAAGTACGTTACGCCTAATCGATACTCATTCGTTAAAGCTCCACGATCAAGACGTCGGTACATCCAACTTCGATCAGTCGACATGATTCTGTCAATCAATGACAATTTCTTTGGTTAATGTCTTTAGGTGAGATTGTCCTATTCCATTCGGGATTTATGTTATTTATATTGCACTAAGTACTTATTTTAACCGTTAACTTCATTTTAAATTTCGGCAGCATCTCCCTACAGTTCTCCGAATACGCATATCATCTGGGCGCGTATCGGAGAACAAGAGAGATATTGCCGAAATTTAGAATGATTAGTTAACAGTTAAAATAAAAACGTAAGTGCAGTACAAATAACTATATTCCCAAATTGTCCAATCAAGGATAATTCAAGAATTGTACGTCGTATAAAAGATCATCTACTTCTTTTACACGAACATACAATCCCCGAACGGATCTAAGGTTTTGCTAAATCATATCCGACTCGTCGATGCGTACGTGAAACATATGAACTCGTCGGATGCATGATTATTTTCTAAATGTTTCGAGACGGTTCGAGTCCATATTGGACGATTTCGACGCGCGTCCGAAGTGGATGATTCCGGCGCGCGTCCGAAGTGGACGATTTCGGCGCGCGTCCGAAGTGGACGATTCCGGCGCGCGTCCGAAGTGGACAATTTCGGTGCTCGTCCGAAGTGGACGATTTCGGCGCGCGTCCGAAGTGGACAATTCCGAAATTAATCTAAACCCTAATAATTAATCTAACAAATTAAACAATTAATCCAAATAATTAATTAACAATTAAAAAACAATAAAAATTATATATAAATCTATAAATTCCGGCGCCGGAGTCAGGTGGACTCCGGCGCCGGCGTACAGTGGCCGGACACACTGTCCGACCACTGTACAAGGTCCGGTGGTGGCCATCAGCCGATCGCCGCCGGCCGAAACCCTTAAAAAAGGGTTTCGGTCGGATTTCCCGCCGGTCGCAACGGGAAGAGACGGCCGACCGACGAGGCATACCTAAAAATGTCGGCAGCAGCGGGAGGAGGAAGAGGCGTCGTCGGCGTCGGCAGCGGCGGCGACAGGCGGGAGCAGGAGAAGGCGGCGGCGGCAGCGGAAGGAAGAAGGGTCGGGCGCGACTGCGTGCCCTATATAAACTTATCAGCAACGGCTCACTCGCCCGTTAGAAAGCCGTTGCTAATAAGTTATCATCAGCAACGACTCACTTGTCCGTTAGAAAGTCGTTGCTGATAATTAAAATATCAGCAACGGCTCGCCTTTCCGTCAGAAAGCCGTTACGGATAATTAAAATAATCTGCAACGGCTCGCGTGTCCGTTAGAACACCGTTGCAGATACAAATATCTGCAATGGCTCGGGCGGCCGTAAGAATGCCGTTGCAAATAGCAACGGCTTGAGCGGCTGTTGCTGATAGCCGTTGCTGAAGACTCAATTTCTAGTAGTGTGAGTCGTCGATGACGTGGTTAGTAGCTGATGACCTGGTAAGTCGAGATAAATCGAGCCGAACAAGAGAGGAAGAGGGTGAAGACCCACCGCGATGATAAACCCTAATAGCAGAGGTGATCCACAATGGCGATCTCAAGAGACGAAGAGAGTTCATCATCCCGTAGTAGCAGGAAGAGACACCAGAGAGTGGAATGCTGCGACTGTGGCGGCCATTTTATCATAATCCAAATCCGAAACCAAGATTGCGAAAAATATGAGACATAGGCCGCACTACAATAAAAGTGGGCTTTAGTGAGGGTCGCGACCCTCACTAAAACCCTATATGATCCTCACTAACGTCTTTTAGTTAGGGTCATCCGGCCCTCACACATCATCAGGAAAAATCTCGTCACTAAAAGTACAGGTGAGGGTATGTCCCGACCCTTACTAAAAGGTGGCTTTCGTGAGGCAAAATTGACCCTTACTAATTCTTATATTTAGTGAGGGTCGTTGTGACCCTCACTAATTCTCATATTTTGTGACGATCGCCTGCGACCCTCATTAAATATAAGAATTAGTGAGGGTCAATTTTGCCTCACGAAAGCCACATTTTAGTGAGGGTCGAAACATAACCCTCACATATACTTTTAGTGACGAGACTTTTCCTGACGACGTGTGAGGGTCGGGTGAGCCTCACTAAAAGTCTTTAGTGATGGTCATATGGGATTTTAGTGAGGGTCACAATCCTGATTCCTACATTTTGTGAGGGTCGATGACCCCCATTATAACTTTTTTATAGATTTTTTTTTCGTGACCCCCATTAAAAGTTATTATAATATGAATATAAAATCTAATATTTTTTATAATTTAATTATATTTACATAAATATTAAGAATCATATAAAGACAAAAACTATATGTCATCATTATATATCTATTACAAAATTCATAAAGTATCACTACATGGTCTATTACAAAAAACACATCTAATAAAGTTTCAATCTCATTACATAAAAATTTTAACTTCAAAATAAAATTCGGACATGTTCTATTAATTTATACATAAATCAATATCTATATTTACAAATTTTTTCTTTTCATCTTGTCCATGAAAACAACTATCATATCCATCTTTCTTCTATCATGTTCAAATTGTTCTTCCATCTTCTTTCTTTCCTCTTCCATCTTCATTTTTTCTTGTATTTTTTTTCCATCTTCTTTTGAATATCCTCTTCCATTTCCTTTCTTTCCTCTTCCATTGCCTCCATCATTTGTTCCTTCATCTCCCTCTTATCTTCTTCCATTTTCTTCTCTAACTATTCAATCTTGGAAATCAACTTTTCATTACGAACGTTAGCTGCTTGAAGTTGGGAGGTAAGCTCAATATGCCCAGGGGTAGCTCCAAATACAAATGATGGTGTAGGACCTAATCCATAACCACGAGTACGTTCGTGTCTTTCAGGTCCGATGACTTGACGATAGATCTCATCTTCATCAATAGGTGTAGAAGACTCTGATGCTTGAGCTGATAGAGCCTCGAACTTTTTCTATTATAAGAGTATCATTTTTTTTTAAAAAAAATATACATTATAAATAGAAAAAAAAACTATGTATATTGATAATTACTATAATATCTTGTGCAGAATTGAAACTCACACTTCCCTCACTTTTTGTGTGAGTAATACAAAATATTTTCCAGCAGAAGGTTCACGATGCTCTGGATCCTTTGCAGCCTGTAACATTAAATGAGAAAATCAATAATAATAATAGAATTAAAAATACAAAAGAAGAGCAAGTACATAGCAAAAGTAGAATCAAATCTCCTTTGCTCGAATGACAACATAACCTTTTGAGCCTGTATAATGAGGAATAATTTGTTTTGTTCGATTGGACTTATTTTGCTTACACATACCCTACAACATAAAATTATAAGAAGAAATGCAATAGATTTATGTCATACAAGAAACTAAATTAATACCCAAACAATCAATTGAACATTATTAATACTCAAACAATTAATGTAATACTATAAGACATGAGCAATCGACAATTAAAGAGAAGAAATCAATTAAAATATAGATGTAAGACCACTGCTACAGTAATCAACTACAAAAATCAAATAAAGAGAAGAAAGCAATTGGCTACTGTAATTATATTTAAATTTAAATTAAATTAGACCACTGCAATCAAATTTTGATTAGACCAAAGCATATGCAGAGAACACAGCAATCAAATTTAGCTACAACAATCAAAATATAGACCATTGTAATAAAATTTAAATGAAGAAGAAAAAATACCAGTAGACCACTGCAATCAAAAAAGACTTATGCTCATAGTTTAAAAGGAAGAAAAGCTGGCATCTTTTCAGATTTTGTATTCTTGAATCACAATTGTTCATTTCCTATTAGACTAGTTATGAATTTGATTATGTTTGACTTTTATATCCTGTGAGTGGATACGTGAGTGTGCTGAAGAACTAACACAAGTCACATACTGGTTTAATCTGTACTATATTTACTCTAGAAATTTCTGCCATAGAAGTCAATAAAGATCCACTATTCTTCATGTCAAAATTGTGATGTAATCTTGTAAGCAAGAAATCAACATATGTCGTTGCATACTAGAGCAAAATTGTGATGTAGTCTTGTGATGTAGTCTTCAGGTCAAAATTGTGATGTCCTGTCATAGATCTAGAGCACCGAGCTGTTGAATCATCTAATGCGCTAGCTAGAATCCAGGTAATCATCATCGCTACCTATTCATTTGGTGTTCTATTTCTTTGTTCTCATGTGTTCTTTCATACTACTAATGACTTTCTCTTAATAATTAGACACTAGATGTAAATGGGCAATTAGATGAATTAGTTGTACCAATGTCTTAAAATATTGTAAACTGAGTAATTTTCTAGCCACCAGATTGTAATTATTTAGCCGTAAAAGAACCAGTTGTTTCCTAATCTCATGGTACTACCAATATCATGTTTTGACTTAGTTTAGTCTTAATTCATTATACACAAAGAGTAGCTGATGAAAGCACATCAAGAGCAGCAGAGCGGGAGCATAAATTGGCTTTGCTTGAGGTAATATAGGTTTTGTTTTTCGCAATTGGTTGCTACTAGGATATATATACATAGATAACTATCAACATTATATATTTGACATGCATATTATGTGACAGGTGGAAAATGCATCTTTGACCCAAGAGCTGCAAGATCTAGAAGCTCGTAATCGACGTGGGCAAAAGAAGTCGTCTGAAGAAGCTAATCAGATCCTTCAAGTGAAAAATATAAACTAGTATTCTTTACTCTTTTAGTATCGCCTAGGAACACCTAGAGTAATCTCATGCTTGAAACAAAATACAATTAGTGATATAAGAAGAAATTGCTTCTATCTATAAAATGTCTAATATTGTTTCATCCATTTCATAAGGGTGTGCATTCATGAAGTATAACTTAAAAATAAAAAACAGTTCTAATATAAGACCACATATTCTTACATGTAACCATGTGGATCGCATGTGGATCGCAAATTGAGCACACACAGTTTGTTACATGTGATATTTTTTTTTATCCCTTTAGAATTCTTCCACCCATGACTCTTCTATGTGAAGCATGTCATATATAAGTCATTGTTGGGTTATTGGAGTCCACAGATTACATGCAAGATGATTTGCTCTTCTGTCCATCTCCATTGCACATGAGATAAGGCAAACCCTACCCTATTGTTTGAAATAGACATTGTTACAACTAACACATGAGCATTTGATTCTATTGTCACTCCAAGCTGAATTGCGAAATGCAAAGTCCAAAAATTGATCTACTCCATTCATATATTCTGGACTAAGCCTATGAGCCGTCATCCAACTCTTATCAATATTATCCACAGCGAAAGCAATGTTTGATAGATTTAATCCAACTGCACTATTTAAAGATATGAACAAACATTAATCATTGCAAGAAAAAAAATCTTATCAACTATGTTATCATAATATGTTAATATATTATCAGCTATGTTAACATATAAACAATAGAATAATTAATATTGTCAGCAGAATAATATGTTAATATATCATCAGCTATGTCAATTGACCTGGTGGTTGGTCAAATAATACTATAAACATTTGGATTAAGAACATTGAATACGACCCTTTCCACATGTTATCTCGCTACTTGACTTGATGAAATCATATTTAATGTGTTGACTTAAATTAAAACAGGAAGCATATGATCCACTAAAAAGACATGAGCAAAGATTACTAAGATATAAAGAAATGGTCCTTAAAAATATCTCAGTGAGCAAAGTAGTTAACCATCACTGCAGTCAAAATCTCTTTATACTAACTCTTCATAATCTTACTCATTGATATCTATATAAAATGGTAGAGAAGAATAACAGTAATGTAATTAAACTGATAAAGGTAGAGAAGAATAACAATATTGTAATTAAATTGTTCACTCTGCTAATAATCTTCCCATATGCCTTTTGTGATTCAAGTAACTAAGTTGGCTATCTTTTCTCTTAATCTATTTACACTTTCTCTAATGAATATATTCATTAAATATTTTTCCAGTTATCAGTCCACACTAAAGCAACTCTTTCAGGAATTTCTAACCGAAGATCAAACAAAATCTCAGCTTGCAGTGGTAACCATGCAAATAATGCAAGCTTTATAGAGTAACCTTGATAGCAAATCTAAGCAGTACAAAGATCCTGCTCTAACCTACCTATTTCTTATGAACAACATACACTATATGGTTAGATCTTTAAGGAGGTATGAACATTAACTTAGACATTTATGACATGAATTGGAGTAGAAAAACTAAGGTCTCTTTGAAAATTTCAGATCAGAAGCAAAGGATGTATTAGGTGATGACTGGGTGCAAAGACACCGAAGGATTGTGCAAGCGCACCATAATTCAATCATTTGGATTTTTTGAGAGAGAAGCAGAGGGGGGTTTACCCCACTGGTTTTATTAAATTTTGAATGAAAGAAAATTACAGTGAGCAAGGTTTGAAGCTACTCCTTGATTGCTTCTTCAAACCCAAAAAAATACATGGCTTTACAACATCACCTGAGATATATCCATATAATACTAATTATAATCCCCCAAGTGAGTCAAGTGACAATGTAGTCTAACAGACATGAGTGTTCGTCTAAAAGAAATCATACCCTTCAAGTGACAATGTAGTTTCCATTCGATTTATTAAGTCTCGAAGATAAAGTTCAGGCCAAGCAATTCAGTTCATTTCAATTAAACTTAGAATGATATGGTCTAATAGTCTAGTATCTTGGTGCACAAAATAACTATGTATAAATATATATGACCCACCACTATTATACTAATAACAAAAAGCTTAATTCATCACAAGCCAAGCAATTCAGTTCATTTCAATTCAGTTCATTGATAGAGAATATTGATTAGTGAAAATTCTGAATAACAAAAAGCTTGATAATTTTCTAAGCATATTTTTTTGTCTTTAATATTCGAGAAAACATGATGCAACCTACTAAATCACAGAGAAAATATATATCATCAAATATTAGATTAGCAAATATTAGAACTCAATCCTTAATAGGTCACTGTGATCAATCCTTAAGAAGAAAACACAATGGTGAAGCAGAATTGGGTGGGGTGGGTGATGGAGGTTATCACATTGCAATCAAAGATCAACTTTGTAGAGCTGCATCCTTAATTCAGTATCAAAGAATATGTATCTAAGATTAATCCATAAAATCAAACATTGTATATATATGACGATGGAGATGGAGACGAGATCCCATAAAAACTGAAGCGATGGAGATGAGATCCCATAATTAAAGCAAACGAATGACGAGATTCAATACCGGCGAGGAGATGGAGAAGCAGGCAAAGGTTGGTAGCGAGATGGAGAATGAAGATCCAATACCGGCCTGGCAATGGAAGCAGACAGTGGAGATGGCGAATGAAGATCCTGGCCTGGTGTACCAAATTCCGGCGAGGGGGAGAGGGCAGATCGCAAGTCGAAGAGGCGCAGGGTAGAGGGGAGATCGCTGAGGGGAGGGAGAGATCGGGGTGTAGGGTTTTACTTTTAGATTTTAAAATATAATTAAATGTATATATTTTATTAAGTAAATATATATATATTTTATTAAGAAAACTTAATTAACATTATTATATTTTAATCATCTAGATAAATATATATATCTATGTATATCTATATATGTATATGTATATGTATATGTATATTTATATTATATATAATATATATTTATTATTTACTAAACATGGTGAGAGGTGAGGGTTGAGGGTTGAGAATTTTAATTATTTTATTATTTTAATTATTTATTTTTGAATTAATTTTTATTTATGTTTAGATTTAGATATGAGAGTTTGAAAATAGTGAAGGTCATTTCTTACCATCACAAAATGTAAATATAGTATTAGAAATCTTTCTTACCATAACCCAGCGGGACCGCCAAAGACTCTGCGTAGCGCAACATAAAAGGAGTTAGGGCAAATCTGTCGCCACACATCCCAACAATAATATCCTCACAAAATATTTTTTTTAGTGAGGGTCATGATGTTGTCCTCACAAAATATACTTTTTAGTGAGTGTCATATTATACTCTCACTAAATATAGGATTTCGTGAGGGTCACGATGTCCTCACAATATATACTTTTTAGTGAGGGTCATATTCGATCCTCACAAAATACAGGATTTTGTGAGGCCCAAGATGTTGTCCTCATAATATATTCTTTTTAGTGAGGGTCACGATGTCCTCACAATATATATTTTTCAGTGAGGGTCATATTCGATCCTCACAAAATGCAAGATTTCGCGAGGGCCAAGATGTTGTCCTCACAATATATACTTTTTATTGAGGGTCATATCCGACCCTCACAAAATATTTTATTTTTATTGACGGGTTTTCGTGAGGGTCATGGTGTTTTCCTCATTATATATACTTTTTAGTGAGGGTTATACCCGACCCTCACAAAAGTGTTCTTTTACTAACGGGCTTTCATGAGGGTCGACTAGCGACCCCCATAAATAGGTGGATTTAGTGAGGGTCGATGTGCGACCCCCACCAAATCTTGTCACTAAAAGATAAATTTCTTGTAGTAGGGGTTAACGTGGTTTAGACTCGACGGAATATCGATCCTTTATCCACAGGGGAAGAGGAGACTTATGTATTAATTCCATAAAAGAACTACAATTAATAAGAGTGACAATAGAACTGAGTCCCTTCAAAATACAATACACTATCTCAAATAAACTAAACCTGAAATCGTTATGGAGTAGAGACATTATCTCTGCGATGGAGGGCGTTGAAATTGAACTCCTCTGTGGTATGCAAGAACTTGGGTAAGGGCACTCCTTGAAAACGGTGATAGCGTTACTCTTAATTTTCTGAATCTTTAATTCTCTCACAGTATTTCAATTCCTCTCTATTTTTTTGTACTTTGTTTCGGTGTGTTGTCCTCAAGGAGATGACTTGTATTTATACTTGAGGCGGATGAACTTGATTGAGTCGTTGCAAAGAGAGAAAAATTAAATTGTGACCAAAATTGCTGGAAAAAATCAAAAAAACTATAATTTATAGAAACTGGAGCTATTCAATTTATTCATGCGGTTGTGATTTGACTACCTATTCAATTTTGATCGAAAGTTAAAATTTATCTCGTGCAGAAACCTAGTAAAAATGTAGCCTCTCGCCATGTCATGCTCTCTTTGACTGAAGCAAAAAGGCAATTTTGATCGAGATTTAGGTTGTTGAACGTAGTTCGAGGCAATTTATAGTAGTTTACAATGTTACCTCAAATTGTGTGTAGCAATTGCAGCAACTCACATTGCAGCAGGAGAAGGTGGGCTCCATGTGCAGCGCACATGGGGCCAGCGGGGATGGTGGGCTCGACCCACTCGCCTGGCCTGCCTAGGCGGGGCCGAGCCCAGTGAAGATGCAATCCTCTTTTTTTTCTTCTTTGGATTCAATCATAACTTGATCAAATGAACTCTAATTTGGATCCGATTAGACTCATTGGATTCGGTTCGGACCGATACGTCAACCACGAGAGAAAATGTGGCTGAGGCAGGAGCCACGACCCTCGACACCAAAGCTGAAGTCGGACACCCCTGGACGACCTTGAAGGTCAGAAAGACAACGATCGAACCAACCGCCCGAGTAAATAGGTCTGAGGAGTCATCGACCATATAGCTAGCAGATTTGTGGGAGGAGGCGAAATGAGCTCGACCATGAAGAGATTCCTCCGAGCAATGATGACAATCGACGGCGTCGCTTGCCCACAAAGGCCTACCGCCAGAACCTTGGTAATATCATTCTTTGAATCTATTTTTCCAGAGGATCGATAAAAACCTACACGACCCTGTTGTGATTTCTGTATTCGCCGGAAATTTCATTGTCAAGAAAGTTCTGGTGGATCAAGGTAGTTCGATCAACATCCTCCCTTACTCCATATTTGAAAAGATTCAACTGATCGAGGCCTCGCTCTCACCCTGCAACGAAGACCTGGTGGGTTTCTCAAAGAATGTGTCAATGTCCGAGACTCTATATGGTTAAGGATGACGTTCGACTCTTAGCCAAAGGCGAAGACGATCGACGTACATTAGCTGGTCATCGATGTCTTTAGTCGCTACCACATGATCCTATGACGACCTTCATTGAACAACCCTAGGGTCGTCATGTCAACCCCTACTTGGTGTTGATGTCCATTGTCTCTGAGACAGAAGTGGGTGTACTCCACGCTGACCAAAAAGATGCTCATCAATGCTACAACGAATTAATGCCTTAAACAGAAGACTACCAGACCGAAGAAAGAGTTGGGCACCCCGCCCCACCAAGCATTCTCGATATCCCTCGATGAACAACTGAAATGAACCTCCAAACAGAACCAAAGCAGAAGCACTCAAATGCGGTCCCGACCTGGGAGCGACTAGAAACCTGAGCACCACTCGGAGCAGAAAATAGGGTCCGAACTGAGACAACATGCTCCTTTCGAGCCACTAGTGAGCGACAACTGGGTTCCTTTTCTTCTTCTCTCTTTATTAACCCTAGCATAATTGTGCCCGAACCAAGCACCCTGCTTTGGAAAACTCTATTGTATCGATATTTTCCCTTCCATATTAATAAAGATTACATCTTTTCAAATCTTTATATGTGCACTCACAAAACCTATGGCCATCTCATTGTTCGTCACAAGCAGATATTCCATGATTCGTGATAGGGACGTCACACCCTCAACAAGCTGAGCTCGATTTTCACCAGTCGAGTCCTCGGCCTCTGCGGCACTCTTGGGCTCCCACGCCCTCAATGACCCTAGGCTTGATCATGTCTTATGCTCCTCGGCGAGCTCGACTTAACTCCAAGCTAGGTCCTTAGCCTCAGCGCCACTCTTGGGCTCCTACGCCCTCAACGACCCCAAGCGCGATCCTACCTTACGCACCTCCGCGTGCTCGGCTTGACCCCAAGCATGGTCCTCGGCCTCAGCACCACTCTTGGGCTCCCACGCCCTCAAAAACCCAAGCATAATTTTCACCAGTTGGGTCCTCGGCCTCAGCACCACTCTCGGGCTCCCACACCCTCAACGACCCTAGGCGCAATCCTACCTTACGTTCCTCGGCAAGCTCAGGTTGACTCCAATCGCGGTCCTCGGGCTCAGTACCACTCTTGGGCTCCCACGCCCCTAACGACCCTAGGCGCGATTTTGACTTACGCTCCTTGGCATGCTCAACTTGACATCAAGTGTGGTCCTCGGCCTCAGTGCCACTCTCAGGCTCCCACGCCCTCAAAAACTTGAGGTTGGTTTTCACCAATCGGGTCCTCGGCTTCAGCGCCACTCTCGGGATCCCACGCCCTCAGCGACCCAAGGCGCGGTCCTGCCTTTACGCTCCTTGGCGAGCTCGACTTGACACCAATTGTTGTCCTCAACCTTAGTGCCACTCTTGGGCTCCCACGCCCTCAACGACCCTAGGCGCGGTCCTGTCTTACACTCCTCTGCAAACTCGGCTTGACCCCAAGCACGGTATTTAACCTTAGTGCCACTCTCGGGCTCCCACGTGCTCAATAACCCGAGCTTGATTTTCACCAGTCAGATCCTTGACCTCAACGTCACTCTTGGGCTCCCACACTCTCAATGTCCCCAAGCGCAGTCTATAAAATGGTGAAAACCTCTCCATGAGATGGGATGCCATGAAAATGGTGAAGGGATATTATTTGAGATGGGATGAAGTTGCAACTCGCAATACCTCAAAAGGTGTCATCTCACCTTTAGTGGAAATATTAGAGTTCCTTTGAAAAGAAACCCTAAACCTCTCCTTAGTCAATCACGTGATAGGAAAGCTTATTAGCTATAAAATGAGATGCAAGTTGTGCCTCTACCCAATGGGCTTACAAGTGATCCAACCTATTATGGATCACTCACAATTAACAAGGACCTTTTCTAAATTTATAATTTGAGCCAAAATTGATTACTTATATTTAAAATTGGATTAATAATTAATTAATACTAATCCACACAAAATTAATCAAATTAATTCACTATAGTTGTTCTTAGAGCTTGAGGCATTGGAGGTTCTCCCACGAAGAGGGTTGTAGCCTTAGCGCAAATTCTTTTAGAGGAAACTATACTATTTAGTAAACTTGGCCGATATCCTAGTGGATGTAGGCTTGGTTATAAACTGAATCACTATCAATTGTGTATTAGCATTAAATTATTTGCTTGTGTGTTTTCTTGCTATATTGGCCCCGCTTGGCTTGAATTGAGAATTTCAATGTAATACGTACTCGTCTCGATTTAGTCCCACATCAGGAGTACATTAGATTTAATTTGTGGTGGTTTATAAGACTGGATGAATGTGTTGCTATCAACTCTACTTTAATCATTAGGCTAATGATTAAGGCCTATGAAGTTAATAAATGATAATTGATACTATAGTAGAATCCAATCCTCCAAGTGAATTTTGATTAAATTAAATGTGATCCAACTCAAAAATCTTGGGTTAAAAAATTATTATTGAAATTGTGTACCCAATTGACTTGAAGAATCACTACAATACAATCAACCTATATAGAGACACAAAATTAGAAATAAATTAAATTTTTATTTTTAAAACTTCACATATAGAAATTAACAGATACAAAATTTATTTCAAATTAGTCTTTAAAGATCTATAGAAACAACGGCAACATAGTCACTTAATTGATGTGACTCTAAAGCTTTTAGAGACAAATAATTAACTTATAGAGGCATATAGTACAGTCTTAATAAGTCATTTCTGTTGTAGTGAACGAGTCGATTCAGGCCAAGTCAGAGACCATATCATTTGTTGATAAACTATAATTCAAATTAAAAACAAGATGATTATATATTATTAGTAACATTTGATACAACTCGCTAAATGAGATAATTGACTCATCAACTTCATAGCTAGGTCTGAATCATTGATCTAATTAAAATGCTTAAGCTACTACACTCGCTGAGCCTTATTAATCAATACAACATTTAGAGGGTAATTATTTGAATACATCCTGAATTTTGGATATTGTCTCATTTGTAGTCAAATTCGAAATATTTCCAAATTACAACCTCAACTTTGACATTGATCTCAATTGTACCCTCCTATCATCTCTCCGTTGTCGGCCCTGTTATCTTCATGACATGACATGCCCACGTGGAATAAAATAATATTATTTTAGCTTATCATTAAAAAATAATAAATAATAAATAATAATTTTTTTTAATATAACTCACAAAGCTTAAAGCTAGTGTTCGGCTCAACCTCCCGCCTTCCGCTCCAGCCGCCGCCGACGACGATGAGGCATATATCGAGATTACCTTGGACGTGCGTGAGGATACGATGGTGGTACACAACGTGAAACCAACGGCGGAGGGGGCGGTGGGGGGTGGAGGATCCTGAGGTGTCGCTGATGGCATGGACGCTGAAGCGACGGTCGACGTCATTCGGGTCGACCGTTAAATTGTTGAGCGTCGACTCTCTCGTAAGAGCAACACGCTTCTCATGGTTGCTCCTTTCCTCTTCGGCCTTCTTCTTCAAAGGCTCCACCTCCGCTCGCTTCTTCAAGAGCCCTGGCGCCTCACCATGACCTTGCTCCAACTTGGACTCTAGTGATGCGAGCTCACCATTTCTCTTCAAAAGCTCTCTGAGCCCCGTTGCGCCCTCTTCTCCTGAGCAACGATTGCTTGAACCAAAATGAGGAAGCTCTTGATCCCCTCGGAGGCCACTTCGCCAAGAACTCGGTCAACGACGAGTTGCAACTCTTCGCAGAGGGAGCATATGTAGGAAGTAGTCGGGTGGTTCTTGGCGTGGTAGTGCAAGCGGGAGAGGCGAAACCAATCGGCGAGAGAATGTGTATATTCTCTCTGTGATTTGATGAGGTCGCAGAACATAGAGTGTCACCGATCGATTTCCATTTGTAGACGAAGAGAGACCTGGTGGCGCATATTGCTTGTGGGGTGGATTGCGAGTGCAGAGTTCAAGCACTCGAGTTGGTGACCGATGTGTGTTTGATCCTGTTGACACCAGTGCACCGTCTTCCACATGCCCATCAAACTACATGCATGCAGAGAGAACTCAAGATGACGAAAAAAAGAAAGATAATAATGTCAAGGCTGCCAAGGGGTTTTAGCGTAGCCTGCCACGCCGAAGGTGGACGTCCCCCACCGGTCCCCGTTCGCCTCTGCCTCCCACAAGCCCTCGGCGTCGCCTGCTGTGGACGCTGGACACCAGATATCATCGTCGCTCCCATCCTCCAACTCCAAGACCACCGCCACCTTCGCTCGCTCCTTCGACGTCTACTTCCCCCCGCGCCTCCACCCAGGTGCAACCCCGCCCACCGGACGTCGCCGAGCTCCTCCGCATTGCGGAGGAGCTCCGAGAGAAGGAGTCTCGCCTTCGCACACAGCTCTTGGAGCAGAAGCTCCTCCGGGATAATACCACCATCGTTTTGTTCCTCGAGAAGGACGTAGCCACCAAGACCGAGCTCGACTTCTTCCTCTGGATCTGGAACTCCGAGGTCGGCGACGCTTCCAGACGAAGAACGCGGCGTCGGGCGAGTCGCCCTCTCCGTACTCATTTTCCACGAGACAGAGCACGGTAACGGAGGCATCGCCACCGGCGACGATGAGGGAGGAAATGGAGAGTAGGCATCGCCGCCGACAGCGGCGAGGGAGTTCAAGCTGAGAGTAGGGTTCGCCGGAGGTGGAGTACTTAGAGCTTGAACTTGATGGATTTAGGGCATCAGGGATGAAGATGATGAGTGATGAGTTGGGATAAAAATTCGAATTTGACTATATTTGAGAGAAAGTCCAAAGTTTAGGATATACTCTCGATGTAGCACTCAATCGAGGGCAAATTCTTAAATAGAATAACTAAAGTTAACTTGCTGTAAATTTATCTTTTCACTTTAGGATCATGATTAATATATATGTATATATATATTTATAGAGCTCTTGACGGGGATAGGAGGAAGAATAGTTTTTTAGATTAATATATTTAAAAAAGTTATTATTGATTTTAATTGATTTCACTCTTTTATTTTGAAATCTGTATATATAAAATAGAGCAATTATCCAAAAACATAACATAGGCCTGGGATTTTCCCAGATTCATAATATAGATATGAATTTTTTTATATTCATAACTAAATATAAATATTTTTGGATTTGCCCTCCATTTCAAAATATGGTTCCATCTTTTATTAATTAAAGACTTTTCTAAAAGTTTTTATGTGGCTCAAAATAAAATATTTTTTATTATTCATAATATATATTTTTCAATAATTCATATTAATACTATAGAAGATAAAAATTTATTTTAGTGACTAATAATATTATTATTATTTTATTTTATTAATATTTAAAATATTTTTAAAAATCTTTAAATACTTATATTATACACTTGTTAAGTAAAATACAACGTGAATTAATTTTTTAACAATCTTTGTAGTATTTCTTTTACACTCTATTTGGATTGGGGTTAAAGGAGGAGAAGGGAAGGGAGGAGAATTTTTTCCCGTGTTTGGTTTTCTAATTTTAATGGATGGGAAAGAGATTGAGGAGAATTATTTATCTCTGTTTCTCTCCAAATCCTAATTTTCTTTCAACTCCGATTTCGGGTTCAATGTTGGTGAAATTTTTTGTAAAAATACGATCAAAATAAATTTACAAAATTATCCTTATTGTTTTAGTACATATATAAGATTTTATTAAATCCTATTAGCATCTTCTCATCTATATTGAATATAAAGGCAAAAAAATATTCTCTCGTTCTTAATTTTTCCCTTCATAATATCTTCTGCCTAATCCTAATATTTATAATCGGCCAAAAAAGAATCCTAATATCTGTAGGGATAGAAATGGTATATATATATATATATATATATATAACACAAAAATAAAAAAAGTATAATTATCTATTAAATAAAAGATTTCTTCGTTCACATTCTTTCCCCTTCTTTCCTTTTACAAAATACATCAAAACAATGTCAATTTTTTCCTTCCCTTCCCTTCCCGTCCCCTTATTAAACTATATTTAAATAAGATTATTTTTTCTCCTTTTTTCCCCTCCACTCCTCTCCCTTCCCCCTTCCCTTCCCTTTCTTTCCCCTTAATGATTTGTATCCAAACAGATCCTTATTAGTAGTCAAAATTATTATTTTTTATTTTTTAGAGCAAAAGTATTTAAGTGCATAAATTATATACTATTTTCATTTATAGTAATTTTGCACTAAAAAGATAGTAATTTTGGCTACAAATAAATTGTTAAGACACTAAAAAAATACTACAATAGTTGTTAAAAACTTAATTCACTATGTATTTTACTTAACAAGTATATAAATTAAGTATTTAAAAAAAATCAAAAATATTTTAAATGTTTTAAAAATAAAATAGTAATATTATTAGCCGCTAAAATAAATTTTTATTTACTATAATATTAAAATAAATTACTAAAAAAATATTATGAATAATAAAAAATATTTTATTTTGATTAAGTTAAAGACTTTTAAAAAATTCTTTAATTAGTAAAAGGAGGAACCATATTTTGAAATGGAGAGTAAGTCCGAAAGTATTAGTATTTAGTTATGAATATGAGAAAATCCATATTCATATTATAGATCTAGAAAAATCTCATGTCCGTATTATATTTTTGAGTAATTGTTTTATAACATAAGGATTAAAAATTTGAAATAAATGTTTAAAATAATTTTTGTTTGAATAGATACTAACTTTTGGATCTGTAATTATATTATTAATAAATGATTAAAAATTTGAAATAATTGTTTTATAACTTTTGTTTTTAATTCCTTGGATAGATACTAACTTATTATAAGGGGAAATTCTTGGATATAGAATAAACAAAGTTAACTAATTGTTGTAAATTTACCCTTCCTCTTTTGCCAAGAAATTCACGGAACTCAATTTTCAAAATATTTCCTGCTGGATCAAGTTGAGTAGTAAATTTAATTTCAAGAAAACCTTCATTACGACCATAATATCCTTCCCAAATCCCCCCAATAAAGCTTAACTGATTTCCCTTGATACCAAATGAACGCGATCAATAACAGGCAAAAGTAGACATGGATTTTCTATATATTGCAGGTTATTTAATTTAACAGCAATTTATCAAATTTGAATTTTGGAAATGAAAAATTTTCAAATTCGCATTCGAAGATCCAAAATTCTCCAAATCAGAATTTAGTGGATTGAATACTTATATTACCCTTGACCAAAGTCTCTAACTAGTTAAAGATTTTGGTCAAAAATTTATATATATATATATATATATATATATATATATATATATAATATTTTTAATTTATAAAATATTTTTTATGATAAAAATAAAATATTAAAAAATAAAAAATATATTTTTTCAAACTATCTAATGTATTAAAGACTTTTGCACCAAGTTTATAAATTTAAATTTAAATTTAAAATTATGAAATATTTTGATGTAAATATTTTTTGGGATCATATTACATTTTTGTATTATTAAAAAATTATTTCATTAATTCAAATATATTTTTAAAAAAATTATGAAGTTATTATAGACTTTGCACAAAATTCTTTAATGAGTTAGAGACTTTTATTTATAATAATTTTATAATTATAAAAAATAAAATTTAATTCATAAAAAAAATAATGTGATATAAAAAATGTGCTAGAGTCTATCAAATATTTTGGACACAAAATATTTGATTATTTTTAATTAAAAATTAGTTTTATAGACTTTGGACAAAAGTCTTTGAAGCATTAAAGACTTTTGTTCAAAGTCTATAATAATTTTATAATTAAAAAAAATTAATTAATAAAATATTTTTTAAAATATAAAAGATGTGTTGCGGTTAAAAAATATTTTTCATCAAAATATTTTATAATTTTTAATTTAAACTTAGATTTATAGATCTTGTGCAAAATTCTCTAATGAATTATAGAGTTTGATAATTTATTTTTTAGACTCTAACGCCCTCATTTTTATTATAATTTTTTTATATAAATTAAAATTATTTTATATTTTTTTTAAAATTTTTAACCAAAGTCTCTGATTAGTTAGAGACTTTGACCCAAGGATAAAATGAGTATTCGATCAACTAAATTCCGATTTAAAAAATTTTGGAACTTCAAATCCGATTTTAGGAATTTCTCATTTCCAAAATTTGAATTTGATAAATTGCTGTTAATTTAATTGACTCGTCAACGTCCAGCTTCTTTTAATTAATTCATAACTTATACGTTAAATTATTAAATAATTTCATGCAGTACGTTGAAAATAAGTGATTTTTTTTTGAAAAAATAATTACGGGTAAGCTTAATTAAAAATTAAAAATATCTAGCCCCACCAAATTATCATATTTTGTTGAAATTAACAGATTACTGCATAATTTGAATGTCCATGATAATCTACATTACCACTCAAGTGGTAATCCATATTATCAAGAGAGAGGGGTGGCTATATGGATTACCAATTTGTAATGTTATTTTTTATTTTTGATAAAAATACTCCCAACTAAAATATCCTCTATTGACATAGAAAAAATCCTCGTCTCATCTCATTTGCCCCATCTCATAGTAAATTGGTGATATTTTTTTTAATGTTTTTATTTTAATTTAATTTATTCTATTTTTAGTTTATTTTTTATTTTTTATCTGAGTTTATTTTAGTTAAAGATATAAGTTTCCTAGTAATTTTTTTATACCAAATAAGGTAAACGTGAATTACTAAGGAGATTAACAGTACATATCAAACATGATAATATAATATTATCAATAATTTTAAATGTGATAATTTATCTAGTGATAATTAAGATTCCTAATAATCTTAACTAATAATCTTAAGTGGTATCAAACGCCCTCTCAGTGTTCTGTCAATTTAAGAATGATCTGTAGCTAATTAAGTGCTTGAACTCCATTTTTAATTCGGCAAATTAAACACAACAATGATCATACACGTTAATTTCATTTGTTTAATTAGAGTATATATATCATTCCAGTTTCAATTAATTACAATATCATATTGGAATAAATAAACATTTTATTGCAAGATTATGTAATCGTCTCATTCAACCAACCCACAGTTAATGGCAATACATTAAAAAATCGTTATATATATATATATATCATAAACAATTAGCAGAAACATAAAAAATGATTTCCATAAATTTATTTAAATATATACTATAATATTTCCACATTAATATATAGAAATATCAAATATGATATTTGTTATCTTTATATTACCAGAAATTGTACGTGATATTTTCAAAATATCAAACGCCGCATAAATGGAAAGCATGCAAATAAGGACAAGTATCTATGAACGATAAAGTACTTGACCTTCTTCGATCTCTATATAACGCATGCATGAAATCGAAGAAGCGCAGTCAAGCGATCGAGATCACCAACCAAGTTAAACATGGGAGCGATCAAGACCGGTGCCGTTGGCTTTTACTCTGTGCTCCTGCTAGCGACGGCCGCGATGATGATGCCCTCATGCATCGAAGGCCTCGATCACTCCAACTACGCCGATGCGTTGAACAAGTGCATCATGTTCTACGAAGGGCAGCGGTCCGGCAAGCTTCCTCCCTCGCAGAGGCTTACATGGCGGAAGGACTCCGCCTTAAACGACGGCCATGATCTCGGTGTAGGCTCTTCTTATTCTGCTTCTTCTTCAATTCCATTATATATTATCTTCTTCGTCTTGATGAAGTCTTCATGGGAAATTAATGAAGGTTGACATGACGGGCGGATACTACGACGCCGGAGACCACGTGAAGTTTGGGTTCCCGATGGCGTTCACGGCGACGATGCTGGCCTGGAGCATCATCGAGTTCGGGGCATATTACGGGGAAGAGTTGAACCACGCTCACGAAGCCCTGCAATGGAACATCGACTACCTGATGAAGACCACCGCCCAACCCAACCGGGTGTTCGCCCAGGTCGGCAACCCCACCTCCGACCACGACTGCTGGGAGCGGCCGGAGGATATGGACACTTCTCGGGCCACCTACGAGGTCAACGCCACCCACCCCGGCTCCGAGATCTCCGGCGAGACCGCCGCCGCCCTCGCCGCTTCCTCCATCGTCTTCAGATCGGTTAGCGCTGGTTACGCCGACCAACTTCTCGACAGAGCAAAAGCAGTAAGTAATTAACTAATTAAATCAATTACTGCGTATATATTAATTCCAATAGTAATTATTTATCTGGGTGCATACAGGTTTATGAGTTCGCTAAGACTTATCGGGGTTCATATTCAGACAGCATCCCGAATGCAGTGTGCCCGTTCTACTGCAGTGTTAATGGCTATGAGGTAATTAATTATGCATATAATTAATATAATTACTTAAAAATCAATTAATAATTAATGGGGATGCAGGATGAGTTGGTGTGGGGAGCAACGTGGTTAAATATAGCTACCAACAGCACACAGTACAACCCATACATCACGAGTGGCCTTCGAATGATAAAACTGCTGTACAATGATACCTACGACAAGGATTTTGGATGGGATGATAAGCACGCCGGATACTACGTCCTCCTCCTTCTTAATAATCAGGTTCATCATATATAATTTACTTGATATTTAATTACAGTAAATTAAGATAGAAATTTATTAATTAAAATCTCAAAAATATGCTGCAGGAGGTCTACAAGAGCGATGCGGAGAAGTTTGTATGTTCGATGATTCCAGAATCTCCCACCAGGACCGTTCAATACACTCCAGGTTTGCAATTAATTCTCTTCTTGATATAGATTGATAATTTAAAGAAGAGATTATGAATATGAATGCAATGCGTGGATACAGGTGGTCTCCTCTTGAAGGCGAGTGGATCCAACATGCAGGACGTGACATCTCATTCCTTCCTTCTCCTGGTTTATGCTCGATATCTTAACGCTGTCAACGGAAGAATTACCTGTGGCGACAAGCAATTCGCCCCTTCCAGGCTTGTAGACCTCGCCAGGAGTCAAGTCTGTATATATTAATTTACTTGACTTAACATAAATAATTAGCAGATGTAGTTATATAAGTTGAATTATACTTTGGTTTTGCATGCAGGTGGACTACATACTGGGTAAGAATCCATTGGGCATGTCGTACATGGTTGGGTACGGAGAGAAGTACCCTCAGTCCGTGCACCACAGAGCTGCGTCTCTTCCTTCGATGGATGAACGCCCGGAACGAATCACTTGTGGTGATGGGTGGTTCTTCTTCCACCAGAACATGACGAACCGGAACCTGATAGTTGGAGCTATTCCTGGAGGGCCTAATGATGGAACCGATAACTATACTGATTACCATTATGATGCGCCACAGACTGAACCCACCACTTATATCAATGCGCCGCTAACGGGTCTTTTAGCTTACTTTAGCATAAACTAAATTAATTGGATGGAACACCAGTTTTGGTTTAGTTAAAATATTGCTTGTGAGTGTTAAAAAATATATATTAATAAAAAAAAGTTCCCAACTGTATTTTGGAGATCGGGAGCAAGTGGAAGTAAAGGAGTAATATAAGTAATTTTCAATCAAGTCATTTATCCACCCCCCGATAGAGGTGGCAATGGTTCGTGTTTGGTTCGGACCACGCTAAAAGATTAAATTTAAATATTTAAATTTTTAAATATTTGGGCCGGCCCGAGCTTGGCACGGCCCGACCACACAGCGGGCAAGCCCAGCTTGAGCATGAGCCCGCCATTCAGGCTCGGGCCAGTCCGAATATTTAAATATTTAAATTTAATTTTTTAAATATTTAAATATATATATTTTAAATCACTCGATCGAGCCCGAGCTAGCCTGCCGCGTGCTAGACCGTAGGCGCCGTGCTCTGGCTCGGGCCAGACCTAGTTTGGCGCTCGCCAGACCCTAGCGTGTGCTAGACCATGGGCATCGTGCTCGAGCGAGCAAGGCGCGCGGGCCGTTCTACCACCTCTACCTCTAGGATCAACCCCGTCCTCTACACTCGACCAGACCTTCAATATATGATTCATATCTTCTAATGCTAATGTTTAATGAGTGTTATTATAATGCTGTGATTGCGCTGATCTAGAGCATCATATGGACAATTTGCATGATATAATTTATGACATTATCTTTTCCTTTAATAGAATGAAAAGTTATTTTTGAAAAAAAAAACCTGATTTATGACCTTATCTTTTCCTTTAATGGAATGAAAAGTTATTTTTGAAAAAAAAAACCTGATTATGATAGATAAGTAGGAAATGTGACATTTAATTTAGTAGAGGAATAAATAATAAACTCCGTACAGATACCAGAGATGAATGGCAGACCATGGCGATGTGGCGATGTGGAGGATGTTAAATTTTTCTTTAGGAACAATTTGATTTACAAAATGTGTATTCTTGATTTGTTTATAAATTAATTATAGATCTATAAGTACCATCAAATAAGATTTATCACCAATCTAGGTGTGTAAATGAGTCAAGCTACATGTGAGCTATTCGAGATCGACTCGATGAAAATTTGAACTCTACTCGATCTTATTAAGCTTGACCTAATTAATATTCGGCTCTAACAGCTCGCAAGTCTAAGGGAGCCTCTTTTATATATATATATATATATATATATATTTCATAATTTCATACCGGGTTGGGATTACCCTTTAATACCCTTTATTCCTTTAACCCGGAACCCCTACCTAACGGCCTAACCCTAATTTCATCTTTCTCATTTTCCTTATTCTATTTCTCCCGACTCCCCTCTCGCCGACTCGGCGGCTTCCTTCAAATTTCCCTGATCTCCCTATTGCAGCACAGCAGCAGTGCAAAATGAAGACGTCGTGCAGACTGCGGCGTGCGCCAAGAGCTCGACGCTGGCCGGAGTTCGATGTCTTCCCCCGCCGTCTGCCGCGTTCGCCTACTCGACCGCCTGTCTTCCCTCGCTAGGTGTTCTCCAATCTCCATCTCTGTTGTGCCCTAATCTCTCCATCAACCCATCTCCGGCGTGGTCAGTTTTCTCTTTTCATCTCCCCGTGCCCAATTTATTTCTTGCCGTGCCCTAACTACATATTTGGATTTCAGATCGGTGTTAGCTTTTGTCCTAATAATGTGGGAGCGTCTTCTCACATCATCTCCTTTCTCCGCTCGAAGATTAAAAGGCAGAAAGCGTTGCATGTTGGGTAGTGGGAATTGCTCTTGTTTTAGTTTGAGTTGGACTTGTCTTTAATTTTGTCAGAAGCCAAACAGAAGGAAAAAAAAAGTTGTTATTTTGATTAGAACATGATTTTTGAATATCAATTCATCATAATTTTTCTTGGTTTCATTTAAGAGGTTAAGAAGAAGATAGCTTTTGCATTTGGTGTATGTATTTTATGCTGAATATGTAGTAGATATCAATTAGTAAGAACTTCTGTTACTTATAAAAAAATTGTGCATCTTCTTGTACTTTTTTTCCCAAGGAATTCTGAAATTGTTAGTAAAAGAAATTAAAGGATTGTTTTTGAATTAGATTGAAATTACATTGATCTTAATGTTCCGGAGAAAACAACTTGAGGAAAGGATTACTCGGTAAATTACAATGACCTTCCCTGAAGTTTAAAATTACAGTGATCTCCCTTTATTTTTTTAGGGAAGGTTTGTATAATATTTTACAAAATTCAGGAAGATTTGTGTAATCTTATTTCGTAATATGGGAGGTTTGTGTAATCTTTTACAAAATTCAATGGGATATAAGATAAAATTATAAATATAGGGGATGTCAGTGTAATTTACCCTTACTCTTATTTGTATATTTTCTTGACTTATGTATGCTTTGGCTAGGATGATTCAATGAATGAACATCATGTTAGTTGGATATATAATAACTAAATAATGATACTGAACATGGAAGAAGCAGTTTTTGATACAACTAATAAGGTATATATTTCTGATAGGATTTTGTGCATCAACAGTTGCTTAATCGAGCTCATTCACGAGCTTAGTCAAGCTTGATCTCGAGTCGAGCTCAATTGAGCTCGTTCGTGAGCTTGGCTCGACTCGACTCGAAAAATAAACAAGCCGAGCACGAGTTGCTCGAGTATAGCTCGAGCCTATAGATCAAAGCTCGATCGAGCTCGAGCCGAGCTTGATCTCAAACGAGCATCTAAATAGACAAACCTTATGCTGCTCAGTAACTATAGTAGTATAATACTCACTTTTTATTATAGATATATTAATCTTTTAGATACTCGTATATTCATTTTAGTTATACCCACTTTCAAATGAATTGTTTATGCTTAAGTCAGAGTGAATTTACTTCCATCTGAAATTTTTATACTTAAAACACATCATTAGATTTAGACTATTTTCATCAAGACATTCATAGACAATTCCCAAACACGAGGGTAGAAACCTCGGCCAGCACACATGAATTCTCTAATCAACCTTTTCATCTTCATTGAATTTGATATCCTTCGAATGATAGGTATTGTTACTACTGCTGCGCTAAGAAAAATCTGTCCATTAGCACATGAATAAGATGAGGAAATATGCCCATGGAGATGAAGTTGTTGACGACAACAAAACTAATGAGGTTCCTCAATTCTCCAACCACGAATACCTATGGTAATGATCCGTCCAAGTAGTCCAAGAGGTTGTAAATTCCTCCTTGGTAAATGATAGACCTCCTCGTTGTTGTTGGTGGTCATGTTTTCCAAGCACTTTGTAGCATGATCTTTAACGTCGAACGACTTCAAAATTGAGGAATGGACTGGCCTAGTACCTTTAGGCCCGATCGAATTAAGTCAAAAAATACTCACACTCATGAACTAGACTCAAGTCAAGCTAAACGGCTCAGCCCAGGGGCTCCACCCGGTCATACAAGGACACCCACGTCCTCATTAATTACGAGAGATTCGTCATTACGAGTTCAACATCTCCGGGATTAGTCTTGACTTATTTTGAGCAACATCCCTATGAGATTATCAAGCGGCATCACCGCCAATCATCCATCATCTTACACTATATACAAACACGACATGCCTCAGGTACCATAGATTCTAATTCTCATTACATCTAGAAACAATGAGGAGTGACACCCCGACACCAGCCAATCTCATAGCCGAAGAATCCCAACGTATGATAAATGACCTTCAGGCGGACAACCAATGGTTAGTAGCCCAGGTTGAGATGTTGACGCGGTCTCCGAAATAACTCTCGACCAAACATGACGTCACCACTCAAAACGTGATGAAGACAACCACTCGGAGAGATCCGGGGGGCCAACCTCCGTCTTCCGAGACGAAGCTTCCCACACGCATCATCAGATAAGAGAGGAGCACAAAAGGGCCACAGAGACCACTCCTCCCGCCGATGTCGACTCAGAGCTCTTTGTCGCGCCCATCGTGGTAGTATGTCTCCTGTACAACTTTAAGCTGCCAACCACACTACAGCCATATAATAGCACAGGCGACCCAATCACACACCTAACGATGTTCAGATCCATGATGCTCCTCAACAAGGCAATTGATCATATCTTTTGTCAAGTCCGTATTTACTTTAAGGATAAATTACATGGAACCCCCCTCGACTATAGTCGATGTGTGCAAGACCTACCTAAATAACCTAGTGTGCACAGAACCTCCCTCCACTATAGTAGTTGTTCCAATTAGAGGTGTAATTGAGCCGAGCTTGTTTGTGCTCAAGCTCTGCTCGTTTAAGAAATGTCGAGCTCGAACTCGAGCTAGATCGAGCTTCAATATCCAAGCTCGAGATCGGCTCGAGCTCGACTCAAGTAACTCGAGCTCGTCTAATTTAAGCTCGTTTAGGCTCGTTTATTTTTCTCAAGCGTGACCGAACTCGTTCAAGCTCGATTAAGCTCGGCTCGACTCGGGTTTATGCTCAACCCCATATGAAATATTAATATTTATATAATTATATATAAATATATGAAGCTCGATTAGGCTCACGAGCCGCTCGAGTCGAGTATTACTTAGCTCGAGCTCGAGTTTTCATCGAGTCGATCTCGAGTAGCTCACGAGCTGCTCGGCTCATTTACACCTCTAGTTCCAATAACTACTAATGTAGTGGAGGGGGGGTTTGTGCATATTTGGTAGTTTAGGTAGATCTTGCATACATCGACAATATATAGTCGAGGGGGATTCCGTGCGTGGAATTTACCCTTACTTTAACTTACCTAAATAATTAGCAAATGCAGTTAAATTGGATTATGATTGGTTTGGCTGCAGGTGGACTATATACTAGATAAGAATCCATTGGGATTGTCGTACATAGTTAGGTATGGCGAGAAGTACCCTCAGTCCGTGCACCTCAAAGCTGTGTCTCTTCCTTCGATGGATGAACACCCGAAACGAATCACTTGTGGTGATGGGCGATTCTTCTTCCACCAGAACACGACGAACCGAAACCTGATAGTTGGAGCTATTCCTGAAGGGCCTAATGATGGAACTGATAAAAACCATTAAATTGTGCAACAGATTGAACCCGCCACTTATATCAATATGCTGCTAATGGGTCTTTTAGCTTACTTTAGCCGAAATTAACTTAATTGGATGGAAATCTAGTTTCGTTTAATTAAAATTTTGCTTGTGTTTTATACCTGGTTGTGATACATCAAATATTAGACTGAATAATTGATTGAGTAATTATCTAAATATATTCTGAACTATATACTTGGTCTAATTTGTGATCAATTTTAAAATATTACCAAATTATATCTCGTACTTTGATATTTGTCTCAATTACATCCTTTCGTCAACTCTCCGTCAGCAGCACCGTTAAGGCGATAACATGGCGCTCTGACGTGAATTAAAATAATATTTTTTAATTTAAAATATATAAATAAATCATGTCAATTTATATTAAATAATATAAAATATTATTTTATATTTTATATTAAAAAATCTCCGCATGTTCACTCCTGACATGGCTCAGAGTGATTTTTAATATAAAATAATAAATATTATTTTATATAAATTAAAGTGATTTTTTATATTTTTAAAATAAAAATTATTATTTTAACCCACATCAGAATGTCATGTCATCGTCTTAATGGTGCTGCTGACGGAGAATTGACAGGAGGATGTAATTGAGACAAATGTCAAAGTTCGGAACGTAATTTTGTAATATTTTAAAATTGGTCACAAATGAGATAAAATCCATAATTCATGATATATTTAGGCAATTACCTTAATTGATTAGTATTCAAAACTTTCCTATCAAGATAGAATTCAATATTCGAAAGGTATTTAATTTATAAGGGAAAACCAAACTTTTGGACCCTATAGTTTCGGCCAATTTTGCTTTTAGTCGATCTCTATATTTAAAAATTTTGGTTTTTTGTCCATATAATTACACACCGTTAGTTAGTTAGTTAATCCATGTCGTCTATAGGGCACATCACAACACCACACACGCAAGTATATCAGTATGAACAATATATGCTATCAACAAGTAATAAAAGGTATGTCAAGTGCATACCTCATCCTCCACCTCCTCTTGCTATACATCACAATCACATACATATATATATATGAAGAAACAGTGCTCATATATTATGAATGCTTAGCACAAATAAACAATCATAAAATAAAATTATAGCACTGTAAAAAAGAATGCACGTGTATCATGAAAGCTGTGCAAAAAGAAACTCCAACTATACATCAATGAAATGGAACATGATAAAATAACTCGTCATAGAAACCACTGATCTAGGATAAAATTCACCTCATTAAATACTATATTCATGAATCATCTCAGAACGAATCATAAATATATATATATAATATGATTTTTCAGCTTGGCACGCAAAACGAGGCCTCACTAATGAATCTGAAGGTCTGAGGGTGAAACAGACTACACCAATGAATCCGGAACATCGATTAGGTAAAAATTCATATATAACATGAATAGTTTTGCTAACTTTAAGACTTCTAAATAATTATTTAGAATAATAAAAGAAATGTCTTAATTTATTTAATAAATCACTACTATAAATAAATATAACGGTGTTTAAATTAATAAGCCAGTAATGAAATCTCAGCCCTTCATCTAAACAGGATCACATCACAGTCTTTCATCTAATATGATGCAATCACAGCCCTCTATTCAACATGATGCAATCTCAGCCTTACATCTAACTAGATGTAATCACCACCCTTCATCTACATGATGAAATCATAACCTTACATGTAATCAGATGCAATCACAACCCTCCATCTAACCAGATGCAATCACAGTTCTCCATCTACGTGATGCAATCACAGCCCGCCCTTTAACCAGATGCAATCACAGCCCTTCATCTAACTTAATGCAATCTCAGCCTTCCATCTAATCAGATGAAAATCTCAGTCTTACATCTAACATGATGCATCCACAGCCTTACATCTATCCTGATGCAATCTCATCCCTCCATTTACATGATGCAATCTAAACCTTACATCTACACAAGATCAAATCCCAGCCATTCATCTCAACTAACTCAATCCAACCCTTCATCTTGCCCAAATCAATCTCAACCCTCCATTTAACTCACCCCCTTAGGTCATCTTCTCCACCTCTCCTCCCCAACCAGCCGACGCCACCCCCTCTCCGGCCGCCCGAGTCGCTGGCGCCGGCACCGACGCCCCGCCGCCACAACGCGGTGGTGGCAGCGCCACGCGCGGCTACCCGCGCATGGCAGCGACTGCCCGCGCGTGGCAGTGATGCCACGCCGGGTGCCGCTGCTCATCGAGCTCCGTAGCCTCTGCACGCCTCGCCGACGCCCACTGTCGTCGTCGGCGTCCGTTGCCGCCGCGGCGCCTCGCCGGGCGCCGCCTCCTTGCACGGCCGACGCCTGCCAAGAAGATGCACAGGAAGGGGGGAAGAAAGAAGAAGAAGAAGGAAAAGAAAATAATATTTTATTTTGAAAGGGGTAAACCACATGATTCACTTAAGAAACGATCGATACGACTTCCGATCCGATACAAGAAAACGCGTCAAAAATCAACGAAAAACCCCGAAATAGAAAAAAACAACGACATGAATCAAGAATTGGGGAAAAGAAGGCCTAAATCCACTCACCGGACGGAGAGAAAATGGAAGAAGAAGACGCGCAGGATCGTCCCCCGATCGATATCGACGAACTCGCGAAAATCCAACTCCGGCGGCTCCTCCTCCTCGACGGTGCCCTCTCTCTCCTATCTCCTACCTCGGGTGACGCTCGGCTCCAAAAACCCCTAGCTAAACACCCTAGGATCTAATTTATAGATACCGATTGGGTCCAAATGACCAAAATACCCCTACCTAAGAGATTTGAATTAAACAACCCATAACTCATCCGATCTAACTCTGATTCGAGATTCGATTGCACCGCCAAATTCGCCTCGAGACCCTCTATCACCCTAGCATGCTAAATCATAGAGATAAGATAAATAAAATTTCCCTTAATTTTAATACATTAAATACTTACTCGGGACTAATCCCGAAGTTTTTCGCCAATCCGCGCTAACTAGGGTCCACAATCCCCCGCCCAAGAATAAAATATTACTATTAAGATTTTGGGTATTACAAAACTCTCATCGAAACATTTTTATCCCGACGAAACATTGAAAACTGCTAGAGAACCAATTTAAAATGATAAAGAACCCATTTAAAATGTTATGAGACCGGTTTAAAATGCTTTCAAACCAATTTAAAATGATATGGAACAAGTTTAAAATACTTTGAAACTAGTTTAAAATACTTTGAAATCACTTTAAAAATGCTATCAAACTCTTTTAAAATACTTTAGAAAAGTTTAAAATGCTACGGAACCAAATTAAAATGCTTTTAAAATCAGTTTAAAATGCTTTGGAACTCATTTAAAATGTTTTGGAAGTAGTTTAAAATATTATGAACCAGTTTAAAATATTTTAAATCAGTTTAAAAATAGCATATGATTGTTGCCCATCAATTTATGTTATTGTTTATTTTAAACCAGTTTAAAAATAGCATATGATTGTTGCCCATCAATTTATGTTATTGTTTAAAAATAGCAGGTGCATTTTAAATTGGTTCCAATGCATTTTAAATTTATTTAAAAACATTTTATATTAGTTTCATAGCATTTTAAACTGGTTCAACAGTATTTTTAATTGGTTCCAAATGATGTTAAATTGATTCAAAAGCATTTTAAACTGATACCATCACATTTTAAACTTGTTCTATAGTATTTTAAGTTGCTTCTTTAGCATTTTGAACTAAGTTAATGGGGTTAACATCTGCATTAAGCCTGTTAACAATTGTGAGGGTATCTTGGATATTTTGAATGGTTGATTTGGATTTTGGATATTCGGTTTTTAGGAAATTGCTGATATATTTATGTACTGTACGGTAGATATTATTGTTACAAATAGCAAATAATTAAAGCACATGTTGCCAAATAGGGTTGATATCGTTTCTAAAATTCTTAAAATTCTATTACTTAAAAATTGTTAGTAATGTTTAGTTTTATTTCAATTTAACATCAATTTTTCTATTCCGTGAGCTTCAATTTAATTAATTAAGACCTCAAATATTTGTAACTTTTTTTTAATTTCTTAACTACATACTATAAATAAGTAAGAATAAGTAAATATTTATATCATTTTGTAATAGTTAGTAATTAAATTAGGTAAATATTAAAAAATTGAGGATGTGACAATCATTCAACTATTAATGCATATGAAAAGACATAAATGCTTATTACTTTTGTGTTTTGTGATCAAATATAATAATAGAATTTTAGATGTCTTATAAACATTTTAGGAAATAAAAAACTAAAATGTTACTAAATAACGAAAAATTTGAAAATCAAATTAATATACTTTTTTCTAAAAAACTCTACCAGCTGAAAATATATATAATTATAAATAATTATTTTTCTCACAAAAATGTATGATGGGCCAAGAAGAGCATACAATCACACCATTAAAATTCTTCAAATTTTATTACTTAAAAATTAGTAGTAAATGCTTAGTCTTATTTCAACTAGTTTAATTATCCGCACGATGCGCGAGATCTTAATTCATATTAGATTTAATAATTTTGTTGTTAATATCAATATTTAAAAATAATATTGTGTAGAAATAAAAAATAATATAAAAAATATTTTTTTTAGAAATTACGGAAAACTTCTTGGTATACAACGTTTGTAGTTTCTTTTTCAATATGATTATCTGAATTACAAATCAAAGCCTGGTATATGGATCTGATCCAACAAACTCCATCTAGAATTTGATAAGCACGTGCTATTTGAGCTCAAAAATATCGTTGACTCTTTTTTATTTAGAGAAACTATGTAGCTATTAATCGTTTCAATCATATTCAGAGTTTCACAGCAATATGGTCATGCTTGTATCCAAAATCAAGCTACCCTCTCGAATTCGAACTACCCCATAACCATCACCAAGATCACCTATCTTTTCGTCATCAATCAACAATATCTAATTTGAAAAACTTTTCAAATCAATTGTATTGTCATCGGAGTTGTTTACAGTGTGACACATATTTTTCGTTAGCTCCAAAACTTTACAATCGTCCCATAAGTAAGAGGATTTAAGTATAGCATTGACAATATTTTGTCTGGTTCCCTTAAGAATGACAATTTTTCCATGTAAAGTAAATATGTTATCTCACTGGACGCAACTGTTAAAATAATTTCTCCTTCAAACCGAAGTGCATATGCAAGAGTTACCAAAAAAATATCTTTCCAGTTCTACCATAACCGTAGACAAAAAAACACCTCCCTTTTTTCTTTAACATCATATATCATAAACTTGTCTATGTTCCGAAGTTAGGTGTTGAAATTCTTCTTGATTTTCCTCTATTAATCTCCTCTAGCTGTAGCACGACTCCTCAACAATTAAGTGATTGTTAATGTTTGTAGATGCTCTTAGAATATGATTTTGGCATTGTAGGAAAGTCATCCAAACTCTTGTCACATGCTCGTAGAATTAAATCAATTTTCTCCAAACAATCATTTTTGAGTTTATCATTAGTAATGACAACATCTAAAATTCAAAAATATATAAATTTAATATATTAATTGGTAAGAAAAAATAATACGTTATGAAACATACTAATCATAATAAATATATATAACCGAGATATAGCTTTCGTACCTTCCGTTGTAACATTTGTTTTATCAAATAAGGTATGTCTTCAGTTAAAAATTTCCAATTATCACCCCAAACGAATTTTAGTCTAGACATCGAGTTTGATAATAATAATGTAGAAAATACTTTTCTAAGAGAAAAATATGATTCACGTGCACATGCTTCTTTAATTGCATCTACGTAATTTTTGTCATCATCAATCAACCCTAAAATATAACATTTATATGTGAAAGTTGGGTAAATTTTACCATTGACAATTCTAATATCCTCGAAAGATGTGGACCCATGACCACATTCAGTAAAATTCTCAAATAGTTTTACTCACTTATTCTTGAGGGAACAAATTAAGAATATTCTTCCAATCGAAAATTGTATTGTCTCTTTTCGAGTCCAACATCTAATGTCTTACTTTCATGCAAACAACAAAGAAAATTCAACACATGTTAAGCTTATTGCCCTTGAGAAATATTTGTTAGCTTCGAACCAAGCTAAAAATTGAGACTCATTAATTGTTGGTCATCATCATTGAAAACTATAGAGTGTTTATTTGGAAAATGAAACGACAATCATTGCACAAATGGATATTTATAATGAATGTAGAACTGAAAGTTCTCTAGATCACTTCACATAATGAGATATATCTGCAATCATAAAATATTTTGATCTCATCAACATGAGCTTGTATTTCAGACTATAATGCTGAGTCAACAAATGTGGCAGTGACACGATCATGACCTTTATTCATATATTTGAAAAGATATTTAATTGATCTCGATTTGTTGCAGCATTCGACATTAATGTGTGCATCATATTTCAACAACATGTATCTATTATAAGGGACAACAAAATAGTTGTCTAAATTAATCTTTCCATTTTTAATTGTTCAACCATTATCTCTCTTTTCTATAAACTGGATATCCATCCTTGAGGATATCTGTCTACAAACTTGTTTGAAAAATATTGTATACTATACATCTACCATCTTGCATGCAAAAAGAATTTTTTTGTGCAGCACCACACGGGCCAAGAATCATTAAATACATGACTGATTCATAGTAATGAAGATCAGTAGATTTCGGAGAGACTCACTAACCATTTTGGTATTTTTTAAGTTTTTCTTTTTTCTTCTCCAAATTCTTCTAGGATCGCCCTTGATATGCTATCTCTCCACTTTCGATGTTATTTTGAATTTGTATTAGGGAATTTAAAGAAACGGGATATATAGAGATAGATATAAAGTTAAAGAGACTGGTTATTGGAATTTGATCTGTTACGTCTACACATATATATTGTGTATATATTAACAAATATTTAACTAAAAGTTAAAATAAATTAAACAATACAATAAATAGATAAATCATTAATTATTTTCTATTTTTATAAAATATTTTTTTTTCAAAATTGGCTTTATAACATAGTCATTACAAGTCGTACACATAGACGTGAAAAGAGACGCATTAAGCGCTACAACGAGGGATCGAACCCAAGACCAAAAATAACATAGCCGAATATTACTACCACTAAAGCACAAGTACGTTCACATAAAATAATAATTTTATGACAAATATGTTCATAAGATATATATCAACTATGATATATATGCAACATCTTATATTTTCTAAAGGTCTAGGGTTCAAACCCTAGTATGGACGTATGATCACCTATTGCGACTTTCTATCTTTATATATATATATATATATATATAAACATACTCGTATTTCATCCGTATTTTGATGAAATAATATTTTTATGATATTGTAATAATATTTTTTTAAAATAGATTTGTTCGATAATTTGTCAGTATTTTCTAAGATATATTGTGTAGGCATTAAAAATAATAAAATAAAAGATTACACATTTCAATAAATTTAATAAAGAGAAACATGATTAAATTATTTGTATTTTTATACAATAACATATTTTTAAAATAATTTAATCATGTCATCATAAGATATATTATGAATAAGAAGAAGCTAAAATATATTCAGGTTTGATGGTGTATACCAATAAGTTTTCCGCAATTAAATCATTCTTATTTTTATAAAATAATATATTTCTAAATCAAATTTAATTTTGTTATAAAAAATACAACATAAATAATGTTATAAATTCAATTTTATAATAAATCCGATTTTTTATGCTTAGTTGTTATATGTGTAGTTGAGAATTTATTTTTATGATTAATATATATTTTAAGTGTTTTGTTACTATATGTAATCATATTTTGATAAAATAATCTTTTTATGATAATTTATTAAAAAGTTACTATATGTACGCAATTTACTGGACTAAATATTACTATATGTAATCATATCAAAATAAAATAATAGTTTTATCAGCTTTATTAATTTCCCTCTACCGTTGTTTCTTAAATTTTAATTTTTCTTTCGATATTTAATTTTTAATCAATTTACTCTTAATCAAGTCTGCTGTTATTTTTGAATTTATTTTTATTTTTTTTAAAAAAAATCTCCTTTTTAATTAATACCCCAATTTTCTCTCTCATCTAATTAAATGTGATTTAATTAAATATCATCATCTCTCTACCTAAGAAAATTTATGAACTTGTTACTAATGCACTATTTAATGCTTTTGTATTACTAAATATGAAGAGTACAAAATATCATTTGGCATAGTTCTTATTATGACACTTGGCATGATAAGAAGACTAGAGTACAAAATACCATTTTGATATTTTAATGCTTTCTTTTATAATTTTTTGATTTCGTACGCTTCAATTTAATTAATTCTTTCGACCTCAAATATTTGTAACTTCTATTTTTTTTATTTCTTAACTACATACTATAAATAGGGTAATAAATAAGTAAATATTTATATCATTTTGTATCCTTAGGGTCTAGACTCTAAATTTTTTATTTCTTAACTATAACTACTTAAAAATGCTCTAGAACCACTTTAAAATGATTCGCAACTAGTTTATAATATTTTAAAATGATTCGCAACTAATTTAAAATATTTTAAAATTAGTTTAAAATATTTCATAACCATTTTGATATACTTTATAATTAGTTTAAAATGCTTCGAAACTGCTTTAAAACTAGTTTAAAATGTTAGAAAACTAATTTTAAACGTTGAAAATTGCTAAAGAATCAATTTAAAATGCTAGAAAACCCATTTAAATTGCTAGAGAACTAGTTTAAAATGCTAGAGAATCAATTTAAAATAATATGAACGAGTTCAAAATGCTTTTAAACTAGTTTAAAATACTTTGAAACCTATTTAAAATGCTTTGGAATCAGTTTAAAATATTGAACAGACGCATACACAATGGAGGAATGAAAACTTGAGATTGATGCATTAATCGGTAGAAATGAGGGTCTTATATAGGCTTACAAGAAAATGATAAACTCTACCTAAGTGATCTCAAAACAATGTGAGCCACATATTAAATCAAACTAATTAAATGAATAAATGTAAGATTTATAAAAAAAAAGGATAATTACAAGGCTTGGTCAACCAAGCCTTGCCGAGGGGGTGATGTTGCTATCTTTAACACTCCCCCTCAACATCAGCCTCCGTCTTTTTCATCATGCCGAGTTTGTGACATAAGTCCTCAAGCTTGTTGCCACTCAAGCCTTTCGTGAATAAATCTGCAAGTTGATCTTCAGTTTTGACATACCTTAATTCGACTTCTTTTGTTAGGACATTTTCTTTGACAAAGTGATAATGTACTTCAATGTGTTTCGTTCTTGCATGGAAGGTTGGATTTTTTGCCAATTGTATTACTGATTGATTGTCGCAATATAAAGATACTGCATACCTTATTGGCTGATGTAGGTCCTTCAATAGTTGCATAAGCCATGTACATTCTTGAGTTGTCATGGCTGCAGCTCGATACTCGGCTTCTGTTGTAGACAACGACGCCGTTGGTTGTCTTTTACTACACTAAGAGATTGCTCCCGACCCAAGCGTGAAGACATAGTCTGTGGTTGAGCGTCGGGTGTCGTGATCACCTGGATAGTCAGCATCGCAATAACCAACTAGCTTGCAATTTGCACCTTATTTATAGAAGACTCCATGGCCAAGTGTGCTCTTCACATATCTGAGGATTCGACGTACTGCTTCTAAGTGTGGCTTCTTAGGATTTTGCATATACCGGCTCATCACACCAACTATAAAAGAAATGTCAGGTCTTGTTAAAGTTAGGTAGATTAAACTACCTACTAACTGTCGCTACATTGTTGCGTCTTCCAAATCCTTTCCTTCGTGAGCACAGATTTTTGCATTTGACTCCATAGGTGCTGAGATAGGCTTGAACTCAAGCATTCCAAACTTCTTTAGCAAGTCTCTGGAGTATTTCTGTTGATGAAGGAGGATTTCTTCTTTAGTGCGATCAACTTCTAAGCCAAGAAAGTGTTTAAGTTCACCTAGTTCTTTCATCTGGAAGCGAACTGATAGATTCTCCCTTGTTTGGAGAATTTCTTCTTCACAATCTCCTGTGATGATTAGATCATCTACATATACTAGCACAATAGCTAGTTTGCTTTCATTAGTTTTGACAAACAAGCTAGAGTCTGCAGGTGTTATAACATAACCATTATGGGTAAGAAATTCAGCAATCTTACCGTACCATGCCCTTGGAGCTTGTTTTAGCCCATACAGTGTTTTTCTCAACTTACACACATAGTCGGGATGATCTTGACTCTGGAAGCCTGATGGTTGATTCATGTAGATCTCTCGATCCAGCTCTCCATGCAAGAATGCATTTTTCACGTCCATCTGCCACAACTTCCAATTTTTGTTTGCAACTAAGGCCAATAACACCCGCACAGTTGTAAGCTTTGCCACCGAACTAAATGTCTCATCATAGTCCAATCCATATTGTTGAGAGAATCCTCGAGCTACCAATCAAGCCTTGTGCCTCTCAATCGATCCATCTGTGCGACGCTTTATCTTGTAAACCCATTTGCATGAGATGGGCTTCACATCTTTTGGTTTTGGCATGAGTTCACATGTTTGGTTTTGTTCAAGCACAGCAATTTCTTCTTTCATTGCTTCAGTCCACTCTGGCTTCATAAATGCTTCTTCAAAAGTTTCTGGCTCTTTTGCATCTTGTTCTTCAATTATGGCGGCGTTGGCGTACCTAGGATTAGGCTTTCTGATTCTGGTAGACCTTCTGATTGGAGTCGGTGCTACTGCTTCACTAGGTTCGCCTTTATCACTTGGTTGATACACACCAATTTGCCAAGAATTTTGATTTTCTCCACCATCGCCATCTGCAACCTCTGCTTCATCTGAGTTCCACTGGACTTGAGGAGAAGTTTGTACCTTATCTTTAAAGGCGTCTGAATCTGGCAATACTTGTTTATCTAAGGACCACCAAGAGGATGCTTCATCAAACACAACATTCCTGGATGTGTAGCATTTTCCAGTCGTAGGATCACAGCATCTCCATCCTTTTCTCTGATTATCATATCCTACAAAGATGCACCTAACAACCTTTTTGTCCATTTTGCTACGTAGATGATCAGATACAAATACATAGCATACATATCCAAAAATTCAGAAAAAGTTAACTGAAGGTTTCATGTTCCATAATTTTTCATAAGGAGAAAGAAAGTGTAACCTTTGTTGGGGAAGCCTATTAATGACAAATGATGCAGTCCTCATTGCTTCTGCCCAAAAGCCTCCTGGAACATTCTTTGCATGGAGCATACTTCGGCATATTTCTGTAAGATGTCTGTTCTTTCTTTCTGCTATGTCATTTTGTTGCGGAGTGTTGGCACATGTAAAGTGATGGCGTATCCAGTCATCTCGAAGAAATTTGGAGAACTCAGTTGAGGTGTACTCTCCTCCGTTGTCAGTGCGTATGCAGCAGATTCTTTTGCCAACTTTTGCTTCTGCTACCTCCTTGTACTCTTTGAATTTTGAAAGAGTCTTTGATTTTTTTCCTTCATGAAATAAATCTAAACATACCTGGAAAAGTCATCAATGAAGGTTACTATGCACTTCATCCCACCGATGGAGGCCTGTTTGACTGGTCCAAACACGTCAGAGTGGATTAACTCTAGAGGTTCTGTTGTTTTAAAGTTGGACTCTTCATATGGTTGTTGATGCGCTTTCCCATATTGTGCATGTTCTTACTTCAAGTTGTGGGAGTCCCTTCAGCGTGAATTTCTTCATCATCATACCTAGCTTGTGATAGCTGACATGACTTAGCCGCATGTGCCATAAGTTTGTTGTTTCGCTCCTCCTGGTCTTATCTACATAAGCTATTTCTGCAGACATCACATAGACCGACTCCAGTGTACGTCCCTTCATCATCGGCTTCTTTATAATTTCAAGGTCTCGATAAACCTTTACATCTTGTGGCCCAAACAGAACAAAATGACCAGAAGATGTTAGCTGTGCTACTGAAAGAAGATTTTTCTTCATACCTGGGACATGGTAGATATTTTGAAGAGGCACCTCGATAGCACTATTCTGAGGAGAAACTATGGTGTTACCAACATGAGCTATTGGTAATTGTGAGTTGTTTGCTGTCACCACCACACGGCTACCTTTGTATTCTGATAGGTTTTTGCAGCTTCTCTTTGTCGCATGTCATATGATTTGAGCAATTTGAATCAATAATTTAATCATTTTGATCATTGATGTGATTGAACATTGTTGATGTAAGAGCTAGCTCCTCCTCTGCAGCAAACAACGCATCAGTGTCTCATTCTTCATTTGGGAGTAGAACAAATTCTTCTTTGGCGATAGCAGTATTGCTCTCCACGGGCTTTTTCTTCCTTGACCAGCAGTCTTTTGTCATGTGACCTTTTTTGTTGCAGTTGTAGCATATCATCTTAAATCTTCTATTGTTGTTTTGTATTTTTGAGGCTCCCCCTGCAAGGTTGCTCCGTATGATTCTTACCATCATTTCTTCTAAACTTGTTGTCGGTGCGTTGCTTGAAGTTTCCCTTACCTTTCTTGGCATAGAGTGCCTCCACCTCATTTTTAAGAGAAACTCCTGCCATTTGCTTCGCCAAGGCTTCTTGATTTGAGAGTAAATTCTCTAGTTCTTCTACAAAGGGTTGCTTTGGCCACCCTTGGATGGAAGTGACAAAAGGCCCGTACTCCTTTTTCAATCCACGAATAAGGTATCTTCGTAGACGTGCTTCGCTAATTTTCTCATTCGTATCTATCTTTGAGATTTCAACACAAATACTTTTAACTCGTAAAAAGTATTCTGAAATTGTCATACCTTCCTGTTTCAGTGATACCAACTCGTTCTCCAGCAATTGTAGTCTTGCGGTATTCTTTTTGGTAAACAGTCTTTCAAGTGTTTCCCAAACTTATTTCGGAGAGCTCACATCACGAACATGATCAATAAATTCTTTGTTGATAGATGTCCTCAAAATAAGGAGGGCTCTACCACACTTGATCTTCCACTTCCTTCTTGATTCAACATTTTCAGGAACATCAGCAGGGATTCCTGCATCAGCACCGGTCACCAATTCCCACAAGTCTTGGCCTTGAAGATATGCCTCCATACACATCGTCTGGTACTTGTAGTTATTACCTACAAGCTTTTCTATTCCGTTCTGAGTATTTACTCTGTTTGCTATCTTCATCGGAGAAATTTAATTTCTTCCTAATCTCTCCTTTTCTTTTCTTTTCTTTTCTTTTTTCTCTTTTTTTTTTCTCTCTCTCTTTTTTTTTGTTACATACAAGAGAACAGAGAAAAAAATATGGAATAAAATAAGCAAATGTATCTCAAAATATTAGCTTGCCGGCTGCTGATTTTTCTCCTTTCTATTTTGACCAGAGTCAAAATTAATGTCTTGCTACTTTGTTGCTGCTTCAATCTCTTTTTTTCCTTTTGAAGTGGGGCCCACCTTCCTTCTTCTCTTAATTTGAAGATGACATTCTTTTTTTCCCTCGCGTTGATGTCTCCTCAACAAATGAAGCAAGCAATTCTTTATGTTAAAGAATTCTTTGCACAAAAGTACCTTCAATTAAATGACTACTCTACGGTAGCTTCTTCTTCACGCCAATAGTGAAGTTGCGGTCTGAAGCTTAGGGAAGAAGGACTTGGCGGGATGGTGAGGTATGTCGGCTGATCCTGATGGATATTTGCTGGTGTTGCTCTTCTCATCGACTGCTTCGGGTGTGCAATGGTTGCGACTCTTCCTCTTCTCGACGGAACTTCTTTGCGCGGAAAAGAGATTGGCGATGGAGTCCAACGGACAATGTGTTTCCTTCTTCCTCTGTTCGAAACAGGGGAAAAATTGCGAGGATGAGGGGCGCCGAGCTAGGAACACACCAATTTGGCTATGTTAGCTCTAGCAGTGAAAAGGCACAGTGGCTTTCCTTCACAATGGACAGGATCTTCTCGATCTCCTCTCGGCAGCAGGTATTTTTTACCTCTCGTTCTTCTCACAATTTCTCCCTCAATCTCTCTCAATTAGCCTGGCTCTGATACCAGATGTTGAACAAACGCACAGTAGAGGAATGAAAACTTGAGATTGATGTATTAATCGGTAGAAACGAGGGTCTTATATAGGCTTACAAGAAAATGATAAGCTCTACCTAAGTGATCTCAAAACAATGTGAACCACGTATTAAATCAAACTAATTAAATGAACAAATGTAAAATTTATCAAAAACAAATAGGATAATTACAAGGCTCGGTCAACCAAGCCTAGCCACTATGTTGCTATCTTTAACATAAAATACTTTGTAATTAGTTTAAAATGTCATGAACCAGTTTAAAATACTTTCGAACTAGTTTAAAATATTGTTAAACCAATTTAAAATACTTTGGAACCAGTTTAAATATTATGGAACTAGTTTAAAATACTTTGGAACCAGTTTAACATGCTTTGAAACCAATTTAAAATATTTTGAAATCAATTTAAAATATTATGGAGCCAGTTTAAAATAATTTGAAACCAATTTAAAATATTTTGAAATCAGATTAAAAAACTTTAGAACTAGTTTAAAAATTTTGGAATCAATTTAAAATACTTTGGAACTAGTTTAAAATGCTCTGAAATCAATTTAAAATACTTTGGAACCTGTTTAAAATGCTTTGGAACATGTTCAATAAAATTTTGAAATCAATTTAAAATACTTTGGAACCAGTTAAAATGTTATCAAACCAATTTAAAATACTTTAAAATAAGTTTAAAATACTTTTAAAATAATTAAAAAAGTTTGGAATTCGTTTAAAATGCTTTGGAGTATATCAAAGTGGCGAGATGTTACCTCCTTTGCTTCTGCCAAGTGATTTCATGGAAGATAGAACTTAGAGAGATCATAAGCATTTTAACATCTCATTGCCTCACGCAAGTATTTTTATCATGGCATTGCTTCATGGAACTTCAATCTCATTTTTAGTTGTTTGCCCAACATTTTCTAATACTCTGATTCTTAAGTGTTTTCTAATACTCTTTACTTTCCTTGCAATTCCCCTACTAGTGATAAGCCACGTGTAGCGACATTATCTTCCACATGATAAACTCGGCTACCACTTCAATTAGGTCACCAAATTATTAATGGAAGATTTAGGAATGCCAAAGAAATCATGCCCTTTGAACAGATGCGGGTGGAAGGGAGGGCCAGTCGGCTCCCTTCTTTTGTCGTCACCGATCAAAAGCCTAACCGACGCCAGCTACGATTTCAATGGACGGAGAGAGAGAGAGAGAGAGAGAGAGCTACGCCGAAATCTTGGTCGTCTCGTAAGACAGAGTTCTTGCGCCATGTGAGGCTCTGCAAGGAAGGAAGCTTCCCGGAGTGCTGCCCTTCGTAGAACAAGAAGCACTTGTTCAGTGCGTCGATGTAGTCGGCTACGCCGCCCGAAGGCACCAATACTGCCGTCATCGTCACCGTGGATAGCAAGAGCACGGTGAGAAATCCGACGACCGCCATTCTTAACCAGGTGGCCGGGTTAAACTGTTGACGGTGATCGTGCTCAAAAGCCTTTCTCTTGATCTGCAGATCATATGATGGCTCGGAGAAAAATTGTATATATAAAATATGGTGCTTATTAATATTCGACGTTTGATGCTAGTCTCAAATTCATGCCAAATACAGCGAAAAACAGGCAATTCTTGGCCCATCATATATTTTCCTAAGCAAAAATATTTATTTATAATTAATTACATTTTTTTCATCCGGTAGAGTTAAATTTTTCTATATCTAGTAACATTTTGATTTTTTTTCATTCCTAAAATATTTACAAGACATCTAAAATTTCATTATTATATTTGATCACAATAAAAAAAAAATAAGCATTTGTCTTTTCATACGCATTAATAGTTGAAAAATATTCTCTCATCCCCGAATTTTATATATTTACCTAATCTAATAACTAATTATTATAAAATGATATAAATATTTACTTATTTTCACGCTATTTAATTAGAGGTACGTAGTTAATAAATAATAAAATTTATATCATTATATAAAAAAATTATTATTATTTTTAAATTTATATCTTATTAATATTTTATTTTATATGTCACACTAAATTACAAATTTATTTATACGAGTGTGTAAATTTATTTATATAAAAAGATTGTTACTATTTTATTTATATTAATTCTTTGTTCCAAAATATTTTAAACGGGTTTCAAAATATTTTAAATTGATTTTAAAGTATTTTAAATTGATTTTAAAGTATTTTAAATTGATTTTAAAGTATTTTAAATTGATTTTAAAGTATTTTAAATTGGTTTCATAGCAATTTAAACTGACTTCAAAATATTTTAAATTGGTTCCAAAGTATTTTAAACCAGTTCCAAAGTATTTTGAACCGGTTCCAAATAATTTTAAACTGATTTCAAAGTTTTTAAATTACTTCCAAGGCATTTTAAATTAACTCCAAAGAATTTTAAACTGATTCTAAAAAATTTTAAATTGATTTCATAGCATTTTAAATTAGTTTCAAAGTATTTTAAATAAGTCCCAAAATATTTTAAACTAATTTCAAACCATTTTAAACTGATTCCAAAGCATTTTAAATTGATTCCAAAGTATTTTAAACTAGTTCCATAACATTTAAACCGGTTCTAAGGCATTTTAAACTTGTTTCAGAGCATTTAAAAATGCTAGAGAATCAGTTTAAAATAATATGAACGAGTTCAAAATGCTTTTGGACTAGTTTAAAATACTTTGAAACCTATTTAAAATGCTTTGGAACTATTTTAAAATACTTTGTAATCAATTTAAAATATTATGAACCAATTTAAAATACTTTCGAACTAGTTTAAAATATTGTGAAACTAATTTTAAATGCTTTGGAACCAATTTAAATGTTATGAAACTAGTTTTAAATACTTTGAAATCAGTTTAACATACTTTGAAATCAATTTAATTAAAGTGCTTTGAAATCAGTTTAAAATATTTTGAAATCAGATTAAAATACTTTGGAACTAGTTTAAAAATTTTGAAACCAATTTAAAATGCTTTGGAATTAGTTTAAAAAACTTTTGAATCAATTTAAAATACTTTGGAACTAATTTAAAATATTATCGAATCAGCTTAAAATACTTTGAAATCAGCTTAAAATAGTTGATCAAATGGCATGATTTTGCCTCCCTTGCTTGTGCCAAGGTGATTTCATGGAAGATGGAACTTAAAAGAGATCATAAGCATTTTTAACATAGCATTGCCTCATGCAAGTATTTTTATCATGGCATTGCTTCATGGAACTTCAATCTCATTTTTAGTCATTTCCCAAAATTTTCTAATACTCTGATTCTTTAAGTGTATTTTCTAATACTCTTTACTTTCCTTGCAATTCCCCTACTAGTGATAAGCCACATATAGCGACATTAATAGTAAGAATAGACATTATCTTCCAAGTGATAAACTCGGTTACCACTTCAATTAGGTCACCAAATTATTAATGGGATATTTAGCAATGCCAAAGAAATCATGCCCTTTGAACATAATCCTCTTTTAAGAGTTTAAACCAAATTAAAAAAAAAAAAAAAAAAAATCAGATGCAGGTCGAAGGGAGGGCCAGTCGGCTCCCTTCTTTAGTCGTCATCGAACGAAAGCCACATATAGCGACATGATCTTCCACGTGATAAACTCGTCTACCACTTCAATTAGGTCACCAAATTATTAATGGAAGATTTAGAAATGCCAAAGAAATCATGCCCTTTGAACAGAATCCTCTTTTAGGAGTTTAAACCAAATAAAGAAAAGAGAAAAAGATATGAGATGCAATTGGAAGGGAGGGCCAGTCGGCTCCCTTCTTTTGTCGTCACCGGCCGAAAGCCTAGCCGATGCCGAAATCTTGGCCGTCTCATAAGGCAGAGTTCTTGCGCCATGTGAAATGATCACACTAGAGGGAGGGTGAATAGTGTATTAACTAAATTTATTTGTCTAATTTTAATTTTAATCGTTTTCTTAAACTACTTAAGTAATTTATAATTCGACGACTAAATATGGAAGCAATAAATAATAATACAATCAATACAAATAATATTTCAATGCTAACACAGAGATTTATAGTGGTTCGGCCTCAATGCCTACTCCACTACCTAAGCACCCCGCTTAGGATTTTCAAACTAAGTTTTACTAGATTAATCTTGTTTTCCTTACAACGAGGACTTTACACCGGAAAGTCTCTGCTCTCCAACCAAAGGCACTTCCACACCCGAAAGTATCCCGTCTTCCTACCGAGAGGACTCTCCCACCTCAACCTAAGGGGACAACTAAAACTAATTCTAGTAAACTACATTTACAACGGTGGGTTTAAGCCTTAACACCAAGGCAATCACCAACTCAATCAAACCTAGCAACCTAGGTTTACACAAATGATATACAATGAAAATAAATAAGAAAATATAATAATAATTGGAGCAATAAATAAAACTATAAGTACTTAGCTCCAAAAGAAACTTCCTAGTCCTCTTGATGCCTTGAGAAGATGAATCTTTGATGTTCAAAGCTAGATCAAGATTTTATCATGAAAACTAGGAATTGCAAAGGGATGGCTCAAGAAATCCTTTATAGATGATCAAATATGGTTCAATGGAAGCTTGGATCAAATGTTAAGAGAAGTTAATGAAGGATGAAGATGAGTATTTATAACCTCTTAATGGAACGGTAGCTCAACGGGCGGAAAACTAGTTGTTTCCATCATTCTGTCGCTTGCCGATCGATCGTCGGTTGATCGACCGATCGATCGCCCAGCGACCGCTAGCTTTCTGTGCTTTAATCGCTCAGTTCGGTCGACTGACGGATCGACCGAATGAGTCGCAATTCTTTCATCCACAATCCGGTCGATCGCTCGGTCGACCGATGCAAGCACTGCCAATTTTTGGCCTCGGTCTGTCGACCGAAGTTGCCACTACCAATTTTTGGAGTTGTTCGGTCAACCGAATTGGCTACTGCCAATTTTTAACACCATTTGGTCGACCGATATTAGGCAGACCGATATTAGTATAAATTTTTGGAAAACAAAAATTTTCTAATCGAATGGATAGGCTAAAGGCTTCCAAAAAATTCTTTAAAATATCTTGTTATCTAATTTTAACCCAATGAACAATTACCGTCATTTTTTATGTCAAGAAAGTGTCTATGTTATATAGCTCTCCAAGGAGCTCCCTAGGGTATTTCAGGACGGTTTTCGGGTTTTTATCTTTTGGGATTCGGGGATGATTTTTGGGTTCTTATGCATCATCATGAAAATTTTACAATATAAACTAGACACCCTAAACCTAGACTCTATCTTCCCGACGAATCCGAGCGCGTCGACCAATGTCCTTCTGATTTTTCGATTTCTTCGATATTTCCGATCGAGGACGTCGTGCGCTAACCGATATGGAACCTAAAATATATCTCAATGAAACATTAGTTCCATGTTTGTTATCATCAAAATCGAGATTACCAAGGTTGAAAACCTTAAGCTAATAATCTCCCCCTTTTTGATGATGACAAACATCCTTAAGAAAATATATTCATTAAGGTGCAAAGGATATCAAACATGGGATTTCTCTCCCTATCAACATGCATATCTACATAATGGAACTCTCCCTATCTATATGCATGGTTAACCTATATTTTTTTCTCTTTTTACCTATATTTTTCTCCCCCTTTTGACATTAATCAAAAATGGTAAGAAAAGTCAATCTATAGTCAAAGTTGAGACCTAAAAACTTATTTTAATGAAAACATATAGATCTCAACTCAAGGGATGAAAACATACATACGAGTGAGACTAATCAATACATGATATCATAGAATGCTAAACCTAATCTAAAATTGAAAATCATGTATCAAGCTCAAGTATTGATATTTTCATGTATCGATCAAGGAGTCAAAAATCATTTTAGAAATGATTTTTCTCATCACATGAGTGGAACGATACCAAATGTGAATTCAAAATATCATACTTGAAGTCTCATTCGAAGATTAGACCAAAAATCAAAGTATCAGAAAAATGAACATTTGGAAAGAACGATACATTAAAGTTTTGAAATCCAATTTCAAAAACTCATATCAAATCATTTTTTAAAATTTTTACTGAAGAAACTAGATTTTGTAGATGACATGCAGTTTCAAGAATCACCAAAATATCAATTTTTTGCATTTTTCTAAAAATAACTGAAATCTAGTGGCATTTTCGTAAACATTAGCTATTTTTCACAAAAATTCAATTTTTATTCAAACTTTCCAGATATCAGGATATAATCATTTAAAACATGTTTATCAAGTTTGAGATGAAAATAAAGTCATTTGGTCAAAATTTTATCTTAGCATAATTTGATTCAAAAATAAGCATTGTATCATGAAATTGCAAGTATTAAATTTTAACATTTACTCATAGTTTTTCAAATTTAAACATATGGACACCTAACATGAGTAAATCTAAACATGTTTGTGAAGTTTGGACCTAAAATAAAGTTTCTAAGTCAATTTGTTGACTTATGTCAACTCTACTCAACTCTAGGTCTCCTAAAGTGAACTTGTTACTAATTTATCCATTTTCTCATGATTTTTTAATTTTAATCACATGGAAGCAAATCATGAGTGAACTCAAACATGTTTATCAAGTTTCAACTTAAAATGAAGTCTCTAAGATGGATTTCTACCTAGAGCACATTTCATTCAATCTAAATGACATGAAATTGCATAAGTATCAAAATTTTATCTACTCATGAGATTTTAACCAATTATCATGTAAAATCATTCATGAGCATAGAGAAATCATTTTACCAAAAGAATAGAGGTGTTATGCAAAAATTTTGCCAAAATAAAACTCATACCTCATTTCTTGAGAAATTCCAACATTTCCACATTCTTTTCAATTTCCTTTAGCCTTCCAAATTTTACCACTTTCTCAACTTACAAGTAGGCTTCATTAGTATCATAATAAATTATATACCAACTAGCAAGTTAACATACTAAATAGCAAATGGTCAATGCAAAGTTTCATTTAAAGATTCATTTTAAAAAAATTATCATGATATCAAAATGAATCAAAGAGATCTTAAGATATGAAATGTTTGAAGAATAAGATCTCTAAACATGTTTAACTAGTTTGGACTTAAAAAGAAGGTCTCTAATCATGAATATCTACCTAGAGCAAGTTTCATTTAATGAAATTTGCCTAAGTACTATAATTCTACCTACTCATGAGAATTCAAGGGTTTAACATGCAATTCTAATCATTAGTATAAAGATAAAATTTAAGTTTAAACATTGAGGTATAACACTAAGATTTTATGAAAATCGAAATCGTACCTCATACTTGAAAATTTAGTCAAATTAATTTTTTTCATTTTAATTAGCCTTCCATTTAACCTTAGATTTAACTTGCATGAGAAAATCATTGGTAACATAATAGCATAATTATTTCAAGTAAGTTAATCATTTTAGATAGCAAAGTAAACATCAAAGATTTCATTCAAAATCCAACTTTATTAAATAGTTCGAAATCCGTTTTAAATGAAATCAAGTCATACCAAAATGAATTTTAAGAGATCACAAAAATAATAAATATGAAAACATGATCTCCAACCCTTCATATTGGTTGAAAACCGAAAGGACACAATGAGCCTACGATTTAGAACCGCAATGTCGCTTAGGCCCATTACATGCCACATAGGTCTCCAAAGAGATCGGGAAATCAAAATCATTTTTCAAAAGATTCTTATCAAAAGCGGGAAAAATAGCTCAAATTAAATATGTATCATACACTCTAACTTAAATGATACCAACCAAAGTAAGAAGATGATACGAAGTATACCTAGATGTCAATTTCCATACATATGGCATCATGATGGTTTGAAGTTGCAACCAAAGGATGAATCTTCATTTAAGTCTATGGTCAACTTTAACTTTTCACTTCTCTTTATCCTTGTGTGGTAACTCCCCCTACAAGAAAGCAAGAAACCTTTGGTACTCAAATATCTTTGGATCCTTGGGAGTTAGTTGGCCTAGGTATCCAAAGTATCTTAGCAACACTTAAATTCTTCTTGAATGCACAATCATAGATTGCATGGCCATATGTACTACAATAAATACAATTTTTATTAATTTTTTTCTTTTCATTTTTCTTTTCAACGTGAGTTTTAAACGTAGGATGCCTAACATGAGAATTAACATGAGCATGAGAATTCTTGTTTAAAATACCATTTCTACTAAAATTCTTAAATGATGAACCATTTGATAAATTCTTAACCTTCCTACTTAAGAACACAACCTCATTTTTTAAAGTACCAATAGATTGATACAAAGCATTCAATTGAGATTTTAGTATATAATTTTCATTCATAATTTTTGAATTCTTTACTTTCAAATTTTCAATCTCAATTTTTCAAATCATTATTTATATACTTCCATCTATTTTTCAAAATCTCATTTTCAAGTTTCAAGTCATTAACTTCTAGAGTTAATGTATCATGGCAAGGATCAATCATGCTCGTTTTCAATTTCTCATTTTCACTCTTCAACTCATGCACATGATTGACAAGCTTCAAGTTTTCTTTCTTGATTTTTCTATTTTCCTTATTTGATTTTCATGAGCATGGCATACATCTTCTTAGATTCTTCTAATAGCTCATCATAAGACATGCCTAAAGAATTAGAGCTACTATCATCATTATCACTATCAAGATTTTTAACATGACTAGAAGTAGAAGATTTTACCTCATTCCGAAAATCCATTAGACATATTTAAGATGTGACTTCATCATCATAAGAGAAAGATGCTCCACTAGATTCGAAGGTGGACTTGGGAGCATTCTTCTTCTTGGTCCTTTTCTTCAAGTGGGGACAATTCCTCTTTTTATGTCCCTTTTCTTGACAAAGGAAACAGCTTAGTTTTCTTCTCCGATTTTTAATGTTCCTTTGACTAGATGAGCTTTGGGCATCAAAAACTTCATTAGAACTAGAGGTATGACAATTGTCATCACCTCTTTCTTTTAAAGTAATAAGCTCCTCGATTTTTGCATAATATCATAAAGCATGTTTAATGTTGCCCAAATGTCAAATGCGGAAGAATAATGCATAATCTTTTCAAGTATATCATTTAAAAATGTGCAATATAAAAGATGTGTTGTTTTACCATTTAATTCAAACAATTTAACTTGTTCTTGGGTCCATGCATTCATGTTTTTCTTAGGTTCAATATATTTTATCTTTACCATGACAAATATACCTAAACCTTGAATCTTTAGAAAAATATACATTCTACTCTTCCAAAGACCAAAATTAGACTCATCGAACCTAGGTGGTATAGTCGCTACATTCTCTAGTGCCATTTTCAGATCGAGACTAGGTGTAGACGAGATGGTAAAATCTCAATCCACGACCCGCTCTTATGCCAATTGTTAGGTGAAATAGTCACACTAGAGGGAAGGGTGAATAGTATGTTAACTAAATCTATTTGTCTAATTTCAATTTTAATCATTTTCTTAAACTACTTAGGCAATTTATAATTCGACGACTAAATGCGGAAGCAATAAATAATAATGCAATCCACTACCTAAATAATAAACAATATTTCAATGCTAACAAAGAGATTTATAGTGGTTCGGCCTCAATGCCTACTCCACTACCTAAGCACCCCGCTTAGGATTTCCAAACTAAGTTTTACTAGATTAATCTTGTTTCCCTTACAATGAGGACTTTACAGTACCGAAAAGTCTCTGCTCTCCAACCGAAGACACTTTCACACCCGGAAGTATCCCACCTTCATACCGAGAGCACTCTCCCATAATTGTATAACCGAGGACGTCGTGCATTTAATACCTCAAGGTATTCGTCTTCTGTCAGGGCTAACTCTGGGATAGAGGCTGATGCAGCGATTTCTGTGTCATTACGAGTGACAATAGTGGTAACCTTCTTGTAAAAAGTTATGGATTGTTCTTCTATCCTCACTCCACCTTGCATCGCTCTAATAAAGTTGCAGCCTACTAGCATTTGGATGCCATCCTTTTTGCTCATAGGAAAGGCATAAGTGAATGGGATCTTAAAGCGATTTTCTTCTATCATCATATAGCCATTTTTTAATTTCTGACTGGCTACTTGTTGGGAATTAACACCATTGATCATAATGGGATAAGCACTTGGTTCTAGTGCTGCAGATCTTGCTGATGTATTAGGCTGCCTGGATGAAGTCATATCTAATACTGTCTTCTGGCTTTCTCTTTTTCTTGGTCGAAAATATCTTTTGGATTCTTGAAGACGTAGATCTTTCCAGGGGGCTTTGGAGACGGCTTCTTGTCAGAGGCTTCTCCGATCTTTAGTTTCTGTAAGTCTTTAGCAAGCGAATCGATAGAATCTGTAATAGACTGAGGTGTTTTGTCTTTAGCTGCTTTGAGAGTTTTAACCTCAATAGATAATTCGTCTAACTGTTCTTTAATCTTGCAAGTTAGCTGAATAAGAGTATTGAGCTGCTTGAAGATGTATTCTGATTGCTTGGCAAGTACTGTTGCTGGTTTAACAAATCCTTCAGGTGGTGCGCCTAATGTTTCTGTAGCTTTAAGAGCTTCTTTATACACTGAGCTTGCTGTTGTGAGATTCCAATCGCTCATATAGCTTAACGTTTAATCTTACGAAAGTATGGGAAATCTTCGCCGATCGTTGGCTACTGTTATCCCCTTTATCGCCGAGATCAAAGATAAGCATATAAGAAATTACAATAAGCACAAAAACAAGTACCTTGTATGAATTGGCTTTGATACCAGGGTGGAATAGAGATAAACTCTAGAAAATAAGCGTAGCGGGGGTGAATAAGAACTTTGAGATAAATCACGGGTCGTAAAAGACACTGGATTTAATATATTTCTGAAGGCTTTGAATATATTTCCAAAAGTAGTACGATTACAAGCCAAGCACACTTACAAACTTGCAAACTTAAAGGCTGGGAGAAGTAAGATTTTTCGGTTGTGGACCGTGTGTCTTGCAACTCCATATGCTGGGTTTTTTATAGCCTAGAGAAGGTTCAAGAAGATGTAAGTGCGGGTGCTCTTATGGGCCCCATCGTTCCACTTACACGTCTACTTGTAGTCCTTCATACACACCTAGTGCGCCTTTACAGCTAAGGCGGGGTTGTAAAGCAAAGTAGGTAGTACAATAATGCACATAAAGATGCCCTTTAGATAAGGCATAGGACAATAATGCAGCTGAGTGCGTCTGGTGGTGGTGAAAACCATGCTTTATCCTTTACACGTCGATGGATAAGCTTTCTCGTGCACTGTTTATCATTTGGTGACACCTTTCCATATTCTTGATGTGATGCGTTACCAGTTCCAACGCATCTTCTTCCCAGTGATGTCTAGCACTGCTCTGATGACTAGTGCTGTTCTGTTCAATTCGGGTCTAGTGCGCCTTTACAGCTAAGGCGGGGTTGTAAAGCAAAGTAGGTAGTACAATAATGCACATAAAGATGCCCTTTAGATAAGGCATAGGACAATAATGCAGCTGAGTGCGTCTGGTGGTGGTGAAAACCATGTTTTATCCTTTACACGTCGATGGATAAGCTTTCTCGTGCACTGTTTATCATTTGGTGACACCTTTCCATATTCTTGATGTGATGCGTTACCAGTTCCAACGCATCTTCTTCCCAGTGATGTCTAGCAATCTTCATGCTTTCACAAAACTCTGAAATGACATAAAAAAATAAATAACCAAATTTCATACTTTCAAAGAACTCTAGAATGGTATAAATATACAAAAATATTGAGAGTATTTCTAAAAATTTACCAAGTATAAGGTATTTAGTTATGGATCTTGAAAAATCAAAATTTATATTATGAATCTAGAAAAATCTCATGTCCACGTTATGATTCCGAGTAATGGTAATTTTGTTGATAATCTTTCATATTTTAATTAAAATAAGCAAAAATCTTCTCACATTATAAAATACTTTATATATTATACTACATACATGTTATATTAATTTAATTTTAAATAAAAATAATCATATTTTTAAAGTCATAAGAATGAAATGTATATTCCGAAAGAGTATATAAAATAATTGTATAATATGAGGAAGGATATGTTAAGTTTAATCAAAATAGAAAAATGCAAAATTAAATTAATCATATATATTCCTTTGATTTCCTCCTGATAAACATTTATTTTCCCATGTGCCCTAAGGAAAAATTGTTCCCAAATCCTCCATCAATTGAACCGAAAGAAAATCACTAGACTTTTTCATTTCTGTAAAATGTCAGGCGTAAAACAAAACATACAACTTTTTGTTTCCATCTAGCATTATAGAGAGATGGCATGAAACTTTCCATATTGCAATCATGAGAAATAACACATCTCTACATTATTAAAGCCTTTGAACATAATAAAATCTGTCACTAGTATATAGAAAAACCAAGTTTCACAATCTACTCAGGTTTAAGACGATGATTTTTCAGCCTCAGTTTTGTCCTTCATTTGTTCAAACTTGTCAATTGCAACCTGCAGCTCATCGGTGCCCCCAACTGCTCTCATGGTGTAAAAGTAAACCCCAAGGACAAATCCGGTCAAACCACCTGCAACAATCAAGTTCTTGGTCTTCGATGCGAGGCCGCTAAATCCTGCCATTGAGGGGATCTTGCTGCAGATAACACAAGACCAAAAAATTTAAAAGCAAATTCAGTCATTCAACACTAATGGATATTTAGTTTTGAAAAAAGGTAGGAAAACTACATATATGATATGAACTATGAAATCTGAAGATGAACCTTGTCTACCAAAAGTTACTCTTCCAAGATGATCTATCCCCTTACAAATGCCATCTGACATCTAGAAATTCCAAAAGTACAAAATAGTTACTTTGCTCAAGTAGCCTTCTTCTAACCATTGATTTTGCAAATCTTGTGACAGAAAAAGTCAATGTTCCTAAATCCTCTCATTGCTAGAAATGATCAAACAAGAGCTGGATACTGCATTTACTCTTATATATAGGATAGCAGCTGAATCATCAGATCACCAGGAATTAACAGACAAATAAGTTGCTTTCCCACCCAAATCTCTATTCATCAGTAATACATCAAACAACACCAGCTCAAAATTGAACCATGAACAAACAAAAAGAAGAAACAAACAACAAAAACAATCTCATTACATGGACAACATTAGCTCCTAGAAATCAAACAAGCAGAAGATGGAATCCAGATTAGACTAAAATTCATCCAACAAGTAGTTGTAAAATTCCACAAGAAGTAATTGAAGAGAACTGACCTATCAAAAATTTGGCAAGGAAAAGAAGGCAAACCTGAGACTAAGAGGAGAAGCACAGGTTTCTCTTCAAAGAGAAACGTCTTGCGCTAAACTGGAGTTTAATATGGGAAGAGGTAGTTGATTGAACTGTCATTTGACTAATAAACCAAACTCAATTCAGCAAACCAGGCTGATTCTGATTTGTTTGATAAAATAATATCATTTGCCACCTCAAGATTAGTGCAGTTTTCAATCCCATGATCCCTCCCAAACCAAAACCAAACATTAAACTGCCACCCAAAACTAAGATCGAAACCAAAGGATTTCAAATTAAATAAACATAATGTTTATTAAAACCAACAAGGATGCTCAATCCGTACCCAAATAAACTGGCCCATTTATTAACTTTAAATTTTACATTACAAGACTATGACTTTATGTCTTTATGAGCAACATTTAGTTCAGATGAGAGCCTCAGAATAAGTAGACGAGCTTGATCAGATTAAGAGATTCATATAAATGAAAACTACCAAACTATTATTTCATAATAGCAACAAGATGAAACTATTATTCATAAGACAAGCCCTAGCTCAACTGCACTTCATTTTCTCAACTTTAGCAATGAAAAATATCAATAAAGCGAAATATAAGACCCCTCTCTTTTACTTTTCATTCATCTATTATTTTAGAAAAGCACAAGTTATATGGAAAGCAAAAACTTGAAACCACAAAGCATCTCAGAACATGATAAACCCCCAATTATGATCATGGATGTATGATCCAGGACAAAGCCACAAGGAAATATGTAATTGGGAAACCATGTAGCTGAAAGCAGAGGCAAAGCTTGCTGAAATCAACTAATATAATTAACAAGTATGAACTAACAGATTAAGAACTTTATCTATACAAAATTGCTGCAAGTGCAATTAGTTCTCCTAACTATTAAGATATCTATACACTATAAGTACTGTTACATCTGCAAGACATATAAGTACATCATATGAAATAATACTGTGTGATACCAAGGGCAAATTTTGAAGAAATATATAACCCATTTTCCATAAAAGAAAAAGTGCCACTTTAAAACTCAAAATGTTAAGATTTTATGCAACTGCAGATGTTAGTGTTGTTTTTCAATTTTTTTTGTATTGGTTTTTCTTTCAATGCAGAGAGGTGACTGGTGAGATATATAAATCCAAAGCATGGATGAGCCATAACTATATACTGGACTATATTCTTGGAAATATGTAAGGGGGTATGATATCAGGAGTCAACCATAAAGTATCTCAGAACATGAAAACCCCTGACTATTATCCTTGATATATTAACTAACAATCAAATTAATCTAAACATCATCTAATCATCAGTTAACTAAATAATTAACTAAATATCGCCCCCTTTTTTAAAAAACTCATCCTGATCTCTCTCTCTCACACACACACTTTTTCTTTTTCCTTTTTTATTCTTTTCCTGCTCTCTTCTCATTCCCCACTCCCCTCCATGTTCGCTTACTTCACCCGCACATCTCCCCTGCTCTCCCTCTCTTCACCGAATCCGCCACTGGCGGCCACCCACCATTTATAATCAATATATAAACAGTATCATTTTATCTTAAGATAAACGATGAGAAATTTCTGCAGTAGGAATCACTTAGGGTAAAAGAAAATATCTGTGCTCAATCACTGATATAATCATATAGTACACCTAGAACAGGATACCTATGATATCTAGAACATAACGAAACCTCAATCATACTCTAGAATGAATAACTTTTCATTTGGAAAGCTGTGGTGTCTATTATTTTCTCGTATAAAAACGTTTTGTAATGCTAGAATATTTTCGGTAATTGATAATTCTAGAAAGCAGAGTACAGATGTACCAAGAGTCGAGCTTAAAACTTCCAATTACTTGTTCCAGTACTATTCAGAACCTAGCAGATAATGATTAGTAATGCTATTTTTGGTATAATCTAAGTTAGCCCTTTAGTAACATACCAAGTAGAATTGTCAATTCTTGCTGAAAATGTATAAAAGGAGGATTATTTGCATATGATGTAAGAGTATGATAATCTAAGTATAGCTGAAAAGCTACCTATGTCATTATTTCTGGAACCACTGTATGGTAGAAAACAATTTATTATATATGCATTCTCCATTTTAACAAATCTATCCATTAATGACAATTATAACTGCATCACAAATGCATGTGCTTGAGCATACTTATACATTTTTCAATGCAGGAAAATAGATAGGCATCACTCATGAATCAAGCAAGTTGGATTTGGAATGCTTAACATATATACCAGAAAGGAACATTACTAAAACATAATAAACACACAAAAGAAACATGCTTTGCTTCCTACTATATATGACAAGTGCAATCAGTTCAAGGGACCACATTACTATTTATGTAAGCGTTTTAGAACGTAAAACAGCAAAAGCCTAAAAATGGAGATATATAAGTGATTCAATTAAATAAGATAAGAGGAGATAGACCGCCCGCACCTTGAGGCCATGTAGCCGCCCCAGTGGACAGTAGGGCCAAGGGGTGAGCATGGACCGGTTAACCGGTCCATTAGCAAAGAAAAAAAACCGGTCCATTAACTTCGGTTTTTTTAAAACATTAACCGTAGACCGGTCCATTAACTTCAGTTAACCGTCATTTCGGTTCGGTTAACCAACAATTACCGGTCAACCAATAAATTAATTAAATTTTTTACCACAATTTAATTAGATGTAAATATAACTACAACAAGAAAGTAAACACCTATTTTTTTACCACTATTTCTGTGAGAAGAAATTTGTTGGAGAGTTTAGCTAAAACCAGGGATTTCATTTCCTTTTTTTGGTAAAATTGTTGGTCAAAACTCAAAACAAATGGTAATAATATACAAGGAGTGAGATGCTCATGCAGCCATCTGCATGCAAGTAGACTTTACCTACAGCAAGGAAACTAGCTAAGCAAAAAGAAGAGCAGGAATCTCTGACTTGGAAAAATTGTTCACACATCAATTTACGTTGTTGAAGGAGTTTATCAATTACATATATCTGCCTGCAATTAGTCAATAGTCTAATGTTTAGAGCTAGTACTAACGTCCATTTGGATGTTAGGAGTTAGGCCAAAGCGCACATAGCAAGGAAAGGAAAAAAGTGTCCATTAATATAAAAGTCATTTATTCATGTCATGTAATATTGCAAATAAATATGAAAATATTAGCCCGCACTCCAGAACATACCCAATCGCGCAGTGGATCCCGAGTGAAGGCCGGCGGAGAGATCCGCACAGTGGCAGACGCGGAGACACGGAGTCGCGGAGAGGCGGAGACGGCGAGTCGCGGAGACGCGGAGAGCGGAGAGCGGAGAGCGGAGAGCACCAAGAGGGCGAGAGGGCGAGAGAGAAGAGAAGAGGGGAGAGGCGGAGACGGCGAGTCGCGGAGAGCGGAGAGGGCGAGAGAGAAGAGAAGAGGGCTCGGGGCGACGGGGAGAGTGGGCGACGGGTATAAAACTTAGGGTTTCTAAGTTTATACTTTATAACTATAAGTATTAAATTATTAACTTATTATTAAAAAGTATTATATAATATATATAAATATATAATATATGTCCACCGATCGGTTAACCGAAATCAGTGGACTTCTTATACCCCGACCCGAACCCGAAACCAAAAACCAGTTCTATTTCTGACCGATTTTCCGATTAACCGAAAAATCGGTTTTTTTTCTCACCCCTAAGTAAGGCGGTCTATCCATTAGGCCCAAAAGGCCATTGCCTTAGGCCCCAAATTGATTTTACAGCTATGTCCGACCTCCTCAAATGCTCATCTTCTCCCTCTTCGTCTCTCGCCTCTTGTCTTTCGACGTAGTCTCAACTCTCGTCTCTCACCACTGTGGCCATGTCGCCAAGTTAGAAAAATAAAATTTACATAAAAATTTATATTATTTTTATTGAATAAATGAAAGACTTCATCTTAAGATTTTATCTTAGGCCGCAATATCTATTGGGCCGCCCTGTGGCAAGTATGCTGGTGGAACTACAGAAGAAGCAAGGGGTCTCAAAAGTGCCACTTGAGTGGTTGAGCTCAATCAATTAGTCTCTCCCAATCCCTTGCTAAATTAATTGCATGCATGGAGAGGTGTGGGCGGTGCCTCTCTTTTCATCACCAGCTAGCATCTACCTGGCTGAGGACAAAGAATTTGCCGACATGATCTTGTTCTTAGTTAATTTTACATACCCAAATAAACTAATCTTTTTTCATGCTTGAGCATGTTGTGTTTCAAATGATATTTACCTATGAATTTTTCTTTTATACATGATAGTTTTATACAAGATTCGCGTGGGACATTCAGAACTTTGCCTGTGGAGAATTAATGAAGTATGATGCCATTATTTCCTACAAGTTCAATGATGCCCTTCATTGTCATTATTGAATCTGATAAATAAAATTTCTCACACAGGATGCATAATTGTTTGGAAATAGACAGAGCATCATTTTCCACATCATTTATGGCATCTTTCCAAGAAAAAGATAGTGGAAACAATTTTTGCACACAAATAGCTGTTGACAATGTGCTTTGTTACAAAGAGTTTCAAAGAAGATAAATGATATCTAAAATTTCAGTTATCGGACTATGAGATATGACTGCCTTTACGATGTGCAGGAAAGTCTGGGAATTATGGAATTAGGATCGAGGGTTGGTTCAACCAAATCTTGCAGCTAATTTGAGCTTTGTCAATGGCTTCTTCTACTCAGTTGCCAGGCAAACTGATCTGCGGCGACCATCGCACGGGATGCAGAGCCAATGGAACCTTCATACCTATGAATTGGACACCAGCCAGAGCACCACAGTTAGAAACGGAGATAGATAAACTGATACGCATTTTTACGAGATTCTTTCCAACATCTGAAGCAAGTGCAAGAAATGTCCAGAGGAAAGTCACTTTGCATGAAAAATATGTTCTTGGTTGCCTTCTATCCTTACATTGCAATCAGGAGGTATGATCCAGTCTGCATGACTATAGCACCTTCACCACCAGGCTGGAGTGTATTCACACACCTAGCGCAAAACCAATGCTTGTATATCGATGTAACTAGATCTGATATCAATAAAAGAAAGAACACAAACTAAGAGTAAAACTGATTAATCAATGAAAAGAAACATCTTATTAGCAGCTATTAAGAAAAATCTGATTACAGTATGTATTCTTATAATGGGAAAAATTCTAATCAGTACATAGTTGAACTTATGATTTGTACCACAAGCTCTAAACCTTAAAATTGTAGCTTCAGAATTCATCATGATAAATGGAGGATAACAATGAGAACTCACACTGGTTAGGTCCAATGAAGAAAAATTCCTTCTGGAGGTTATTTCGTTTGACAAAGTCAATGAATGGGTTCAAGTCAACAGCCTTTAAGTCCATTCCCTCTTGTTCTGCTCTGGTATCATCAGAAGTGAATGAAATAAATCAATTGATAAACAAGAGAATGAACAAAAGTTAAGACATGAGATAAGTTTTTAGGTGAGTATCAACCTTAGCTCAATCTCCTAAAAACTATTCAAACCTAATGATTTCTACTATTCTAGAATGATCAAATACTAAAAAAAGAAGGAAAAAGAAGAAGAAGTAAAATTTGATTATCCTATGCAGATAGCAATGTGAGTCAATTACACTACCAAACTTAGATTGACAAGAAAGACCAAATTCCTAAAACACCAAAATTAAAGATAAGATTGCAGTTTTGAACAATATGCAAAGAATGAAAATCGAGAAATAATAAAGTAAGATATTGAGCACAGTACATGAGGGACAAGAGGCGAGAAGGGCCAGTTGGATCGTAATTGAGCAGCAAAGCAGCCTTCAGTGGTTCACCTGTGAAAGGGGGAAACGATGAAGAAGTAGAAAAAAAGGAACATGAACTATGAGACCGAGGACGATGCAGGCATTAGGGTTCCCAGCAAAGCGCACCTGATAAACCGATATTGTTGGACGCCCACTTCTCCCAAAGACGATGCGTAGATGCCCAATCCGCCATGAAGTTGGCTTTTCCTCCGCCAAGCTTCTCGGTGTGGGGGGGGGGAGGCTAGTGGAGGGGACCAGAGCGTGGAGGAAGAAACAATAGGCGTCGGGAAGACAACCAGGCCAAGTGCTTGAAATGGACCAAATTAGAATGAATACAACATGGCCTTTGTTTCTTTGGGGATAGCAGTTAAAATTTTATATGGTCACATATTGTAGTTCCATCCAATAATGCAAAGGTAGACTCTTGTTGAAGCTGTAAACAATTAACAAGTATGAACTAACAGATTAAGAACTTTATCTATACAAAATTGCTGCAAGTGCAATTAGTTCTCCTAACTATTAAGATATCTATACACTATAAGTACTGTTACATCTGCAAGACATATAAGTACATCATATGAAATAATACTGTGTGATACCAAGGGCAAATTTTGAAGAAATATATAACCCATTTTCCATAAAAGAAAAAGTGCCACTTTAAAACTCAAAATGTTAAGATTTTATGCAACTGCAGATGTTAGTGTTGTTTTTCAATTTTTTTTGTATTGGTTTTTCTTTCAATGCAGAGAGGTGACTGGTGAGATATATAAATCCAAAGCATGGATGAGCCATAACTATATACTGGACTATATTCTTGGAAATATGTAAGGGGGTATGATATCAGGAGTCAACCATAAAGTATCTCAGAACATGAAAACCCCTGACTATTATCCTTGATATATTAACTAACAATCAAATTAATCTAAACATCATCTAATCATCAGTTAACTAAATAATTAACTAAATATCGCCCCCTTTTTTAAAAAACTCATCCTGATCTCTCTCTCTCACACACACACTTTTTCTTTTTCCTTTTTTATTCTTTTCCTGCTCTCTTCTCATTCCCCACTCCCCTCCATGTCCGCTTACTTCACCCGCACATCTCCCCTGCTCTCCCTCTCTTCACCGAATCCGCCACTGGCGGCCACCCACCATTTATAATCAATATATAAACAGTATCATTTTATCTTAAGATAAACGATGAGAAATTTCTGCAGTAGGAATCACTTAGGGTAAAAGAAAATATCTGTGCTCAATCACTGATATAATCATATAGTACACCTAGAACAGGATACCTATGATATCTAGAACATAACGAAACCTCAATCATACTCTAGAATGAATAACTTTTCATTTGGAAAGCTGTGGTGTCTATTATTTTCTCGTATAAAAACGTTTTGTAATGCTAGAATATTTTCGGTAATTGATAATTCTAGAAAGCAGAGTACAGATGTACCAAGAGTCGAGCTTAAAACTTCCAATTACTTGTTCCAGTACTATTCAGAACCTAGCAGATAATGATTAGTAATGCTATTTTTGGTATAATCTAAGTTAGCCCTTTAGTAACATACCAAGTAGAATTGTCAATTCTTGCTGAAAATGTATAAAAGGAGGATTATTTGCATATGATGTAAGAGTATGATAATCTAAGTATAGCTGAAAAGCTACCTATGTCATTATTTCTGGAACCACTGTATGGTAGAAAACAATTTATTATATATGCATTCTCCATTTTAACAAATCTATCCATTAATGACAATTATAACTGCATCACAAATGCATGTGCTTGAGCATACTTATACATTTTTCAATGCAGGAAAATAGATAGGCATCACTCATGAATCAAGCAAGTTGGATTTGGAATGCTTAACATATATACCAGAAAGGAACATTACTAAAACATAATAAACACACAAAAGAAACATGCTTTGCTTCCTACTATATATGACAAGTGCAATCAGTTCAAGGGACCACATTACTATTTATGTAAGCGTTTTAGAACGTAAAACAGCAAAAGCCTAAAAATGGAGATATATAAGTGATTCAATTAAATAAGATAAGAGGAGATAGACCGCCCGCACCTTGAGGCCATGTAGCCGCCCCAGTGGACAGTAGGGCCAAGGGGTGAGCATGGACCGGTTAACCGGTCCATTAGCAAAGAAAAAAAACCGGTCCATTAACTTCGGTTTTTTTAAAACATTAACCGTAGACCGGTCCATTAACTTCAGTTAACCGTCATTTCGGTTCGGTTAACCAACAATTACCGGTCAACCAATAAATTAATTAAATTTTTTACCACAATTTAATTAGATGTAAATATAACTACAACAAGAAAGTAAACACCTATTTTTTTACCACTATTTCTGTGAGAAGAAATTTGTTGGAGAGTTTAGCTAAAACCAGGGATTTCATTTCCTTTTTTTGGTAAAATTGTTGGTCAAAACTCAAAACAAATGGTAATAATATACAAGGAGTGAGATGCTCATGCAGCCATCTGCATGCAAGTAGACTTTACCTACAGCAAGGAAACTAGCTAAGCAAAAAGAAGAGCAGGAATCTCTGACTTGGAAAAATTGTTCACACATCAATTTACGTTGTTGAAGGAGATTATCAATTACATATATCTGCCTGCAATTAGTCAATAGTCTAATGTTTAGAGCTAGTACTAACGTCCATTTGGATGTTAGGAGTTAGGCCAAAGCGCACATAGCAAGGAAAGGAAAAAAGTGTCCATTAATATAAAAGTCATTTATTCATGTCATGTAATATTGCAAATAAATATGAAAATATTAGCCCGCACTCCAGAACATACCCAATCGCGCAGTGGATCCCGAGTGAAGGCCGGCGGAGAGATCCGCACAGTGGCAGACGCGGAGACACGGAGTCGCGGAGAGGCGGAGACGGCGAGTCGCGGAGACGCGGAGAGCGGAGAGCGGAGAGCGGAGAGCACCAAGAGGGCGAGAGGGCGAGAGAGAAGAGAAGAGGGGAGAGGCGGAGACGGCGAGTCGCGGAGAGCGGAGAGGGCGAGAGAGAAGAGAAGAGGGCTCGGGGCGACGGGGAGAGTGGGCGACGGGTATAAAACTTAGGGTTTCTAAGTTTATACTTTATAACTATAAGTATTAAATTATTAACTTATTATTAAAAAGTATTATATAATATATATAAATATATAATATATGTCCACCGATCGGTTAACCGAAATCAGTGGACTTCTTATACCCCGACCCGAACCCGAAACCAAAAACCAGTTCTATTTCTGACCGATTTTCCGATTAACCGAAAAATCGGTTTTTTTTCTCACCCCTAAGTAAGGCGGTCTATCCATTAGGCCCAAAAGGCCATTGCCTTAGGCCCCAAATTGATTTTACAGCTATGTCCGACCTCCTCAAATGCTCATCTTCTCCCTCTTCGTCTCTCGCCTCTTGTCTTTCGACGTAGTCTCAACTCTCGTCTCTCACCACTGTGGCCATGTCGCCAAGTTAGAAAAATAAAATTTACATAAAAATTTATATTATTTTTATTGAATAAATGAAAGACTTCATCTTAAGATTTTATCTTAGGCCGCAATATCTATTGGGCCGCCCTGTGGCAAGTATGCTGGTGGAACTACAGAAGAAGCAAGGGGTCTCAAAAGTGCCACTTGAGTGGTTGAGCTCAATCAATTAGTCTCTCCCAATCCCTTGCTAAATTAATTGCATGCATGGAGAGGTGTGGGCGGTGCCTCTCTTTTCATCACCAGCTAGCATCTACCTGGCTGAGGACAAAGAATTTGCCGACATGATCTTGTTCTTAGTTAATTTTACATACCCAAATAAACTAATCTTTTTTCATGCTTGAGCATGTTGTGTTTCAAATGATATTTACCTATGAATTTTTCTTTTATACATGATAGTTTTATACAAGATTCGCGTGGGACATTCAGAACTTTGCCTGTGGAGAATTAATGAAGTATGATGCCATTATTTCCTACAAGTTCAATGATGCCCTTCATTGTCATTATTGAATCTGATAAATAAAATTTCTCACACAGGATGCATAATTGTTTGGAAATAGACAGAGCATCATTTTCCACATCATTTATGGCATCTTTCCAAGAAAAAGATAGTGGAAACAATTTTTGCACACAAATAGCTGTTGACAATGTGCTTTGTTACAAAGAGTTTCAAAGAAGATAAATGATATCTAAAATTTCAGTTATCGGACTATGAGATATGACTGCCTTTACGATGTGCAGGAAAGTCTGGGAATTATGGAATTAGGATCGAGGGTTGGTTCAACCAAATCTTGCAGCTAATTTGAGCTTTGTCAATGGCTTCTTCTACTCAGTTGCCAGGCAAACTGATCTGCGGCGACCATCGCACGGGATGCAGAGCCAATGGAACCTTCATACCTATGAATTGGACACCAGCCAGAGCACCACAGTTAGAAACGGAGATAGATAAACTGATACGCATTTTTACGAGATTCTTTCCAACATCTGAAGCAAGTGCAAGAAATGTCCAGAGGAAAGTCACTTTGCATGAAAAATATGTTCTTGGTTGCCTTCTATCCTTACATTGCAATCAGGAGGTATGATCCAGTCTGCATGACTATAGCACCTTCACCACCAGGCTGGAGTGTATTCACACACCTAGCGCAAAACCAATGCTTGTATATCGATGTAACTAGATCTGATATCAATAAAAGAAAGAACACAAACTAAGAGTAAAACTGATTAATCAATGAAAAGAAACATCTTATTAGCAGCTATTAAGAAAAATCTGATTACAGTATGTATTCTTATAATGGGAAAAATTCTAATCAGTACATAGTTGAACTTATGATTTGTACCACAAGCTCTAAACCTTAAAATTGTAGCTTCAGAATTCATCATGATAAATGGAGGATAACAATGAGAACTCACACTGGTTAGGTCCAATGAAGAAAAATTCCTTCTGGAGGTTATTTCGTTTGACAAAGTCAATGAATGGGTTCAAGTCAACAGCCTTTAAGTCCATTCCCTCTTGTTCTGCTCTGGTATCATCAGAAGTGAATGAAATAAATCAATTGATAAACAAGAGAATGAACAAAAGTTAAGACATGAGATAAGTTTTTAGGTGAGTATCAACCTTAGCTCAATCTCCTAAAAACTATTCAAACCTAATGATTTCTACTATTCTAGAATGATCAAATACTAAAAAAAGAAGGAAAAAGAAGAAGAAGTAAAATTTGATTATCCTATGCAGATAGCAATGTGAGTCAATTACACTACCAAACTTAGATTGACAAGAAAGACCAAATTCCTAAAACACCAAAATTAAAGATAAGATTGCAGTTTTGAACAATATGCAAAGAATGAAAATCGAGAAATAATAAAGTAAGATATTGAGCACAGTACATGAGGGACAAGAGGCGAGAAGGGCCAGTTGGATCGTAATTGAGCAGCAAAGCAGCCTTCAGTGGTTCACCTGTGAAAGGGGGAAACGATGAAGAAGTAGAAAAAAAGGAACATGAACTATGAGACCGAGGACGATGCAGGCATTAGGGTTCCCAGCAAAGCGCACCTGATAAACCGATATTGTTGGACGCCCACTTCTCCCAAAGACGATGCGTAGATGCCCAATCCGCCATGAAGTTGGCTTTTCCTCCGCCAAGCTTCTCGGTGTGGGGGGGGGGAGGCTAGTGGAGGGGACCAGAGCGTGGAGGAAGAAACAATAGGCGTCGGGAAGACAACCAGGCCAAGTGCTTGAAATGGACCAAATTAGAATGAATACAACATGGCCTTTGTTTCTTTGGGGATAGCAGTTAAAATTTTATATGGTCACATATTGTAGTTCCATCCAATAATGCAAAGGTAGACTCTTGTTGAAGCTGTAAACAATTAACAAGTATGAACTAACAGATTAAGAACTTTATCTATACAAAATTGCTGCAAGTGCAATTAGTTCTCCTAACTATTAAGATATCTATACACTATAAGTACTGTTACATCTGCAAGACATATAAGTACATCATATGAAATAATACTGTGTGATACCAAGGGCAAATTTTGAAGAAATATATAACCCATTTTCCATAAAAGAAAAAGTGCCACTTTAAAACTCAAAATGTTAAGATTTTATGCAACTGCAGATGTTAGTGTTGTTTTTCAATTTTTTTTGTATTGGTTTTTCTTTCAATGCAGAGAGGTGACTGGTGAGATATATAAATCCAAAGCATGGATGAGCCATAACTATATACTGGACTATATTCTTGGAAATATGTAAGGGGGTATGATATCAGGAGTCAACCATAAAGTATCTCAGAACATGAAAACCCCTGACTATTATCCTTGATATATTAACTAACAATCAAATTAATCTAAACATCATCTAATCATCAGTTAACTAAATAATTAACTAAATATCGCCCCCTTTTTTAAAAAACTCATCCTGATCTCTCTCTCTCACACACACACTTTTTCTTTTTCCTTTTTTATTCTTTTCCTGCTCTCTTCTCATTCCCCACTCCCCTCCATGTCCGCTTACTTCACCCGCACATCTCCCCTGCTCTCCCTCTCTTCACCGAATCCGCCACTGGCGGCCACCCACCATTTATAATCAATATATAAACAGTATCATTTTATCTTAAGATAAACGATGAGAAATTTCTGCAGTAGGAATCACTTAGGGTAAAAGAAAATATCTGTGCTCAATCACTGATATAATCATATAGTACACCTAGAACAGGATACCTATGATATCTAGAACATAACGAAACCTCAATCATACTCTAGAATGAATAACTTTTCATTTGGAAAGCTGTGGTGTCTATTATTTTCTCGTATAAAAACGTTTTGTAATGCTAGAATATTTTCGGTAATTGATAATTCTAGAAAGCAGAGTACAGATGTACCAAGAGTCGAGCTTAAAACTTCCAATTACTTGTTCCAGTACTATTCAGAACCTAGCAGATAATGATTAGTAATGCTATTTTTGGTATAATCTAAGTTAGCCCTTTAGTAACATACCAAGTAGAATTGTCAATTCTTGCTGAAAATGTATAAAAGGAGGATTATTTGCATATGATGTAAGAGTATGATAATCTAAGTATAGCTGAAAAGCTACCTATGTCATTATTTCTGGAACCACTGTATGGTAGAAAACAATTTATTATATATGCATTCTCCATTTTAACAAATCTATCCATTAATGACAATTATAACTGCATCACAAATGCATGTGCTTGAGCATACTTATACATTTTTCAATGCAGGAAAATAGATAGGCATCACTCATGAATCAAGCAAGTTGGATTTGGAATGCTTAACATATATACCAGAAAGGAACATTACTAAAACATAATAAACACACAAAAGAAACATGCTTTGCTTCCTACTATATATGACAAGTGCAATCAGTTCAAGGGACCACATTACTATTTATGTAAGCGTTTTAGAACGTAAAACAGCAAAAGCCTAAAAATGGAGATATATAAGTGATTCAATTAAATAAGATAAGAGGAGATAGACCGCCCGCACCTTGAGGCCATGTAGCCGCCCCAGTGGACAGTAGGGCCAAGGGGTGAGCATGGACCGGTTAACCGGTCCATTAGCAAAGAAAAAAAACCGGTCCATTAACTTCGGTTTTTTTAAAACATTAACCGTAGACCGGTCCATTAACTTCAGTTAACCGTCATTTCGGTTCGGTTAACCAACAATTACCGGTCAACCAATAAATTAATTAAATTTTTTACCACAATTTAATTAGATGTAAATATAACTACAACAAGAAAGTAAACACCTATTTTTTTACCACTATTTCTGTGAGAAGAAATTTGTTGGAGAGTTTAGCTAAAACCAGGGATTTCATTTCCTTTTTTTGGTAAAATTGTTGGTCAAAACTCAAAACAAATGGTAATAATATACAAGGAGTGAGATGCTCATGCAGCCATCTGCATGCAAGTAGACTTTACCTACAGCAAGGAAACTAGCTAAGCAAAAAGAAGAGCAGGAATCTCTGACTTGGAAAAATTGTTCACACATCAATTTACGTTGTTGAAGGAGATTATCAATTACATATATCTGCCTGCAATTAGTCAATAGTCTAATGTTTAGAGCTAGTACTAACGTCCATTTGGATGTTAGGAGTTAGGCCAAAGCGCACATAGCAAGGAAAGGAAAAAAGTGTCCATTAATATAAAAGTCATTTATTCATGTCATGTAATATTGCAAATAAATATGAAAATATTAGCCCGCACTCCAGAACATACCCAATCGCGCAGTGGATCCCGAGTGAAGGCCGGCGGAGAGATCCGCACAGTGGCAGACGCGGAGACACGGAGTCGCGGAGAGGCGGAGACGGCGAGTCGCGGAGACGCGGAGAGCGGAGAGCGGAGAGCGGAGAGCACCAAGAGGGCGAGAGGGCGAGAGAGAAGAGAAGAGGGGAGAGGCGGAGACGGCGAGTCGCGGAGAGCGGAGAGGGCGAGAGAGAAGAGAAGAGGGCTCGGGGCGACGGGGAGAGTGGGCGACGGGTATAAAACTTAGGGTTTCTAAGTTTATACTTTATAACTATAAGTATTAAATTATTAACTTATTATTAAAAAGTATTATATAATATATATAAATATATAATATATGTCCACCGATCGGTTAACCGAAATCAGTGGACTTCTTATACCCCGACCCGAACCCGAAACCAAAAACCAGTTCTATTTCTGACCGATTTTCCGATTAACCGAAAAATCGGTTTTTTTTCTCACCCCTAAGTAAGGCGGTCTATCCATTAGGCCCAAAAGGCCATTGCCTTAGGCCCCAAATTGATTTTACAGCTATGTCCGACCTCCTCAAATGCTCATCTTCTCCCTCTTCGTCTCTCGCCTCTTGTCTTTCGACGTAGTCTCAACTCTCGTCTCTCACCACTGTGGCCATGTCGCCAAGTTAGAAAAATAAAATTTACATAAAAATTTATATTATTTTTATTGAATAAATGAAAGACTTCATCTTAAGATTTTATCTTAGGCCGCAATATCTATTGGGCCGCCCTGTGGCAAGTATGCTGGTGGAACTACAGAAGAAGCAAGGGGTCTCAAAAGTGCCACTTGAGTGGTTGAGCTCAATCAATTAGTCTCTCCCAATCCCTTGCTAAATTAATTGCATGCATGGAGAGGTGTGGGCGGTGCCTCTCTTTTCATCACCAGCTAGCATCTACCTGGCTGAGGACAAAGAATTTGCCGACATGATCTTGTTCTTAGTTAATTTTACATACCCAAATAAACTAATCTTTTTTCATGCTTGAGCATGTTGTGTTTCAAATGATATTTACCTATGAATTTTTCTTTTATACATGATAGTTTTATACAAGATTCGCGTGGGACATTCAGAACTTTGCCTGTGGAGAATTAATGAAGTATGATGCCATTATTTCCTACAAGTTCAATGATGCCCTTCATTGTCATTATTGAATCTGATAAATAAAATTTCTCACACAGGATGCATAATTGTTTGGAAATAGACAGAGCATCATTTTCCACATCATTTATGGCATCTTTCCAAGAAAAAGATAGTGGAAACAATTTTTGCACACAAATAGCTGTTGACAATGTGCTTTGTTACAAAGAGTTTCAAAGAAGATAAATGATATCTAAAATTTCAGTTATCGGACTATGAGATATGACTGCCTTTACGATGTGCAGGAAAGTCTGGGAATTATGGAATTAGGATCGAGGGTTGGTTCAACCAAATCTTGCAGCTAATTTGAGCTTTGTCAATGGCTTCTTCTACTCAGTTGCCAGGCAAACTGATCTGCGGCGACCATCGCACGGGATGCAGAGCCAATGGAACCTTCATACCTATGAATTGGACACCAGCCAGAGCACCACAGTTAGAAACGGAGATAGATAAACTGATACGCATTTTTACGAGATTCTTTCCAACATCTGAAGCAAGTGCAAGAAATGTCCAGAGGAAAGTCACTTTGCATGAAAAATATGTTCTTGGTTGCCTTCTATCCTTACATTGCAATCAGGAGGTATGATCCAGTCTGCATGACTATAGCACCTTCACCACCAGGCTGGAGTGTATTCACACACCTAGCGCAAAACCAATGCTTGTATATCGATGTAACTAGATCTGATATCAATAAAAGAAAGAACACAAACTAAGAGTAAAACTGATTAATCAATGAAAAGAAACATCTTATTAGCAGCTATTAAGAAAAATCTGATTACAGTATGTATTCTTATAATGGGAAAAATTCTAATCAGTACATAGTTGAACTTATGATTTGTACCACAAGCTCTAAACCTTAAAATTGTAGCTTCAGAATTCATCATGATAAATGGAGGATAACAATGAGAACTCACACTGGTTAGGTCCAATGAAGAAAAATTCCTTCTGGAGGTTATTTCGTTTGACAAAGTCAATGAATGGGTTCAAGTCAACAGCCTTTAAGTCCATTCCCTCTTGTTCTGCTCTGGTATCATCAGAAGTGAATGAAATAAATCAATTGATAAACAAGAGAATGAACAAAAGTTAAGACATGAGATAAGTTTTTAGGTGAGTATCAACCTTAGCTCAATCTCCTAAAAACTATTCAAACCTAATGATTTCTACTATTCTAGAATGATCAAATACTAAAAAAAGAAGGAAAAAGAAGAAGAAGTAAAATTTGATTATCCTATGCAGATAGCAATGTGAGTCAATTACACTACCAAACTTAGATTGACAAGAAAGACCAAATTCCTAAAACACCAAAATTAAAGATAAGATTGCAGTTTTGAACAATATGCAAAGAATGAAAATCGAGAAATAATAAAGTAAGATATTGAGCACAGTACATGAGGGACAAGAGGCGAGAAGGGCCAGTTGGATCGTAATTGAGCAGCAAAGCAGCCTTCAGTGGTTCACCTGTGAAAGGGGGAAACGATGAAGAAGTAGAAAAAAAGGAACATGAACTATGAGACCGAGGACGATGCAGGCATTAGGGTTCCCAGCAAAGCGCACCTGATAAACCGATATTGTTGGACGCCCACTTCTCCCAAAGACGATGCGTAGATGCCCAATCCGCCATGAAGTTGGCTTTTCCTCCGCCAAGCTTCTCGGTGTGGGGGGGGGGAGGCTAGTGGAGGGGACCAGAGCGTGGAGGAAGAAACAATAGGCGTCGGGAAGACAACCAGGCCAAGTGCTTGAAATGGACCAAATTAGAATGAATACAACATGGCCTTTGTTTCTTTGGGGATAGCAGTTAAAATTTTATATGGTCACATATTGTAGTTCCATCCAATAATGCAAAGGTAGACTCTTGTTGAAGCTGTAAACAATTAACAAGTATGAACTAACAGATTAAGAACTTTATCTATACAAAATTGCTGCAAGTGCAATTAGTTCTCCTAACTATTAAGATATCTATACACTATAAGTACTGTTACATCTGCAAGACATATAAGTACATCATATGAAATAATACTGTGTGATACCAAGGGCAAATTTTGAAGAAATATATAACCCATTTTCCATAAAAGAAAAAGTGCCACTTTAAAACTCAAAATGTTAAGATTTTATGCAACTGCAGATGTTAGTGTTGTTTTTCAATTTTTTTTGTATTGGTTTTTCTTTCAATGCAGAGAGGTGACTGGTGAGATATATAAATCCAAAGCATGGATGAGCCATAACTATATACTGGACTATATTCTTGGAAATATGTAAGGGGGTATGATATCAGGAGTCAACCATAAAGTATCTCAGAACATGAAAACCCCTGACTATTATCCTTGATATATACCTCCAGGACAAAGCCGGAAGGGTATCCTAACAATGTTTTCTTGTAAAACTAACTCCATCGTGTTCAGCACCCAAAAATCTTCAAATTTGTTATTCACCTCAACCCTAACCGGCTAACCGGCTAACCGACAACTCAAAGCCCACCAAATAATTTAATTATGAACACGTGATCGTCATCCATTTAATCAACAACAATATACTTTTTAATTAAAACTTATAATTAGATAACATCCTGATTCAATTAAACACTAATTAAACAATTTGATTAGTAATTAACTAACAATCAAATTAATCTAAACATCATCTAGTCATCAGTTAACTAAATAATTAACTAAATATCCCCCTCTTTTTTAAAAAACTCCTCTTTTCCTTTTTTTATTCTTTTCCTGCTCTCTTCTCATTAATTCCCCACTCCCCTCCCTGTTCGCTTACTTCACCCGCACATCTCCCCTGCTCTCCCTCTCTTCACCGAATCCACCACTGGCGGCCACCCACCGTTTATAATCAATATATAAACAGTATCATTTTATCTTAAGATAAATGATGAGAAATTTCTGTAGTAGGAATCACTTAAGGTAAAAGAAAAGATCTGTGCTCAATCTCTGATATAATCATATAGTACACCTAGAACAGGATACCTATGATATCTAGAGCATAAGGAAACCTCAATCATACTCTAGAATGAATAACTTTTCATTTGGAAAGCTGTGGTGTCTATTATTTTCTCGTATAAAAACGTTTTGTAATGCTAGAATATTTTCGGTAATTGATAATTCTAGAAAGCAGAGCACAGATGTACCAAGAGTCGAGCTTAAAACTTCCAATTACTTGTTCCAGTACTATTCAGAACCTAGCAGATAATGATTAGTAATGCTATTTTTGGTATAATCTAAGTTAGCCCTTTAGTAACATACCAAGTAGAATTGTCATTTCTTGCTGAAAATGTATAAAAGGAGGATTATTTGCATATGATGTAAGAGTATGATAATCTAAGTATAGCTGAAAAGCTACCTATGTCATTATTTCTGGAAACACTGTATGGTAGAAAACAATTTATTATATATGCATTCTCCATTTTAACAAATCTATCCATTAATGACAATTATAACTGCATCACAAATGCATGTGCTTGAGCATACTTATACATTTTTCAATGCAGGAAAATAGATAGGCATCACTCATGAATCAAGCAAGTTGGATTTGGAATGCTTAACATATATACCAGAAAGGAACATTACTAAAACATAATAAACACACAAAAGAAACATGCTTTGCTTCCTACTATATATGACAAGTGCAATCAGTTCAAGGGACCACATTACTATTTATGTAAGCGTTTTAGAACGTAAAACAGCAAAAGCCTAAAAATGGAGATATATAAGTGATTCAATTAAATAAGATAAGAGGAGATAGACCGCCCGCACCTTGAGGCCATGTAGCCGCCCCAGTGGACAGTAGGGCCAAGGGGTGAGCATGGACCGGTTAACCGGTCCATTAGCAAAGAAAAAAAACCGGTCCATTAACTTCGGTTTTTTTAAAACATTAACCGTAGACCGGTCCATTAACTTCAGTTAACCGTCATTTCGGTTCGGTTAACCAACAATTACCGGTCAACCAATAAATTAATTAAATTTTTTACCACAATTTAATTAGATGTAAATATAACTACAACAAGAAAGTAAACACCTATTTTTTTACCACTATTTCTGTGAGAAGAAATTTGTTGGAGAGTTTAGCTAAAACCAGGGATTTCATTTCCTTTTTTTGGTAAAATTGTTGGTCAAAACTCAAAACAAATGGTAATAATATACAAGGAGTGAGATGCTCATGCAGCCATCTGCATGCAAGTAGACTTTACCTACAGCAAGGAAACTAGCTAAGCAAAAAGAAGAGCAGGAATCTCTGACTTGGAAAAATTGTTCACACATCAATTTACGTTGTTGAAGGAGTTTATCAATTACATATATCTGCCTGCAATTAGTCAATAGTCTAATGTTTAGAGCTAGTACTAACGTCCATTTGGATGTTAGGAGTTAGGCCAAAGCGCACATAGCAAGGAAAGGAAAAAAGTGTCCATTAATATAAAAATCATTTATTCATGTCATGTAATATTGCAAATAAATATGAAAATATTAGCCCGCACTCCAGAACATACCCAATAGCGCAGTGGATCCCGAGTGAAGGCCGGCGGAGAGATCCGCACAGTGGCAGACGCGGAGTCACGGAGAGGCGGAGACGGCGAGTCGCGGAGAGCGGAGAGCACCAAGAGGGCGAGAGGGCGAGAGAGAAGAGAAGAGGGGAGAGGCGGAGACGGCGAGTCGCGGAGAGGGCGAGAGGGCGAGAGAGAAGAGAAGAGTGCTCGGGGCGACGGGGAGAGTGGGCGGGCCAGGCAACGGGTATAAAACTTAGGGTTTCTATGTTTATACTTTTATAACTATAAGTATTAAATTATTAACTTATTATTAAAAAGCATTATATAATATATATAATATATATAATATAAAATATTATATATTATGGAGAACTAAATCTGATCACTCTTCTGCTAAGCACACTATGGAGAACTAGTTATTGGAAGTTGGAACCAAGTAGATGGATCATATTGCTCCACAAACAAAATACCAGAGACAAGAAAGGGGAATTGACAAGGAAACGCAACAAGAAATCATGATAAGGTATATGAGAAAGAGTATTCCAACTTTATACTAGGTAATGCATCAACTCTATACTAGGTAAACATTATAAACAATAACCACAGATTCTTCAACAACAAAAAAACAGAATTTTAACATAAGAAAAGTATAATAAGATCTAACATGAGAAAGAGAAGTAATGTCAAACTTGCATGAGAGCGGGAAATGGGTGAACATATATGCTCGGTGGAAATATGAGAATGATTCAGCTGCAAAAGAAACAAAATGAATATCTTGTCCTAATTCATTGTAGAATTAGCTAAAGTTACACATATCATTCAGAAAATATAACTCCATTATGTGATTATCCTATAAAATAATTTAACCACATAGTCTACAAAAACAAGGACAATTTACCATTAATTATAATCCAATTTGGAGCTTAACTACACGCTTAAATCATTAAAACAGACAAAGATTCTTTAAAAACTCAACCACATGCTTAAATCTCAAGTAGGTCATGCTTAAATCTATAGAGGTTAACTAATTTCAGTTACTCCAAATTAAAAATAATTCACATTCTTTAAAAGAGACAGCTTTATACATTTAAATTCATTTAGTCAATACTCACTAAAGCAAGGCATGAGATGAGAGATGAGAAAACCATAATTCCATAAAAAAAGGAATGTACCGGACGAAGGGGATAAACAAGAAGCGCTCGCGTGGATCAGCTTCGCCCGAGGTCCCGAGCAGGATGGAGATTCGGCACCTGTTCGCAAGAGAGATGGGAGATGAGAGATCTACTAAGGATGGAGATGGGAGGACTTAGGATGCAAGGTATCTCACCCGAGGATGGATGGAGATGAGAGATCCGGCACCGGAGCATGAGTACCGTGTGCAGTGCAGCCGAGCAGGATGGAGATGGAGATGGCGGCTGGCGAGGCGCGGAGATTTCTAGGGCAGCTCTGATCGGCATACTGGCCCCTCAAAGCCCACTAAGTTGGGCCTGAAATTTAGTGGTCGTTTAGTACTATCACTTAAATTACTAAAAATTTAAATTATCATTTAGATAAATTATTATTTTAAAAATTACCCGATAATATTACATTACGATGTTTGATATATACTAATAATCTCGCTAGTAATTCATATTGTCTTATTTTGTATTAAAAAATATACTATGAAACTTATATCTTTAACTAAAATGCCTTCAAATAAAAAAATAAACTAAAAAAAATAAAAATAAAAAATAAAAATAGGGATTACCTCTGAGATTGCAAATAAGATGAGGTGAGAATTCTTTTTCTATATCAAAAGAGGATATTTTAGTTTAGGTATTTTTGTCAAAAATAAAAAAATAATATTACCACCTTACGGGTAATCCACATAGCCACCCTCTCCTTTGGTAATGTGGATTACCACTTGAGTGATAATGTAGATTACCAATAATCTATTTCAACCAAACGCGATAATCTGATGAGACCCAGGTAATTTTAACTAAGATTGTCAGTAATCCATTTAGATTACCTCATACTAAACGCCCCCTTAGTATTATGACACTGTAATCTTTTCCTTCCACGTCTCTCATTATCTCTCCTCCTTATTCCACCATTCAAACAAGTTTTTTTTCTAATAAATAAAATGGTAATTTAGTTGATAATCCTAATACAGTACCAAATAGCTTTTAATTCTAATGTAATTCTCTTGTATCTGTGAAGAATTCTAATACAGTACCAAATAGTTTTTAAATATTGTATTCATGTATTTGACATTTGAATATTAATTTTAAGCATTTATTCGTCAATTATGTATTATTAGAGTTATATCTAACTCTTAAAAATAACGGTATGGTGTTTTTCGTACCGGACCGTACCGAGTGTTGGTACAGTACGGTACCAATTTCGGCCAGGTACCGAAACTGAGATTTTAAACCATGCTATTAGGTATACATAAATGCACGTGATAGAGTTAGAAGAAAATGAATTCAACCTAGTTAAATATACATAGCACATGGTCATTAGACTCATCAGATTCCCACCATATGTTGGCTAGTGTGTCATTCTGCTTTGAGCTTTAGGTTCAAAGTTTATTGTTCCTTCTTGTAAGTCGGTGTTAGTCAGGTTCACGGGTCTCAAGTTGGTGTCTCGATTGTAGTTGTTACTACCAATGATTGAATACTATTGATTGACAATCCTTAGTCAATGAAGTACACTCTGGGGTTTTCCACCATCATTCTTTTTGGTGGTGTACACCTCAATTCATTATTGACTGATGAGTTTTTCGTTGTTGAGTTTTTTTTAAGCGAGGTGCACTCCTCGATTCGATGTCAACTGATAAAGTCCAACTAAAGACCTAATAAAAGGCCTATAAAGGTCCATTTACCACTCTTCTTCCTCAATAAAAAGGAGCTCTCCTATAAAGGTAAAGGGGAGAGTTGTTCTCTCCTCTTGAGACCCCCCTTATCTTTATACAGTATGAATTTCATTTGTCTAGATGAGATAATAATGTTGAGCACTGGAGGGTCCTTTGGTCGCTACCGCTGAGGCTTCTCGCAAGTGGTGCTTTTCGGCGAACTCTGATAACTAACGGGAGGCCCCGACAAAAAGAACTTCATCATTGATGCTTTCATCGAGGTTTGGTTGCTGGAAAGTTGTACCTCTGCCACCCAACTAGTCACCACCCACAATTGTGCTTGAGTGTCGCTTGGCCCTGATCAAGTCGAGGCTGCTGATCATAAGGATGGAGAGGATCGCTGATCTCAGCTACTTCCTCTATGATCAAGCTGCCACCCTGTCCACCCTTAAGTTGTGGCTGCACCTAGTCAGCAAAAGAGCCAGGAGGCACTCACAACATCTGGGCCGCCCAACCAAACTACTGCACCTCGCTCAAACCGCACCATCATCCACTTGTGCTCACTGCCGCTCTGGAGGCAACTTAAGTCCGCTCAGGCCGCCACCATAATTTTTCTTGCCACCGCGATGTAGTGCTGGCCAAGCTTGGTTTAGGCTGCCAATGGAGCTGCTTCCTCCTCACAGCCTGATGGAGACACCGCCAGCATCACCCCTTCACCTTCGTGCTGAATTTGCACCGCCATGGCTGCATAAGGAGACCATTGTATCGAATTGCTACCCTCTAAAATGCTCATGCTTTTTGCCCGCAACTACATGAGGAAGCCACTAGACCAAGCCACTAACCTTTGTCATTGCTGTCACCTTATCCATAGTCGTGGACAAAGTAGAGGAGAAGATGCAGTATACCAGTCAGACTTCCCCTACTGCAGCCACGTGAGAAGGGCCAAATATTTACTGCTACCTTCCTGCACATTGCGACCATCTGAAAGGGGATGGAGGAGACACTTCCAATCCCAATGGAAGAAATGATTTAATGCTCTTTCATGAAATGATATGACTTAAATGCTTAGTTAAAAAAATGGGACTTTCACTCCATATCATGATTCTTGGTAACTGAAATGCCACCTCAATTAAGAGAGAGGAATACTTCATGAAATGAGAAGGATAAAAGACAGTGAATGAATCTAGTTGTGATCATATTCTTCTATACTCCCAATTTTTACCCTAGTGTCATCCATGGTTGTAAATGGCGCGAGGCTTACCAAGGCGCAAAGGGCTATTGGAGTCATGTCGCAAGACGCAAGGTTATGGTGCGCGCCATAACGAGGCGAGGCACAAAAATAAAATATATTTTGCACATAAAATATATATTTTTTAAAATAAAATCACCTAATTAGCATCTAATTAAATAAATATAATAGGTCTAATTTGTTCTTAAAGAACAACTAAATAAACTTATCAAGTTCAACATCATTAAAAATAATTCCACAATTTAAACTTTAAAGGCTGAAAAATGAGAAAAAAACAAGAAAAGGAATAAGAAATCAGAGAAGAAGATGAGGAAAAAAAACAAGAGGAAGAAACAAGATGAGCATGTATGATTCCACTAGAAAAGAACAGAAAAAAAAGGAGATGAGGGTTGTCCGCATGCCACTGCTGTCGAGTAGAAAGGAGAAACGATAGGAGGGTTGTCGAGTAGAAAGGAGAAGAGAGAAATAAAAAAAAGAAAACTTGATGGAGGAGGATTGATTGCCATCGAAGCTAAAATTTGATGGAGGGCTAGCCGGAACTGAAACCCGATGGAGGAGGACCAGCCAGAACCAAAGAAAGAAGAAAAAGAGAGGTCGAAGAGAGGTGCCTCTTTAGGGAGGGTCTCGAGCACCCGCTCCATACCTATAGGTGGCGTGCGCCTGGCGTGCCTTGGACCCCTGCTAAGGGGCGTGTCTAAACCCTTGAGGCAATATGGGATTGCCTCAAAGGTTAAATGGCGTAGGGCCTGTGCCATGGGGCACCATTTAAAACTATGGTGTCATTAGCATACTTCACGTGAGGAATGCATAGTTATTTACACAGGACAAACACAATTTAGACTACACTAGTCGTCTCAAATCAAGATGCTAAATGATTAAGTTTCTCCTGTCGATTAAATGTTGTTCACCCTTTTTAGCATGGAAAGAGATGTGATGCCCGCTAAATAATTCATTATCGATCGATTATCCACCATCGGGTTTCTTTTTACAATACACCAATAGTTGCTTAAGCAGGGAATAAATAGTGACTACCAACATTACTGAAGCAGGAAAGCTTACCATATTCTTACATTTAAAATGTCCAGTTGGCAAAAGAAAAGAATTCTTCCCAGCCTTTGAAGAAAAAGCTAGACGGAAACAACGGTTCCGAGTATAGACAGCACTGTCAAGAAAAAGCTGAAGATCAGAAGATGTAGAGTCTTTTGCAATGTACAATTTGCCAAGTTGTGAGTTGCTTCCTCTTTGACTGCTAATTCGTGAACATACCTAACCAACAGAAGGTTCTTCAAAATTTATTTATAATGTCAAAGAAAATAATTTCACAAAATTGTAGCATAAGATTGCACAACCATACACACCAGACTTAGAATTAATGTCAAATTTCTTACAAAATTTTCATTCAGCAGTTTCACCCAACTAAGAAAATTCTAAAAAGCAGGTGATAGGTGGATGAGTATACCAGTGGTAGAATGCAGGTGGTAGGTGTAAAATAATTCAAATAAAAGAGTTCTAAAAGCATTCTAAACTCAAAAAGATATACAAGTATACAACCAATACATTATTGGCCTATTCATGAGACCAGATTACAACAGGATTACCATGGATATCCAAAAGAAGTCCAGATTACCAATTGGATTTACTTAAGTCCAGCAATTTAATTTCCAACAACAGAGTGTGATCATTTTATTAATCCGGTTAATCATATCAAACTTCTTATCACTTGAACACATAAATCCATATAGAATGATGCTAAAAACAATGATTAAATCATTGATGCGACCACTCTTCAAGTACCTCAAAAACAAATGCACCAACATGTGAGTTGTCCTTGAAGGCAATATTTGGTATGCGGATGATTACATGATATGAAAACTTTTCTGCAAAAAGAAATATGATTAGTTGTCCAATCTCCATCGTGCACCTATATGATGCAAGCAAGTTGAAGAAAAGAGATGGTTGGGAAATAGGGAGAAAAAATTAGCAAACTTGGGATTATAAGAGGATACATCAATTAATGGAGAAATAAAAACAATCACTTTATCTAAACTAAATAATTGGTTCCAAGATTGTTTTCAGAAGTGTATACTGTATATTGCAACTTGAACCAATTTACAGGGAAAAAAATACCACCAGATTGGAATAGTTCTAAGATAGTTCTTCTCTTTCTTGTCAGATAGACTGGACTGAAAACAGTGGGCAGAAAAATCCAGCCAATGGAAGTTCAAGTATGTATGAACAAATAAAAAGTCAAAAATAGCTAATTCTTATCACACATTTTTTTAGAAGAACATTATCAGAATTGTGAATTTTATGTAAAACTTGATCCAAATAACTCTTGCTTAACTCAGTATCTTGAATTACTATAATCAGCTATAAAAGTAATGTGTTGATAATCTTTTTTTTAATCCTAACATTGACCACTCAACACATAAAGGCAAGAAAATTCTATACAAGTAATAAGCAGGTACAAAAGTATATAACTCTATAGTACGGGCGGAACATGGCGGAGCTCGTGGAGGTGAGTGGCCTTCCTGCAGGGAGTCGTGGTGCTTCCTCCTCCGGTGGCGCCGAGCGCGAGGGTCAATCCTCTCTTCTGAAAGTGCCTGCTGCTGGATGGACTGTGGTAGCTCGGCGAGACAAGGGAAAGCGTGTCCAGATTGCGAAGTCCCCCTGGCATTCCTCGTCCCGCTGGGTGCAGGTTGGCTCTTATGCGGATGCGGTCAGGAGTTTTCGCCCGCCTCATGGTAAGGCTCAGGAGAGTCAGTCCGCCTCTTCCTAGCTCCGATCCTCGGCCTTCTTCAACGCTGGGCTGTCGGGGTTCTGCTGCTTACGGGCTTGGCAGGTTCTCTGCCTACCTCAATCACCTCAGGCGATCGGGGCGCTGCTTCAACTGTTGCGGGAAGGGTCACCTGAGCCATTCTTGTCGGGAGGTTGCTGTATGTTTCCGCTGTGGGGGGCGGGGACATCAGGCTAGTTCTTGCTCCTTCTCTCGTAGCCCCCCGATAGATGGTGGGTCTGGTTCGTCAGCCATCGAACCTTGGGGCTCTGAGGGGTCGGCGATTCCCCACCCCCCATCTCAGGTGTCTGCTTCTGCTGTGAAGATTGTTCCCATGGTCTCAACGCTTCCGGAGGTGGTGGAAGTCCCCCCTGTCTGTGCCCCTTGCTGTGGTGGTGATGCCTTGCGGCCTGAGGCTATTGAGTCGTTCTGCCACCGTCGGAGCCCACCTTGAATCGCGGAAGCTTCCTCGCTGAGCGATGTGTGGTGGTTTCTGTGTCGAGGCCTCTTCCGAATGGTGCTGATGTTGCGGGGTTTCTGGCATCTTGTTTCCGGGATGAGGTTGCTCATCGTCATCTCTGGAGACAGAGATCCCTTCCGGATGGTCGGATCCTGGTTTCAACGCCGGCAGGTTTTGACTCTTACTTCAAATGGACCTTGATCAAGAGAAGTCATTTTCGTTGGGGGGCAGCTTCTCTCCGAGTCGCGGACTTGATTGACGAGGGGGTTATTGATGTCGTTCCATCCTTTGAATTTTGCGTTGGGCTGGAGCTTGTAAATCTGCCTATTCGTTTCTGGAACAAGGAAGCGCTAGCTGTTCTGGTCTGCCCGTTTGGCGCGTTCGATACTCTGGACGCGAGATGCTTGCGTTGGTCCGATCTCTCCTCCTGCAAAGTGCGTCTTCGGGTCAGGTCGTTGGATATGATTCCTCGCTCTATCCTAGCAATCTCGGAAGGCTCCAGGTTGCGGATCTCTGTGCGCATCCTTTGGTCCCGGCGGTTCTCTCAGGACCCCCTCGCGAGGCGTACGAGTTCGTGGCGGTCGGTCCGGAATGGAGTGAGGAGCTCGAAGATGATCAGGTCCCCTCGCCCTTCCCGGCGAACCTTGCGAAAGGAGAGTCGGGGAGAGGTTTTGAGGATCGAAATCAGGAGGGGGGCGCTTCTGGTCCTCCGTCTCTGGCTACCCTTCTGCTGGTGGAATCCGGCCAGGGGGCGGCGGCGGTGTCCTCTTTGGGTGTTCGGCCAATCGGAGATGACCGGAGTACGGATCCGAGCGTGGAAGTTACGGATGTGATCCTGCAGAATCGTACGGAAGATCTGGGGGATTCGTCATCTTCCGAGGTTTTCCCGTCAGAGGTTAGGCCTGGCGCTCTTTGAATGGGGCGTCTGGATCTTTCCCCTTTCATGATAGATCCTCGTGGGGAATAGGAGTTGGTGGCGGTGGCCTGGTGCTGTGTCAGCTACCTTTTTCGTCGGCGGCTGGTGCCTTTCGAGATGCTTCAAATAGGGTTTTAGTTGACCAGTTGGCAGAGGCGATGGCTTTTGTCCTCAAGTGCCTGTGGGCCAGTGGGCTCCCCGCGTCGGTGGGCTTTGGGTCTGATGCAATAGTTGGAGCCTCTCACCAATTGGGGTCTTCTGGGTTAGGTAGTCCTTCCCAGACCCTGTCTCGGGTGGACCCTTCTGCAGAAGCGGACCTGGCAAGGAGGGAGGTCCATATTTCGGATCCGGAGGAGCAGATGTTTTTGCCTCCGAGATGTGCATTAACTTACTCGCGAAGAGCGCGTCGTCGGGCTGGAGTGTTGGTTCGCCGGAGCTCGAGACTCCTTAGTTCTCGGGCCTCTGAGGCGAGCTGTCTGCAGCGGGTAGTGGTGAGGAAAGCCATTCTCAATGGGGACTCTCCCTCCGCTCCAAGCGCTGGTTTCTCTTGGTGTTCTAGCTCTGCAGGTTCCGATTCCATAGCCCAAGTAGATGCAGAGGAGGCCCGTGGCTTACATTTTGTGTCCATGGCGGCCTCGCTAGCTGACCTTCCCATCCGTGAGCAGGTCCATGCTCTGGGCTTCTCTTATGTTGCGTCGGCGAATTCGGTTGAGAAGGAACTGGCCCCTTTCGGGCGAGCTGGGGACTTGGAATGAGGTTCTTGTTCCTGTTACATGGGGGGACCGAAGATCAAATCATCCATATGAATCCGAGTAAATTTTCGGTGTTATTCTGGAATATTCGCGGTTTGAACCGGGGTTCTAAGCGATTTATGGTGAGAAATTATGTTAATCAATCTCGTTGCTCTATTCTTGCCCTGCAAGAGACGAAACTACCTGGTATTTCTTCTTCTTGTGCTAAGCAGCTCTCGGGCTTTCGAGAGCCCGATTTTATCGCGATTGATGCCATTGGCGCTGCGGGGGGTCAAGTTCTTATCTGGGACAGCCTAATTTGGAATTGTGTTCATTCCGTGATCGGGGATCGAGTTCTGGTGGCAAAGCTCAAGCAGGGTCCTCGCAGGTTCTTTTCACCGTTATTGGAGTTTATGGATCGCCTCGGCGGGCTGGAAGGAGGGATTTCTTCGCCGAGCTCGAAGGAGTCTTGCTCGGGGCTGTTGGGGATAATTTCATTATAGGCGGCGACTTCAATGTCACTCGATGCGATTTGGAGCGAAGAAATTGCTCTGGATGCGCTTCTGACTCTTCCCTTCTATCGTCGTTTATCTCTGACTGCGAGTTAATTGACTTGCCTATTTCAGGGAAGGAATTCACTTGGTCCAACAACTGTCACCCCCCGAGTCTAGCACGCCTCGATCGGGTCCTCCTCTCTTTACCGTCCGCGGTGGCTCTTCCGGGGGCGATTGTTCTTGGGGGGGAGCGGCGACTGTCGGACCATAATGGACTCATCTTCTCCTCGGGCATTGATGAAGTTCGCAGATCCAGGCCGTTTCGAATGGAAAACTATTGGCTCCATAAGAGTGGCTTCCGCGCTATCATCTCTACTGCATGGAGGGAGTCCGTGCCTAATGGTTCGGCTTCCTCATCCTGGATTATGCGTTGGAGGAAGCTAAGGAAACTTATCCCGAGATGGGCGAGACAATTCAAAAAAAGAGGCATGGAATTAAGAGTCAAGCTGGAATCAGATATTGAGGCGCTACGCTCTAAGGCCGACACCGCGGGTCTCTCTGAATCGGAGATAGGTGTCTTGAGGGATAAGAAGGCGGAGCTTGATTCCTGCTATCAGGATGAAGTTGCATTTTGGCGGCAGAGGGTGAAGCAAAGGTGGCTGAAGGAGGGGGATCACTGCTCTCGTTTCTTCCACCAATGGGCCTCAGTTCGTAGAAGAAGAAATTGGATTCACACAATTGATACTGAGGCTGGTGAAATAAAGGGCGAGGAGGCCATTGCGCGGGAATTCCGAAGGGTGTATATTCGACTTTTGGGGAGAGAACGCAAGCCGCATCTAGTTCTGGATTGGCAGCGTCTAGGGCTCCCATCTCTCCCGAGCGGGTCGGTAATCGACTCTCCCTTTTCGTTGGAGGAAATTAAGGCAGCAGTCTGGGATTTAGGGTCTTGCAAATCGCCAGGTACGGACGGGCTCACCTCTAAATTCTTCCGTCTCTACTGGGACCTGGTGAAGACTGATCTTTTGAATATATTTAACGAAGCCTTCTCATGCCCGGCGGCTCTGAAAAGATTCAATTATGGCCACCTTGTTATGCTGCCAAAGATTGATGGAGCCTCTAGCGTCAAAGATTTCAGGCCTATTAGCTTGGAAAACAGCTTGGTCCGCATTTTCTCCCGGGTTCTTGCGAGTCGGCTTCGACCGCTCATGGGGGACCTAATCAGCAACTGTCAGCACGCCTTCATGTCGGGTAGAAGCACCCTAGACTGCTATATGGGAGTCAATGAAACGGTTTGGGCATGCCACCGAGATCATGAAAATTGATTTCTTCTTAAAGTCGACTTCGAAAAGGCTTTTGATTCTATAGGGTGGAATTTCGTATTGTCTATGTTGGAAGCAAGGGGGTTCTCGGCACTGTGGATTGCTTGGATCCGCCAGGTTTTGGATACAGAATCCTCTATCTTGATCAATGGCTCCGTGGGGTTGTCTTTCCGCCACAAGCGTGGCGTGCGGCAAGGAAATCCGATTTCACCTTTCATCTTCAATCTTGCCGTGGACTGTCTTTCGCGCCTCTTGTCCTTGGCCTCTCGAAACGGTCTTATCGAAGGGGTGCTTTCTAGCCGGGTCGACGGAGGGGTGACTCATTTCCTCTTTGCCGACGATCTGATGATTTTTTGTAGCAACAAGGATGGCTGTTTAAGGAATGTGATGTTTCTCATGAAATGTTTCGAGATTACTTCGGGACTCAAAATAAATCTTGCAAAAACTGAGGTTGTGAGCTTAAGCGGTGATCGTGGTGCGGCGGACCAAGCAGCTCAATTAATTGGTTGTCACTCCTCTGTGCTACCCTTGAGTTACTTGGGGTTGCCGCTTCGTGCAGGAAGGCCGATTAGAGCGGACCGGCTGCAGATGATCGGTAAGCTCGATGCTCGTCTTTCCTCTTGGCAGGGCAAATTACTCTCTAGAGCAGGACGGTTGGTCCTAATAAATAGCACAATCTCAAGCTTGGTGGCCTATCTATGGTCTGTGTTCAAGGTTCCTGGATGGGTGGTTAATATGATTGATAAGAAGAGGCGGAAATTCTTCTGGTCGGGGGCTGATGCTACTTCCTCGGGGAGATGTTTGGTTCGATGGGATTCTATCACTCGACCACTCAAGGCTGGGGGGCTCGGTATTCTGGAGCTGCGATCTCATTGCTCAGCAAGGCGGGGAGGATGGATTTGGAAGGTGATGCTCGGTAAAAGTTTGCTCTGGGTGAGGCTTATGGATAGTCTTTATGGCGATTTTCAGTCATGGAATGGGGCGAATTTTTTGCGTAAGGCATCCCCCGTATGGAAAGATCTCAGGCATCTGTTTGAGGTAATGAGATTGAGTTCTTCTTTTATCGTTGGAGATGGCAGGCGTATCAAGCTATGGACGGACTGTTGGGCGAACGGGGAATGCTTGGCGGAGCGATTTCCATCCCTATTCAATCGAGCTCGGCTTCAAAACTGCTCTATCTTCGAAGCGCGATCAATTGACACTTCTGGGGTGGTCCATTGGAATATCCCCTTCACTTCCCTTGTTGAAGCAGGAATCTTGTTACAATTGGGCTCTGCCTTGGAAGCAATCAAATACTCAACCGGGAAAGATACATTTCGGTGGAAGTGGTCTTCGGATGGGGTGTTCTCAGCTAGGAGCTTATATCAGCTGCTTATGTTCGGTGGCATGTTGTGCCCCTTCTTCAAAATACTATGGAGGAACAATCTTCCTCCTAAAATCTCGGTATTCGGTTGGATATGGTTTAGGCGGCGACTGCTAACGAGGGATCGTCTTCTGAAATGGGGAATTATCGCGGATGACTCGTGCCTCCTTTGCGTCGGGGGCAAGGAGTCTCACCGTCATCTATTCTCGGGTTGCTCTTTTGCTCTTGAAGGATGGAGCGTTTTCCTTCCATCTTGAAGACTCCTCCTCTTGCGCTATGCTCGGCTAGAGCTGTTCAAGAATCGTCGAGTGGCTGGAGGACCCGGATGAGATTGATTCTGGTACGGTGTTGGTTCATTTGGTATGAACGCAATTCCAGGGTGTTTAAGAATAGGGGCGCGACGAGTGCTGACCTTGCGGTGTCTGCTGCAAAATTTTTTGTTTTTTGCTCGGCCCCTAAGAATTGCATTCCTTAGTTGAAAGGATGTTTATTGGGCACCGAGATTGTCCATTTCTGTTTTTACGGAACTAAATCTACTCTCCCCCTCTACTGTAACATCTCATTACTTATGAAATGGCATACAGTTCTTTCGTCAAAGAAAAAAAGGTACAAAAGTATATACATGGTTAATAATGGGCAGGAAAATTGAGAAGCATGCAAAAAATGCTTACCTCATAATTAATGCTACATAATAGAAAATGGTAGAAATAAAAATACATATAAAATGTCAGCAATTAAGTCAAGATGTAGGCAATTGATAACGGAAAAAACATACCTGTAGTAGATGAATCAAGCTCTATGGTCCATCCTTCATTTCCTTCGATTGAGTACTTCTCAAGTAAGACATTGAAAGTTATGGACATCAAAATGTCCACCATTTCATCTACATTTTTATTGGTGTTGACTCTCTTATCAAATTCCAAATCAAAATACAAGTGGCAAGGCAGACCCTGTTCAAATTAACTTGTGAAATGTAATGTCAGTATGTCACTTTTTAAAGTCTAGCTTGGGGTCCATATCTCTATACCTGCAAAGGTTAAAGCAATTTTCAACATTTTAAGAACTAAATTAGATAGAATTCAGTATGGACCCTTGTAAGTTGGGTGTTTTATTTACCATTTGTTATGTTAATTTACTAGAACTTGTTCTCCCTTTTTATTCAGGAGTCCTATAAATCACTTTATCTTAGCAGCCAGAACACTATATAGAATTGTCTGAATGAATAATAGTCAATACACAGTAAACAGTAAGAATCATAGATCTACCTTCTCCAAAACTCACTGTATGTGGAGACAAGGAACCTTCTTTGACCACTTAAGTGGTCTTGATAACTAAACAGTTTGACTTGTGAATGTCCTTTTAAGAATCTGATTGCTTCCTCTTGTCTTGGAAAAGTTGCCCAGACTTGTTTCCTGTATAACAAATACAACGAATTGGCATTTAACAAACATCGGTCGAGTATTGGGACATAATATAAACCAAAAGTAACAAAATATGACAAAACAATGTTTTTCTTTTATCATTATCATTATCCTAACTACTCAATATTTTAAACTTGTATAGGACCAAAAACTTTAAACTGGGACAGAGTACATTTCATATAACCAAGAACTTAAAATTTTCATACAATTACTGCCTTTGAATACCTTGATACGAAATCATTTTCTTCCTTTAGATCAAAATGAATTTCATGCAACAAGCGCAGTAATCGTGATGGTTTTTTTATTGGAGCACCATGTGGAGAACCATAGAAGATTATTGGAGAAATCTGCTTCCCACTTTTTAGTTTGGCTGCTTCAGACATACATGCACCAAAACGGCTAGAGAACCAGTTTAAAATGCTAGAGAACTAATTTAAAATGCTAGAGAACAAGTTTAAAATACTATGAAATCAGTTTAAAATTCATTGGAACCAGATAAAAATGTTATAAAACTAGTTAAAAATGTTTTAGAACAAATTTAAAATGTATTAGAACCAATTTAAAACACACTTGCTATTTCTAAACTGGTTCAAAGCCTTTTAAACTGGTTCTATAATATTTTAAACTATTTCCAAAGCATTTTAAATTGATTTCAAAATATTTTAAACGAGTTCCAAAACATTTTAAACTGGTCTCAAAGCATTTTATCATATTGTAGAGCATTTTAGATTTTAAAAGCATTTTAAACTGATTACATAGTATTTTAAACAAGTTTCAGAGTATTTTAAAGTTGTTCCAAAATATTATAAACTTGTTCCATGCCATTTTAATTAAAGTGGTTTGAAAGCATTTTAAATTGGTTCCATAACATTTTAAACGTGTTCTCTATCATGGGTGGCCCGAGCATCATTATATCGTGTCAGGCTATCAGACAGGGGCAAAATTATCAGACGTAGATAAGAATATGCAAGTTGCAATTGTAATTGCAACTTTCATTTGCGGCCAATTAAACGCTTGTAAATAGAAGTTGCAACTCTACTTGCGAGCAACCAAATAGTATACTGCAAATTTTATTCACGGACATTTACTTTTGCATGCAAATATTTTTTATAATAATTATAATTGCGGGCAATCAAATGCCCTCTTAAAGAATCATAGCATTAGAAAATGTTGGGCAAACAACTAAAAATGATATTGAAGTTCAATAAAGCAATGCCATGTTAGAAATGCTTATGATCTCTTTAAGTTTCATCTTTCTTTAAATCACCTTTCCACGTGCAAGGGAGGCAAATCATGCCACTTTGATATACTCCAAAATATTTTAAATTGTTCAAAGCATTTTAAATTGATCCCAAAGTTTTTTAAATTAGTTTCAAATTATTTTAAACTACTTCAAAAGCATTTTAAACTGGTTCGATAGTATTTTAAACTGGTTACAAAACATTTTAAATTGATTCCAAAGTTTTTAAACTGGTTCCAAAGTATTTTACACTGATTCCAAAGTATTTCTAAATTGGTTCCAAAGTATTTTAAACTAGTTTCAAAGTATTTTAAATTGATTCTATAGCATTTTAAAATGGTTTAAAAGCATTTTAAATTAGATCCATAATATTTTAAACGGGTTCTCTATCATTTTAAACTGGTTCTCTAGCAATTTTCAATATTTCAGCGGGATAAAAAATGTTTCGATAAGAGTTTTCAACGATGTCAACTTCTATGTCAACCCCCTTAACAGCTACGAGGGTATCTTGGGTATTTTGAAAAGTTAATTTGAATTTTGAAAAAAAATTAATAATCATTTTGGTTTCGGAAATAAATAATTTCCTATTGGATTTCAGGGAAATCAAGGTAATTGAGGCAAGCATACACATTTTCTTGTAGTTAATTCGTAACAAAAGACAAACCATTTTAGAGTTGGTAGAAAATTTTTTTTTTAAAAAAAAATAAGACTTAAACTAATGGAGGTCGCCTCTTGCACTAGAAGAGGGTAGAGGGTGCAGTGGACCACTGGTCTTGTATTCCTCTTCTCTAACTAATGCAAAATTATATTCCTCCATAGTTCCATTCATCACATTACTCATTAAAAAACCAGTACAAGAGTCTCCTTTACAAAATACTTCCTCACTTATACATTTTCCACTCATTACACTCCAAACTCTATTAACACTACTTACATAACCATTACTAACATCAAAACCCTTCTTAGCAAAATTGTGAGCCTTTCAATTTAGCTCTCTTTTTAAAACACCACTGCTGCACATCCACCTCATTATCCACCTTCAAATTTTTCTTGACTAATACTGTCATATTCCAGGGAGCTGCAAACTCACCATTCATGATTTTTATCAACCTTAAACAGTCAGAACTTACAATTAATCCCTTGAGACCTTTTTTCCTCACATTATCAAGGCCAAAAAATATAGCTTTAGCTTCAGCTAACAGTGGATTATTTGCCAAATCTGCACCATATCCTCCAAGCAACACTTCCTCACTGCAGTTTTCCAAAATAAAACCCAGCCTTGCAACTTTAGTTCCTCTCCATGCAGCATCACAATTTAGGATAAGCTCAGCTTTGATTCCATTTGTTTCATCTTTACTCTTCACTTCTCCTTTAGACTTCATCATGCTACTTACTTCATTGTATTCCAACACTTCTCTCGTACTTTTTTCTAACACCTCATGCAAATCCCAGCATTTTCCCTCAAATTTTTCTTTGTTTCTATTTTTCCAAATCATCCACATAGAAACTGATAAAAATGCCAAGATTAATTCTGCAGATTCACTTTCGAACCCCTCTGTTTCATCCAGCCATTTCCCTTCATTCCATCTATCTTTGAATCTAAATTTAATACACAAAGCCTTCTCAGCTAATTCCCAGTATCTTGAAGAAAATTTGCAGTTAAAAAAGATATATTTCCAGTCATCAATACCCTCCTTGCACACATAACATTTATCAGCTTCAACACCAGAAAATTGTGCAAACCAATTTGAGGTAGGTAATTTGCCCCAAACCATTTCCCAAATGAACATTTTGGCTCTCTCAGAACACCTTATTTTCCATATTTTCTTCCAATCAATCTCCAAACCCTTTACCTTTTCTTCCTTGTTTTTTAAAAAGAAGTATGCATTCTTCACAGTCAACTCCCCTTTCCAATTCTCAACCCAAATCCATCTATCAATACCATCAATGTTTAATTGTATAGCTGCAATCTCCTGTGCCAGAATTTCACTAAAACATTTTTCAATAATACTCATACACCAAGCTTCATTTTCCATCAGTTCACTTACCATGCTAAACTTCTCTAGCTCAACTACATTAATGTATGTTGGCCAAATATTTAGAGGCAATTCACCAATCCATGGATCATTCCATATTTCAGCTTTCTTTCCATTTTCAACTTTCATTCTGAAACCTTCTTTTAAAGCTTCCATACTCTTTATTACAGATCTCATGTTCCATGAGATTTGTTTGCTTTTTTCACCACCCCATGGATGTAGTTTCCCGTATTTATTTAATAACAATGAAGTCCACATAGAGTCATTAGAGTTCAGGAGAGGAAGAATTCTTTTGGCATTCAAAGCTTTCTTCATAGTCTTTAAATCCCTTATCCCAAGCCCACCATTTCCTTTAATATCAGTTAACACCTTCCAGCTTAAAAGCTTTGCTGATTTCCTATTTTTGCTAGATCCCCAAAAGAATTCTCTTGTGGTTTTGGTAATTTTTTCCACTGAATTGTCATTGATCCAGGATGTCATAAGTGTGTGAGCAGGAATTGAGTTGATGGCAGAACTAATCAATACCTTTCTACCAGCTTGAGAGACCATATTTTTTTCCCACGATTCAACTTTGTTTTTAACTTTCTCTTCCAGCTTTACTTCAAACTCTCTACTTAATCTCTTCGGAGAAACATAAGTTCCCAGGTACTTCATAGGAAAACTTCCTTCTCTCATTCCAAAAAAATCACATATCTCATGTTTGAAACCAGCTTCACATTTCTTTGAAAAGAAAATTTCAGACTTCTTCGCATTAATTTTCTGCCCGGATATCTTACAGTAAGTACTGAGTACTTTTTTCAATTCAATGCAAGACCTTTTGTTGCCTTTTACAACTATAATATTATCATCTGCAAAACACAGATGATTGATCCTGAAATCTCCAATTTTTAGAGGCTTTATCTTACCATCTGCACTAGCTTTGCTCATAATTCTTGAAAGAATGTCTTCCATCATGATGAATAAGTAAGGTGATAGGGGATCTTCTTGTCTGATTCCCCTATAACCTTTAAATTCCTCTAAAAACCCACCATTCATTCTACATTGAAATGTAACATCTTCTAAACAACTCACAATCCATTGAATCATGCTCGCAGGAAATCCCATAAGTTACATTGCTTTATAAATCAGCTCTCAGTTAGCTTTATCATAAGCTTTTTCAATATCAAGCTTCATGACAATAAATGATCTTTTAGCTTTTGATCTAAATATTGAATTTACCACTTCACTAACTATCAAAATATTATCATGTAGCTGCCTGCCAGGAATGAAAACAGTTTGTTCCTTCCTTACTATTTTCTTCAAAAAAGGTCTCATCCTATTCACTAAGATCTTGGCCACAATCTTATAAATTACATTGCATAAAGAGATAGGTCTGAAATCAGTAATCAACCTAGGTTTCTCTTTTTTTGTAATTATAACCAATATGGTGTGTTTCCATTCCTTTGGCATCCTTGAACTCCTGAAAAAGCCATCAATTTCCTTGAACAGATCATCCTTTATAACTTCCCAATTTTCAGAATAGAATTCTGCATTATACCCATCAATACCAGGGCATTTCCCTCTCCCCATTGATTTTATAGCATTCCAAATTTCAATCTGACTTAACTTTTTATCCAGTTCACTGCAATCAGTCACTGTGAGTTTTTCCCAAACCAGATCAGATAGCATACAGAAATCGGAATTGTTGCTTTCCTCCCTTTTCCATAAATTTTCATACCACTTTGCCATATGACCTACCACTTCATTTGAATCTTTCACAATCTTATTTTCAACTTCTAATTCTTCAATCAGATTAAACTGCCTTCTTAGTTTTACCACATTGTGATAGTATCTGGTATTTTTTTCACCACCTTCAATCCAGTTCTTTCTAGACCCGCTCCACCATTTTATCTGCCTTTGTCTTCCCAGAGCAGTCCTTTTATTCAGTAAACTTCTCCTCAACATCAATTCATTTTCAGATAAAGTATCTTGTTCTTCTTTCTTTTCCAACAATGCCAACTTATTTTCAGTATCTTTCAAATTCTTTTCTATATCTCCCACCTTATCTCTGCTCCATTATGAAAGTATAAGTTTTAATAGATTCATTTTTCCAGAAATGCTTCTCCATGACTCATTTTGTTTTTCCCAAAAATCCTTAATCATGTCTTTTATCTCAGGATACTCCAACCAGTACTGTTCAAAGACAAACTGCTTGTTCCTTCTTTTAAAAAAGCTTTTATGATTGCAAGAGACCAAGATTGGTCTATGATCAGAATCAGCCATCAGTAAATGTCTCACTTTAATTTCATAATCAATTTCATTCCACATGATGTTGTATAAGGCTCTATCCAGTCTTGCTTTTATATTTTTCAGTCACTTCCTATTATTGTTCCAAGTGAACTTTGGGCCACTAACCAGCATCCAACATACCAGCTTTTTCCATAAAATTCCTGAAATCAGTAACTGATTTTTTTATCTTAAAAGGTCTTTCACCTCTTTTTTCATCCGCACTATTAACACAATTCAGGTCACTCACAATAAGCCATGGAAGTTCCGGTAATTGTAACTCTCCTAGTCAATTCCATAATTGACCTCTTTTTACTTTATTTGTACTAGCATATATACCAGTAATAAGGAAGCATCTGCCATTACTTAACTGAACCAGAGCACTTAAAGATTGCTCATTTTTATGAATTACCTTGACTTTGAACCTATTCTTTCTCCAAAGCAGAAGAATCCCTCCAGCTCTGCCAATACTTTCTACCAAATCAGCATCCCAATTCTTCCAACATTTCTGAATATAATTCCTTATACCTTCCATATGTGTTTCTAGCAGCAAAATCATGTCAATTTTATGTTCAAAAACAATTTCTCTCAACTGCTCATTGGCAACTCTTTTACTTGCTCCTCTTATGTTCCAAGATAATAATTTCCTTTTAGTGAAATAATATCTAAATCTCTGCTATTTTGACTTACGGATCACCATCATTTCCCATGGCACTAGTTTCCTCCATAAATCTTTTTTTCTTCATCTTGGGATTACTGAACATGATAGGAACATTGATAATGTTTGAATTTTTCATAGCTCCTTTCCTTAGTTTTCCACCTTTTCTAACAGAATGCCTCGAAGCTTCAGGATCAATTCCATCCTCAAGGAAATCATCTTTAGTCTGTCTGTTCTCCAGAATTTTGATAAAAGAGTTCGAAAGTGTTAAAGATAATAGTTTTTATATTGTATTTATTGTTAGTATAGGTTAGCTTATATTATTCCTAGGCTTAGCTTATGGTGTCTCTGGCTCATATATAGGTCTTCTCTATGATTAATGTAATTGAGGATTTAGGGCTCAACATGGTATCAAAGCAGCCCTAGAATTTTTTCACAAATTTTTTTCCCTAGTTTTTTACTGTTCATGCGCTGTTACTGTTCAGCGTTCACTGTTCATGCGCCGTTTACTGTTCGGCGTTCACTGTTCCTACGCCGTTACTATTCGGCATCTCTCCTGCGCCTTCCACGCGTCTCCTCCCTGCGTCTTCTTGGCTCGGCGCAGACGCTCGCGAAGTCGAACAAGCATCGCCTCTCCATCGTCTTCCTCTCGGACCGCCGGCGTAGAATCCAGCCTTCGTCATCTCAACGGCGAGATCTTCTCTTCCTTCTTGGTCCTCCGCCGGCGTAAAAACCTTGGCAGTTCCTTGAACCAGACGCGCCAAGAAAGGGCGCTACCTTCTTCTTCCTCCGCCGGCGTAGAAGCCTCGGCAACCCCTCGAACTAGACGCGCCGCGCTGATCGCCTCTCAAACCAGAGAAAGGCTTGATCGACGAGGTAGACGCGGGCACCCTCTCCTTTGTCGGGCGCCTGTGTGACGGGCGCCAATTTTTCTCCAAGCCGGCTTCTCCAGGCGCGGCTCCAAGTCGGCTCCAGTCAAGCTGAGCCATTTTTGAGCCATTTTCAAGCCATTTCTTAGCCGAGTTTCTACAGCACTCCAGGTTTTTGGTTCCAACACAGGATTTTTTTTCTATCAATTGCTTCATTTGATACTGCTTTATAAAGAATGTCAAACTCTATGGTGGATCCCAAAACTGCAACTCTGAGTACTTCTATCAGACTTAATGGTACAAATTATATTCTCTGGTCTCGTGCTTTTCGTGTTTTTTGTGATTCTCAGAAGAAGATTAAACACCTTGAAGATGATCCTCCTGATTCAGCCGATATTGAAAAATATTCTGATTGGGAGGCAAACGATTATGCGGTTCTCTCATGGATGATCAATAGTTTGGAGCCGCAGATTGCCTCAACAGTTATTTTTCTTGATACTGCTAAGAGCAAGTGAGATTCCCTCAAAAAAATATACTTTCAAGATGCAAATATCTCCAGAGTTTATACCTTGTACTCTGATATCTTTAATATGAAATTTGAGGAGGGTGCATCAATTCAAGAGTTCTACGCCACCTTAAAAGAAAAAGCAGATGAATTGATCGAATATCATCCTTTCACCGTTGATGTTTCAATACAAAGAAAACAAAGAGAGGAATTTCTTGTTGCAAGGTTTCTATCCGCTCTACCATCGATGGCTATACTTCTCCTATACATGGTCTTGGCACAATCACTATTTCGAGCAATCTTAAATTAGATAGAGTTTTTCATCTTTCAAAATTTTCTGTGAATCTACTTTCCATTAGTCAACTTACCAAAAGTCATAATTGCTCTGTAACTTTTTTTCCTTCTCATTGTGTGATACAGGATCTAGAGACAAGGAGGAAGATTGGTGGGGGAGCTGAAACTGGAGGAATTTACCTGTTATCCACATGTGTTCCTGTCGCCCACCACTCCATCACTGCATTTCAATGGCACTGTCGATTAGGCCATCCCTCTATTCAAAAGCTCAAGTCAACCATCCCTGAGTCTGTGTCCTGTTCTCCTTTCAAATGTGAAGCTTGTGAGTTAGGTAAACATCATCGAGTGCCCTTTCCACAAAGCTCAAGTCCTCGTAGAGAGTCTATTTTTGAACTTATTCATTCTGATATTTGGGGTCCTAGTCCTGTAGTGAGTCGTTTGGGATACAAGTATTTTGTTACTTTTATAGATGACCACACTCGTATGACTTGGGTGTTTCTTTTAAAAAATCGATCTGATGTGTTTCATGTCTTTCAAACATTTTATCTTGAAATAAAAAATCAATTTGACACCTCCATTAAAATTCTTCGAATTGATAATGCTCGCGAATATCTTCAGTCTGATTTTGTAAAATTTTGTGCCTCCTATGGTATTATTCATGAGACCTCATGTCCCTACACATCCCAGCAGAACGGTGTTGTTGAACGCAAAAATCGTCATTTTCTAGATATGGCTAGGACACTTATGTTTCACATGAATATTCCTCGATATCTATGGGGGATGCTGTTCTCACTGCTGCATATCTTATTAATCGTGTTCCTTCATCTGTTTAAGGGGATAGGTCACCATTCTCCGTCTTGTTTCCCAAACAATCTTCATTTAAAATTTCTCCAAAAACCTTCGGCTGCATATGTTTTGTTCATAATCTTGGTCCAGGTTATGACAAATTGTCTCCTAGAGCTGAAGTATGTCTTCATTGGATACTCTCGCACTCAAAAGGGATATCGTTGTTATGACCCGATTTCAAAAAAACTCTTTATCTCTGCTGATGTCTCCTTTTTTCTTCACCTCTTCACCGAGTCTTGGAACTCCTACTTGGGAGTCCGTTCCCCTACCTCCACCTCTTCCTTCTATTACCCATCACTCCGATTAGTCATTGTCTCGTGCTCCTCCCTTGTTAGTCTATCAAAGAAGACATAATGATACAAGTGAACTCTCCAAACAAGCTACTCTGCCAGCTCCGAATCACTCTCAAGATCCTTTGTCCAGTGTTGACCTTCTCATTGCTTTACGGAAAGGTAAGCGGAGTTGTACTGCTCATCCCATTAGCAATCATGTATCTTTTGCTCAACTATCATCCTCGCTTCGCCAGTTTGCTTTCTCCTTGTCTTCTGTTTCGATTCGCAGGATATACCAGGATGCCCTGCTTCATCCTAAGTGGAAGAGTGCCATGGATGAGGAGATGGATGCTCTCAGAACCAGACAGACCTGGGAACTTGTTCCACCTCCTCCTGGCTCTAAAGCAGTCGCTTGTAAGTGGGTGTTCAGTTTAAAATATCTTCCTGATGGATCCATTGAACGGTACAAGGCTCGCTTGGTGGCAAAAGGTTTCACACAACAATTTGGTGTAGACTACTTCGAGACTTTTTCTCCTGTGGCCCGGTTAAACTCTGTGAGGATTCTCATCTCTCTTGCCGTAAATCTGAATTGGCCCATGCATCAAATGAATGTTAAGAATGCAATTCTTTATGGGGACTTGAGTGAGACTGTCTTATGGAGCAACCTCCTGGATATATTGCTCAGGGGGAGAATCTAGTGTGTCACCTCAAGAAAATAATTTATGGCCTAAAACAAAGTCCTCGAGCATGGTTTGACAAACTAAGCAAAGTTGCATCTATTATTGGGCTAAAGGAATGTAAATCTGATCACTCTGTTTTTATGAAAAAAAACATTTGCTGGTTGTGTTATTCTTGCGGTGTATGTGGATGACATCTTACTCACTAGCAGTGATAGCAATGAAATTGAGACAGTAAAAGCTCATCTGAAAAAACATTTTATGACAAAGGATTTGGGCCGTTCGAGGTACTTTCTTGGCATTGAGTTTGCCTATAATGAGACAGGGGTGGTACTTTCGCAGAGGAAATATGTCATGGATCTCCTGAGTGAGGTAGGCATGCTTGGATGCAGACCTGCCAGTATACCTGTTGATATAGGTGCTGCTCCTGAGCTTGAAGGTGACAAAGACTTCGAGGACCTTGTGAGATTTAGAAAGTTAGTTGGGAAACTTATTTATCTGACTGTCACCCGTCCTGACATCTCCTACGTTGTTAGTGTTGTTAGTCAATTCATGCATCAGCCGAAATATTCTCATTGGAATGCTCTGTTAAAAATTCTACATTATATCAAGAGTTCTCCTGGTAAAGACTTGTGGCTCAGGAAAAACGATCACATTAAAATAGAAGGGTACTCTGACGCAGATTATGCTGGGTCCATCTGTGATAGAAGATCCATCTCGGGGTATTGCACGTATGTTGGAGGAAACTTGGTCACGTGGAGGAGTAAGAAACAGAATGTGGTGGCTCGCTCAAGTGCCGAGGCTGAGTATAGGGCCATGGCTCATACCACATGTGAACTAATGTGGGTCAAAAGTTTTTTAGGAGAACTAGGGTTCTCTTCTGATAAGCCTATGACGATGCACTGTGATAACCAATCTGCTATTCATATTGCAAATAATCCGATCTTTCACGAAAGAACAAAACATATTGAAGTCGACTGTCATTTTATTCGGGATGTTGTTCTTTCCAAGAAGATTATCACGCCTCATGACTCCTCTCAATATCAAATTGCTGATATTTTCACTAAAGCTCTCAACTCGACTCGGTTCAAACTACTATATGACAAGCTGGGCATGATTGACATCTATGCTCCAGCTTGAGGGGGAGTGTTAAAGATAATAGTTTTTATATTGTATTTACTGTTGGTATAGGTTAGCTTATATTATTTCTAGGCTTAGCTTATGGTGTCTCTGGCTTATATATAGATCTTCTCTATGATTAATGTAATTGAGGCTTTAGGGCTCAACAGAAAGTTTTTGAGATAATTCATTCATACCATCTACACTCTTATTCTCAGCATTCTCAACTTCCATAGAATTTTTTTCTACACTTGCTTTAAAACAAACATTGCTCAAGTCCACATCATCCTTCAAAATTTCCACTTTCATGTTGTCATTTTCTTTACACAATACATTTCCCTCTGCAGAAGAAGTCCCTACTGTCCAATTCGATTCAGAACAATCATTTGTGAGAGTCTTATTCTACATTTTCTTCATCCAAACTTCCTTGTTCCCATGCTGCTTCTTCAAACTGCTGCTTGTGTCATCCTAGATTAAATCACCTTTTTTTTTCCTTCACTGTTACTTCTTTCTCTGAAATCCTTACTTGAAGATTCCACTACTTTTTTATTACTGCAAATATTTTTTTCCTCATAGGCTGGGTTATTCAATATCACAAATGAGTTATTCAACTCATTCATATTTCTGTCCCCTCCCTTATTGAATCTCCTTTTTTTTTTTATGGACCTGAATCCAAGGTCCTAAGATTTTTTCATTCTCCTTGCCTGCCATAACCTGCTCAGAATTTACTTCATTACCAGTATCTATCTTTATATCAACAGTACATTGCTCTTCCTTATGCTCAATTCTCTCATAGTTAAAACACACATTGGGAAGGTTCTCATAAGCCACTGTTTGAAAAAAGCAGCTACCTTTAGCTTCAACCCAGAATCCTTGTTCAATCGGCTTCTTCAAGTCTAACAAGACACATACTCTAGCATACTTTCCCCTTGTTCCAGATAAGGTGAAATCATCAATTTTAACTGGCTTGCCTATAACAGCAGCTAACTGCAGTAGAATTTTCTGATTAAGGAACTTCAGTGGAAGACCTGGCATTTGAATCCATACCGACACAATAGAAATGTATTCTTTCATCGGCTGGAAACTCTCCCTCCACTGAATCAGTGACAGGGCTTGCCCCCTCAAAAATCACGGTCCCCCAGATATTACTTCCCAATAATCAATTTCATTTTTAAATTTAAACGCAAAAAAACCAGCAGCTAAATATGTAATTTTGCAATCTCCTTTTAATTTCCAAATTCTAGGTAAGGTAACTCTTACCAGTTCCAGAGTCGGCGTCCTCCCGAAAATTTTTCCATACAGCACCAATTTGCACTCCTTTCTAGCTTCATCAATCTCAGCATCTTCAAGTAAGACTCTCCCCTTTGCTCCCTCTTAAATCCTTTTGATCTTCTCCTTTAACTCATCAGATCCCCTCCAGTCTTCCTTCTTTTCCGCACGTCTGAAGAGACTCGCCCATGACGCAGGTCCATCAGATCTTCTCAAGAGATTAGATCTCTTTCGATCATCTCTTCCTTGTTGAAAACCAGCATTAGTAGCTTCACCCAGCTTTTCCTTTCCTCTTCCCGCTATAGCTTCGAGATTTGACTTCGTCAAAATGGGATCGGGGTTTTTTTAGGTCAACCCCCCCCCCCCCCCCCCCCAAGAAGATGACAAAATCGCCTTGCTCCGACCACTCTCACTCTCTCTTTTTTTAATGCTTTATTGTAACATTCCTCTATACTTTTTCTTATTAATCGAATTATAAAACTTGAATGAACTGATTGATATTTTAGAGTTGGTAGAATTGAATTCATAAAATTTAAACGATTTGATCTGTTTGATATTTGTTAAAAATCATTGGAAGGAATTAAAAAAGAAATTAATGATTGTGGAAATAGATATTTCCTTATTTGATTGCAATGCGAAGACAAGAAATATGTGATTCGATTGGAAACAGTTATTTCTTAGCTATTCTAATTACTTTTTTACATTGAGTATATTATATAATATTTCAAGTAATTTAATATTTAAGTTCATACGTAATATATTATAATAACAAAATATTTGATATTGCTTAAAATAATTATAATATTACTTTTCAATAGAATTATTCATTGGGTCCATCCGATCCAATGAACCCGAGAATCCAACCTGGCATGATCTATTTGGATTGGGTCTGGTCGGGTAATCGGGTCGGGTCGGATATAATCCTTGAAACTCGATCATAATCGGGTCGGGTATCAGGTTTTAGATTTTGAAACTCGATAACCCGATGTCCCGACCCGATGACCCGATTATTTATATTTTTTTAATTATTTTTAAACTATTATACTAAAATATTTATTTTTAATTATTTTTCAAATTTTATTTTTTTAAAACTCATTTTATCTAATTGGTAAACCCGACTACCTGACTCAACCTGACCCGAACTAGGTCAGGTTGGGTTGGGTGGGTTTCAGAGGTGAAAATTTTTAAACCTGACCCGATCCAACCCAATTATATTTGGTTAGATCGGGTCGATTTTTCCCTAAACCCGACCCAACTTGTGAACAATCCTACTTTTCAATTTATGAAGCATTATAGTTGTTTTTTAGATATTTTCATTTGTTTTACATATATCTATGTAATAATAAATAATATTTAATTAATTAAAAAAACATTTATATTTGTTATACTTTGAAACTAATATTTCATTTCAATTTTTTTAAAACTAATCAATATGTGTATTATTTTTTTATGAATTAGATTAAATTATAATACTATTTATTATTTTGAGTATAAATATTTAATATTGTTAAGAAGAATATTTTGATAATTTTTCTTTCTATTCCTTAAGCTAAATGGAATAAGAAATCTAAGTGGTTCATTCCTAATGTCAACTTAAAAAATGTAATATTATTTCATCTAGGGGTGACAATTTTATTCGCATTCGCTAACTAAAAATCGCATTTGCATCGTATCTGATCCATATCTGCAAGTAAAAATGGATATAGATACGAATACGGATACAAATACGGATACGAATACGAATACGAATTTAGAAAACTTATATCCACGTGGATATGGTGCGAATACGGATATGACTGTGGATCTGCACCGTATTCGCACCGCCTATCCGCGTCTCTGAATTACTATTTTGTTCATATAAGTTATTAATATATATAAGAGCTCTATGGAAATTTCATGTCAAGATGAATTTTGAAGTATATTATATATTTATTTTGGATCAATGAATCGGTAATTTATTGATTTTTTTAATTAAATATATTATTTTAAATTTTTTTTATTAAATATGGTGCAGATACGAATGCGGTGTGGATATTCGTATTTGAAGCGGTGCGAATATGGATATCCATATTCACATCCGTAGCGAATACGGATGGGCGAATATGGGGTGCGGTGCGAATACGGATAATCCAGTATCCGCACCGTATCTGATCCGTTGCCGGCCCTGATTTCATCCAACCAAATGCGGTGTATTTAGGATAAATTTCCTAAAGATATTTTTCTCATCAAAATATTTGACATGGGTGTTGACTCTCTATTTAAGCTCGATACGAACTGAGCTGAGAGAGAAACTTAATAGAGTAAATGACTCAACATTATATACTAAAAATATAATAATCTACAACAGTTATTTTGCGACGGCGAAGGTATCGATCGTAGATGCGACGGTTCTGCGATCGTGGGCTACGGGGGGCGCAGAGTCGCCACATCTACGACTACGGGCAACGGGGGTCGTAGAGTCGCCACATCTGCAACGACTGTGCGATCGTGACATCAGCCGTCACAAAATTAATAACCTCACGATGGCATGGTGATCGCGTAGTGACCAACTTTTGCAATCGTTGTTGGCCGTCGCAAAACTATCAAATATTACAATATTTAACCAGTGTGCGATCCTTTTTTCCCCTCTCACACTCTCTTTGTAATTTCTTTGCTTTAGCCACCTACCGCTTGTGCCGCCCCTCGCCATCGGTACACACATACTCGGGGATAAATTTAAAAATGGTAACAATCTTTTTATATAAATAAATTTATAAAATATTTAAACTGGTTGGCCGCAAATGAAAATTACAATTACACATGCAACTTGCATATTCTTATCTAGGTCTGATAATTTTGCCCCGGTCTGATAGCTCGACACGATAAAATCATGCTCGGGCCACCCCTTATCGTGTCAGACTAGGGGATGTAGATTCAGCCCGGCCTTATAGCCTGATAACTAATAGGTCGGCCTGGCGCAGACCAGGCTGGTCTACGCCCTGACGGTCGTTGTAGATGTGGCGACTCTGCGCCTCTTGTAGACAACGATTGCAGAATCGTCGCATCTGCGATCGCTATCTTCGCTGTCGCAAATTACTAAATTTTTAGTAGTGGATGTTGAGCCATTTACTCTATTAAGTTTCCCTCTGAGCGCAGTTAGTATCGTGCTTAAATAGAGAGTCAGCCCCCATGTCCTAAGTGTATTCTTTTATTTCAGTGTCAATATTGTAGTATAAAAAATGTCTATATTTAATTTTAGATATCTATTTGTAGCTAGTTTTTTAACTAGACCCGACGCCAACTTTCAATTGCTTTTTTATAGTGTGTACTTAACAGGAGTTTTTTGTCAAATATTTTGAAGACAAAATATCTTTAGGAAATTTATCCTAAATCCACCGTGTTTTTGGTTGGATGAAATACAATAGAAAAGAAATAATATTACGTTTCATAGTTGACATTAGGAATAAACCACATATATTCTTTATTTTATTTAGCGGAATAGAAAGAAAAATTATCAAAATATTCCTCTAACAATATTAAATATTTATACTCAAAATAATAAATAATATTATAATTTAATCTAATTCACAATAAAATAATACACATATTAATTAGTTTCAAAATATAACAAATATAAATGATTTTTAATTAATTAAATATTATTTAATATTATATAGATATATGTAAAACAAATGGAAATATATAAAAAAACAACTATCATGCTCCGTAAATTGAAAAGTAGGGATGTTCACACGTTGGGTCGGGTTTAGGGAAAAATCGGCCCAACCTGATCAAGTGTAATTGGGTTGACTCGGGTCGGGTTTAAAAATTTTCATCTCTGAAACCCACCACATCCAACTTGACCTAGTTCGGGTTGGGTCGGGCCGGGTAGTCGAGTTTACCTATTTAGGTAAAAAAGAGTTTAAAAAAAATTGAAAAAAATAATTGAAAAATAAATATTTTCAGTAATAATTATTTAAAAATAATTTTAAAAATATTAATAATCGAGCCATCGGGTTGGATCATCGGGTTATCAGATTTCAAAATCTAAAACCTTATACTCGACTCGATTATGGTCGACTTTGCTAGGATTATACCTGAATCGACCCAATAACTCGACCCGACCCAACCCAAATAGGTCAGGTCGGGTCGGATTCTCAAGTTCATTAAATTGGATGGACCCAATGAACAATTCTATTGAAAAGTAATATTATAATTATTTTACGCAATTTCAAATATTTTATTATTAAAATATATTTCATATGAACTTAAATTTTAAATTACTTGAAATATTATATAATATATTCAATGTAAAACGTAATTAGAAATAGGTAAGAAATAGCTGTTTCTGACCATAAGGAATCACATATTTCTTGTCTTCACATTGCAATCAAATATCTATTTCCACAACCATTAATTTCTTTTTTAACTCCTTCCGATGATTTTTAACAAATATCAAAAAGATCAAATTGTTTAAATTTTATGAATTCTACCTGCTCTAAAATGGTTTGACTTTGTTACAAATTAACTACAAGAAAAAGTGCCTATTTGACTCGTCACCAGCAATTTCCTTAAAACCAAATAGAAAACTCTTTTCTCAAAATCCGAATCAATTTTTTAAAATACCCGAGATGCCCTCGTAGCTGTTAACGGGCTTAACACATAAGTTAACCCGTTGAAAACTCCCATCGAAATATTTTTTATCTCGTCAAAATGTTGAAAACTGATAGAGAACTAGTTTAAAATATTATAAAAATATATTAAAATGAATTGAAATTAATATAAAATATTACGAAATTAGTTTAAAATATTTTAGAATCGATTTAAAATGCTTTGGAATTAGCTTAAAATGCTTTGTAATTAATTTAAAATATTTTGGAATCAATTTAAAATACTTTTAAAACTAGTTAAAATATTTTGGAATCAATTTAATATGGTTTAAAATTAATTTAAAAGGTTATGAAACGAGTTTAAAATACTTTAGAACTAATTTAAAATATTTTAAAACCAATTTAAAATATTATGAAATGAATTTAAAATGCTTTGGAACCTAATCCAAAATATTTTAAATCAATTCCAAAGTATTTTAAACGAGTTTCAAAATATTTTAAATCGATTCCAAAATATTTTAAACTAATTCCAAAATATTTTGAACTCATTCCAAATCATTTTAAACGGATTTCATAACATTTTAAAATGGTTTCAAAGTATTTTAAACTAGTTTCAAAGTATTTTAAACAGATTTCAAAATATTTTAAACAGATTCTAAAATATTTTAAACTGGTTCGAATCATTTTAAATTAGTTTCAAAGTATTTTGAATTGTTCCAAAGGATTTTGAACTGATTTCATAATATCTTAAAGTAATCATGTTAAATTAGAAAAAAAATTAATAGTTTTTTTGGTTTCGAAAATAAATAAATTTTCTATTAAATTTTAGGAAAATCATTGTAATTTTAATAACACATGAGAAGAAAGATTTGACGCGCTCATAGAAATTTTATGGAGCTGCACGTATGAATGAACCTAGTATTTTTAATATTTGCGAGCATTTGATTATCCGCAAGTGCAAATGCTACAACTCTAGTTGCAGCGTTTAGACAATAAATTTGATTGATTGATTGTAAAAATTAAAGTTGTAAATTTTCGCGCGCTGAAAGCGATCGTAGTGTCAGATTTTAGATCTGATGTCGTTTGGTAGATTTTTTTTTAGTATTATAGACTAATTAAAATTTATTAATTTATTTTGATAAAAAATAAATAATATAAAATATATTTTACTCAACTAAATAGTGATTTAGAGTACAAAATAATATTATTCTAGGTCGAATTGATTCTGTTGTAGCCGATCAATTATTGTTGGAGGTAAAATGACATATTTACCATTTTACCTCTATTTGACTGACATCTCATGCCTCTAATGGGTCGTGCTCGAGTCGACCCAGTCCCGAGCTCGGTCAGGCTCATTTCCTGTCAGGACGTGTTTGGCATGACTTGGAATATTCCTAGAGGGGCGGCCTCGCCTGCCACGGGGGTCGCCGCTTTGGGCTAGGCCCAGTCCCGAGTTGAGCTTGGGCTAGCCCAGTGCCAAGCCTAGCTTAGTGCTAGCCAAGCTTGGGCGCAGTCCAGACGGGGCGAAGACCAGCCTAGTATGTGCTAGGCTGGACTATTGGTTATTAGGCTGTAAGGCCGGCTCGGACTTACATCCCCTGGCCCGACATGATAATAAGTGGCCCGAGCATGACCTATTGGTTATCAGGCTATAAGGCTGGGTCAAACTTACATCCCCTGGCCCAGCACGATAATGGGTGGCCCGAGCATGATTTTATCGTGTCACACTATCATACATAGTCAAAATTACAAGACCTAGATATGAAGATACAAGTTGCAAGTGTAATTGCAACTTTCATTTACGGGCGACTAAACGTTTGCAAATCGAAGTTGCAACTCTCACTACTAGAATTGTCGTCATCATTGATGGCTGAATCCGTGGATGAACCGTCAGTGCTAATTATCACGTACGGCAAAGGACGTGGCAAGACACCATCATGGATGCGCGCGTCTCAGATAAGTTGTGACGGCCGAGCTACACCGTTACACGTAATCATCAGCGACAGCCGTGCGCGCTGTCATTGATACCAACACATCAGCCACGGCCCAGTCCCGTCGATGATACTATTAGCAACCGTGATATTTGATGATGCCCAGGCCACCAGCCATTTACGATAAGCTTTCAGCCACGGCTTAGTGACAGGTGAGCCGTGGATAAGCCGTGGCTAAAGGTGTATCCTATAACTGAAAAAACTGGAAATTTTATAAATTCATGTATACAATGATATATAAACTACAATCTATATATTTTCAATCACATATTACAATAAAAAATCTCATACACATGCATTTGAAAGCAAACATACAAGTTTTACATAAATATCATCAATCTAAGTCTCAAATCGGAGGTAAATAATTATCAAAATATCATATATATACAACCAAGTATCAAAATATAAATAAAATACAATAAATCAAAATCTCATGGCTGCGGTGGAGGCGGTGGAGTCGACAGCGACTGGGTCGGGAGCGTCGATTGGGTCGAGGAGGACAACAGCTGCGACATCATCGGTAGAAGGGAAGAGAGACGCAATCTAAGTGAGGAGTGTCTGCATGTTCTGGATCATCTGTCTCAACTCGTCATTCGTCTGTCTCTGCTCCTCCATCGCCAACCTCGGCTCCTCTATCGCCAGCCTCGGCTCCTCCATCGCCAGCCTCGGCTCCTCCATCGCCTGCCTTTGCTCCTCCATCGTCTGTATTTGTTGGGTGAGCTCCAACTCCATGGCCGCTATCCAGCTCTGGTCCTGTGCTCGGGATGTTGAGGGCAGCTTACCCGCAGCCGGAAAGGTCGGTGCCCCAAGTGGCCCTAGCACGACGCGTGCATGGCCACTGTCTGCAAAGCCATAAACACGATCGTGCTCCCAGCCACCTACGGCCTCCACCCAAGCTCCTGCGTTGAACTCCTTCGTTCTGCCTCCACGTTCGATCACAGTCCTCGTGTAAGTTTCCTACACATGTTTATATTTGAAATATATACAAACTAAAAATAAACATTGTGTAAATTAAATAGACATATATAAATACTTACAATTATATATGAGGCTCTGCTATCAACGTAGTCCCCTGCTCCTTGTCGACCACGGTGGGTGCGCTCAAACATCTCCATCATCGACGGGCGTTAGACGGTGCCGTCCTCCGCCACTCGCATCTTACATTATAAAATAAATACACTAATATCATCATAGACAATATATAATTTAATTAAAAATAATTAAATTATACGTACATACCATACGACGCTCATAAACCGCAAAAGAGATGGAGCCACCAGTGTGGCGCGGGCCCGTGCCATCCCCCCCGGACATGCGGTTTCTCGACGCAGTCTGAGAGACCTTTTGCCACTCAGGTGTGTCCCACCGCTCAACGAGCTTGTCCCACACAAGGCCAAGAATCCACTCGGGGGCGTATCCCTGAGTATGCCCTATTTGTGTGGCCCCCAACCGTCTCATCACGGTCTGACGGGCCTGCTGAAGCAGCCCGTTATAGCGAGCGCGGGCAACACGCTCCCATGCAGCCTCAACAAAAGTAGTCTGATCATTCGACCATGTATAATGAACCTGCAAAAAAAATTATTATTATTACCGATGAATATTTAACATTAACATTAATTAAACTAATTTCATTAATAAACTTAAAACTAAATAAACCCTAATCAACATTAACCATTAATTAATATTAACTAAATTAATTAATAAGTAACAATTAATTCCTAATAATTAACAATAAAAAAATTTAAAAAAATAATTAAACCCTAATCAAACTGTGATTACCCTAATCACAGTTTGATTAGGGGTTAATTACCCTAATCAAGTAATTGATTAGGGTAATTAACCCTAATCAAGCAGTAGCCGGCAGTGAGCCGGCATCATTGTCGGCTACTGTTCGATGCATTCAGCCCAATCATGGCGTCGGCCGGGTCGACGCCGGCGCGGAGAGGGCGGCGCGCGGAATGAGGAGGAGGAGGATGATCGGTGCATACCGGAAGGGAGAGGGACACCAGCGGCGATTGACGGCGGCGGCAACAAGCAGTGAGAGACGGTGGCGGCAATAGGCGACAACGACGAGCAGAGAAGAAAGAGGAAGGGTAGGGCGCGAACGCAAATAAAAAGAATATTCACCGACGGCTCGAAGGCCGTCGAAACACCGTGGATCTATAATTTTATTATCACCGACGGCTAAATGAGCCATTAGTTAAAAATATTTTAATATTCGCACAGCGTTCGTGACATTAAATAATAAGCAACGGGCGCATCCAGCCATGGCTAATGAGTTATTCATATCACCGACGGCGGCATACAGTCGTGGCTAATAACTTATTTTATTTCGCGCCCCGTGCGCGCCATCAACTATGAGTGACGGCTATATACGGGCGTAGGCGAGCCGCGACTGATTTGGTTATTCACATCACCAACAGCTTCAGCGCCCCCGCTAAACCGTGACTAATAACTTATTTTATTTCGCGTCCCGTGCGCGCTATGAACTATGAGCGACGGTTCTGTTTGGCCGCATGCGAGCCACATTTGATTTGGTTACATCAACCATGGCCGCTGCGGTCGACGCAAAGCCGTGAATGATTCTAACGGTCCTGACAGCCGTCGATGATTTCCGTGGCTGATGTGGTATATTTTAGTAGTGTCTACTTACACACAATCAAACAGTAGGCTGTAAATTCTATTCATGGGCATTTGCCTTCGTATGCACATATTTTTTTATAGTATTTATATTTGCGAGTAACTAAATGCTCCCTAGGGTAGATTACCTCATGCAAGCATTTTTATTATGGCATTGGTTCATGGAACTTCAGTCTCATTTTTAGTTGTTTGCCCAAAAGTTTCTAATACTGATATTTTCGAATACTCTCTGCTTTCTTGCAATTCTCCTAGTGATAAGCCATGTTCTGCAGGAATATATAGCGACATCAAGAATATATAGTGACATTAATAGTAAGAGAAGACATAATCTTCCGCGTGATAAACTCTACTATAATATCGTTATAAAGCATTTTTAATTGATTCTAAAAAATTTTAAATTGGTTTTGAATTATTTTAAAATGATTTCAAAATATTTTAAATTAGTTCCAAAATATTTTAAATGTGTTCCAAAATATTTTAAGTTAGTTTAAAAGTATTTTAAACTTATTCTAAAATATTTTAAATTAATTTTAAAATATTTTAGACTTATTTCAAAGTATTTTAAATTAGTTCAAAGCTTTTAAACTAGTTTCATAGTATTTTAAACTTATTTCAAATTATTTTAAATTAATTCTAAAATATTTTAAATTGGTTCAAAATTATTTTAAATTGATTACAAAATTTTTTAAATTGATTCTAAATTATTTAAACTAGTTTCAAAATATTTAAAATTGGTTATAAAACATTTTAAATAGGTCGCATAGCATTTTCAACTGGTTCCAAAGCATTTTAAATTGATTTCAAATCATTTTAAATTAGTTCCATAATATTTTAAATGGATTTCAAAGTATTTTTAATTAATTTCAGAGCATTTGAAATTGATTCCAAAGTATTTTGAACAAGTTTCAAATCATTTTGAATTAGTTACAAAGTATTTTAAACATGTTACCGAGCATTTTAAATTGATTTCAAAATATTTTAAATTAGTTTTAAAATATTTTAAATTTGTTTTAAAATATTTTAAATTAATTTCAAAGCCTTTTAAACTTGTCATATAGTATTTTAAACTGATTTCAAAGTATTTTGAACTAGTTCTGTAATATTTTAAACTAGTTTCAAAGCATTTTAAATCGATTTCAAAACATTTTAAATTTGATTCAAAGTATTTTAAACTGATTTCAATTATTTTAAACTAATTTAAAAGTATTTTAGACTAGTTTTAAAATATTTTATACTAGTTTAATAATATTTTAAATTGGTCCAAAGCATTTAAATTTAGTTTCAAATAATTTTAAATTAATTTTAAAATATTTTCAACTAATTTCAAAATATTTTAAATTGGTTCCATGATATTTTAAACTGATCCAAGTATTTTAAATTAGTTTTATAACATTTTAAATTGGTTCAAAAGTATTTTAAATTAGTTTCAAAATATTTTAAATTGGTACCAAAGTATTTTAAATTGATTCAAAAATATATTAAACTGATTTCATAGCATTTAAAATTAATTTTCTAGCATTTAAAATTAATTTTCTAGCATTTTAAATGGAGGTATCTACGTTAACCCATGTGAGGGTATCTTGGGTATTTTAAATGGTTAATTTGTATTTGGGGAAAAAAACCAATAAACTATATGGTTTTGAGAATCAAGACTGGATCACAAGGAGATAAACGACTGAAGCAATCAGACCTCCACCTGATAGCCCAGATAAAAGAAATAGTCCAAAGCTTACCAGATCTAGAGTTACCACCACCCAATTCGTACATAGTCCTCGAAACGGATGGCTGCATGGAAGGTTGGGGGGGTGTTTGCAGACAAGGTCAGGAGGTGCAAATGCTTTATATGCGGAGAAGAGGGTCATTTCGCCCGAGATTGCAAAGAGAAAAGAGGAAACATTGCAAGGGCTGCCATCATTGAAAATCTAGAGCTGACTGACGACTGGGACGTAGTTTCAGTAGAATTAGACGAACCAGACAGTGATGGTATCCGTTCTTATTCAGAAGGAGAAGCAGGCTTGGCCACAAAACTTTCAATTGATCTTGGCGATATGCCATATGAAACAGCATTTGTGATAATCACTGATGAAAGGAATGAAACAAAAAATTCCTGGAGAACAAAGGTAACATTGCCTAGCAGAATGAGTGAGTGCCCTCACTTATGGGAAGATAACACAGAAGTAACACCGGGCTATGAAAGATGCACTATTTGTAAGGAATTGACCAATCCAAACATGAGAGCACACTGCAGTAAATGCTCACTAACTGTTTGTCCTATGTGCTCTAGGTTCAATTTAGACAGGAAGATAATGATCAAAAGAGCACCATTCAGACCATATGACGACAAGGACAACCTGATAAGAGAATTGCTAGAATACACTAATTTCCTTCTAGCAGAAAATGATAATCTGAGAAAAGAGATTATATATAGAGCTGAAATTGGCACAAGATGTCGACGATCTAGAAGAAGAGTTCCACAACCTCAAGATTGACATAGACAGAGAAGCAGAAATGGAAAGAAAAGGCAAATCCCCTTGTAAAGAAGAAGAAGAAATTGTTCTCGGAAGAGAGCAAAAGGGAATAATCTTTAAAGAAACCGCAACAAAGGCAACCATAAGGGCATTGGAAGAAGAAGAGGCAAGATCTATTCAACAAGGATTCAAAAGAGGAAGAAAGATCCTGAATAGACTTTACAATATGGAGATCATAATGGAAATCCCTGGCACAGACAGATTTAAAGTACAAGCGATACTAGACACGGGAGCAACAGTGTGTTGCATTGATCAGGTCTCCATCCCGGCGGAGGCTCTAGAGCCTAGCGCCTATCCCATCCAGATTAATGGAGTAAATTCCCAACAGACCGCCAGACTAAGGCTCAAAGTCGGAATGATGTCCATTGAAGAAAACAAGTTTTCAATCCCGTTTATATATGCCTTCCCTATGGGGAAGAGAGATGATATTCAAATGTTAATCGGATGCAACTTCATTCGAGCCATGCAAGGAGGCGTTCGAATTGAAGAACAGACTGTAACTTTCTACAAGAAAGTCACTACAATCACTACCAGAGTAGATACGGAAGTTACAGTTGTCTTACTGGGCTCTCCCAGTTGTAGTTTTTGTAGATCTTTGGTTAAGAAATCTATAGAAGTAGCTAACTCAGTTGAGTTGGCTATACTTTGAGCTCTGAATTCCTTCAGGCTTTTTACTTCTGCCTTTAATGGATTCTCTATTCGATTTGAGGGAAATGACTGATATATCTATGCACTGTACGATAGATATTGTTGCTATAAATTGCAAATAATTAATGTAGTTGGCATAAAATTCTTAAAATTTTATTACTTGTGAAATTGTTAGTATTTGTTTAGTTTTATTTCAATTTAACATCAACTTTTCGATTCCGTACGTTTCAATTTAATTGATTCTTTCGATCTCAAATATTTGTAACTTCTAAAATTTTATTATTTATTAAATACATACCTCTAGTTAAATAGCTTTAAAATAAGTAAATATTTATATCATTTTGTAATAATTAGTAACTAGCTAGCTACGGTACCTTCACTTTGCACTATTAACTTATAATTTTAAAAATTAAAAAAAAATAAAATTGTATGTTATATTTTAATATATATTTATATACAAATAGAATAATTTATCAAAAAATTCTGATATTTTTCATATTTTGTAATATAAATTTAATTTGAAGTTATATAAATTTAAATTTAGAATTAATTTTTATAATTTTAGAAAATAGTTATTTAAAATTTTAATAGTAAATTAATTTATAATTTAAATTATAAATTAAATTTTATCTATAAATTAATATTCTTAATAATTTAAATAAAAAAGTTAGAATTAAATAATTGTATACCTAAATTTTTTAAGAATAAGTTACTATATTATTAACATTTTACAAAAAAAAATTGAAATGTCTATAGATTTTTTTTTGATATTTTCACATTTTGTAACATAATTTTAATTTGAAATAATATAAATTTAAATTTAAAACTATTTTTTATATTTTTTTAAAATAATTATTTTAGACTTAAATTATAAATTATTTTTAATTTTAATTTTAAATTAAATTTGTAACAATAATTTAATATTCATAATAATTAAAATTAAAATTTTAAAAATCAAATATTTCTATACCCATATTTTCAAAAATAAGTTACAATATTATTATCATATTATAAAAAATATACTTTTGATAATAAAAATCAGTAGTAAGATATTTAAATTAAATTATAATTTTAAATAATAATATATAAACCTACCACAAAGTACTACATATTAATTTAATTTGATTTATATAATTATAAAAGTGTGCACGTATATTTATATAATTTAATTTAAAATAACTATAAGTAATAACTAAGTTTAAAACAAAAACAAGTATTTAAAAAGGTAAAAGATGAATTATCTTATATTAGTGATTAGTAATTATTTTTAACGCTTAAAAATATGATCATAAAGAAAAAATATAAATAAATAAAAATTCATATAAATAAATTTATAACCTGGTATGACATACAAAATAAAATATTAATAAGATATAAATCTAAAAGTGGTAACAATATTTTTATATAATGATATAAATTTTATTATTTATTAACTATATACCTCTAATTAAATAGCTTAAAAATAAGTAAATATTTATATCATTTTGTAATAATTAGTAATTAGATTAGGTAAATATATAAAATTGGGGGATGAGAGAATATTATTCAAGTATTAATGTATATGAAAAGACATAAATGCTTATTATTTTTTTGTGTTGTGATCAAATATAATAATGGAATTTTAGATGTCTTGTAAACATTTTAGGAATGAAAAAAAATCAAAATGTTACTAGATATAGAAATATTGACTCTACCTGATGAAAAAAACCTAATTAATTATAAATAAATATTTTTGCTAAGGAAAATGTACGATGGGCCAAGAATTGCCTGATTTTCGCTGTATTTGGCATGAATTTGAGACTTGCATCAAACGTCGATATCAATACACACCTTTTTTATATATATGCAATTCTTCTCCGAGCCTTCGTATGATTTGCAAATCAAGAGAAAGGCTTTTGAGCACGATCACAGTCAACAGTTTAACCCGGCCACCTGGTTAAGAATGGCGGTCGTCGGATTTCTTACCGTGCTCTTGCTATCCACAGCGACGATGGCCGCGATATTGGTGCCTTCGGGCGGCGCAGCCGACTACGCTGACGCGCTGCACAAGTGCTTCTTGTTCTACGAAGGGCAGCGCTCCGGAAAGCTTCCTTCCTCGCAGAGGATCACATGGCGCAAGGACTCTGCCTTACGAGACGGCCAAGACTTCGGCGTAGGGCTTCTCTCTCTCTCTCTCTCTCTCTCTCTCTATCTCTCTCTCTCTCTAAATTGATGGAGTCGTCCTTTTTCGTGGAAATCAAAAATGAAGGTTGATCTGACCGGGGGATACTACGACGCCGGCGACAACGTGAAGTTCGGGTTCCCGATGGCGTTCACGGTGACCATGTTGGCGTGGAGCATCATCGACTTCACGCCGGAGATGGGGGGAGAGGTGATATACGCTCGCCAGGCCTTGAAATGGGGCACCGACTACCTGCTCAAAGCCACCTCGCGACTGCCGGACCAGCTCTTCGTCCATGTCGGCAATCCCACTTCGGATCACCAGTGCTGGGAGCGGCCCGAGGACATGGACACTCCTCGGAACACCTACGCGGTGAACGCCACCCACCCGGGCTCGGACGTGGCCGGAGAGACCGCCGCCGCCCTCGCCGCCGCGTCCATCGTCTTCCAAGCGGCTCATCCGACCTACGCTTTCAAACTCCTGAGAAGCGCCAAAAGAGTATATTCCTCTCCACTACAACATTTAATATTATTAACTTTTCTGCTAATTATTGGGTGGGATGTGCAGGCTTATGAGTTCGCAAACGCGCACCGGGGATTATATGGGGACAGTCTGGGGAACACCGTGTGCCCGTTTTATTGCAGTGTTGATGGCTATGAGGTAACTGAATATTAATTATATATATTTATATAATTACTTTAAATTAATGAATAATTAATGGGTTGCAGGATGAGCTGGTGTGGGCAGCTGTCTGGTTAAACAGAGCTACGAACAGCCAACAGTACATGACGAGTGCTCCGCAAATTGATACCTATAGCATGGAATTTGGATGGGATGATAAGCACGCTGGAATCTACATGCTCCTCCTTCAGAATAATCAGGTTATTTATTTATCATAATTATCATTATTATTTCATATATATATATATATATATTTAAAAAATACTGCATGCAGGAAGTTGACAAGTACAGTAAAGCCGCAGAGAACTTTGCCTGCTCGCTGATTCCGGAATCTCCCACCAGGGCCGTCAGTTACACTCCAGGTTGATGTCGATGTTATTTTTTAAGAAAAGAAGTCAACTATGACAGTGTAATATTAATTAATGGATGGAATCAGGTGGTCTCCTCTACAAGGCGAGGGCATCCAACATGCAGGACGTGACATCCCTGTCCTTCCTTCTCGTGGTTTATGCTCGCTATCTCAGCAGCGTCCAAGGAAGCATCACATGTGGCAGCAGTCAGTTCTCCCCCTCAAGGATTGTAGACGTCGCCAGGAGTCAAGTACGTGTTTATTTATTTAAGAGTATTTAAATTAATATTAATTGGGCTATTTATTTAAGGGTATATATAATTGTTGCAGGTGAAGTACATACTGGGTGAGAATCCATTGGGCATGTCGTACATGGTTGGATACGGCGACAGGTTTCCTCGATACGTGCACCACAGAGCTTCGTCTCTTCCTTCGGTGGATCAGCACCCACGACGCATCGGATGCAGCGAGGGATGGACTTACTTCCACGACGGTGAACCGAACCCGAATCTCTTGATGGGAGCTGTTGTCGGAGGGCCTAGCGATGGATCCGATAACTTTAATGATACCCATTATTTGGCGGAGCAAACTGAACCCACGAGTTATGTCAATGCGCCGTTAGCGGGTCTCTTGGCTTACTTTAGCAGAAATTGATTAATTATAAATGTGGTCTTAATTAGCATTTATTTTCTTGGTTTTTTTATTATTATTATTTGAATGTGTGATGTTGTTATTAAAACATTTTTTAGCAGAACTTTTTTTTGGGTGTTTTATACTGAAAAGAAACTATCAATAATGTGGTGTGGGAATACCTCTACTCAAATGTTTATTGCTGTAAGTCTAATCATTTTTATCTTACTATAGAAAAATGGTTCATTGCTTTTTGAAAATTGAATGGCTAAGGAATTTGTTTAATAAGGTTTTAGTTGTGTTTTTATATTTTTAGTGAATATAATTAAGTTGTTTATTGGGCAGTAAATTAGACTTAAAATAATAAGCGGTCTTAATTGAATAGTGGCAAAGGTAGGAACCCATGAATAAGGGGTGCAATATTTTAAGTATATTACCAATTAAATAAAACTTTGATAAATTTTGAGTTGTATATAAGGTCGGTGTAATATGTGCTCATCTCTTTTCAAATATTAAATTCTGAATATTAATATCATTTTTTTCGATCAAACTAGTCAAACTCACTAATTTTCTAGTTAGAAACATTCAATTCATGATTATGCTCACCCATTTCTTGATCGAATTTACTCAATTTTTGACCTTACTTTTTGATCATGTTCGTCCTTTTTTTTTCTTTTCTAGATTCACTATATTTTTTATCAAATTTATCACTTCCTAATCAGACTCACCTAGTTAGGAAAATCGATTGATGAGGAAATAAACAATTAAGGAATTTTAATATTCGAGATTTGCTAGTCGGCAAATAATGGATATGAATTGCATTGATTTTGAATGCGGTTAAGGCTTTTATTTTTCTTCCTATTGATAATATATGAAGAGAATGATTTAAATTAAAAATTTATCAAGTAAGATTTAAATACACATCAAATTTTTTACTAATTCAAATAATATTTTATAATAAATTTAAAAACAAAATAATTGTTTTTATGATTGTCTTTTGTGAGTTACTATATTATGAAAATACTAAAAATAAACTCATTAATTAGTATTAACGTAAGTAATTTAATTTATTTAAAAGAAATATAATTAGATCATATATAAGATATTTAATCAAAATTAACTTATGTCATTTAATTTAATTTAATTTAAATATATATAATCTAAGGAAATTTAACATAGCTAAAATTATAACAAATTTTATTCTTTTGACATTATCATTGAATAAAATAAGTAATTTAATTAAAAATGAACTTAAGTAAATTAATTAAACAGAAGTTATTTACTTCAACTAAAAATATATTTATCTATTTATTTATAAGGATGTCAAATCTTCATGTGTAATATGTTTATATTAATAAATATACATATAAATTAATTATCTTACATGTCTAGAGAGGTTATTGGACACCCTTATATATATCTTCACTTTAGTATGATCTTCTATTTGACCATCAAAACTCGAAGAAATTCTTGTACATGATGAAGATGGTAAGCCTTTTGCTTGTTTAAAAAAGTCTTTTTTTTGGACCTAATATATATATAATGGATCCTTTATTAGGGATGTCGGTTAATCGGTTAATTAAATCGTAAAATTTGGTTTTGGATAATAGATTTGTACGTGGTTCGGTTTTGATTTCAGTTAGTAAAATTCAAAAACCGATTTTAATCGGTTCCGTTTCGATTTCGATTATCAAGTCACGATAATTAATCGATAATCGAAATCGATTATATATTTCGATTTCGGTTACCGATTATCCGCGGTTAACCAGTAACCCAAAATCCTAAATATGCTACCCAAACTCGTTTAGCCTTTTACCCAAAAGTCGATTTTGATTATCCAGTGGATAATCGATAATGAACCAGTTTCAATTTCGGACATTAGTTTTTGAAATCGAACGGTTTCGATTTCGATTAGCAAGTCTTTTACCCTATTTCGGTTTCGATTAACCACCAAAAAGATGATTAACCGAACCGTTGTCATTTTTATCCTTATATGCATATTTGTTTATTTTTTAACAAAGATAGGAAGTCACAATAGGTGACCATACTAGGGATCGAACCCTAGATCTCTAGGCAACTTACAACATATTGCCACCAACTATGCTATCCACAGTTGGCTTATATGCATGTTTGGTTGCCTCCCTTTTCATTAGATAACTGTAATACCAGGGAAAATAATAATAATAATAATTTTATATGATTTTGTTTCAGCAAAAAAAGAAAAAGAAAAAGAAAAAGGATGCGTGTCGGAACGGGCCGGGTGAGATGTCGGAGGGCACGAGTTAAGGTACGGTCCTTACATGCGAGAAATATTATTATTTAAGTGGATTTGGTAGGTTGGGTTCCGGTGGAGTTCAAGTTGAATCCGACGGTCCGATCGGAACTCGATTTGGATTAGTTTAGATAAAGTTAAGTGGATAAATTAAAGAGGTTTAAATTAGTCATGGGCAATTTGGTATTTTGGATAAAAAACCTAATAAACTATTGCTTGGGATGGTGCGGCTCTAGGGAGAACCGCACACATCCTTGGCAATGAGGGAGGAAGAAACGCCGCTTGGAGGTGACCGGAGTTTGTTGGTGTGCCGTCACGCCGGAGATTGTCCCTTGCCGGCGAATGACTTGACTCCTAATCATATGGTTGATTTCCCCCTCATTAGCCGCCCCTTGTGGTGATGTTTCATGGTGGAGATTTCTTTTGTGAATTGGTTTTTCGGGTGATTTTATCTGCCTCACGGTTTTCATTCTAAATAATGAGCATCGTTGTCTTCATCCTTGCCACTGTGGCATCCTGCTTGTGATGGAAACCTTAAGGGAACCTTGCGTGCATTGAAGCTTTGCTGGGTTGATTTTGTGAATGGATTGCACGGGGAGATGACTGCAATCCCTCTCTATTCCTATTGTTATCTTTCCATTTGTATTACTCGTTGATGAAAAAAGAAAGAAAAAAAAAGAAAAAAAAAAGAAAAAAGGAAAAAGGAAACGCTTGGTTCTGTTTCTTTTCCTGTAGCCTGACTAGCTATTGGTGAGTTCTTTTATTTAATTGCTAATGCATGATCAATCATGTTCTGCTAATGCATAAATTGATTTAGATAGGATATTAAATAAGTATGAAACTGTTCACCATGCGGTAAGTTAAATCCTAATAGATATTTGCCTTTAGTGCATGTATGAGCTTACATTGGAGTTGCCCTGTCTTTGCACGCATACCAATTTTTGTTTTTGTTTTACCAAATGGTCCATTTCTTGTTTGGAGTTTACTTGGCAAGCATAGCAATAACCGTGAAATTGGGGGGCTAATTGCTTGAGGTGGTATCATCATTTTAAGCAGCAGTTATCATGTTCTTCTGTTATGATGCAATTTGAGTAAAGTTAGCAAGCTAGTTGCCGATAATTCTATGATTAATGATTTGTTATGCAATACATGATGTATATTAGAAGAGACTTTGACATCATTAAGTGTTTAAATTTTGGTTAGACACGGGTATTTTCTTCGGTCAAATTGATGATTTACCATGTATATTAGAATTGGTATATGTTTTAAAGCTCATGATAGATGTTGAGATTATATTTGAGGCACCATAGGCTGCAGATGCTTCTCGCTTGAGTAATCTACTCACGCTAAAAGGGTGAGTTCAGATGCTAGGGAGTCACCAAAATATGGGGTACTTTGGAAGTTATTTATTTATTTATTAAAAAAGGCCAAGTAGAGTGGTGAAATGAGGCTTGATGGCGGCCCCATCCATGGTGCGGATCTGGTATAATCCAAGCCTGAATTGAGATGAAGAATAGTTCGTGATTCGATCTAACTTCCTTAGAAAATGCTGGGTTGGGATTGCCTTAGAAAACTAGGGTGAGGTTGGTTGTGAGTGATAAGGGTTTGGTTGAACCATGACTAACGGCCGTAGGATTGGTTTGTTCGGGGAAGCTCCGATCACACTATTTGTACTTGAGAACTATGATGTTTTATATCAAGTTTAAATTCTCTATTTTCACACTTAACAGAAAAAAGGTCTAGTTTTTCATGTTTAATGCCATGATGAGGTTGATACATGTGGTGATGTACAGTAAGCTACTTTATTTTTGATCATGGATGTGCATGTGGGTTAATATCCCGATAGTACTCTGATAGTTGAGAGTACGCACGATATTGAATGAAACTCTTATGGAGTGCACATGTAAGTATGTTGATTTACTTTAATCCCAATGTGTCTAGCATATGAGCTTACGCATAAATGAAGTGCATAAGAAATACTTGAGATGTGCTTAATAGGAGGGTGGTTGGTATTGGGCCAAGAATTTGGGCCGAGAGCAGGCCGACCTTAGACGGCCATGTGCACATCGTGCGAGTTGGCAAGGATGCCTAACCACCCAAGCATTCATAGTTGAGTATGTCTGTTTCTTTTACTACAACATTATGGATCGATGTGGTTGTGTATGTGTGTGTTAGATGGCCAGGCCGAGAAGCGTTCTAACTTGGCAAGTTGGTCCCGATTCGACGAGTTGGATATGGGTCTTGAGATTGCGTCAGTGAGCCACGCTGATGTTAGACCCAAGTGGATGTGGTTGGATGGGCTATTCCCCAATCGGAGTGGGCGTTGGAACTAGTAAGCCATCCTGGTTCAGCGGGCCCGAGCGGGAAGCTTGTTAGATAGAGATTCTAGCGACCGACTCGTGTGCTTGTATGTTTGGGCCAGTATGGGCCGTGGATTTTGTGCTTCTGAGCACGAGATTGTAGATGAATGCATTTACCTTTCATGTTATTATATTTCCACAATTCCTTAATTATAATTTATGCTTGATTATGTTTATGCTTGGGGTAGCTTGTAGAAGGCTTGGGTAGAGTCACTCAATGAGTTCGTTGGAACTCACCCCTCTCTTTGTGGTTGTTTGCAGATCCGGACTACTAGAGGTATGGTGGTACCTATGTGACGCAGTTGGGGTTGCAAGCTCAAGCAGTGGATCTCGTGACGTGTCAAGTCGTAGTCGAGTTGTAGGAGTTATGTATACATATAAGGATGTCTTGATTGTAGACAAGAATTGTATTCATATTGATGTTTATAATTTCAGTTAAAGCATTCGCTCATATGTTCATTGGTTTCTACTTGGCTGTGTCATATATTCTGCATTTAGTTTGCATGCATTAGTAGACTTCGGAGTACGGGCGCGTACTCTGGCCAGTCATGTGACCCTGGATTTTGGGGCGTGACAATAACTAATGAATTAATTCTATTTTTGTTATTCCCTTCACCTAAGCTAAAAAAAGTTAACAAATTACTAATCTTCATAAGATGAGATATAAAACTAATTAGTTGAACAAATTCTCAATTCTGAATAATTGGCATGACCAATTACGTACTTTTTTTATAATAATTCAAAGTTTTTAATTGGAAATTTACTTGTGTTTTATAAAGGAGGGGAATTACATTAGACACAATATATATGTTAACCTTTAAATTAAATTTTTTCATTCAAGTCGTTTCATTTGAATAAAACTTGTGTGAAGAATATCATAATAAAAATATGATGAAGATGTTATGAACCGCTTAATGGGATAATTTGTCCATCAATTTCATATCTTCGTATGCTTAAATCATTGGTCTAATTAAAATATTTAAGGAGAAATTAATAGTATAACATTCATCAAGTCTTATAAGTCAATACAACGTCCAATATATTTGTGATGTAAGACTAAATCAAGTATTATAGGAGAGCTCCCTTATAAAGCCACGCATGACAATTACACAACTTAGAACAAGAATTTTATTTATTTAAAACTTATTTAACTGGTTATATATTATCACATGGTGAGTATTACTTGATCATATATACGTGGTTATATAGTGAGTATATATATTTAGACATATACTTATAGCGTGTTTGTTTCATAGGATAGGATTTCAAACGGATATGAATTCAGTTGAAATTAACTATGATAAGAATCACGTGGGATAAGCTTATATCCTATCCAACGTTTGTTAAAATCTCGAATAAAAAGATCACAAAAGATATGATTTTGAAATCCTATATTTGTGTTGGCTCCGGATAAAGGAGTCAGATATTAATAATCTAATACTTAAATTTGATTTTATCAAAATTTTATTTTAAGAATTATGAAATTAAATTTAAATAATAAAACATTGACAAAATATTCTTAAACATTGAATTATAATTGATTTATCACAAATATCAAACTTAAATGACAGGAGAAGAAAAAATCGAGGATTTAATTCCCAATCCCCGAGGAGGATATCTATATCCCAATACAATCGGATTTTAATCTTGTCATATCCAACTTAAATGATATCTGAAGCTCATAGCAGACAACGGATAGGATTTGACAAATCCTATCCACCAATCATATCCCGCGAAACAAACACGCCATCACTACTAGAAATGTGTTAATCAGCAACGACCGCCAACGTCGTTGCAATGACTCACGACGTTTTTACGAGTGCTCAGTCTGTTGAATATGTGATATATCTGCAACGGTTTCTTTACGGTCGCTCAGGCCATTGCTAACAATTGGATGGCGCGAATGCGGCGCGCAAAGGAAATAAATTATTCGCAACGGCATACTAAAGGTCGTGTTGGTTGTTGCTATTATGATAATAACATCTGAAACGATGTACTTACGGCCTCTATACCCGTTGCTCTTTAGTCGATGTGCGCTCACGACGCAAAAATAAAATTGTTATCAGCAACGACGTAACAAGGGAGAAGAAATCGGTCTGATAGAAAAATATCATGTTTAAGGTGCTTCAGAATTTTCCACTGACATCGAGGCTTCAAAGATTATTTATGGCAGAAAAGACGCCCCTACATGAGTTGGTATGCAAGAAGTCATAATAATACAGTAATGACTCATCCATCTGATAGTGAAGTATGCAAATATTTGGATACATGTTATCCTTCATTTGCTAGGGATACTAGAAATATCAGATTGGGAATGTGCACGAATGATTTTAATCCATTTGGTCATTCTGCAACTCCTTATTTGGTTTGGCCAGTGCTCCTGCCGCTGATCCTCCTGCCGCCGAGGTTAGTTCATCGAGACGCAGGCGGCCACGCGAGCCGAACAGGATTCAGCCTTCGCCAGCCGCGGAACAACGTCGACTTATTTCTGTGATTGACGAACGGTAATGTATTATGAATTATGAATTATATATAATTTATTATATCATAATATAATATTGTACTTTATTTTTGTTGTACATGTTCGAGCAGGAGGATGTCCCTAGGACTATATAAGAGATAATTCAACGATATATGCATGGGGCATGGGACATGCTCTGGCGCGAGTTTGAGGTACGTATTTAAAATTTTTATATACATAATGATTATTATTGGTATTGATATTATTATTTTGCAGGCTCGCTATACTTGGCCAGAGGAGCAGAGGCCATTCATTTACAATGCATGGGAGGCCATTTCCTAGTAGAGGTACATCTACCAACTGGGGCAGGCCCGGGCATAGGCGATGACCCGAGCTGGGGCCACAACCATAGCAGAGACTCGGGGATATGACACCGATTGGATTACTCCAGATATTTGGGATCAGCTCGTGTCGATATGGTCGACCGAGTGGTGGCAGGAGGTATCTAGGACTGCAGCTAGAAATCGCATGTCGAGGGGAGGAGCACATCACACTGGCGGCTCTGTTTTCATTTGTCGTGCACGCGAGACGCATGATAAGTATTATACCTTATTTTGAATTATATATTTTATTTGTTACTCTGTGTACTAATTAATGTATTTATTTGTAAATGTGGACGACGGTGATGGATGATGGGATTATCCAACGATCCTCTCCGATGGAGGTGTTTGAGCGAACTCACCGTCGAGGACATGGGGCGGGGGAGTACATCGACACCCACGCTGTAGTCATCATGGTAAGTATATTTGTTTCAATTATGCATTACTTATTTAAAAATCATAATTTTAGGAAAAATATAAAACAAAAACCAAACTCGTGTAGGAGACCTAGACTCAGACGGTGACGTAACGCGGGGGCACCCTCGAGGACTTTGACGCGGGAGCTGTGGGTCGAGGCTCCAGGTGGCTGGGACCACAATCGTGTCTATGGCTTTGCTGATAGTTGTCATGCACGAGCCATGCTCAGGCCTCTTGGGGCACCGACCCCTCCAACAGTCGGTGGGCGGCCCTCCACCTCCATGATTAATGATCATAGCAGGAGAATATCGATCCTAGAGAAGACGATCGCACGGTAGAGTGAGATGATGGCTCATCATAGTCAGAGGATGGTTGAGATGCATGGTATGCTAAGACAGATGACAGGTCAATCCAGCGGTGTACACTCAGATCCATCGTCATCGACTCAGTCCACGTCGGTGTACACTCAAGCACTTCAGACTCCGTCGTATGATCCCAACCTTCCTCCACCGTTGTAGTGAGCTTTTATTATTTTATGACTTGATTGACTTGGATATTGACTTGTTATATACTTGTTGCTTGGATATCTTAGAGATACTTGTTTTGTGACTTGTTACTTGGATATATTGATTCGTATTTATATTGATACGATAGTTTTGATTTCGTATATTTTGTATACAATTATATATGAATAATTATAATTATAAGTATAATTATTTTGATATATATCTTGGTGTATCTGTGATGTGTATGTGTATCTGTATCTGAATGGATGGATGTGTGTGTGAGTGTGTGAGTTATGTATCATGTTATAAATGTATCAATAAAAATTTCTAATTTTGAAATTTCTCAGTTACATATTAACATCATCAGCAACGACTTTCCCATGGTCATCCGTGTCAAAGCCCTTGCTGAAAGTGTATCGTAATTCCTGGGTCGCAAACTCAAAGCCGTTGTTGATGAACTACAGCAACAACTTAGCAACAGTCTTTCAGCAAAGTCTTTGCAACGGCATGTGGGCCGTCGTTGCATGTGGGCTGTTGCAGATGACAATATCTGCAACAGTCGACGTGCCGTTGCAGAACCGTTGTTGATAAAAATAGCAGCAACAACATCGCCTTGTTGCTGAGCCGTTGATGATAATATATCAACAACGGATATCGCCCGTTGCGGAAACGTTGCTGATAATATTATTAGCAACGACGCGAGCGGCCATTACAGATCCATTGTTAAGTTATCAGGTACACGATCTTGCAACGACTGCGTTGCAACGGGTGCGGCCGTTGCTAGTCGTTGCCGACGGTCTTCAGCAACGACATAGCAACAAATCCAACCGTTGGTGATGCGCGTTATTCCAGTAGTGCATTAGTGTATCTAGTGAGCATATTTAGACACATAGTTAGTATGCATGTATATATAACCGGTTAAATGAGTTAAATAAATTTAAAATCCAATGTTTTGAGATGCATGACTACCGTGTGTCACTTGATAAGGAACTCTCTAGCATATTTTTTGGGGTGATAATATCCACAAATTTTATTCCTTTTAATTCTAGGAAATATTGCGATCTATAATGACTTGCATCCATCACAATTTACGACGACATTGTGACATCTTAAAAACCCTATACAAAGCAATGTCTTTTATGACTAAGCATTTGCCATAGGGTACCACCAATATGAGACTCGTTCCTAAGAGCCTAGTGATCTAGCAACCAAACCTTATTGTAATGGGGATGTGGTAATTGCATATATTGTCCTAAAATAACGACGAGTCAATAATTTCATTTGTTACTGGAGAAGTCATTCTCATCTGTGATAGAACTCTTTGTCAACTTATTAGTACTAAATGTTTCAAGGTCATGATGTTTTATTTTCATGTTTCTCATGCTCACATATAGACTTGTTGCTCTCATTTCAAACATCTATCATTGTTGAAGAGTTGTGTCATGACCTTATTGATTCACTTTTTCTTTTTTATCTTGCATTGAAATTAACTCTGTCGATCAACCTAATGTCCTCTTGATTGCATAGTCGACAATCACCACTATTACTGACGTCAATAAAATGATATTATGTCTTCCTCTTCCTCTCCTACATCAAACCCTTAACAACCTCGTTGCCATGCGTCATCTAGCTTCAACTCATAATCTTTAGGAAGCATTTGGTGCATTATCTTGCAAGATTACCAAATAATTCAGATTACCATGCAGACCGATAATGTAATAATATAGTGTTTGATATGCACAGATAATGTTATAATAAGATTGCTGGAATTTACAATAACATGTTTGGTGTAACAAATAGATTATTAGGTATTGAGGGAGCCTCTTGGTTTCACTTGATATAATGTTAAATTGTAATTTTGATATTTTGATGTATCTAGCTTGTTGCCTTGGCTTGGCTTCCTCGCCCCCCCCCCCAACCCACCCACCCACACACGCGCGTGCGGCCCCCAACTTGTATCCTTCGTTACTCATGATCAATACAAGTTTTTTGTTTCTTAAAAAAAAACTCATGAACTCCAACTTCGTGACTGCTGCTTTCGATCTCTTCTCCTCGCTATAACTGCACAATTCCACATCGCACTTGTTGCTTCTGAGCTCTTCTCCTCACCGTGACTGCAGCGATTCCGCACCGTGCCACCACTCCTCTTCTCCTTCATGATCGATCAATGAGTATTCTTCTTTTTCTCATTCCTCTTCCATATTGTCTCTTTCTTTGGTCTCTTCATAGCCGCTCTCTTTGCCTTTCTTTTCTCATTTTTCATCTGGCTGTTTTGCAAGATTTAAAAATTGCTATTATTGAAGGGGTGTGTTCCATCCGAAGCTATTATAGATAATATGTTATATTACCATGTTGTTTTGATGGATTACCTGTAAACATGATAGTTTAGAGCTGATACCTGTTCTATTCTGAAGCACTGACAACTTAAATTTAATCATTGATGTTCTTGAAAGAGCATATAATGAGGCAAAAAAAGAGGAGTAAAAGTGTGTCGTTCGCTGATGAAGTACTTGCAGGGCCAAGCCACGGTAATGAGAAGTTTGTGAGCATGACATAGCTTTTAAATGCAGACAATTTTTATAGAATTGGCAGGATTCACATAGTTTATAACCTATTTTTAGCTCATCTCAATTGCCTAAACAATATATATTTTTGACAAACTAGTAATTAAGCCAGCAACTTCAATCCACTTCAAACTAGGTCAACTACGAATAAAACTTCTATGGAGCCGGGCTCCATAAAAATTTTTATGGAGCCCCTCATACGAGTGAACTTGATATTTTTAATATTGAACCTAGGATCATTAATACTGAACCTAGAGTAAGAGTAAACTTGTGTTGCAAATAAGTGAACCTAGCATTTTCACTCTAGGTTCAGTATTAATGATCCTAGGTTCAATATTAAAAATATCAGGTTCACTCGTATGAGGGGCTCCATAAAAATTTCTATGGAGCCCGGCTCCTTAGAAGTTTAATTCGTCAACTACCGGTTATCATTTTTCTTTACCCAAGTCATCCAAATCAAACAAAACTTCAATCCTGTGTTCCCAAAAATATTGTAGAAACATAACCCTTCAACAACAAGATTTGTTGCCGCTAAATTATCTAAATGACATCCTAAAGTCACCACAAGAAAATTGATTTATTTCAATGCACTATAGGGCAAGTGGCTCATTGATGAAGGCACTGAGAAGTTGAAAGCATTTTACCTAATAGTGCCATATAGAAGTAGTAAGAAATAGAAGTGGTAATGGGTCGGGTTCGCCCATGGATGATACGGATCCGGCTCGAAAAGAATCGTGCTTGACTCGGCTCAAAATTTTTCGAGGAGGTCAGGCACAGCATGCTCGTGCCCAAGGGATAGGTTGGGCTCGTCCCAAGGGGCATGCGGGTCGTGCTGAGTACAACATGCGCCAGAACCAAGCTAGATCTGGCCGGGTGGCAAGTCTGCGCAAGGCTTGGCCTGATTCTGGCGCATGCTTCTGGTAGTCTTTGTGTGGATTGCATTTGTCTTCTGTTTGCTTTAAGTGTATGCTTTTATTTCATTTATTATACCTTCTTTTTATAATAAGTTCATGTTCATTAGTGGATGACTAAGTAAATAATGACTGAGTAAATAATAAATCTTTGTATTCTTTTTTTTTTCATTAGAGAATATATATGCTTGGATTTTTTTTAAAAAAAATTCATATCAAGTGAAAAATGTTTTTGCAAAAAAAACAATATAATTTATTGATATTTGTTCTAATTATTATTTTGCAATTTACTTGTTAGTATTGTTATTATTCAATTTCGTTATCCCGGTCAAAATAAACATAAAATTTTAATTTCATATTTTATTCAAACTTTTTATCTAAGCTAAAAACAAACACTTGATAGAATTTCAAAATATATCTTTGGATTACTATCCTATTCTTATCCAATTCAAATTCTATCTCATTAAAATCTAATCTTATAAAGCAACCATGGCACTTGTTCCTCCTTCAATATATAATGTTGTCAATTATATAATATTAGATAAGGGAAAGAGTCAAAAGATAGTTACTAAATTAGAGCATTATATTATATGAGCAGTGGCAAATCTATTGGATTATACTTTAATTAGAAATCTAGCATACAGGGACCAAAGCGCTACATTCCATACTTGAACATAAGCCATCAGCCATCCTTGAACTTAATTAAGAAAAAACTAATTCTCATCTTTTAAATAAAAAAATATTTCTATGCGGTGTTCTTAGCTTATTTTAGTTTTTTTTCCCATAGGGATGTCCCTACATATAATTGTTTGGCTTTCTCTTTTCTTCATCCTACCAATTTTGACCACTCAAACTTTTGTTTTTCCAATACTTCAATTTAATTCCTAAGAGATTGATATCTGCACTCATTGATTTCCATTTATTTGCTCTATAGAGTAATTATTAGAGTGAAAATATATTGTAGTAATAAATCATAAAGTGAGTGTTTGATTATCAACGAAATTTTGAACGCCATGAATATATGATTTGGGGGGCGAAAGAAACAGATCCAATGAAAATCGATTGAAAAAAATCGTTACAATGACATTATCTAAAGTTCATTTCAATATGATAGATATTTTTTAGAAAATCATATTTTCATAAAATAATATAATTAAAAATTAAACTCATGACCCATTATGAAATACATCTAAATGTCTCACCATTAAGCTACCGAGCGGATGGCCAATATGGCCGGCCACACTCTTTTGATGCTCCGACCATTTTGACCGCTCATTATAAAATACATCGAAATATCTGATCACTAAGCTACCGAGTGGATAGCTAATATGGCAGGCCACACTCTTTTCATGCTCCGCTCATTAATTGCAACCAATTAAACCAATTAAGCCAAGTAGATGGGAAGATACTTTAGATATTTTTCCAAACTTCTATTTCGGCTTTTCCTCTCTCGAACATTAACGCAAACACATAGCAAGCACGAGACTTAATATGCAGCATGGCGGCGCATGGAACGGGGCATCAAGGCGGGGACACGGAGGAGGCGAAGCCATTGACGAGGGCCAAGGCGTTGCTTGTCAGCTGCGCCACCTTCACCACGTGGCGCTTCACCATGTCCTTCACCTCGCCCTCCATGGCGGCCCCGGCGAACCCGTCCATGCACGTGTCGTCGTCGGTGAGCGCCGCGCTCACCCACGTCTGTATGCTGTTGATCTGGTACGCCAACTCCTTCGCGCTGCCGGCGGCCGGCCCCACGCGGCCCATCGCCGCCACCGACTCCCTGAGCTGGCTGACCGCGTCGCCCATGGACTCCACGCAGTCGGCCATGGCGGCCGCCACGCCGGGCGCCATGCCGGGGCGGCGGGCGGAGGCCTTGGCCATGGCGGAGGAGGCGTTGCGCGCGCCGGAAAGGCAGACGGCGAGGGCGACGTCGGCGAGCTGCATGGGGCTGGTGCGGATGGTGCTGGCGTAGGCGGAGAGGGAGGTGAAACAGAGGGCCGGGTACTCGGTGGCGCCGCAGGAGCTTCTGATGAACTCCGTGGTGCGTCTTGTTGGATCCTCGTGATCAGGGCCAACTCTGGCTCCGTTGCATGGCGCCAAATCGAAGCTAAGGAGAGCAAGAACGCACACAAAGCTGAAGGAAACAGCGGCACTGCTTGTGTGGCATTCCATGCTTCGTCCAAAGGAGGATGTATGAAGAATGGTGACGAGGATGAGAGACGGAGAGAAGAAGGGAAAATGGAGGCCTTTTTATAGACAAAATAATCGCACTAAAAAATATCTAATTCGTCCTAATTAAATGAAAGAGAAGATGAGCAGCAAAGAGCCCAAAAGAGTTAAGATGAACAGGGACTTTATACTTAAAAAGATTAAGGAGGGAGTGTTTTCGCTTAAATTTGACGAGGGAATGGGAGAATGGCTTGTTAAGTGAGAATTGTCTGATGAAGACCGGAATATTTTTAAGTTGCTTTGAGATGTGCGTTTTATGAAACACAAATCTCAAAGCAATTTTTTAAAAGTAATTTTTTAATTACTTTGAGATTCCGGGCTCCATAGCAGTTATTTCCATGAAGACAGCGTGCAGCAGAAACGGCAGCTGATAAGTTGGATGTGAAACAAGGATTTAAATATCTCTGACATTTTTTCTTTAATTTCCAAATAAAAAATAATGTTAATTATCCACAATTCCATTAGATATTTGAGCGGTGGAAGCTATCTGATTGAGATGTAAACTGCATGCAGCAGCTAACCTGTCGCCAACTTGGCAACTTGCTATTCCTGGAGTCTGCGTCCGATGCACGAAATGGACTCACTTGGCTCGGCCAATCATAAGGGTGAGGAGCACAAGCGAGGCTCACGTGACATGAATGCATGTTTTATGCCTATCCCCGAACAAGAAATTGATGTTGATGCTTGACGTGGTTTGTCTCAGCAAAAGCAATGCACCAATCTCCATCTGCACCCTCACATCGCCTCAACTTGCCATAACACTGCATTTATATTTTCCAATTAATATAAAATTAAAAAATACAAAATTAAATTATCATCTATGATCTCATAAATTTAAAGTGATAATATATCTTATAGTAATATAAATTATCATTATAATATTATCACTTAATATACCAATATACCAAACGTAATCTTATAATTGATCACATAAATAAAATACTAGTATTGTGAAATCCTACCAGGACAATATGTAATTTGAAGCCCGTATGTACTCAATAGTGCCCAATTTTTAAATCTCAAAGCAAGGGATCAAATAGGGGTAATAGAAATGGGCATGACACGATAATTGTTTGGACCAAAAAATTTAGCCTGATAAATTTATCGGGTCGGATTGGCCCAGTACGATAACATTGCGGGCCGATGCGGGTCGGCTCTTATCGTGTCGGACTGGTCTGTTTGCCCCGCTAAGTATTATTTTATTAAGCAAATAATGTTTGATTTTGTTATTTTATTAAGCAAATAATATTTGATTTGAACATCATTTTTGAACGAGGATAAAAAAATATAATTTTCTAAAATATGTGAATGAGAATAAAAATATAATTCTATCCTCCTTGGCAAGTATAACAATATAATTATGTGAAATTATACGGGCTTGCAAGCCATGTCGAGCGGCCCGTAAAATTTTGCAAGCTGTATTGGACCGCAAATTTCCAACTCACAAAGTTAGCGGGCCGATCAATTTTGCCACCTCTAGGATCAAGTTTCCCAAAATTGCTACGGTTTTAAGACAAATTCGTCCAACTTTGCCCTGTCGCAAACTGAGACAGTGCAAGATGAACAAAATAATAAATCAACTTGTTTAATTACAGAATTACAATTAAACCATATCAAAGCACCGGAAAAGCCCAGACGATTAACAATAAATAAATGAAAAATTAAAATTGATATAAATTCGTAAATACGAATTATAATTAATGCAAAATAAAAGATGGATTAAATTTGTTAATTTTGTCAAAGTATATATTATATTTGTCAATTTTTTTTTAAAAATAAGATGACGTGACAAGTTCAGATTAAAAAAATATAAATTAAATTATTGACTAAGATGCCACGTCAGCAACTAACGGTGCGATTAACAACAAGTAGACGAAATATTAGAATTGATATAAATTCATAAGTACATATTTTAATTGATGCAAATTAAAAGGTGAATTAAATTTATTAATTTCGTCAAAATATGAATTAAATTTATCAATTTTTCTTTTATTTTAATACATGTATCAAACAAATAAGGTATTAAAATTTATCATCTTTTATCCCATAAATTAAATAAACATATCCTTAAGATATAAATTGGTATGTTTTGAAATCATTTCAAAATTTTAGTGCTATCACTAAACTATTTGATCCCAAACTAAAATCATTTTTTTTTTAAAAAAAAAGGCTATCCCAAATAAGTCTAGGTCAAGTCAAATTGATTTGAAGTTCAGTAGATTGAGTCGGATTCTTTTTCAATTTTTTTATTTTATATTTTAATACTTTCACACAATTTATTTTCAAAATCGAAATAAATTGTTTTCCCAAATGTTGGTTTAAGCATTTCGAGTTTTTAAAATATATTTTATATTTTTATTATTTAATACTATACACATACCTAATTAATAAATTTTCTCAAGTTTTGAAACAAAAACAAAAACTGAACCAATTAATCTAGGTTAGAAAAAAAATCTAAACCCAAAAAAGCCTTTTAAAACTTGAGTTTAGATGGAGCTGATTTTTCCCTTATTTTTTTCCACATTGCAAGAATACTATTAAAAACTTGCATAGAACTGGATCATTCATGCTTAGGATGAGTATGGACTATGAACCCTAGATAATTCAAGAAAAGGTGCAGTCAACCCATGCACATATTACCCATGAGATCACCAAACCACACCGTGGATTGCTACAGTACACAATTCATTATTGGAACCAAAACATGAACTTACACTGGGAGAGGATGAAGTTCTTGCCAATTCAAAGAACCTGCAATGCCCAACTTAAACAAAGATATAACAGCACATTGCTCACCAACTTGGACTCAGTCCCCGTGAGTGACCCCGAGCTTGATACTTAATTTGGATCGTGGTCCCACCTGATATGGAAATAGCCAAAAGAAGGCCAAATCAAATTGGCTTAGTAGACCAAACACAGTGACAAGAAAAGCATAGCTAAGCGGCCCCTTGCATGAATAATTCTGCTACTAGCAGCCTTTACATAATTACATTAGGAAAGCTATTTCATTGCATCAGATATGCATGTTCCGTAGAAGTTTCTTCTTAAGCATGTATATGACATGACGCATCGCCAGTTGAACGCCCCGTGACCGAGGTTCACCTGTGTCATGCACATGTCAAGGGTAAATATCACTAGATAAAACAAGTGTATTTTGATAACTGATGAATGTGATATTTGAAAAAGATGGCCTTCGAACACACATAATCTTCGCTGAGAATCAGCTGTATTGTGCATAGAATAAAAATTTCTCACATGCATGAACATTATTTAGTGGACCAGACTACCTGCTTCTGTCACTTGAAAGCACTAGATAACAATCCAATTAGGGCAGAAGCAGCATGGACATTTCCTCCCAATAGCAACTGAGCTTCCTAGTATCTTAAGTTTTGATGTCTCGTGAGCTTTCTTTGTATGTTCCACATCAATTAGGATATATCTGAATCATGTAGAAGATGACATGATATCAGTGCGTGGACAAGTAATTAAGGGGACCATAAAAAAAGTTATCCTCGATTATGCACCATCACTCAACTCATCTATGCTTTACTTTTGTGAGTGTTCCAACTAAAAAATACATCCAATCACCCCTTGCATTGGTTCGCTCCTGCCACATTTTTTTTTCTTGATCTACATCTAATTATATGATGGTCCTTTTTGTCCAAAATTTTTACACTTTGATGTTTCTACTTGGTAATTGTTGTAGACAGAGAAACTCATGCATCATGCAAGTCAAAATTTTGATTAGTTGGTGCAGTGAAATTCTCTTACAATCTTTCGTCCGCTTCATATCCTGTTTCCATTACCTGCAGTTTTTTTGGCCTTCTGATTTTGCGGTTCGGGTGAAGCGCTTTTAATTACCACCCCTAGCTATGAGGCCTAATAAGGGCAGGAATAAAAGATTGGGCCATAAAGCCTTATTAGGCATCTAGTTTATATTGGACCCGAAAGGCCTTAACAGGCTGGACCAAACCAACCAGATTCACAACACCAACATTTATGACTTGGTTCACTTGATTTGAAAATTGGTTCAGCTGTGGTTTGATCAAACCAACTCCAATTTGGATCCGGTTAGACTCGTTGGATTCTGATCGGACCCAATTTGAGCCAACACTCAACGTAAACAAAATCCCAATTCAGTGTTGCCAGATCAAGCAAACTTCATTTCATAATATAAATGCTCAACGACCGTGAAATCAAGTCACAAGAGTGGGAACAGGGACAAGTGAGATCTCACATGAAATGTTGCAGGGCATTCAAGATAATCCATGCGATCCGGGAATCGTTCCACTCGCATTAAGCATCAAAACAACAGATGGAATCGAGAGAAAACAAACAAGGAATTAGTTAAACAAGAAAACTAGTAGTAAAGGAAAACATTACCGCCGTCGTGATCGTCCACCATCGCGCTGGGGATCGCCGGTTTTGGAAAACGAGAAGCAAGCAAGTGACCCCAAGTTCCCTCCCCCCTCCCGGCGCATCAGAAACCCCAAGTTCCCTCCCTCCCCCCCATTCGTTCTCAATGCGGACTAGGCCAAGACAAGTCGACGAAAAGTGTTCGTCACGTGACAAGAATTATAACCCCCTTTTTCACGTGATATCGTGGCGGATCGCTTCGAAGCGGACGTGAGCACGTGACAGCTATTATGAAAAGAAAAGAAAAAAGTAACATAATAAGAACCATCAAACGGGCGGAGAATTCCTACATACCTGATCGTCCGATTTAGATCCAGCGGTAAGGCTGAAGTGTAGGAAGCATCGCTTCCCCTAGCCATATAACGACAAAAGTCAATGGATAGCGAGCGTGACGCGGGCCCACTTCCCACCACCACAGCTTTACTCAATTCCACTTCACTATGACACGTGGCATCACGGCTCACATGACTAAATACCGGTTCGCCGAAGAGCCCGTCAACGGTCAACCTCCACTTCTCTTCCTACACGTGTCAATGGCTCTCGCTCTTTCTCCCAGCCAAAGCGGCTCAGCCACAATGACCAACCGTAGACTTGGGATCAGCTGTATGACATCAAACAGGGAAGAAAGAACAATTTGATTAATAATTAAATGCAACTCGTTGTTAGGTGGGCTAAATGTTTTTATCTCACTACATATATATAATGGTGAAGATAGTTGGATTATTAGAAAATAATACATATATAACTAATCTTAGCTCAAATGACTGAAATGATGTAATTAATATGCTTTAATGCAAGTATAAATAAAAAGTACTACAGATGATGGAATAAAATAGATTTAGCCGATGAATACTAGTTGAAAAGAGAAACTGGGTAGTTGGATTCGTCATGAAAGATAATTGATTATTTATTCTTGTAGCATGAGGTAAACGCACTTCTTTGGTTGAACGCAAAGGTGTTTGTTTCTTTCCGAGCCACACGCTCTGGCGTATTAGCCGAGCCGCCGAGCACGGCGGCCCGGGCTGGCTTCGATTTGGGCGTCTTCGACTCTTCGGTCTTTCTATAAATTAACATCCTGCTTCAACCTCGCCTCCCGCAAAGCATTCGGGAAGTCGCGTGCGGCGAGGGGGACAAGGCGATCTGCTGCTATTTTTCTCTCGTCCTTGTGGTCGGCTTTCGGGTTCTTCTCTTCTACTGGAATCGCGACCCGGATTTAGGCTTCGATTGCTGTGAGTCCCCTTTTGGCCTTTGTCTGATTAGCTATTAGAACGAATAATTAGGGGCTAGGGTTTTGTTGGTAATTAAGAACGCTCAGGATTCTCCTCTTGGGGCTTCTTAGCGGGGATTCTCCTCTTGGGGCTTCTTAGATGAATTGTTGAGGAAGGTGGAGGTGCCTCTTTTTTTAATTGTTTTGAATTTACGCTCAGATTTGATATACATCAAGATTTTACCTTCTGTTAATTTTCCCATGGCCAGCTAAAAAGTGAAAAATAAAATAAAATCTTTGCACTTCCGGTATAAGTAAAAGTATATATCTTCTCTAGCGTCAGCAGCGCTATCATTTAACTTCTATGGACACAAGTCATGTATATCATATTAACAGATACTTTGATGGAAATTACTGCAATGTTAAACGGAGCTACTTTTCCTGTGCTTAATGTTGGCGTTTTTGTTGTTGCATTTTATATTAAAACTTTGATATGTTGGGAAATATCTGTTACCGTGCTTGGATGTTTAGTAAGGTCTATCATTTGCTGTTATTAAGGGCAGATCTCTTGAACTTTCAGTGGAGGAGTAAGAATTTGTGAAATATTTACATCGTAAGTAAAATGGATATCATTTTTGGGTTGCAGTGACATTGATCCGAGAAAGCGCAACAAGAATCAAAGCATCAGTTAGCTGAGCAATGGAGGTATATGGCAAATGTTTGATTGCAGAGCCGACCAATGTGATTTATTTGTCCAGTATTCTTAACAAAGAAGGGATGATTCCTAGTCACAAATGTGACAAGAGGTGCCAAAACGAACAAGTGTTTGGAAATATGTATCGCTGCAAACTAACAGGATTGACACACATCTGTGATAAAAATTGTGAGCAGAGGATTTTGTATGATAACCATAGTTCTCTCTGCAGAGTGAGTGGGCAAGTTTTTCCTCTTTCGCCAGCAGAAGCGCAGGCGGTGAGAGGAGTGCGGAGGAAGCTTGAAGTGACAAACACTGATGGCTGTGCTTTTAAGCGCAGACGAGATGCCCAGCTGCATCCTTCTCCCTTTGAGAGGGCTTTTTCTGCAGTCTCTCCAATCTGCAATCAAGTTGGAGATGGCATGGATATGAGTTAGAGATGATTAGCTCTAATCCAATTTCCTTTCCCTCTTTGTTTCCACTCTTGCCATCTTTTGGATGGAGTTGAGAACTGTTCTATTGTGGGACCTGGAACTGAACTATTTATGTTATGTAGGGAGTTTGTAGTAACTTCTAAGTGGTACTTTTCTACTGTAACTATTTAAATTGAACTTTTTGTCGAGACTATAATAGTTCTCTATCTACTATGAATGTCTACCCCATGAGAGGATTATCAAGCAGCTAATTTTAAGGCACGACTGTAGTTTATATAGATCAAGATAGTTGGCAGCGTAGATCAAGTGCTGTTGCTTCATTGCTCCTGTACCTTTTAGTTTTATCTTGACTTAATATCTGCTTTACGATATAACACATGGTCTACGTAGATGTTTTTCCCTCTTGATTTTTTATTTAACTATTATACTAAGTGTGTCACTCTGTGGAACTCATTTATGGAAGTCTGACAAACTATTTGTTCTGTTTTGTTTGTAGGTCAATATGTCTTAAAGACCTCCATCTTAGTTTCTTCTAATGATTGCTGATGTTTTTATATTTCATTTGTTATACGTATATTGTCTATTCCTTGGCTCAATTTTTAAGCAGATAATATGTATATTAACTCGAATTGCAGGTTCCCTCTTTAAGTCTAATTATTTGTATATCTGCTGATATATGGACTTATCTTTTAACTGTTTGCAGATGGTGGTTAATTTCTATTTCCTCAGTTATATTTGATTATTATGTTGCATATCTGAACATCTTCATTATTTTGCAGGTTATCAGGCACTGAGAGATCAGTATATGAAATTTGTTTTTCACTGAATTGCTTTTGATCTTACTGTACAAGGCTTAACGATCCCTAATTTGTCATCTCAAATTTTCAGGTGCAACATGATGGTCGACTTTCTTATCACATAAATTGAGAAACTGAATTACTAAAAGGCTGGAGGTGGATTTGTGCACTAACTCCTGCTATTCTAACACTGGTGAATGAATGTACTAGCAAAGATACTGCAGATCAGCTATTAAAACCTTGTATCAGTGTATTTGAGAGCCCGAGCCCATACAGAACCATCCCCTTGATTGCAAAGAAATGAGGTATTTTGCTTCTTGTAGCAACTCATTCAAACATCGATGAGTCTACAACCTGCAATGCCTCAATACTAATTTTTTTTGTAAGAATCCTTGAAGCATACTTGTACAAACCAAGGGTGACATTCATGGTCACTAGTTGTATTTATGGTGTATAAAAGATTTGTATTATTCACCGTATCCTTATTGTTTATGAGAAATTACGTTGATGTATCTCTTTTTTGATGATATTAATTATATATTGAATAAGAACTACTTTTTCTTTATGTTCTTTTCATTTGACTCTTCAATCTGGTTCTTTGGTAACTTGAAGTGAGTTGGATGTTTGTTACAAGTGCCCACAACATTTGAGATTGTTGAGCCCTTAATAACACGGTATCAGGTGCTACTCTTAATATGAGGCAAACACTTGCTCTTGTTCTACAATGATTTATCAGAAGTGGTGCTGTTTGAGTATCCATTGTATAGAAGATACAAATCTTGAACTATGCTCAGTTTAGAAACTGGTAGGAAGTTTTACATTCAGTTTTACTTGAACTGGTAGGAAACTTCTATTGCTCTAGTTTTATGTATATTTATCTTCTTGAGTATGCTCGAGGTTCCATGTATAGTTGAGTTGTTCTGTTCTATTGTTCTAGTTCGAAAATTTTGGGTGAAGTCTCCTTTTGCTGCTCACCGTGCCAGCTTCGTCTCCTCTCGATGTGTCTCTTCTCGGCTGCATCTCCTGCTCGTCGTCTTGTCTAGGTAAGCGATATGTGGCCTCTCTAGGGTTTTCATCTTTCTCGCCTCTAGCAATCTGTCGCCTCTCTGAATCTTTGGAGATGTCTTTTTAAGCTTTCACTCAGATTTCTGTCACAGGAGTTCTAATATGTTTCCTAGGAGATATTTGGTGGATGATTCCTCGTTTTCTCCACTATTTATTATTTATTGAGATGCATGCAATGGATCAAACCCTATGAAATGTATGGACTTCTTTTCATTTCTGTTTGGTCTCTGGTTCTCAAGGTTGGGGAATATGGGAGATTCCTGTTGCTAAGAGTGGGAGTGGATGGGGTTGTGTCTGAGACCCAAGACCAAACCCTGGCTTACAAAAATATAGTGGCAGAGACAGGAGTGGATGTTTCTAGGTTGAACAAGGTCCTATACTTACTGGTCCATCTAACTTCATGTCAGTCAAATATCAGCAGTGTTACCAAAATCTTAACTTTCATGAGAAATTGGTATAAAGTTCATGGTTACCAAAAGAGTTCTCATGTTTAGTCTTCATGTTAGAACAATTTACTGTCCTTCAGATGTTATCATCTTCACCTCCATCATAACAGTTGGTACTAGTAAATCCTTTTTGCATGCAATTCTAATTTTTTTCTCACAAGCAACATCAGAAAACTTTTCAAGGTTCAGTGTGTTGTGAACCATTGACGCAGTTCGTCTGCAATTTCTCATTCTTGTTTCCAAGCTTAATGCAATAGTTTGTATTTAGAAGTCTGTTAAAATATTCTGCATGATCATACTATAAATCCAATGAGTTAAGAAAAAGCCAAGATGATTACTTGTTGATATTTTTCTATCATTTCCTCCATTAGGTTCAGACTCAGCATTAGCATTCCTTGAATACTTGTTTCAAGCTTAATCCAATAGCTTGAATGATGCAGAATTAGATGGTCCAATTTGTCCCATAAGTTGCTGATGTGATGCCTAACATCTTGGAAGTATGCTGTTTGGCTACAGATTAGATAATGTTTAGGTGAATTTGGTCGTAGACCTTCCTATATATATAATTTGGCCTGGAATTAAGAAATGATATTGCAAGAAAAATGAATACCCTGAAGTTTCAGTGAGAGCAAGAAAAATGTAGACCTTCCTATATATATAATTGGATCTTCTTCTCCACTGATTCAGTATTTAGTGAGAGCCACCCTCTGTTGATGTGAACTGGTGTGAATTGAATGAAGATTAATTTCCTTGGACAAGCACATCAATTCGTATAGATTCTGATATGTACTATTACTACATAATCTTGATAGCATATTCATTAGTCTACCACGTGCTAGAATCAGATAGTCAATCTCCCCTATTCCACTTCATAATCTTCATTTGCTGTTACCATGTTGATAAGAAGTAAACCTATGCTGACTGAAGTTGAACAAGACTTGTATGAGATTTATTATCCCCATGTAGGTCTCCGAAGGTGGTTGAGTGTGATGGTTATTCATCAGAATAGACTAGGTTTGGGGTTCTTTCTTGCCAATGGGACTCAGGCCATGCATGTTTTTTAACATAGTTGGATTGTATTACACTATTACTAATGCAGGGCAATGTGACAAAAGTTTGTGGTGAAGAGAATAACACACAAAGAGAAACCTCAAGTAGATTGGACCAGCACCTCATGCACTGAACAATTCCATGAATCTCGAAGATGGCAAAGCTTCATGATATTGGCACTTGATTCTGGTTAAGTGTCACCAACGATTGAAAATGCCCTAAAGATAAATTAAGTGCTGATGGAAGTTGGTCACACTATCTAGAGATTAAAGATTTTCATAATGGAAATGTTCTTGGTGCATTTCTAAATCTGTATCCAAAACAAGATAACCAACTGATTGGATTATCGGGATGTATTATTGAATTTGGATAAAACCTATAATGTATAGGTCATCTGAATAATTTTTTATTGAATTTGTTGCAATCATATTCATTCATCGCCACCTGTCTCATAATTTTTTTATGTTAACTGCTCGTGTGTCATTGTCTACGTGGACATTAATATTTTAACTCTGTCATCCCGAACAAGGTTTATTTTATGTTAGGTGCGAGTCCAGAGTCTACTAGACTCGCACCATATTATGTGTCTTTTTTTTTTCTATCTCTTCATTAAATAAGAAAAAAAAAGTTAGAGAGAGAAACACACAAATGCTAGTCCACTCCTAGCATAGAATAAACCCCCGAACAAGACGAGTGTAAGAAATACGGATTTACACGGTTGCTTGGTCCTGTGGGCCCTTCTTACTTCCAATCACGGGTCAAGTAAACAAAAACACAGAACGCAGAAGGGGAAGGAATTAATCCTTAAACCGATAGACTCGCTCGACCAGTTCATATGGGGCATTTTAGTCATTGCACCAATAAGCAATTAGGGTTTCCCATCCCCTTTTATAAAGCCTACGGTGCATCGTGGCCGAGCAACCAAAGCGACCGCCTCTCAAGGCGATTTCATCCTTTTTAGGCTTCGTTCCTTCGAATCTTTCTCCCCCTACGCCTTCTTTTATCGGATGACCTTCCCTTTTCTTCGTTTTCCTTTCGAATCAATCATAATGGAAGTGGGTTTTGTTTTTGATCCTTGAAGCGTCGAGCAAGAAATCAGGCAGCCCCTCTGTCGGATCATCGCATTGGCGGCGTTGTCTTGCTCGGATATCAAACTATGCTTTTGCTCTTCAGATCGGCTGAGGGAAAAAATTTCTCCTTGACGCTGGTCTAGTAGTCCTTAGCACATCCGATAATTGGCGTCAATCTTTGTTGCTCGTGATCTAAAATTAATAGCTTCTTAACCAACAAAAAAATCGTTTTTTTTTTCTTTTTCTTTGATGCACGTTATCTTTGCTATATATATTTTTCCAGATTCATTCTTTGGATCTTTTTGTTTGATAAAGAAATTCAACATAGAAAGGTCCGAAGATTATAGCTTTGTATATGTCTCCTTTGATTAGCGTACTATAAAATTAGAGCCAAATAATAATCTTTTGCCGGTCTCTTATTAAGAATCTTTTAAAGCAGAAAAGACTCTCTTTGCTTTTAGCTATAGTTAAGTTTTAACACGATCCCCTCTTGTAACAAAGTAAATTTATTACGCGAAATATCAATTTAAGATGCTCCCTTGATCTACATGTAAGAATCCGAGCAATTATCATTATCGCCGATCCCCCAAATTTAGCAATTAAAAAGAAAATCAAGCCTCCATTGATTAGGTTGTGGAGAATTGGAGATGATAAAATGACGCATATTCCATACCAAAGCAGACAGTCGTTACCGCTAGATTCATATATCATTACGTTGTGACTTTGTCAAGCTTTATTAGGTGGAGCAACTGAACGGTGTGTTGTTGGAGGCGGCGGTGGTGGGGGCGGCCGTGGGAGAGGGCGAGGTGGTAATGATGGTACTGGGTGGTAGTGACCCATGGGAGTCGTCGGCGACGATGGGAGGTGCCGTAGACTTGGAATAAGCCGCCCATCTTTCGGCATTATCTCTTTATAGTCCGCCGCCGAGAGAGGAGCTCCTGCTCGATGAGAAAGAAGTGGGCTTGCAGCGACTTGAAGGATGCAAATTCCACAGGATAACCAATATAGGCTACCATATTGCCATTTACAACAAGCTGAACTAAAACCTCCGAAGTCCATTTATAAGATGCGTCGATGCCTGAATTATGAAGGCGATAGAATTGACTAATTGCCTCCGAAGTCCAAATTCGCAATGCATGTGTATCCAAACTGCTTAGTATGTGGCTACATATCGTCACTGCTTATTTGTTTGACAATATCGACGCTGCTTGGTATGTGGCCACAAATGCCACGGACTATGTGAAGGTTTACTCAATTTGATTCCGATCCGAACCCAAAAAAAAATGGATTTAGTGAAGATTACTTGCTACTACAGTGATGACCCAAACTCTGATTCAGGCTTATTCAAGAAAAATGGAGCAGGTCTATAGGCTCGGCCGCCCCAATGGAGGTCGTGGGCGGGCCAAGCCAGCAGCGCCTGTGTGATAACGAGGGCATCTCCGTTTTTTCTGAAGCCACGCGCATAAAGTGTGATTCCTGAAAACTGAAGCAGCGAAGATTTGCAATTTTTTATCCACTGGTTGGTAGGAATGTTAATAATACCCGTCTAGATAAGTATTTATTTATCCGCTTATGATGGGTCTTGAGTTAATTTTCTACTCACGGCGATTTTGGAGATAATTTTTCGTAGACTTAATTGTGTTTTTGATTAGGGGTGTTCGCGGGTCAGCTTAGGTTTGGTCAAGTTTAGAGAAAAAATTGATCTGATCCGATCAATTGTAATCGGGTTGGGTCGGGTTGAAATTTTTTATATCTTTTAAATCTGACCTAGTTCGGGTCGGGTAGTGGTGTTTACTTGTTTAGGTAAAAAATAAGTTTTTAATTATATATTTAAAAAATTAAAAAATAATTAATATAAATATTTTTTAATATAAATATTTTAAAAATAATTAACATATATAAATAATCAGATCATCGGATTTGGTCTCTTGGGTTATTGGGTTTTAAATTTAAAAACCTGAGATTCGATTCGATTATGATCAAGTTTGGTCAAATTGTACCCGACCCAAATAGGTCAAATTTTCGGGTTCAATGGGTCGTTGAACAGCCCTATTTTTGATATCTCAAAATATTATATTTTTTTCGTTTAATCGCTCATTTTTAAAAAATTTGTGTTTAGTATCTTAAATTATTTTCGTTTTGGTTTTTTTTTTAATTTTTTATTAACTTTTATTATTTTAAATTATTAAAAAATATTTTTTATATTTAATTTTTTAAAATATTTAATTTTTTTTCGTTTGGTCTCTCTTTAGTCCATGTCAGTATTTCATATAGGCACTTAACATTAAAAAGTTAACTGAATGATCAAACAAAAATGAAAATAATTTTTAAGAGACTGAATGAAAACTTTTTAAAAATGAGGAATCAAATAAATAATAATAATATTTTTGAGGATTAAAAATATAATTAAGCTTTCAACTTACCTATTTATTATATGTGACAGATATAATTATTATAGTTCTCGTACTTACCGGTATTCATTTTTCGTGAAAATAAGCAAATTGTTGAAGATTTTAAGTTGAGGTTGAAAAATATTTATAATTTATAGTTAAAGATCTTATATTTTAAAATCTTATTATGGTATTGAAAAATCCAGTGTGTTAGGAATTGTCTCAAATTGAATCTGGAGTGAATCTCAAATTGAATCGGAGTTATTTCCTAACAGCAAGTTCAGTTAAAAAACAATACTGGTTTTCTCGGTGAGCAGCTTTCCATCTTTATTTCTCGACATAGCTAATTAATGTTCCCCACATACTTAGTGCATCCAAGTTTTTCAACTACTTGTGTATGCTATATATTCTTTAATTAATAGATTGGTTAATTTTGACCCAACTGGATCATCCCTAATTAACTATCCTTGGATGTATGTATATAACGATATTAATCTACAAGTTTCTTAAGTTAGTCATCTATACAAAATAAAGTGGTCAGCCAAATATATATAGACCTCGATCGTATATATGCATAAATGTTCATATATAATTTTAACTTTCTTCCTTAATTTTGGATAAGATATATACAAAAAAAGTTATTAAGCTTACAACTTCAATCTCGTTTGGATCTCATATATATTTGATTTGATTATTTTTCTCCCTAATGAAATAAGTTATCCTATTTGATGAAATTTGGGTGGAATAATTCATCACACCAAAGAAATGAAATGTCCATTTTTTATAGAATAAAAAAATGATTATTAATATTCCTAATAAATATATAACTAATGATAGAAATAGAACAATATCAAAATATTCTTCTTTTGAATTTATCAATTCCTATTTCTCTCTCTAAATTATATAGTCATAATATAATGATACTTAGTGTTACATATGATATAATATTAAAATATTATTTTGATTATATATACTATTAATATTAATATATTAAATATATTTTTCTAATACTAATTCATGTATAATTAAAGTAGTTGTAGTTTGTTTGCTTTATTGTTTTATTGAATAAGATAAAATATGATAGTATAATAAATAAGAAAGTATTAAATAAGTTTTTTTAATTCGATGTACATCATGTGTAATATTAATTTTATATTTTTTAAAATTTTATTTTCTTTTAATACATGCACTAAACAAATAATAAAAATAAATTGATTATATTTTCCCATTTTATCCTATAAAATAAATATGCTTATAGATATTATTAATAATATCATGCTAATTATAACTAAACCTTTTACCGTTTTCTTATTAGCAACCAAATATGAATTTTATGTTAGGGTGGGATGAATTTTAATTCATTAGATTTGATAAATTATTCCAGGATATATTATATCTTAATTTAATCAAGACTTAGGTCTCATTTGATTGACATGAAAAGTAATTTTTTTTATAGAAAATTACAATTCACATGAATTAATTTTCTATATGTATTTTTCGAAAAGTATCTAAAAAATATTTGGTTGATAAAATATTAATTCATAGAAAGTGTAATTTTTCTCCTAGAATATATTTGGTTGACATGAGTACTTCCTAAAGAGTACGTATCAAATGATAAATATACTATTTTTAAAATTTATTTTTAAAATAATATTTTAATTCATACGCATTAGTATATATATGAAAATATTTATAAATTAATATTTTTAATATATATATAATATAATATAATATAATTTTTGCATATATAAACTTTATTATATATGAAAAATTAATTTTTATTTATAATTAATATGAAAAAAAATATTAAAATAAATTAAATTAAAATAAAGAGGTAAAAAATTTAAGAATTATCTAATCTATAATGTTGGAAATATAAATAATAAATTTTGTACTAAATACAAATATGAGGATGAAATTAACTTTTTCCTATATATACAATGCATGAAGTGCAACTTACCTAAAGGGGCATAAGTAAATTACTTTCTGTATTTCGTAGAAAATTGTATTTACTCGAGAAATTATATTTGCTGCAAAATACAAAAAATATCAATCAAATATGAGCTCTTCTTTTCTACTTTTTGAATAGTATAATTTTCTGCGGAAAAAATATAGTGTTAATTAAACTAGGCCTTAAGAACAATATTCTATCACTGTTAAAACGGGTGAAGAGCTATCAATCTCCACTTTGACTCATGACCTGTCTTGTTTTTTATTTTTCTTTTAATTCCCTTTTTCTATCATGATCTATATACCAAGATGCATTATGCATAAATATATACTTCTTTGTGAATCTTGGTCCGTTGTGCGTCTTTGTGGAGTTGCAAATGAGACCCGTGATCACCTCGTTGTGAGTTGCCTTTTTACCTTCACTACAACAAATGATTTAAATTTCGACGGCACATTATATATAAATTTCGACGTCGGAGGAAGTAAAAATTTGCATACTGACGGCAGTAAATCCGTCGAAAATGCGTGTCGAATAATCACCGCTTAAATTTAAATATTGACGTCTATACAGACGTCAATATTTAAAATTCGACGCCTCCAACTGTCGAAAAAGAGGCGTCAGTATTTACATTTCGACGACGTGTACGGTCGAAACGAGACGTCAATATTTAAAATTTCGACGCCAACGTATTGACGCCTTTGACGTCAATATGTCGGCGTCAATATGCTTAGCATATTGACGCCTTTGATGTCAATATGTCGGCGTCAATATGCTTAGCATATTGACGCCTTTGACGTCAATACGTCGGCGTCAATATGCTAAACATATTGACGCCAGTGATGGTGTCAATATGCTAAACATATTGACGCCTTCACTGGCGTCAATATGTTTAGCATATTAAGGTTAATTATATGTTAATTCGAGGGTTAATTATATATTAATTCGAGCCTCTACGCCGCTTAATTAATTAAGCATATTAATTATATTTTTTAATAAAATCTTCAATTAAAATCTTTGTAAATTTACGGAAACACCCTCTACGAGAAGGGTGCACCAGTCCAGCTTGGCTCCTCCCTCTACACACGTGAGATAAGTTCTGCCGATGGAGGCGGCGGCCGGAGTGGGAGAAGAGGAATGAATAGGTTCTCGTCTTGGCTCCTCCCTCTACACGTGAACCAGTCCAGCTTCACGAGCAGCAGCTACAGCAAAGGGGGATCGAGAAATGAGTTCGGATCGCACAAGATCAGGAGCATCGTCGGAGGCGTCTTCGCCTCCGGCACCATTGGCATCGGCAGATCTTCACGTTAGTCGAGATAAGGGAGGCGACGAAGAACTTCGACGAGAAGGCCGTGATTGGGGTCGGCGGATTCGGGAAAGTATACCTCGGAATGCAAGATGACGGAACCAAGTTGGCAATCAAGCGAGGAAATCCATCGTCGGAGGCGGGATTGGCGATCAAGAGCTCTCGTCGTCGGAGAAGAAGGAGAAAAGGGTGTAGAATATATAAAAAAAACTATGTTAAAAAAAATTAAAAATTAAAAATTTATTAAAAAAATCTACAGGAGGCGGGAAATCTCCCGCCTCCTGCCTCGGCGAGCGCGTGCGATTGCGCGCTCGTCCGCCCATTACCCGCCGCGTGGCGGAAATCGCGCGGCAGCGAATCCGCTGCCGCGCGATTTCCGCCACGCGTCGGAAATCGAGCGGCAGCCATTCCGCTGCCGCGCGATTTCCGCCACGCGTCAGAAATCGAGCGGCAGCGAATCCGCTGCCGCGCGATTTCCGTGACGCGTGGCGGAAATCGAGCGGCAGCGATTCTGCTGCCGCGCGATTTCCGCCACGCGTCGGAAATCGAGCGGCAGCGATTCCGCTGCCGCGCGATTTTCGCCACGCGTCGGAAAACGAGCGGCAGCCATTCCGCTGCCGCTCGATTTACGCAGCGTGGCGGACATCGAGCGGGCGTGAATCCCGCTCGATTTCCGCCGCACGCTTTTTTTTTCATATAAAAAATTTAAAAAAAATATACCGACGCCTTCAGAGGCGTCGATATGTTAAAAATATTTTTTTTTAGGCTGAACTGACGTCAAAATGTTAAACTTTTTGACGTCTTCTCGGACGTCGAAACATTTCGACCCCTGTCAGGCGTCGAAATGTTTCGACGCCTGTTCTCAGGCGTCGAAATATTTGTCAGACGTCGAAAAAATTTCGACGTCTGCGAAAGGCGTCAAAATTTATTGTATTATTATTTTTAAATAATTTTACATTTCGACGTCTTTGATAGACGTCAAAATTATGATGTCGATATATAACAAATTTTTTGTAGTGCTTGTCTCGTTGGGGCAATTCCTCATTTTTATTCGATCTCAACAATTCGATTTCAAGATTACTAGAAATTGATTCTTCAGTGACGACCATCAGTAACGGTCGCTCAAGTCGTTGCTATTTGCAATAACGTTCTCATGGCCGCTCAAGCCGTTGCAAATATGCTATATCTGCAACGGCGTTCTAACAGACAAGTGAGTCGTTCCTGATGATTAAATTATCAGCAACGGCGTTCTGACAGACACATGAGCCGTTGCTGATGATTAACTTATCAGCAACAACTTTCTAATGGATAAGTGAGCCGTTGCTGATAAGTTTATATAGGGCACGCGATCGTGCCCGCCCCCTTCTTCCTCTTCCTCTGCCCGCTGCTGCTGCTCTCTTCCGACGCCGCCGTCGAGCTGTCGTTGCCGACGCCGCCGCCCCGTCCTCGACCTCTGATTCCGACCTCCGCCCCCTTGTTAGAGTCGGCCGAAACCCTTAAAATAGGATTCCGGTCGGTGGCCGATGGTTTATGCAGTGTCCGGACACTGGACGCTGGCGCCGAAAATGCTTATATAATATTATATATATATATATAATTTTTAATTAATTGTTTGTTTTAATTATTTAATTAATTGTTTAATTTATTAGATTAATTTTTAGGGTTTAGATTAATTGTTATGATTTTTAGATTAATTGTTAGAGTTTAGAGTAATTTTTAGATTAATTTAGTTAGATTAATATTATGTTTTAGATTAATAATTGTATGTTAATTATTTAAATTAGTTAAAATGTTGTAGATTAATATTAATTAATTAGTTAAAATGTTAATTAGTCCGGAGTAGTCCTCAGTGAACTCGCGCCAGAATCGTCCACTTCGAACTTGCGCCGGAATCGTTAAATTCGAACTCCCGCCGGAATCGTCTAATTTGGACTCGTGTTGGAATTGTCCACTATGGACTAGAACTGACTCAAAACATTTAGAAAATATTCATCTATCCAACGAGTTGATATATTTCACGTACACATCGACGAGTCAGATATGATTTAGCAAATACTTAGATCCGTTCGGGGGTTGTATGTTTGTGTAAAAGAAGTAGATGATCTTTTATACGACATACAATCCTTGAATTGTCTCTGATTGGATAATTTGAGAATATAGTTATTTGTATTGCATTTACGTTTTTCTTTTAACCGTTAACATATTCTAAATTTCGGCAGCATCTATCTTGTTCTCCGATACGCGCCCAGATGATATGCGTATTTGGAGAACTGTAGGGAGATGCTGCCGAAATTTAGAATGAAGTTAGCGGTTAAAAAAAGTACACAGTGCAATATGAATAACATAAATCCCGAATAGAATAGGACAATCTCACCTCGCAAGTTATGCTACGCAACTTGTCAAGTCATTACGGAGCAGCATCATCTGATCTATCGTCCTCGAGTCAGTCCACGCCGGTGTACACTCCAGACTCCGCCATATGATCCAGACCATCCTCCATCGTCATCGTGAGATTTATTATTATTTCTATTATATTGACTTTGTTACTTCGATACTATATATATTTTAGTTTTGTTTTGTTTGGATATTGATACTTCAATTTTGCATTTGAATAGTTTTTATACGATTGTGGATAATTATAAATATAAGTATAATTATTTTGATATATATCTGGATGTATTTGTGATGTGTGAATAGATGTGTGTATGAGTGTGAGAGTTATGTATCAGATTATATCAATATATGTATTAATGAAAATTTAGAATTTTAAATTTTTTTCTGTTCTAGGTTTTAGTCATCAGCAACGGCTTTCCCACGGTTGTCCGTGGGAAAGCCATTACTAAAAGTGTATCGTAAGCTGTTGCTGTATAACATCAGCAACAACTTAGTAACAGTCTTTCACAAACGGCCTTGCCACAGCCTCATGGGCCGTTGCTAATAAGGTTATCAGCAACGGCCCGGTGTCTGTGGCAAAGCCGTTGCAGCGTCGTTGCTAAATTATCAACAACGCGCTTTTTTGCCACGGCTACTTTGCAACGGGCCGGGCCGTTACAAGCCGTTCCTTATGCCCATTTTCCAGTAGTACAACTTTGCTCCATGGCTGGAATTTACTAATACTCCTCGGGATAGGAAACATGCTATCAGAAGGTTCAGAGCTACCCAATGATTTGGCGATGGAAGATTTGGTGTGAAAAGAATAATCGATGCTTGAATGATTCTTCTATTTTGGTTCATACTCTTGCCATTGATGCGGTCAATTATTTCTGTCTTTATTTGTAGTCGGCTAACTGTTCTTTATTTATTATCTTTTCTTCCCATCTTATTTGTATCCGTTAATTTTCTTGATTAATATAAGTATTCTTTTTCTAATATATATATATATTTCTATTCAACGCATCCATACAAATTAAAAATGTACAAAAGATTACAGAGATTAATTCAAATACCCCTTAACATATATATTTAGGACTTACTTAACAAAATAGAGAGAATTAGAAAGTAAATATATAATTAATTTATATCACTATATTATTAAATTATATATATTTCCTTGTCCTCTTCGTCTTTCCAAGGAATCCATGCACGTCAATGAATTAGCCTGATCAGGATACATGCAGTTGCACGCCAAAAGCCAACCCAAAGATTCTAAGCACGCCGTATGTCACCAGCATCGCCGTCCACCCTCCCACCAAAACCCTTATTCCAGACCTCGCCACGCTCGCGCCACCCAACACCGCTCCCGCCGCTCCAAATCCGGCCAACCCCACGCTGCTCGCCGCGCACACCGCCCCCACCCTCACGCCCCACGACCTCACGATGAACCCCCCCGCCAACAGCGGCAGCGCCGCCCCCAGCGCGAACGCCGTCGCCGAGGCCGCCGCCGCCAGCAGCGGACTCGGCAGACTCTCTTTCTCCTTCTCCTTCTCCTTCTCCTTCTCCTCCTCCTTCTCCTCCTCCTTCTCCTCCTCCTTCTCCTCTCCCTCCTCCTCCGCGCCACGACCTCGCCGCTCCATCTCGCCCGCTTCGATCTCGCACTGAGCGGAGACCGAGACGAACTCGCCGATGGCCATGCTGCAGGCGCCCGCTACGAGGCCGGCAAGGCCGGAGACGAGCATAGCCTTGGTGGTCGGGTTCACGGCGCCGACGCCGACCATGAGGGAGGCGACGGAGACGAGGCCGTCGTTGGCGCCGAGCAATGCGGCGCGGAGCCACTGAGCTCGCGCCATGTAGTCGACGTCGTCGGCTTCATCAGGCTCATGCAGGATGGGCGGTGGTGGGATGGCGATACCGATACGGGCGCATGAATCCGGCGATGGTTTTGCATGAACTTGAGAACTGCAACCGCATGATGACATTATCTCAGCTCGCTATAGATTTTGCAGACTGTAGAGGAGAGAGAAGTGTGTGTGAGTGTGTTGATCACTCGAGAGTTCGACCTCAATTTATAGAGGAGATGATCGAGGAGAATAATTACTTAACTACTGAACGAGCTCTCTTTAATTTGGAAGCTGTTTGCTGCATGCATTCCTCGGCATTGTCTTTTTAACCTTCTATTGATCAGCTGTCCTCTTCTTCTTCTTCATCATTGCCCACGTATATAAACTGAACTAAAACTACATTGATTATGGGTAATTATATAAGTTACAGAAACAATAATATATCATGATTAATTGTATTTAATCTCTAAATTTAGTTAGTATCATCAAACTACATGTAGGGTGATGTTTCATTATAATTAATTAATTAAGAGAATTACTTGTTTGTTTGTTTGTTGTTTAGTGCTAATAATTATAAATAATATTGTAGGCTTTGGAGTGCATGTCAATGTGGTAGCAGATCCATCAATTAACCTTAATTTGACACACGTTGGCCATGTGGTGAATGCCCTGTTGATGAAGGAAGCACACAGAGTAGGGTTCTTATTACCACCTGCTTCTTAAGTGTCGATCTTGACCACTCTTCTAATTAATGTTCCCATCCCCAATAATTTGGACTGTGTTAATAATTGATGATGTATATATATGGTACATACCACGGAACAGTCCCTCTGCATAAAAAAATAGGTAAAAAGCTAAGTGCATTTTAATTTGAGCAATTATCCTACATCATAGTACGGTTGAGCAAAATTTTTGAATCCATAATAAAAATTCGGAAACTCCTGAATTCATAATTTTTTTCTCAAAATTCCTAAAATATATACCCTTGAGTTCATTCGATTTGGTATTCGGTTCATATTAATTCCACACTCTTTTAGAAAGTCTAGAACATACTAATTTCCCACTATTAAGAAAGTCTGGAACATATTAGTTCCAAATTTTTTAAAAAAATTAGAATCTACTATATTTTAAAGAAATTCTGAATATTATCAATAATATACGAAATAAATTTATTAAAAATATTATATATATTGTAATCATCGTTATAGTTATAAAAAATGATAAATTTATCTTATTTATTTCAATTCCAGTTTTTGAGAAAGTCTAAAATTTACTATTTTTCATACTTTTGTAAAAGTCTAGAATTCAATATATATGAGATCTAAACTCGAGGTTATTTTGATGATTTTTTAAAAAAAATATGGATGTAAAATTTTTTGGATTCTTATTATCCATCTGGAAATTTTTCTTTTAATTCTCCTCTTAGCTAATAAGGTGGGAATTTTTTTACTTGAAATAAAACTTAGATTAGGGGTTTTTTACCTGCATTTTTATAACATATTGATTTAATTTATTAATTACATATAATATAGGAAAAAATATTTATTACACCCCAACTACGTGGGAATTAATAGATTTAATCTATTCAATTTTTATCTTTCTTTATTTCTTTAACACATTGATTCATCAGTCCACTCATTTTTCAACTTGATAATGCAAGTCATTGTATAGAACTAACCAAGTCATAGTCCACATGATTAATAGTATTGAAGAGGAATATGCTTTTTTAAAAAATATTTTTTAGAAGATGCTATATATATACTTAAATTTTTGGCATGTTTTTAACGGGTACCCACTTTAAAAATGAGGGAAAAAATTTAGCCACATTGATGGTGACATGGCTAAATTTGTAATTTGGCATGGATGACACATCATCAAGTTAATATATATTTTAATAGTGGGTTAAGGAATGGGCAATTTTTTAATTTGTTAATTTGCGCATATTTTGGGAAATATTGTACTTTTTTTTTCAAAATTTTAGCCACGTGGACGATGAGAGGGCTACATTACAAAAATTAATTGAAAAATACATACTATTGGTGTAGAAATTAAAATTTTAATCCTTTTAAATCCAACGATATCTCAATCTGAAATTAACAGTGAATGAATAAGTGTGTCGATATTTGAATAAGGGGCGAAGTGAGAAAATTATTTTAGGATGTGCAAAATATAAAATCGTATATCACAGAGATAATTACATGATAAAAAAATATTTTTTAAAAGAACAAATATAATTAAATACTAATACATATAATATATATTATTATATATGTATAAGGGAAACCAATGTTGGGGGTATTTGCCCCCGATATTGGTAATTGCCCCCCCCCCCCCCACGACAATACATTGGCTCCGCCTATAATATAATTGATGATATATAAGTAGAGATATGACATGGAATTTGTTAAATTTGAGTTTTATTTTTTTTGAAAAAATAATAATGTTAAGATCGATGCTAAAATTAATTAATCAAAGAAGTAAAGTATGATTAATGAATCAATAAAGCTAAAATTGAAGTATATATATTGGTATGATTTGGGGTGTATTAAATCACAGTATATAGCTGTGTTGATGGGCTGAATTAAAGGTCACTGTTGGAAGATTAGGATGCCTCACCAAACAAACAACTGAGAATGACATTGCGGATAAGCCACCGAAAGAAATATAGTTAGGCATTAAAAGATGCATTTATATATTGTGTTCTTTGCTTAATTACGCTCATTTACATTGATTCCAAAAGCTCGGTTGCAGCAAAGTAAACGTACTTTTCTAACCGGGCAAGGATGATTTTTTGCCTTCAATTTATTAAAAATAGGATTAAAATACTCTTAAACTATTGTTTGACTAATTTTTATTCTTAAACACACGAAAATAATTAAAAAATATTTTTGAACTATTAGAAATGAATAAAAATACTTTTAAATATTTTTTTGATAGATTTTTTTATTTTTAAATAAACAAAAATAATTGAAAAATATCAATATTTTTACCCATGTCTAAAGGTAGAAAAGTATTTTTTTTCAAAAAATTAACTATTTTCATTTGTCTAAGAGAAAAAAATTTATCAAAAAAATAAATTTATGAGTATTTTTATTCATTTCTAATAGTTCGATGCATTTTTAATAGTTTTCGTATCTCATTTTTAATAGTTCAAAGCAAAAATTATATATATATATATATAAAACCCAATTGTTGTTCAAGTCTTGTTGTCATATTAATTTTTGATATGAACAAGTCAAATGTTACTATATGTCAAAATTTAGGATTCGCATGAAAACAACAGGAATCTAAGGTGTTGTTTGGTTAACGAAAATTATTTTCGTATTTGATTTTAGTGAAATTAAAATTTTAATTTTGAAAATTTGATTTTTATTTTTTTAAAACGCGTTTGATTAATGAAAATAGCATCAGTTTTGATTGGTTGAAACTAGTGAATGTTTATTTAGTTATAAAAAATAATATTAATTTTCTTTGAACAATTTTAGTAGTACTTTGATTTTTGATTAAATAGTAAACTAATTCATATGAAATAATTAATATGATTGTAAAAAAGGTCGCATATTTTATTTGTAGTTAGTTTACAAAATTTTTGCTTGCTAATATGATTATAAAATATTTGTAAAATTTAGTTAAGTTATTGGTATTTTTTTTGTTCAATTAGATATAAAATTAATTAAAAAAATTTCAAAAAATTAAGTTCAATGGTCTAAAATTAGGTTTGGACCAATTAGATATAAATTGAGTTATTTTAAAAATTAGGTTTGATCCTATTAGATATAAATTGATTAATTTAATTAATTTATCAATTTAAAATAATAGTTTGAATTAAAAATAATAATTTTTATTTTTATTTTTATATAATTTAATTTATTTATAAATTAATTAATTTTATAAAAAAATATATTTATAATTATAAATTTACCATTGTATTTTGATATCGAAATTAAAAGTCTCAAAATCACATAAGATGATATTTTAATATTTTTATTTTTATTAAAAAATATGATTTCATTTTTATTCTGATTTCGATTTGATTTCAAAAATACCGAATCAAACATAATTTTGTAAGTATTTTTTATTTTAATAAAATTAAAATTATAAAAATAAATTTGATTTCGTTAATCAAATCGTCCTTAATTTTTTAGGAGGGAATAAATACAAGTGAACAAATAGTACAATTCGACGGACTGAGCTTTAAGAATTAATCAACAAACTCTCTTATCCTAAAAGAATCACTGGAATGAGTATGCTCATGTTGTGAGGGGAGAAGTGGAGACTGAATAATATTTGATGCTTTTCTCTCTGCTGCTGATCCCTTCATCAATCATCACCACTAATTTAACTTACAGGGCCTTAGTTGATTATTATTTTCTTGCCTATGGCATGGAGGCGTAATGATAAATTAATTAAGCACAAAGTGAGGGACTTTATAATTTGCCATTAAAATATTTGTATGAACACCTTTTTATGAATCGTGCAGATGAGCCCAGCTATTTTGCCATCCATTGTATTGGTGGAGAATTATTGAAGCAACAACAAGAACATTACTTAGTGGAATTATCCCTTTAAAAGGGACATCATCATACCTCGATTTCAATTCCCCCGTCGTCCACTCCACTCATGTTATTTATTTGCGAAAATTTAATCTTATAAATTTTTGATTTTTTAAATTTTGATTATATAAATTTCATTTTTAATATTTTCAGTCTTATAAATTTGCTTCATAGCATAGATTTAATCCTATCCATGACGGTCCGTCAACTCTTTGTTAATGTGAACTAACGCCGTTCATATACGTTGAAATATTTGGTCCTATAAATTTTATTTCGAAATTTTTAATCCTATATATAGCACGAAGTTGGCTCTATATATTTATCTCGTGGCACAAATTTGATCCAATATATTTGCCTCATAGTACAAATTTGATCATATCCGTGATGGTCCGTTAACTCCCCGTCCACGAAAAATATTAACGGACCGTCATGAATAAGATCAAATCTATGTTATAAAGCAAACTTATATATTTTACGGATCAAATCTATGTTACGAAGTTAACATACCAACTTGTCTATATGTCGGTCTGTCATATAGATTTGGTCATATCCACGACGGTCTATTAACTCCGTCAACATGGACATAACGTCGTTTATTTTTTTTTTCGTGGACAGAGAATTAACGGGCCGTCGCATATAAGACCAAATCTATGCTACGAGACAAACATATAGAATCAAATTTGTGCTACGGAGCAAACATATAGGACTGAAAATTTTGAAATAAAATTTATAGGACTAAATCTATCAACGTGTACGAACGACATTAGTCCACATTGACGAAGAGTTAACGGATCGTCACGTATATGATCAAATCTATACCATAGAGAAAATTTATAAGCTTAAAAATATTAAAAATAAAATTATCAGCCTTTATTTATTTGTTATATAATAATAATCCGGCACTCTAACTCCAAAAGAAATAGAATTGTCCTATGTATGCTTACGGAGACGAATTATTATGTCAGGTAAAGAGAAGCTTAACCAAATAATTGTGTGTTAAATCAGGTAAAGAGAAGCTTAACCAAATAATTGTTTAATTTTAACTAATTAAGATGATTAAAAGCAAAAACAAGCTGATCCAAGCAACTAAAAAAGGAAACTTAATTATTATGTCACTAGCTAGCTCATATTACATATCATGTAGCTAGTGACGACATTTAAATAAGCCTAAGACAAGTCCACGTGGTTGCTTTTGATTGGTTGATCAAGCAGTGGAGACCTGCATGTTAAAGACAAGCCCAAGCACTCTCAGCACACCGTAAGTCACCACCATCGCCAGCCACCCTCCGATCACCACCCTCAGCGCCGACCTCCGCACACTCGAGCCGCCCAGCACCGCTCCCGCCGCTCCAAACCCGGCCAACCCCAGGCTGCTCGCGGCGCACACCAGCCCCACTCTCACCCTCCACGCCTCCACGAATCCTCCCGCCACCAGCGGCAGCACCGCCCCCGTGGCGAACGCCAGCGCCGACGCCCCCGCCGCCGCCAGCGGATTCGGCAGCCTCTCCTCCTCCTCGCTCCGCCTCTCGCGCCTCCGCCCCATCTCTGCCATCTCGATGTCGTACTGAGCGTAGACCGAGACGAACTCGCCGATGGCCATGCTGCACGCGCCCGCGACGAGCCCCGCGAGGCCGGAGACCAGCATGGCCTTGGCGCTCTGGTTCACGGCGCTGACGCCCACCATGAGGGAGGCGACGGAGACGAGGCCGTCGTTGGCCCCGAGCACCGCGGCGCGGAGCCACTGCGCGCGGGCCATGTAGTCGACGGCGTCGTCGGCGGGCGCGGGTCGGTCCGGCTCGTGGGGAGGGATGTCGACGGTGGTCTGGAGAGCGCGTGGATCTTGCTTTGGGTTCGGGTCCTTGGGGGGATCCGGCGAGGTGGCGACGTGGACCTGATAGCTGAGACGGCTGGTGCACATGGCTGATTGTGAAGAGGGAGAGATGGGATGAAGGAAGCAAAGTTTGATGAGAGAACAGAGCAGTGGAGATCGGAAGAAGAAGATGATGGAGTGTGTTCGCCACACGCCATTCGAGTCGTTATTTATATAACTTTATAAGACAGGCAGCGAATCTCACCTATATCTTTATTCCATTAAAATAATAATAATAATAAATAAATTTGATCAAAAAATGAATAAATTTGAACCATTTGAAAGAAAAATAGGAATTTATTATTTGAGTGGGCATACCGCATATGGTGGATTAATTAAATAAGAAGACGCAAGGATGAGCGAGTTTGGGTATCTTATATTTTTTATGATATCGAGATCCTATCTTGTATAGAATTGATTCTTAAATTTTAAAATTAGACCTTATCCGAAATCACAAGTTTCGGTTCCAGTTCCGGGTACCCTATTGGAATCTGTCCTGAAATTTGTAAATGAACAGGTTCCAACATGGTACCCTGTTGGAACCTGTATCTTAGAATCTGTAAATGAACATGTTCTAGAGTACAAGTTTCGAATACCGGTTTCGGTTCCGATTTCGGGTACCCGATGTGTTGGACCCGGAATCGAAACCGGTTTTGACCGATTCCTAAGGTGTTGTTTGGTTAGCGAAAACTATTTTCTGGTTTGGTTTCAGTGAAACTGAAAACTTGGTTTCAAAAATTTGATTTTGGTTTCTAGTTTTCAGTTTTCCGAAAACGCGTTTGGTTAATGAAAACAACATAAGTTTTAGTTAGTTGAAACCAGTGAATATTTATTTGGCTATAAAAAGTAATATTAATTTTCCTTGAACATTTTTAGTAGTAATTAATATTTAGTTAGTTTACCAAATTAAATATTTGCTAATATAGTTATAAAATATTTGTAATATTTAATTAATTAAGTTATTGGTAATTTGAGATTTTTTTATTCAATTAGATATAAAAATTAATTAATAGTTAATATTTCAAAATAATAATAATTCTAGTGGTCTATTTTAAAATTTGGATTTGAGTCAATTAGATATAAATTGGTTTAATTAATTTGTAAATTTAAGATAATAGTTTGAGTTGAAAATAATGATTTTTATTTTTATTTTTAAAAATAATATAGTTTGATTTATTTTTAAATTAATTAATTTTATAAAAAAATTTATAATTATAAAGTTGTCATTCCATTTTGATAACGAAATCGACAGTCTCGAAACCACAGAAAATAACATTCTGGTGTTTTTATTTTTATTAGGAAAACTGGTTTCGTTTTCATTCTGGTTTCGATTCAGTTTCATGAAAACGCTGAACCAAACACGTTTTCGTAAGCATTTTTGGTTTCAGTAAAATTGAAACCATGAAAACAGACTTGGTTTCACTAACCAAACAGGCTCTAAATTTTTGTTTCGGATCTTATCCGAATTTAATTTAAATTTATCCAAAATTTAATTTGAATTTATCCGAAATTTATCCAATCGAATTGATTTCAACTGATTTCGAATTTATTCGGTAACTACGTTCACTCCTAGAAGATGTAGAATCTAATTATAATCTTTGATATATTTAATTTGGAAGGGTGTGAAAGCGAAAAGATGCGAGTGAACAAAGAAGACTAGAAAAGACGGCCACGGAACACTACGCAAAGTGGAGATGCGTGTGGAAGCCACGCGAAAGCAAGCCCGTTGGCATAACTTTTCTATGTGCATGCAGCTACAAGTATTGCGTTGGATATGCTCGCTGTCTGTCACGACTCACGAGGCATCAATTAATATTTGACTTAATATTCTCTGCTTGAATTTTTTCTTTCTTTTTTCGAAAAATATTTATAACTCAATCCGGGATATTGTTTCGCTAGATAGTAAATATTGGAAAATACTTGTGACGGCATTATTCAGAATATATAATTAAGGTTCTTCAAGTTCAATATATGCGAGAGGTATTATATAGGGGAGGTGATAACTCAGTTTATATTAAAAATAAATATATAAAAATAGCTGACGGCATGTTCACCTTGACAAGGCATCAAGTAAAAAATTAGGTTAAATAAAGACAGCACGTGCCAAATGAAAAAAAAATTATATTGGTAGTATGCGAATAGAAGTTTCCAGAAAAAATTATATGAATAGTCTATCAATAAAAGTTTCTACGAAAAAATATATTTGAATAATCGAATGAACATGAACTTTGATCGAAAGAATATGAATAATTTTTTTTTTTTTTACTCCTATCCATTTATGTTTTGCTCATATTTACTCACTCATATTTTTTTTATGGACAATTTTGCCATAGAAGTTGCATTCTGCTAGGTGTATGTCGGTTATGAAGTACTCAATATTTTATCATGGTAAGATATTGTGGCCGGAGAATTTTCCTTCAACCATACATGATTTTGAGTATTTTATGACCATCACGTCGTACGAAGCCTTAAATTTAACTCGAAATTGGCATTCGCCCTTCATCTCTTCTTGTAATCTTATATATTCAATAACCATGTAATGATGTTAGAGATGGGCTGGATTGAATTTTTATTCAAATTTGAATCGATCTGAAATTTTAGACTCAGTTTTTAAATTTTAAAATTCAACTCAAATTCGAACCTGATTTGAAAAATGTAATTCCGTATGATTCAAGTCGGGTTGGATTTCTTACTAATTATGTTTTTATTTTAAAAAATAAAATAAAATTGTCCATTGGATAATAAATCATGCAATAATTTTTAAGAAAGTTTTTTATTTGACATTCTGTTCAACTTTCTAGCTGGGAGATCATTTTGTAAAATGATCATTTTGGGCTGGACTCTTGCTGGATTATAATCTAAATTCTTCCTTTTGGTTAAAAAAAAATATTGGATTGAGTCAATTCAATTTTTTTTAAATTCATTTTAGATTGGATCAAATGGGACCGGCTCAAATAAAAATGCTCAATTAAGTTAATTTTTAACGTTAGTTTCGAGTCAAAACATTTTGGATCATTGAGTGAAATTGAGTTTTTTAATTAAATATTATTTATTTTTAAAAAAAATAAATTTAGGTTGAATTGAATCAAATTATGTGTTTCAATAAACTACTCGAAACTCAAATGAAATTCAATATTTTTTATTAAAAAATGGGAAAAAGTACAAAAATATCATTGGCATTTTTTCGCGAGTACTAAAATACCCCTCACGTAATGAATTTGGTACAAAAATATCCCTATAGGTAAATAGTATTAGTTGAGAGATAACGGAGACGAATCTTTTGGGCCGGGTCGGGCACAATTTTTTTTGGGCCGAGTCGGGCACGATTTTTTTTAGGTCGGGCCATGCACGAATTTTTTCAAGTCGGGCCGGGCTAGGCACGAATTTTTTTTGGAATAGGCCGGCCGGTCCGTGTACAAATTTTTCTGAGCCAGGCTGGGCACGAATTTTTTTTGGGTCGGGTCGAACAAGGCCGTGCACGAATTTTTTTCAGACTGGGCCGGGCCGGTCCATGTACGAATTTTTCCGAGCCTGGCCGGGGAAAAAATTGTCGGCCGAGCCGGGCACGAATATTTTGGGCCGGGCCGGGCTGGGTACGAATTTTTTTCGAGCTGGGCTAAACATGAAAGCCGGACCCGGGCACGAATTTTGTAGCCTTATGTTATTTTTGTACCATTTTCAATAACCTCAGAGGTATTTTAGGTCCAAAATAAATGTTAGAGGTATTTTTGTATCAGTGAGAAAATGTTATGAGTATTTTTGTATCCGTGAGAAAATATTAGAGATATTTTTGTACTCGTGAGAAAACGTTAGAGACATTTTTGTATCCGTGAGAAAACGTCAGGGGCAATTTTAGTACTTGTGAGAAAACGTCTTGACCACGTCATCAGTCCCAGTCATCAGCCACGTCAGTTCCGTTATCTCTCAACTAACACTGTTTACCTATAGTGGCATTTTTGTACCCAATTCATAACGTGAGAGGTATTTTTGATCCTAAAAAAATATTAGGGGTATTTTAGTATCCGCGAGAAAATGTTAGGGGCATTTTTGTACCTTTTCCCAATAAAAATCTTAAAACTTGACCGTATTTGATCATAGTTTGAATGAGATCGATCTAGTTTTTTAATTAGCTCAGTGATAAGAAGTCTCAATTATTTGAAATGAGTATCTATATATATCGTAAAAGAAAACTAAAGAGTTATAACTTATTCATGAATTATCCTTTATGATAAATGACATAAAGATCAAATGGACATTGTTATGTCATTAATCATTCCAATTGTAAACGAGTATTAATTTTTTTTTTTAGGGTAATTACTTAAATATATTTTGAACTTTGGACTTTATCTCAAATATATCATGAATTTTGACTTCTCCAAATTACATCATCAACTATCACATTTGTATCAATTGTATTCCTCCATCAAAATTCCATCAGCTACCCCATTAATCCTATGACGTGGCATGCACACATGTATTAAAATATTATTTCTCTATTTCAATATTTTTTTTCTAAGTATGCTTTATTTTTACCCACCCTAGGCCCACACTTTTTTCCGCGTGTCCCACCCTCTCCAACCTCTCTAGACCAACCTCGACTCCCTCATCACCTCCATCGTCACTGGCGCCATCCTTTCCTCCTACAACAATTACTCCGCTGGCGACACCACCCCCTCCCCCTGGCCTCGCCGTCTATGGCCTCTTCCAGTGCCACCCCCGACCTGAGTGCCCCTGATTGTGCCACATGCGCACAGGCTGTCGTCGGCCGGCTCGACAAGGTCTACCCACATTCCTTCGCCGCCTCGCTGCAGCTCGGGGGCTGCTTCGTGCGGTACAACAACGAGGACTTTTACTTTGTGCTCCTTCTAGCCTCTGAGATCACCAACCATTCGTTAAACATGGGAGCGATCAAGACCGACGCTGTTGGCTTTTACTCTGTGCTCTTGATAGCAACGACCGCGATGATAATGCCCTCTTGCAGCGACGGCCTCAATCTTTTCAACTACGCCGATACGTTGAACAAGTGCATCATGTTCTATGAAGGGCAGCAATCCAGCAAGCTTCCTCCCTCACAGAGGCTTACATGGTAGAAAGATTCCGCCTTAAGCGACGACCATGACCTCGGTGTACTCTCTTCTTTTGCTGCTGCTTCTTCTTCTTCTAATTCTTCTTCTTCAATTCTTCTTCTCTTCTTCGTCTTGATGAAGTCTTCATGGGAAATTAGTGAAGGTTGATATGACCGGATACTACAACGCCAAAGACAACATGAAGTTTGGGTTCCCGATGGCGTTCAACACATGCTCGGTCTACTTAAAGAAATTCTTGTTTGCTGGTAATTAATCTTTCTTTTTTATGAACAGTATTTGAAAAAAAAAATCATCTCAGTATAATGACGCTGAAAAGAAAAATTGCATGCAGTACTCCAAGTGAATCTTTGGGGTACAACTACACAAAGAGTTTTAATGAATTTGTAGCTAAAGTCACCATCAGCGAGACAAAAAAAAAAGTTGGTATTAGTTTAATTTGGAGGGTTAATTAGCATCAATTAATTTGCTTCCTTCTTTCAAGCTTAATCAGAAGATTGTGTGTTGACAATGTGTTGCAGAAATGAAGGGCATTATTTTAGTGTTCGTCGACAGAATGTGAAGATTCGCACAACGAGGTCATGGAATTTCTTGCAATTCCCATAGAATGTGTATCAAAATCTTCCATTAGAGAGAGATGTGATCATATATCGGCATGCTCGACACCGAAATCTAGTCGGAATGAGAATCCTTCAGTGATGAAGGATTTGGACCTCCACCCAATAAAAGAAGAGGTGTTTGCGTCAACTTCAAATGCAACAAGTATGTCTTTTTATCATCAATCTCTAGCTATTTCATTGTGATAGTTTGATGCTTACAACTTTAAATATCTTAGTTAAACCCATTAGTGCAAACATTTTATGTCAATTTGAATTAAAATTCATGATATGATGAGATGGAAGAATTGCATATAAATAAGAGAAGACAAACTAAGTTTGCTTCTGAAACGTAATGCGTACGTGCTGATTACAGCCACTGATTTGGGCGACAGCAAAGTGATCGGCTCGCTAGCTACTACAATAGTGTCAACGACACCACGCAAGAAGCCTCGCCGCACGACTTCGAGGGCCACGTCACACACACCTCCTCCTCCGCCGTTGGGCGGGGCATCCTCGGCGCTAGCCTCTACGGCCTCGCCGGCGGCACCGCTCGGGCCGCCGTATCGCCGGATAGGATAGCGGTGTACAAATTAAGTCCCAACAAAGCTCGACGGTGTCGTCGGCGGAGTAGTTGTTATAGGAGTAGAGGGTGGCGCCGGTGACGATGGAGGTGAGGAGGGAGTCGAGGTTGGTCTAGAGAGGGTGGAGAGGGTGGCCACCGCTGCGCTGGTGGTGTTTGGGTGCGTCGGGGCGGTATTGGGGCGGGCTTCGTTGGCGAGGTTGTACACAAGGGTGGTGGTCGGGGGTTGGGCGACCATGGCTGTCACCTTTGGGCTGATGAACATGACATTAATCTCACTGGTGGGACACGTGGAAAAAAGTGTGGGCCCGGGTGGGGTAAAAATAAAGCATATTAAGAAAAAAATAATAGTTTAATACACGTGTGCATGCCACGTCATAGGATTAACATGGTAGCTGATATAATTTTGACGGAGGGATACAATTGATACAAATGTGATAGTTGAGGATGCATTTTGGAGAAGTCAAAGTTCAGGATACATTTGAGATAAAGTCTACGGTTCAAGATATATTTAGGTAATTACCCTTCTTTTTAACGTATTCCACTGGTCTGTTCTAAAACTTGATTTCTTTAAAGACTAATGGAAAATGAATAATTTCCTTTAAAATGGAATTAACAAACATACCCAAGCAATTTGCCTATTGCACATGTCAATAATTTGACATCAAAGTTTATGTGGAGATAATCAACTTTGAAAATGAAATTAATGGTGAGCAGCAGGAAAAAATGGTTAGAAGAGAAGCTGATGGAAGTATAGTTGAGGAAGAATTATGGAGCAAAGGTCATCCTATTTTTGTGACGTGGCTTCGAAAGAAGGATTTAGAGCTGTATGTGGTTTTGTCCTTTATAAAGAGAAGAAGATCTTAGAAGGGAAGAGAATACGTTGAGTTAGCCGCGAATCTACTTCAAACAGAAATGAAAGCAATTTGATTTGTGATGGATAATGTAAGGGGAAAAAACGAAGAATGAAGTGGTTGTTTTACCATACTATGAAATACTAATAAAAATTTTGAAGGAGAGTGAGCTACCCTAGGAAGTAAGCGACTAAGCGGCCTTGTGAAGAAAATTTGGAAGCTAGCAAAGAAAATTAATGTCATAAAATGAATGCACATCGGAAGATAAGTGAATGGTGAGGCACATGTTTTAGCTTAAAAAAGTAATTTGACATCAAATTGGGTAAATTACATTGATTTTCTCTTGGATTCAATGAAATTATATTGACATCCACTATATTTGTCGAGGCGATACTCACCTCCCTTGTATCTAACAGTGTTAAATGTAGTTCGTTAGTAATGTGATTTGTCCATTATGTTGTTTGTCGAAAAATTATTAAAATACATGTATAAAATAATTGAATAAATATTTTAAATATAAAAATTTGAAATAAATTATTTTATTTTAAAAATAAAAAATTTGAGAAAAATAAAAATAACATAAGACTATTTTTGTCATTTAAAATAAAAAAAACTATAAATATTTCAAAAATATCATTAGTAAGCATGTGCAGTGCACATGACAGACACCCCACTAACAGTTTTCGTTAGTAGGGGAGGTATGTTTAATCTTTTACAAAACTCAGGGGTATCACAAGATAAAATTATAAATATAGGAGAGGTTAATGTAATTTCGCTAAACATCGGGGAAAGATAATGTAATTTACCTATAATTATATTATTATAACCATCATTTATATCATGGGAAATAACATGTTTGATGACTAAATCTTCTTTAATTTTTTTTTTAAAAAAATGAGATACCAAAAGAAGTCACCTTCCACTCAACTAAAGGGAAAATGGGGCAGAGGGCCTAAGGCCGTGGTTCCCTCGCATTTAAAGTGAGTAAAGTTATATTCTCCTATGGCATCAAGACCTTTATTACTATTAAAAGAGTCTAATACAAGGTTAACAGTCTTATCACCTGCATACAAACACTCATCTACATTAGGTGTTATTACATCATTACTAGGAAACTCACTTGCATATAAGCACTCATTTACATTGCTAGTAACAGAATTAATACTACTAACGTAGACACCATTGCCATCCAACTCTTCAGGCTGTGTCAGCATAATACCATCCTTGCTTTTTTCCATCTTGCTCATATTATCTTGATTGATCATTTGTATAGATTCAATATATAAGCTCTAGTCCCTTCTTTGCCGGTGTATCAGCTTTGCTATTTAGGTTTCTCTTCACATGCATCCAACCTGCAATTTGGATAGTAGAAGTCAACTTTCAGATATCCTTTATCAGTCCCATCAAATACCATGGAGCATTAAACTTTTATTCAGAATGTTTACAGCCCTTAAGCTATCAGAAAATATTTTTAAGTGTTTGATGTTTAGCTCCTTGGCTTTAAGAATACAGAGCCAAATCACTCATACTTCTGCAAACAGAGGAGATCTAACAGTCTTATAGCTACTGCCATTTCAGCTGAGATGTCAAAAATACAAAACCTCAAACCTGCTGGCTTATCAGCACTTGTCCAAGCCCCATCACAGAAAGCTCTAGGCACAAATACATCCTCCACAAACAGATTTTCATTCACAGTATTTCTCTTCATTGGTTCATCTAATTTACATTCTGTATTTTTCCAAAGTGAACTCACTTCAAATAGGACTTTGGCCAACATGAAATTTATCCTCATTTTTTTTGTTCCTGAAGCAACAACTATTTTTGCTCTTCCAAAGGTACCAGAAACAAGTGGCAATGAACCCCTTCAAAATCTGGTTATCCTTTTTATTATACTCATCTCCTTCCTCTAACCACTACCCCTTACTCCATTCACTTTTGAATTTAAAATTGTACTTTAATTCCCTTTCAGTTGCTACCCAAAATAGTGAAACATATGAACACTCCACCAGTATGTGACTTTGACTATCATTAGCCCGACCACAAACATAACAACTACAATCTTGTATATTATTAATTTTGGAAAGATACTTAGCTGTTGAAAGCCTATTCCAAAGTAATTTCCAAGTGAAGTTTTTGACTTTTGGCAAACAACACATATTCCACATTTCATTCCACTGAAACTTAGGAGAGTTCCCCAAAGATTTCTTATATCTGATATGGTTATAAGCAACTTTGCAAGATAGCAATCCAGAATCATTCAGACATCATATTCATTTATCTTTCACCTTATGCTTTGTCAAGTACATTTGTCTAAGAGAGTTTAGATGGTAACCTCCTAATAAGTCAAGAATGAGAGCATAATTCTACTCTTGGTTTATAATAAGTTGAGCAACTTTAGTGTAGTTAGCTTTTAAGTTCATGTTCAAGAATATATGTACACCATTACAAAATTGGAGTGCTAGAGATCCATGGATCATGCCAAATGTCAATATTTTTTCCATTACCCACTTTCTTTATTAAACCATCTTTCAAGAGCTGAATGATCATATGTATGCTTTTGAAAGCCCAAGAAAAATTACCATAATTATTTTGCTCCCACGGATAGTACTCTCTGTATTTTGCATTTAGGATTCTAGCCCATAGACTTCTCCCTTTATTTAAGAAATGAATGATTTTCCTTGCATGAATGAAAGATTTTATAATTTCAAGATCCCTACACCAAGGTCACTCATACTCTTTTTAGTTATAACTTTGCCCCAGCCGAGAAGATAAAATCCTTTTTTACTCTTCATGTTCCGACTCCACAAATAGCTCCTTGCCAATTTATTATTCTTTCTAATAATCTTGTCATTGATTCAACTCATGGAGAGAGTGTGTATTGGAATTGAGTTTAATACAGAGTTCAAAAGGGTTACTTTCCCTGCTTGAGATATTTGCTTCCCTGCCCAGCCATCAATTCTTTTCATTGCCTTGTCCACAACGTGCTCTTGGTAGATATTCCCTATCCTTGTTGGACCAATTTGCGCCCCCAAATAGCTTAAAGAATATGTTCTTTCTTTGATGCCAAAGCCTATACATATCTTCTCTTTCAATCTTGTTGAACATACTTTAGGAAAGAATATTTCAGACTTTCCTGCAATGATTTTCTGATTTGTTAACTTGTAGTAACAATTTAGAGCTTCATGTAAGATGTTGCAATTCTTCAAACTGCCTTTAATCACAATCAGAATATCGTCTGCAAAGAAGAGATGATTTATTTTGAGCCATTTGTAAGTGAAGACTTTCAATCTGCCATTCTCAGAGTAGTTTTGCAGGATTTTAGAGAGTATGTCTTGAATGATTATAAAAATAAGGGGAGAGAGGGGATCTCTCTGCCTTACCCTTCTAAAATTGTGAAAGTCATGTGACTGCGCTCCATTTATGCAGCACTTAAAGTAGGAAGGCTCCAAATAGGCCATAATTCAGTTCCTGAATGCCTCTGGGAAGTTTATTAGCTTAAGTATTTTTGAAACAACCTCCCAAGATATCCTGCCGAATGTTTTCTCCAAGTCCAACTTCAGTATTATATAGAGATGCTTCCTTTTGGACTTATGAATGATTTTGATGATTTCTGCAGCAGTCAGCACATTATCTTGAAGCTTTCTTCCCTAGATGAATGCACTTTGCTCATTTGAGATTAAGAAGCTGATGTTAGACTTGATTCTATTTACTAAGGCCCTAGACAATACCTTGTACAACACATTGCACAAGGAAATGGGCATGTAGTCGGTAATACATTTGACTCCATCCTCCTTTGGAACAAAAACAATGTTTGTATCACCCCATGACTTAGGGAGCTTGGCAAGTTCAGTGAATTCCTTGAAAGCATTGAAGATTGTAACTTTCACAATACTCCAATATCTTAAGAAGAACTCCATACTATAGCCACCCGGCCCTGATGCTTTACCCCTTCCAAATCCATTAAAGGTGTGTCATATTTCCTCAATGGAAAATTCCTTTGTCATTTCGAGTCTTTTCCTCTTTGAAATTTTGTTCCATTTGAGTAGTTCTGCATTTTTTCATCTCTCGTTATGTTGGCACGCATCCTCTTTTCTCCACAGCTCCTTATACCAATTTACAAAATAATCAATAATTTCTTGTGGCTCACTGATAACCTCACAATTGGCCTTAATTTCCCTAATTACATTCCTCTCTTTTTTGACTTTAGCAAGATTATGAAAATATCTTGTATTCTTACTATTTTCTTCTAATAATTTTGTTCTGGCTTTGGACCACAACTTAAGGTGTATTTGTCTGTTTAATGCCATGATCCTATTAGTCAGACATTTCATCTTCAGCATGTCCTTTTCAGTGCATGCTCCTTGCTCATCAATCTCTTCTAACATATTCAATTCATCTTTGGTTTCTTTTAGATTCCTTTCTAAAGAATCAATGTTATTCCTTGACCAAGCCATAATTTGCTGACCTATTTTCAAAATAGTGCATACTATTGGTGCTCCAATTGTGCCTTCCCCAGAAATCCCTAATCAAGTCTTCCATCTCAGGGTATTCAAACCAATATAACTCGAACATAAAACTCATGTTACTATTTTTTGCTTGATTGATTGGACCAATATCAAGTAGAATTGGCCAATGATCAGAGCTGATTCTATTTAAATGTTTGATGGCACTTCTACTATAGGACTTAACTCCAATTTGCATATGTTTTGTCTAACCTTGTCAATATTCTACTAGTCTCATTCCTGTTGTTACACCATGTGAACCTTTTCCCATAGAACATGATTTCAATTAGACCATTTACTATGCACATTTTTTTAAAGGCAATTATCGATTTACCATATCTGAAGGGATTCCCATCAAGCTTGTCATCTATCTTGTCAATGTAGTTAAAGTCTCCAATGATTAACCAAGGCATGTCATCAAAGTCTATTTTAGAGAGGAATTCTCAAAGAATTCTTCTTTCATTACAGTCATTACTGGCATAAACCCCACTAAGGAGCCAAGGCCTCATCCCATTCATATAGACAACCACATTCAAGATTTGATTACAATTGAATACACTTTTGATTGACATCAGTTTGCTCTTCCAAACTAGAACTAACCCTCCTGACCTTCCATTTCCTGCAATAAAGGTACTAGACCATTCTACTCCAAACTTGCCAATGCAAATTTCTGAATTAACTTCATCCAAATGAGTCTCAACCAACAAGACTATATCTGGTTTGGATTCCTTAAGAATTATAGAGAGATGATCCTAGGCTACAAGTTTAAGACCACCTCTTATATTCCAAGAGAGAATCTTGGTTCTAATACCATTTTCTTTCCTTTATCTTCCCTTCCAAAGTCAAGGTCTCCATAGAAGAGATCATTTTGGTATCATCTGTGAACTTCTTCTTTTTCCCTTTGTTTTGTTTGATGTTAAAAGGGAAGCTGCTAATATGGATATTCTGAGAAGTAGATTTCCTTCTTTTCGAGGTATATGTCAATGATTCTTTTATTTTAGCCGACTGACTCATCTGAACGTCATCAGGTGGCCCCTCTTTTTCTTTTATTTCTGACACTATAATCTCAAAAGTTTCAGTCATCCTCTTGTGAAAAGCCTCTACACTTTTATCCACATCAATTGGAACATTAACAGTCTCCTTCTTGCTAGAGATAAATTTGTCTATAGGCACTGCTCTCAATTTTATCTCATTGCTTAATTGGCCTTTGAAAGAATTCCTGGGCTTGAGCTCACACTCCTTTTGTTGGGACATTTGCACTTTGATTTTTCTTTACTTTCACATACTCAGTAGCATTCCTTGTATATTCTTTAGATTCCATTGTACCTTCTATTGGCCGGGTTGTGTCAGCAATTATCTCGTGGTGGAGGCCGAGTTTGGCCAAGTCACATTCGAACGCCGTGGGCGCTCGGGCCCTATACGGTATAAGATGAGGGTAGTGCCATTTCCTTTCACCAATTGGTTTAGGGAAAGTTGGTAGCGCCTGATTCTGGGAGCTGGTATCAGAGTCGGGGTCCTGGGTTTGAATCCCAGCGGGTAATTACTGAGGGGAAGATTATTGGTCGGGTTGTGTTAGCAATTGTCCCGTGGGGGAGGCTAGGTTTGACCAAGTCACATTCGAATGCCAAGGGTGCTCGGGCCCTATACGGTATAAGATGAGGGTAGCGTCCTTTCCTTTCACCAATTGGTTTGGGGAAAGTTGGTAGTGTCTGTGCTAACACAATGATTTATAGTGGTTCGGCCTCAATGCCTACTCCACTACCTAAGCACACCGCTTAGAATTTCCAAACTAGTTTAACTAGTTTAACTAGATTAATTAGTTTCCTTACATTGAGGACTTTACACCAGAAAGTCTCTGCTCTCAAACCGAAGACACTTTCACACCTAAAAGTATCCCGCATTCCTACCGAGAGCACTCTCTCACCTTAACCTAAGGATAACTCAACTAATCCTAGTAAACTACGTTTACACCGGTAGATTTAAACCTCAAACACCAAGGCTACCACCCAATTTCAACACCCACACTCTAGGTCTTACACAAACTCAAATACAAAGAAATAAACAAGGCTACCACCCAATCACTTCGGTTTTGGCATGATCATATAAAACATTTAAAGTTGCCCATAAATCACAAGCCGAAGAACAATGCATGACTTTTTCTAGGATATCGTTTGGTAATGTGCAAAGTATACAATTCATGACATCTCCATTATACTTAAACATTTTATTATCTAATTCACTCCAAGCATGCATGTCAACCTTAGGTTAAATGAATTCTAGTCTTAACATGTTAAGGGCACCAAAACCCTTAGTCTTTAAATATGTGTTAATCCTATATTTCCAAATATCAAAGTTTGAGGCATCGAACCTAGGAGGTGAAGACGCTAAACTCTCTAGTGATATCTTCCGGATCGAGAGATGATGTAGATGAGATGGTGAAATCTCAATCTACAATCCGCTATGATATCAATTGTTGGTGAAATGACTACACTAGAGAGGGGTGAATAGTGTGTTATCTAAATCTTTCGCCTAACTCTGATATTAATTGTTTACTAGATTACTTAGGCAAGTTACAATTTATCAACTAAATACGGAAACAATAATAAAGAAATTTAGCACAAATAAAGATATCAATGCTAACACAATGATTTATAGTAGTTCGACCTCAATGCCTACTCCACTACCTAAGCACCCCGTTTAGGATTTCCAAACTAGTTTAACTAGATTAATTAGTTTCCTTACAATGAGGACTTTACACCGAAAAATCTCCGCTCTCAAACTGAAGGCACTTCCACACCCGGAAGTATCCAGCATTCCTACCGAGAGCACTCTCCCACCTCAACCTAAGGACAACTCAACTAATCATAGTAAACTATGTTTGCACCAGTGGATTTAAATCGCAAACACCAAGACTACCACCCAATTTCAAGACTCACACTCTAGGTCTTACACAAACTCAAATACAAATAAATAAATAAGAAAATACAATATTAAATGGAGCAATAAATCAAATAATAAAATACTTAGCTCCAAAATAAGATTTCTAGCTTCCTCTTGATGTCTTTGATGGTTAATCAATAAAGGAATGAAGGCAAGATCAAAGTTTTTGGTTCAAGCTAGGGTTTTCACAAGATTGACTAAATGAAGGCTTAGAGTTGATCAAAAGATGGCTCAATGAGATTAGAGGTGATCAACATTATGGAGGAAGGCTCTCATGGCCTTATATTTATAGGCTATGAAGAGAAGAGAAATACCTCTCTTCTTAACGGGCGAATTTTTGCCCGTTACCGACCGCCGGTCTCTTGTCCGGTCAATCGTCGGTCGATCGAACCTGGGCAAGACAGATTTCTTTGCTTGTTTGTTCGTTTTCTGATTCCGTCTTCGCTAAGTCTACTTATATAATATTTCTTAACTTTTAAATATAAATGTTATATAAGGATTACTCTCATTTGGATTCAATAAAAATATCTAAAAAATCATAATCCTTAATAATCAAAATCTAATTTTTGGGGTCTAGTATAATTTTTCGGAAAATAAAAATTTTCTAATCTCTCGGGTCAAATATGGGTATTCTAAAGGCTTTCAAAAATTCCTTTAAAATACCTCGTTATCTATTTTTTATCGAAGGAACAATTACTGTTATTTTTTATGTCAAGAAAATGTCTAGATCATATAGCCCTCCAAGGAGCTCCCTAGGCTTAGATAGTATTTGATTGGATGGAATAGATGGTGAATAGAATAATATTCCCTATGCCCCACTTATTCCCTTATTTGGTTGTAACTTATTGACAAGGAATAGGTGGGTCATAAGGAATAGATAAGTAATACTATTATCTATGCACGAAGAATACTATTTCTTACCTCAACCCAAGGAATAATATTCTTTGTCTATTCCTTATAATATTTTCTTATATTGCCCTTCAATATTTGTAATATTACATAATAATATAAAAAAAATAAATTATTAAATTAATTTTAATAATTATTTATCTTAAATAGATAATTATTATTTTATTATTAAATATTATTTTAATGATTATTTTTTTAAGATTTAGTTTTTTTATGAAAATAAATAAATAATAGTTTTTATTATTTTAAATGAATATATTATTTTACCTTAATCCATATTTTTATTATGTTATTATTAGTTAAAATAAATTATAACATAAATTATTATATTTTTAGAAGGGCATTTTGGTCATTTTTCTATATTATCATTCAATATTTATAATATGAATATAAAAATTAAATTGTTAAATTATTTTTAATAATTACATATCTTAATTAGATAATTATTGTTTTATTATTAAATAATATTTTAATTTTTTTTTTTTGAAGATTCAATTATTTTTATGAAAATAAAATAAATAATAGTGTTTTATTATTTTATGTTAATAAATTATTTTATATTGATCCATATTTTTATTATATTATTATTAATTAGAATAAATTAGAGTATAATTTATTATATTTTTAGGAGGGCATTTTAGTCATTTTCTCTTAATTTATTGTATATTATTCGTGTTAAGTAAACAAAGTAAATATATTCAGTTTTATTAAGAATAATATTTTGGTCATTTAACTTTCTATTCCTTATGCTAACCAAACAAAGTAATTCTATTCTTGACCTATTTTACAATGTCAACCAAACAAGGTAATACTATTCGTCATCTATTCCATTCATTGTCTATTCGTATTCGTTGTCTATTCCTATTCCTTATTAATTCACTTCATCCAACCAAACACACCCTTAGTGAATTTCAGGACGGTTTTTGGGTTTTCATATTTTGGGATTCGGGTTTGGTTTTTGGATTCTTTGCATCATAAAGATTATTACATCACATGTAGACACCCTAAACCTAAACTGTAACTTCCCGAAGAATCCCGAGAGTCGACGAGCGTCCTTGCCGATTTATCTGATTTCTTCGATTTTTTCGATCGGGGATGTCGTGCGCTAACCGATATGGAACCTGAAAGAATTTCTCAATGAAATATTAGTTTCATATTTATTATCATCAAAACCGAGATTAAGATCAAGGTAGAAAAATCTTAGGCCAACACCTTAATAGACCTTTCTAACTCCATTTCATTGCCATCAAGTTAAACTAAACTAGTAAAGGTGTTTCCTTTCTTCACCTTCACTTCTTCTTTTCTCAATCCTGTTGGTTTTTTTCTTCTATTTACCGGCTGCCATTGACCATGGATGGTCTCCTTTTGTGTTTGGTTCAACATGGTGCTCATCAGATTCATTTTCTCATTAGTTTTCATGTTTATGTTATGGTTATTAGATACGACCTTATTGGCTTCCTGGGTGTTTCTCATAGCATCATTCTCAACTAAACAAAGTTCCAATGAATGTCTCATTTTTCCACAGTTGTAGCATAGTTTTGCAACATTCTCAAAAGCCACAAGTTCCCAGAACTTTTTACCCATGCAACTGACCCACAGACCATTCGGGATAGCCTTGTTAAGTTCCTAAAGTATGCATACCCTTGCATATTTTGCCCTTACTGCTTTCAGTGTAAACTCATCAATCTTTAATGGCTGGCCAATGGCAAATGCTATCTTAATTAAGATTTCTTTATGTATATATTCAATTGGAATTCCTAGGAATTGGACCTAGACAGGGATAGTTTCAATTTTCTCAAACATAAGTTGAAAATTTATCTTCCATGGAGTTAACATCGGGACTTGTCCTCTTAAGAACCAGAGTCCATTCGACATAACCTGATTCAAGTCATCAGCATTTGCAAATTTGAAGCAAAAAAACCCGGAAGCAAGATCAACTATTTGAACACTGCATTTAATATTCCAGATTTTTGGAAGGATTGTTTGAACTAGCTGCAAAGAAGGGGTTCTACCATAGTTATTGCCATAAACACTATTTTTTTAGTTTAGTCTGGTCGATTCAATAAAGTCTCCATCAATTTCCACCTCTTCTAGGGAACTGTTCTAAATTGCTTTAATTCTAAATACAACTTCCTCTTCTCTCCTTGAGCTATAGCTGAGTTTGCCTCCTTGAATAGAGCTGTCGGCCAAGAACCAAGAATCTTGAGATCTCTTGGGCCTGAATCAGTAACGTTTGGAATCTTCAGAGGATCCATGAAAACTGCAGATGAGCTTTTGGCCAACGCAGCTTCCTCACTTAGTTTTTCATCATTAACCACCTCATTTGTCATTAGACTTTCCATACCATTTCTCACCTCAACTTCATTGTTCCCCGTAGAGGAGATAAAAGCAGCAAAATTGACATTCACAGTTTGCATAAAAAGTGGATTACTAACAACAGTGAAATCTCCTCTAATAGGATTGAGATTTAAAGTTTTCCTACATGAATATGAGGAATCCAGATTCAAATTCACTCCACAAATATTTCTTTGCCGATCACCAGGATCTGGCGGACGCAGGGGCGGAGCCAATGTTTTGGCAGGAGGGGCAATTGCCCCCCCTCACATTGGTCCCCCCATTACATATATATTACTATATATATAATATACATTAATATTTAACTATATTTGCCCCCTCTAAAAATATATTTTTACCATGTAATTGCCCTCATAAGATGCGATTTTATATTTTGCCCCTCCTAAAATAATTTTCTGGCTTCGCCCCTGGGCGGACGCCTTGGCCGCCACACGCCGCCACCCTCCAATCCTCGACTGCAGGATCCAACTGGCTTCATGACATTGCCCTCCCTCGGGACAGCCTCCAACAGAAGCCTTCGATCAGCGCCGGTCGACGCCCTCGGATCAACCCTGGAGTAGCCTTGAAATCGTCGCAAGTACCCTTGAAATCGCTTCTTTCTCGCCTTCTTAACCTAAGATATGGACTTATATGATAAAATTTCTTAAATCTTCTTTAATTAGAATATGACTTTGAATAATAAACTCACCATAAGCATAAACATGTAGAATATACTACTTGAGCTATCCTACAATTGAGAGCAAAAGAATCATATCTAGAAAGATTATCAAAGGAGCCATCGGTATTATATTTTATATAATTGGGAAGATGATGAGTCCAAGTCTAATCAGAACGACAATGGATCTCACTATCTCAGATATATGTATTCTTTTCATATAGTTAGTAATTGAAGCTAGAATATAGGAAAACAAGGTAAAAGTAATAGACTTGATTAATTTAAAAAGGGTTATTAGACGAAAATGATCACAACTTTCGCGAATTTCTCAATTTTGATCAATCCTTTGATTGGTCTCAATTGTATATAAGAACTTACACATTGATTCTAATTATAGCCCGCCGTCTACCAAACGTGAGTATCTCCGTTATTTCACTGACGTGGTGATTTAAAAAAGACTCGTTAGCTATGTCAACCACATCGGATTGCTTTTTAATATGGTTTTTAATCGGGTCCTACCTCTCTCTCGTCCTCCTCCTTCTCTTTCTTCTTCTCTTCCCATTGTTGCCACCCTATCTCCACTCGGATCCCACCTCTCTCTCTCTATGGCTGCCAAGACTAGTCTCCGAAGTCCGATTGGTTTCCCGACTCGAGTTTGTCATCTCCTCAGTGAGCAGTTGAGGAGGAAAGCCACAAGCTGCTCACGTCGGCTCGTCAAGAAGAAGCTTGCCCAATGTCCGTCGTCTGCTCAACGCCCGACGTTCTTCTTCAGCACAAGCTTGCCCTCGATGTTGTCATCGGGGTTGGCAAGTGATAGCTCTCAGAGCTCGACGACAATGTAGACAACGGTGAAGTCGATGCTGCAATTATTGCAGAGCAACTCGGGCTCGTTGATGGGGTTGGCGACAACTTCACCAGCGAAGGGGTATTGCGGAGCAAAGATGCAGTCCTGCGTGCATCGCCTCATCAAAAGCTTGCAGGCATCGCAGGGTGAGACTGCGCTGTGCTTTCTTCCAATTGCTGCCTCCTTATCAAACTACACGTGGATAGAGCTTCTTACTAAATTAATTAAAACACATCAGTTATGATATTCACCGAGTCCCAAGATCCCCAAGGAAAACCGATTGTTATCGAACAAGACAAGTATTCTCTTGAGACTTAAAACTAGTTTTTATGATTTAACCGAAGAGGTTAGATTTTTTTACTAATCATGCTTATTACGACGATATATAATTTTAGTTTCTTCATATTTTGCTTACATGCTGAGCTCTTTAATGTAGCACTATTCTTGTATATGAATGTGAAATTGAAAGTATAATCTGCAGGCCAACAGTCATTAATGAATAGGTAGAGAATTTGGAAGATATTTTGGAAGGGGAACCGGTGGAAGGATCATATTTTTTGGCAACAAAAAGGACACCTTAGATTGTCTTTGAACTAATGCAATTTGTGGTATAGAGAGACCTGCAAGAGCTTGCTGAAATTGTTCGTACTCAACTTTCAATTTTTGCCACTGCTTAAGGAAATGGAACAAAGTAAGATTCTAATAGAAGAACTCGAAAAATAAAACAAAACGATGCTGGAAGAAAGACTAGGGATTAGAAGTCCACCAATTGACAACAAACTGTTGAAGCTTCCTCAAGCTACAATGAAGAAGCTGAGCGCATAACACAGGCTCTGCTTAGGCTATTAGAAAACGAAGATGAGTAATAGAGAAATCAATAAGCAGCAGATATGATTGATTCATGTAATAGGGAGTGTACATATATTTATATACAAGGCTGCAGTATAAAACAAATAGTAACACCTATCCTTTCATAGCATATACAAGTGGTGTAGCAGAGACGAGTGGAGAGGATGGCTGACGTGGCCACTTTATCCTTTGTCATGGTAATTAGTATTTGATTTATCTACAGTATTAGCTTTATTACGCCCCCTCAAGATGGGCGGAGCTTCAACGACACCCATCTTGCATCGTTGTTGAAGGAAAACTGATGGAGAGGCAGCTTTGGTGAGTGGATCAACAAGCTGATGAAGTGAAGGAATAAACTGAACATTAAGTGTTCCTGCTTGCACTTGTTCTCGAACAAAGTGATAATTGAGAGCCAAATGTTTCATTCTACTGTGAAGGACTGGGTTCTGGGAAAAGGCTGTAGTGCTCAAATTATCGCAGTATATTGTGGGTATGGCTGTCGGGCCAAAACCAATTTCAATTAGTAAATTGGTTACCCAGTTGATTTCAGCCGTGGCATTCGCAAGCGTCTTGTACTCGGCTTCTGTAGAAGAGCGCGCAATGGACTGCTGCTTCTTTGTCGACCAGTTGACGACTGTGCCACCGAGAAAAAGTAGGAAAGCTCTAGTGGAGCAGCGATCATCATGATTGCCACCCCAATCTGAGTCGGAGAAGGCAACTAATTCAAGTGGACTGGTTGGTGATATTAACAATCCAAGGGTGCTTGTGGATCTGAGATACCGGAGAACTCTTTTACATGCTGCCCAATGAGTGAGAGAAGGCCGGTACATAAACTGAGAGAGCTTGTTGGTGATGAAGGATATGTCTGGCCTTGTAAACGCGAGATATTGAAGGGAACCAACAAGCTGGCGGAACTGAGTGGCATCAGCTGGTGGAGCTTCGTCATTTAGCTTTAACTTAATAGAAGATGCAGCATGTGTCTTTACACCATTTGCATTATGCATGCTGAATTTAAATAACAAGTCATCGATGTATTTTTTTTTAGATAGAAATAAACCAGAATTAGTATGATGTATTTCAATGCCGAGGAAGTAGTGCAATTCCTCCAATTCTTTAAGAGAAAATTTTGTTGAAAGAGCTTTGTGGATCTCCAAAATTTTTGATGTAGAGGACCCAATTAAAATAATATCGTCAACATAGAGGAGAAGATATATTCTATAATTAGGATCATTTATAAAAAACAATGAGGTATCTGACCTTGAGTTGACGAAACCAATTGAACATATGAATGATTTCAGTTCATTGTATCAAGCTCTTGGAGCTTGTCGAAGACTATAGATGGGTTTATGCAGCTTGCAAACAAATCCTGGTTTATCAGCTGATACAAATCCCGGTGGTTGAGTCATGTAAACAACCTCGTCAAGACGTCCCTGAAGAAACACATTGTTCATATCAAGTTGCAGTAATGGCCAGTGATGAAAACATGCAATAGTGAGAAGAAGTTGAATCATTGTTGGTTTCACAACATGGTTAAATGTTGAAGTGAAATCTATTCCTGGCCGTTGATGGAAGCCCTTGGCAACAAGCCTGCCTTTGAAGGTCCTGGTTTGGTTATCAGTGGATGTTTTAACTCGGAAGACCCACCTACAGCCGACGACATTTTGTGTGTCTGTTGGTGGAACCAAAGTCCACGTTTGATTTTTGTGCATAGCATAGATTTCACGCTGCATGACATCTCTCCATTCTTTGTGCTTAACAGCCTACTTAAATGTTTGAGGAATAGCACAATTAGATGCTGATACAGTAAGAGCTAAGTAGTCAAGCGGTCCCCTAGGTTTGAAAATATTGTTTTGGGACCTAGTGGTCATACATCGAGGCTGCTCAGCTTGGTGAGATACAGTAGGCTGCTTTGAATGCTGAGGAAGTTCTATTAGAGGCTCATTGTTAGTTTGAGAAGATTCAGGAGCCTCATTGTCCAAAGCTGGTATGGGTGAGGGTTGTCGAATTGGCTCAGTGGGAGGTAAGTTATTGGGTGGAGGCTGAATGAAGAAGGGTATTGCGGCTGAATTGTGTAGATAATTTTGAACAGAGTCAAAGGGGGAGGTGTGAAGCCATGTTGGAGTAGTGGACTCATTTGTACGAAGAAGGTGGGGATGACAAGAAGAAAAAGGAAAAGTATCTTCAACGAAGATAACATGCCTTGAGAGATGAATTTTGTGAGTGCTTAAATTGAGACATTTAAAGAAATGATGTTTGATTGAATAACCAATGTAAACATATGGAGAAGATTTGGAGTCAAACTTGTGAGAGGAATATGGCTTAAGCCATGGATAGCAGAGATAACCAAGTATTTTTAGTGATGAGTAATTTGGCTTCTCATGGAATAAGGTTTCAAATGGAGAGGAATTGTGTAAGTTAGGAGTGGTCAGTCGATTGATAAGATAAATGGCATGGCTACAAGCATGGTGCCAATAGTGGAGAGGAGTAGATGACTGGTGAAGTAAGGTTAATGTAGTCTCCATGATAAGCATGTGCTTGCGTTCGGCAATACCAACTCTTTGTGGTGTGTATGGTGGTGAAAACAAATGTTGAATACCATAACTATAGAGAACTTTTGACAAGCTTAAGTATTCTCCACCACCGTCGGAGTAAACTGAAATTATAGTTGTACTAAAGTAGTTTTCTATTAAGGACTTGAAGGAGGAAAATACAGTCCAAACATCAGACTTTCTGTGAATTGGATATAACCAAGTGTACCGAGTGAAATGATCAACAAAAATTACATAAAAGCGATGTCCTTCAACAGACGAAACGGGTGCTGGACCCCAAACATCAGTGTAGATTAATTTAAAAGGCTTTGAGCTTTGCAAAGTAGAGTTTATAAAGGGTAACTTGCGACTCTTGTTACACAAGCATGAATTGCATGTGTTAACTGGAGATTTAGAATAAGGTAAACAGTTCAAATTTAAAACATTTTAATAGTTCTAATGTTTGGATGGCCGAGGCGGCAATGCCATAGAGTGAGAGAGGGTGAGGACGAACAGGTTGTTGTGTAAGCAGTAAGAGGAAAGGAGTCGACAGCCAGCTCATACAGATCATTCTTACTCGGGCCTTGGACAAGAGGCGCTACCGTTCTCAGATCCTTGATGACAAAAAAGCCAGGAAAGAACTCAATAGATGCCATATTTTGCTTGCAAAATTACGAGACATAGATTAAATTCTTAGTAATGTCAGGCGCACAAAGAATATTATTTAAAGTAAACTGATTAGTCGAGGAAGAAATAACAGTATGTCCAAGATGAGAAATTTTTATGCTATTACCATCCCCGATAACCAAATTGTTCAGGCCAGTGTAGGCATCATAGTTCTGTAGGTTGGAAGGGGTGGAAGTAACATGGTTGGAGGCCCCGGTGTCAAGAATCCAATTTGTAGTTTGATTAGGCTGCTGAACATGATCAGAGACTCCTGTATTAAGCCCCCAGTTTGTAGTTTGATGAGGCTGATGTGTTGAGTAGTTTGATTGATGTTGCAAATTAGCTCGACATGTATGAGCAGTGTGCCTATATCTTTCACACACACTACTAGAAAAATGGTCATCAGCAATGGCTGATGCCGTTGCTGAGCCGTTGCTGAAGAGCATCAGCAACGGCTGAGCCGTTGCAATAGCGCCGTGACAGAAAGTCGCGTTGCTGATGACTTAGCAACGGTTCAGCAACGGCCGCTCGGGCCGTCGCTCAAAACATTATCAGCAACGGCCGCTGGGCCGTCGCTAAAAATATTATCAGCAACGGTTTTGCCACAGACCCGGAGCCGTTGCTGATACCATTAATAGCAACGGCCGCTGAGTCCGTAGCAACACCGTTAGTAAAGCTCCGTCGCTAAGCCGTTGCTGTAGGTCATCAGCAACGGCTCTCGATACACTTTTAGCAACGGCTTTCCCACGGCCGACCGTGGGAAAGCCGTTGCTGATGACCTATGCCTGCAACCAGAAAATTTGAAAATTTCAAATTTCCATTGATACATTGATACATTTATCTGATACATAACTCACACACCCATACCCTCATACACATCTCATACACATTCATTCACACATCACAAACACACCAAGATATACATCAAAACAATTATATTTATATTCATAATTATCCACGATAGTATAAACACAATTCAAATGTAAAATTGAAGTATCAACATCTCAATAACATAGTCAATATAAATTAAACAAGTTCAATATCTGAGTAACAAAGTCAATATAAACAAAATCTCACGATGACGATGGAGGATGGCCTGGATCATATGGCGGGGTCTGGAGTGCTTGAGTGTACACCGGCGTGGACTGACTCGAGGATGATGGATTAGATGATGCCGAAGAGATGCCTGCTTCGGGATGACCCGACAAGTTGCGTAGCATAGCTTCTATATTCGCCATCGTCTGACTCTGAAGCGCCATCGTCTGACTCTGACGCGCCATCGTCTGACTCTGACGCTCCATCATCTCAGTCTGACGCGCGACCGTCTCCTCTAGTGTCCTTATCCTATTACTATGATCATAACTGGATCTAGATGTGGACGGCCGCTCACCAGCGACCGGAGGGGTCGGTGCCCCAAGTGGCCCTAGTACGGCTCGCGCATGACCACTATCTGCGAAGCCATATACGCGGTCATGGTCCCAGCCACCTGCGGCCTCGACCCACGATGTTGCGTCAAAGTCCTCGGGGGTACCCCCGCGCTGCACCACCGTCCGGCTGTACGTCTCCTACTCGAGTTTGATTTTTTGTTTAATATTTATCATAAAACTTAAATTATAAATATATAATGAATAATTTAAACAAATATATAATTACCACAATGTATGCAGCGCGGTTGTCGATGTACTCCCCCATCCCATGTGCTCGACGGTGAGTCCGCTCAAACACCGCCATCGGGGAGGGTCGCTGGACAGTCCCGTCATCCGACACCGTCGTCTACATTTACAAAACAAATACATTAATTAGTACACATAATAACAAATAAAATATATAATTAAACGATATACTTACCATACGGTTTGCGTGCACTGCAAATGCAACAGAGCCGCCGGTGTGACGCGCTGCTCCCCCCGACATGCGATTTCTAGCCGCATTCTGAGAAACCTCCTGCCATCGATCCGTCGACCATATCCCCACGAGCTGGTCCCATATATCCGGAGTAATCCAACTGGGGCCGTATCCCCGAGTCTCCGCGATGTTAGTGGTCCCAGCTCGGGCCATCGCTCGGGACCGAGCCTGCCCCAGCTGCCCGTTGTACCTTGCCCGGGAAATAGACTCCCAGGCAGCGTAAATGAAGGACCTCTGGTCCTCGGCCCATGTATAGCGAGCCTGCAAAATAATAATATCAGTACCAATTCTTAATATATCATCATGCATGTAAAAAAAAAAATAATACGTGCCTCAAACTCGCGCCATAACATGTCGACGTGCTCGCTAGGCACGTGAGACCACGTAGGCCATGCCCCGTGCATGTATCGTCGAATAGTAGAAGAAATGCTCCTCGGCACTTCTTCTTGCTCGAACCTGCACAACAAAAATAAATTTTAATATTATATTATGATATAATGAATTTGTAATGATTCATAATTCATGATATATTACCGCTCCCCAATCACGCTGATCAATCTACGTGACTCTGTGGCTGGTGGAGGCTGCCACCTGTTCGGCCCGCGTGGCCGCCTGCGTCTGGATGTACTAGCCTCGGCAGTATCATCCTCATGAGGATCAGCAACAGGAGGATCAGCATGCAGAGTGACAGTCTCCCGATCCAAAAATCGTCCATTTGAACAAATGCGGCACGGACATCGGATTTGATCATCCATGCTAACGAAATTCAGATTCGAATAGGCGAAATTTAGGAAGTACGTTACGCCTAATCGAAACTCATTCGTTAAAGCTCCACGATTAAGACGTCGGTACATCCAACTTCGATCAGCCGACATGATTCTGTCAATCAATGACAATTTTTTTGGTTAATGTCTTTAGGTGAGATTGTCCTATTCTATTCGGGATTTATGTTATTCGTACTGCACTTACGTTTTTATTTTAACTGTTAACTAATTATTCTAAATTTCGACAGCATCTCCCTACAGTTCTCCGAATACGCATATCATCTGGGCGCGTATCGGAGAACAAGAGAGATGTTGCCGAAATTTAGAATAATTAGTTAACAGTTAAAATAAAAACGTAAGTGCAGTACAAATAACTATATTCCCAAATTGTCCAATCAGGGACAATTCAAGAATTGTACGTCGTATAAAAGATCATCTACTTCTTTTACACGAACATACAATTCCCGAACGGATCTAAGGTTTTGCTAAATCATATCCGATCGTCGATGCGTACGTGAAACATATCAACTCGTCGGAGGATGATTATTTTCTAAATGTTTCGAGACAGTTCGAGTCCATATTGGACGATTTTGGCCCGCGTCCGAAGTGGACGATTCCGGCGCGAGTCCGAAGTGGACGATTCCGGCGCGAGTCCGAATTGGACGATTCCGGCGCGCGTCCGAAGTGGACGATTCCAGTGCGAGTCCGAATTGGACGATACCGGCGCGCGTCCGAAGTGGATGATACCGGCGCGCGTCCGAAGTGGACGATTCCGGCGCGCGTCCGAAGTGGACGATTCCGGCGCGCGTCCGAAATTAATCTAAACCCTAATAATTAATCTAACAAATTAAACAATTAATCTAAACAATTAATTAACAATTATTAAATAATTAATTAACAAATATAAAATAATATAAACTATATATATATATACTAAATTCCGGCGCCGGAGTCCACCCTCCGGCGCCGGCGTACAGTGGCCGGACACAATGTCCGGTCACTGCAGAAGGTCCGGCGGCGGCCATCGGCCGACCGCCGCCGGCCGAAACCCTAGAAATAGGGTTTCGGTCGGGTGATTTCCGCCGGCCGCAGGGAAGAGACGGCAGCAGGGGAGACTTACCTGAACAAGTCGGCAGCAGCGGTCGGCGTCATCGGCGTCGTCGGCGTCGGCAGCAGCGGCAGCGGCGGCGAGTGGCGTCGGCAGGAGCGGCGGCGGCAGCAGCGAGCAGCGGGAGGAAGAAGAGTCGGGCGCGAGAGCGTGCCCTATATAAACTTATCAGCAACGGCTCACTCGCCCGTTAGAAAGCTGTTGCTGATAAGTTATCATCAGCAACGGCTCACTTATCCGTTAGCAAGCCGTTGCTGAAGATTAAAAAATCAGCAACGGCTCGCCTTTCCGTCAGAAAGCCGTTGCTGATAATTAAAATAATCAGCAACGGCTCGGGTTTCCGTTACAACGCCGTTGCAGATACAGTTTTCTGCAACGGCTCGGGCGGCGGTAAGAATGCCGTTGCAAATAGCAACGGCTTGAGCGGCCGTCGCTGATAGCCGTTGCTGAAGACGAAGTTTCTAGTAGTGACAACTGACACTGGATTCTTGGTTGATAGTTGTTGAAATGAGGAGATCTCCAAGGTGCATTTTGAACAAAACGAAGTCCATTTGGTCGAGAGAATGGTGGCCGCTGCGGTCTGGGAGAAGAGTACCAGTTTGGCCCGGTCTGATTGCTTAAGAATGGAGGTCGTCGAGCAGTGTTTGAAGTTTGAAATGGTCGCTGACGAGTCCAATTTGATTATTGATGTGTATACTGAGCAGTCATTATGATAGGTTCTTGTTGAAGACGAATGAAGGACTCATGACCATTGAGTTTATCAAAGAGTTCTTCTAAGGAGATAGGAGTATCTCTAGCTCTTATTGCAGCACTAACATCGTTATAATCTAGTCCTAGACCACTTAAAATTTTGATAACCAGTGCTGATTAATTTATAGGTGATTGGGCAATTGCAAATTCATTAACGATTGAATGCACCTCAGCAAAGTATTGAGAGATAGATTTTTCTCCTTTAACCAATTTGGCAAGAGAGTCCTGCAATCCATAAATTCGGGATTGGAACTTGTTTGCGAACTGACTTTCGATTCTTAACCACGCATCTCTAGCAGTGGAAGAGTTAGCTACAATGGGAACTATAGTGGCGTCAACAGATGCCATTATGGCATGTAGAATTAACCCATCTTGACGAAGCCAAAGCTTCTTTCCAGTTTCAGAGGTAGGAAGAGTAGAAGATCCATCAATAAAACCAGTTAAATCATATCCAGTGAGAAGAAGACTAAGCTACCTTTTCTAGGTAAAATAATAGCTACTTCCATTTAGTTTGATAGGAAGTTGAGCGATTGGATTAATGGAAATAAATTGCAGTCCTGCGGTCATGGTATTTGTTACTTCATGACCAGATGAATCAGCAGTGTTTGAAGAACTTTGATGAGTTTCCATTTCAAAGAGAATCGATTACAAACTGGAAAAAAAGGAAGAAAAGAAAAAAACGCTTGTTAAAGCAAGTAAAGCTCTGATACCATGTTGAAGCTTCCTCAAGCTACAATGAAGAAGCTGAGCGCAAAATGCAGGCTCTGCTTAGGCTATCAGAAAAAGAAGATGAGTAATAGAGAAATGAATAAGCAGCAGATATGATTGATTCATATAATAGGGAGTGCACATATATTTATATACAAGGCTGCAGTATAAAACAAATAGTAACATCTATCCTTTCATAGCAGATACAATTGGTGAAGCAGAGACGAGTGGAGAGGGTGGCTGACGTGGCCACTTTATCCTTTGTTAAGTAGTATTTGATTTATCTACAGTATTAGCTTTATTACAAACCATATGATGTTGCCTGAAGTAACATCATGGGAATTTCAAATCTACTAAACCCCACAGACCCGACCAACGAACAGGGGACGCAGAAAACATTGGAGGACGACAAGTCAAGCAACTCGGAGAAGTATCCCCAACCTACCGCACAGATCAGAGACGAGCCGTAGATCAGAGAAGTATCCTCAATGGTGTTCGGAGCTAGCAATGTCAGCAAGGTTTTGAGGATGCGATGCACGCATGACTGCATCTTTGCTCCGCACTACCCCTTCGCTGGTGTCGACTTCACTGTTCTCTATGCTGACGTTGAGCTTCTGGAGCTGTCACTTCCCAACCTCGATGACAACATCGAGGGCAAGCATGTGCTGAAGAAGAACGCCAGACGTTGAGCAGACGACGGACAGTGGGCAAGCTTCTTCTTGACAAACAGATGTGAGCATCCTGTGGCTTTTCCTCCTCAACTGCTCACCAAGGAGATGACGAACTCGAGTCGGGAAACCAATCGAGAAACCAATCGGACTTCGGAGACTAGTCTTGGCGGCCATAGAGAGAGGTGGGATCCGGGTGGAGATGGGGTGGAGCAGCGGGGAGAGAAGAAGAAAGAGAAGAAGAAGGAGGAGGAGAGAGAGAGAGAGAGAGAGAGAGAGAGAGAGAGAGAGAGAGAGGACCCAATTAAAAACTATATTAAAAAGCAATATGATATGTATTAGTTGACATGGCGAATGAGTTTCTTTTTAAATAATTTTCGAATCTTCACGTCGGCAAAATAATGGAGATACTCACAGTTGACAGACGACGGGGCTATAATTGAAATTAATATGTAAATTTTTATATACAATTGAAATCAATTAAAGAATTGATCAAAATTGAGAAATTCATAAAAATTGATATCATTTTTGTCTTAATAACCATTTTAAAAATAATTCGATTCTGAGCCTGCCACAAAGGTGTAAATGGTGTTTGAACAAATAGCTCTCATTTCTAAACATATTATCAACCATATTCATAAAGGTGTAAAGGTGTAATTGTGAGATTTAAGTTATGAAATTGTTTTCAATGAGTGTATATTATTATTAAAAATGGAAAGACAATTAGCTTAAGATTTTAATCTCGATTTTAATGATGAAAGAAACAAATGCTCAAATAAAAAATAATTTCAGATTTAATGTTGATAAACACGTGGCGTCCGCGTTTACAAAGATGGAAGGAAATTAAATATTCATAAAAATATTGCTCGATATTAGGAAGTTCAAAAGGATCTAAAATTACAATTTAGGATTAGAATCATGTTGAGCCTCTGCGCTTGAATGATTCGTCTTCCAATAGGAACATTTATGAGGGTTCTTTAATTTATCAGTAATAAGTATCATCATAATAACCTTATTAGGTGGAGATTTAACATTTCTGATCTCAGCCTTTGAATGACTACTATTATTATTCTTATCATTTATGTTATACTGCATATTAGTCAGAGAAAGGAAAGCACAAGTAGTCTTAATTGGATAAATTCACGTGGGCTCATCATAAATTGGGCTTTCTCCATATAGGAAAGGAACCCAAAAGTCAATAATCTAAAAGTAAATTATACTTATCTCCCTCGAGGTTCAATAAAATTCCATAGATATTATTTCTATTTGTCTAGGTATACTCATCTCCCATGTAGCTAATAATGTTAAATGAAGTTCGTTATGTTAAACAATTATTAAATAAAAATTTTAAAATAAAAATTTGAAAGAAATTATTTTATTATTTAATATTTTTTACGAGATCAATATTAGTTGAATGTAAAAATTAAAATATTAAACACTCATAGAGTGAAAATATGAGGGAATGAGAGTTAGACATAAGGGTATTTTTATCATTTAAAATAAGTAAAATTTTTAAATATTTTAAAAATATCATTAGTAAGCATGTCCAATGCACATGACAAGCACTCCACTACCAATTTTCGTTAACATGAGAGGTATGTATAATCTTCTATAAAACTCAGAGGATCACAAAATAAAATTACAAATAGAAGAGAAATCAATATAATTTTATTGAATCTCATGGAATGTCAATGTAATTTACTCGTAATCTAATGATCATATGAAGAGTTAGATTCAAATGCGGTCTTGTGTCGGGTTGAATCCGACGTCAGAGTCCGCCACAAGCCCAATATAATCAAAATGGTATTAAAATTTGGTTAACTTTAATTTGACCACGCAGTTTCTTAAAAGTAATCATTTATTCAAGAAGTTTCTATTATCTATAAAAATAATAATAAACATAAATTAATTATGAAATAATAAAAAATCTTTATTAAACTTTAAAAAGTAAAAAATAATTGAATAATTAACAATAGAATGTATGTTATTAATTATACATATTTCTTTTAAATAATTATAACAATTGATTACCATCAATTTTTATAAAGATAAACAATAATTACCTATTCATATAGAATAACTTGAAGGGAATTTTTTTAATAAAGTTAAATGTTTATAATGGACTAATATTATAATTTCAATAGTTAAAAAATAATATTGAGAGAAACAATATGAGACGAACAAACACCTGTATTTCGTTTACTTCACTAGATTTGATACAAAGTAATTGATAAACTTTAGGAGGTGTTTATATAAGATAATCTAAATAAATTATTGATAATCTTAATTAAAATTATTTGAGCCCATCAAATTACCACGTTTAGTTGAAATCGATTACTGATAATCTGAATGTTCATGATAATCTATATTACCACTCAAGTGATAATCCACATTACCAAGGGAGGAAATGACTAAGTGGATTATCAGTAAAATTATAATATTATTTTTTTTATTTTTGACAAAAGTATTCCCTGCTAAAATATCATTTATTAACATAGAAAAAAAATCCTCGTCTCATCTCATAGTAAAATGATAATCTCTATTTTTTATTTTTTTTATTTAAGAATATTTTACTTAAAAATATAAATTTTTTAGTAATTTTTTTTTATATACCAAACGAAGTAATATAGATTACTAACGAGATTATTGATACATGCAAAATATGATAATATAATATTATTAATAATTTATTTAAGTAATAATTTAGATTTTTAATAATTTTAAGTGATAATTTATCGAACCCTTCTTGATGTATCACTATGGGTAGTTGTATTGGTGTTGGTGTAACTTGCAAGGCTTAATAGGATACTGTAGGCATGCATCGCATCACATCCACTTGCATGGCACTCTAATATATAATAAAATTATTTTTAAATGATTGTAAATATTACATTTAGGTTTCTAGTAGGTGCAATATTCTCAATCTATTAGAAGTTAGATTTTTTTTACTTTTTTCAGTAAAAAGGGAGAATGACATAACTATTACTGTCCTGGTCAAACAATGGTATTTTCTCACTTCGAGGCAGACAACCACGTCTCTGTGGGCCTTGTGGATGCCAAATACTTTTTACTCGTTTTTAAATAAATAAATAAATTAACAACTTGGGGTTGAGTGTGAATGAGATTCATGTGCTCAATCAAAATAATTACAAATAAAATTATAATGATTATTATATCACCATTTTGGTTGGTAGACCACTAAATTAATTGTCAAACGTGGATAATATAATTGATGATAACATATTGTATATTATCTAGAGATCTAGAATTCGACCTCTAGCATGATCATTTATTATATTTTTTTATCTTTGTTTAAAAAAAAGATTATTTAATTAATTTCTAGATGATTTTTGAATTTTGACTATTTTAGTTAATAAATTTTAATAAATTTCATATTTTTTTAACATAAAATGAAAGATATTATTAGGACTTAGGTCGGTCAAATAACATTCATCATATATATAATATAGACTCAAGCTCCGAAAGTCGAATAATAGTACAAATAATAAATTCTTTTTGATACCGAGCCATATTTGCTGCCCAATGGGCAGCTTTATTTATATGTCTATTTACAAAATAAAATTTTATGTGTTCAAAATCTTTGAACAAAATAAGAATATTATTACAGAGCGATCGAAACTACCAATGCAATCGAAAATTGTTGTTGAGAAAATTCACAATATTCTTAAAGTCTAACTCCAAAATGATAAAGTATATGTTCTTAGATTCAGCAACAGAGAGTGCATGCAAAATAATTATGCTTAATTTTCGAGTATAAAGGAGAAGCTGATTGAAAATACATAGAAGATGAATAAATATATTCGTCTTTATAATTCCGAAAAATTATACCAATGCCATCATCATTATTAAATAAATTATCATAATTAATCTTAGACCATTCGGACGGGACGAGGGACCATTTAGAGGTTTATCAATTTCCGTATGCAAACATTATTAATCTCGTCAACATAGATAAGATTAATTTGAAATAGATTTTATATTTTATAGTTGAGGGGTCAAATAAAGTTAACATAATAGGTTAGGATCAAATTGAATATAGAAACACAAGAGGTTAGCAGGCGCGTGACTTTGACTATTTCAACCCATGCATGTTTTGGTGATGGCCAACTTAATTTGACTACACCAATGACAGCATAGCATATCCAACTTTCTTTCTATTTTTGGTCCATTCAGAGTAAAATGAGCATGTGAGTAATCCTAATTCTAGGACTTTTGTTTGTAAATTAATGCAACTAAATACCTAGAATGTATCTGCCTATCAGAATTCATTAACTTAATATATTTATCTCTAGCTCCTTGTGATGACAAATTAATGAGGATTTAGCATTTCTCATATGCATATGGGTAGTACAATTTTAAGTGCAATTGTTACGTAAGACTCGTAGAACTGTTAAAATAATGCAAAAATGAAGACAATGCTAAGCTAACGAATGAAAAGAGTTAAGTAAATAAGAAAATTATATTTCCAATGTAAATAAATATTGTATACATGAGTAAGCGCACGGGCATACTTGTATTTTTTCTTTTTTTACTTTTGAAACTGAGATTGTATAAAGGCGGGTTCAGCCTTTTGTCCTTTCAACTTTTCGATTACAGAAAAATAAAGTAGAATGAAAGCTATTATTTCCTCTTCATTCTCTGTTCGTCCTCCTTCATTGTTGATGCATTAGGGCCACCAAATATCTCTTTATGGTATCAGAGCAGGAAAGTAATTTCTGATGAAACGCGTCGAAAGATCTACAGATCGAGAGATGGCACACAATTGGAGATCCAACTCTTCAAGATCTGCATCAGCAGAATCACAGGTGAATCAAGAAGGGGGAACTGCTCTGGAGGCGTCAGATGTCGATTACAATCCATTCATGCTATTGAGCAGTGACAGCCCAGGTATGATACTAGTATCCGTGAAGCTTTCTGGGCATGAAAACTACCTTCCATGGAAGCAGTCTATGCTGATCTCCTTGTCCGCGAAAAACAAGATCAGATTCGTGGACGGATCAATTCAAGCGCCTGAAGAAACAGCCCCTCACTACAGAGTTTGGAAAAGATGCGATGATATGGTGCGATCGTGGATCCTCCAATCAGTCGCCCCAGAACTAAACCCGAGCGTGATGTATGCTCAAACAACAATGCAGATGTGGTCTGAACTCGAAGCAAGGTTCGGCAGAAGCAACGAACCAAGAATCTTTGAGATTAAGATGCAAATCAATAATACCAGACAAGGTACATTGTCAATTACAGCATATTATACAAAATTAAAGGGTTATTGGGATGAATTAGATGCAGTAGGTGCTGGATCCTACTGCAAATGTCAAGAGGGGAAGGAGAACATGATGAAAGACAGATTGAGCCAGTTCCTCATGGGGTTAAATAATACTTATGTCAGAATTAGAGGCCAAATACTGATGAAAAAGCCATTGCCAGGCATAAATCAGATATATGGGATGCTCGAACAAGAAGAAACACAGATAAAGATGAGTTTCAATACTGTTCATTTAGCCAAGAGTGTTGCTTTGAATAGCTCAGCACAAAACTATGGAGGATGATTTAAATATAACAAAGGAAGAGACCAAAACTACAGTCGTAAATTTTGTGAAGTATGCCAAAGAATTGGGCACACCAAAGAGTACTGTTATAAAGTGGTGGGATACCCACCAGGACACAAGCTGCACAAGGGAAAACAGAAGTATAATGAAACATCAGGATCAGCTACTGGAAATGAAAGGTAAGTGAATGCAATGCAAGCTGAGCACAATGGAATTCATGATGAGCACTTGACAGGGAAAGAGGTGAACAACATAGATGAGACCTCGAGGAGTGGATTGAATGAAGAGCAATTCAATGCCTTATTCAACCTGTTACAGAACAAATTTGCTGAGAATCACATCGCAAGCATGGCAGGTAATTGTTTTTGTTCAGCTGCATCAATTCTATTCAATAATTGGATATTAGATAGCAGTGCCATTGACCACATAGCCTCAAGCCACATAACTCTAGACCAAACCTCTAAACCAATCACAAAAAGCAAGATATCATTGCCAAATGGCTCTACCACTGATGCGTCACACATAGGAACAACATATGTGAACAAGAACATCCAATTACCTAACACCTTATCATCTCCAGCTTTTAAATTCAATTTAATGTCAGTAAGTAAGCTGACAAAAGAATTGAATTGCTCCATTACCTTTAACCCCACAAATTTTATCATACATGACCTAAGCTCGAAGAAAACTTTGGGGAGTGCTAAAAAAGTGAACGAGTTATACCTGATGCCAGGAGCTCAACTAGCTGAGAGACAAAATAAAGAAGTCAAAGCTTTGCTAGTTTCATTAGATAGGGTTTCAATTTGGCATTTAAGATTAGGACATATGTCAAATTCTAGAATAAAATTGCTTTCCAGTGTAATACCTGAGTTGAAACATAGTTCAGAGTTTTTCTGTAACATTTGCCCTTTGGCAAAGCAATGTAGATCACCTTTTCCGCAAAACATGAATAAAGCAAAAAATCCTTTTGATATTCTTCACTGTGATGTTTGGGGGCCGCATAGAGTTCCAACCTACAATAAGTTTTCCTACTTCCTAACTTTGGTAGATGACAACACAAGAAGTTGTTGGACTTACCTCTTCACCTCCAAAGATCAAGTCCCAAACTTGCTTATCAGTTTCATTAAACTGGTAAAAAATCAATTCAATACCATAGTTAAAACTATTCGCACTGATAATGCTAGTGAGTTTAACAATGCCACCATTCATTCTTTTCTTAGCAAACATGGAATTATCCACCAATGTAGCTGTATTGAAACCCCACAACAAAATGCCAGGGTCGAACGCAAGCATAGGCACTTGCTTGAGGTGACAAGAAGCTTAAAGTACCAATCCAAACTTCCATTGAAATTCTGGGATGATTGCATACTCACTGCCACATATCTTATCAACAGACTATCTAGTCCAATTCTCAATAACAAAATCCCATATGAATTGTTGTATCATGAGCTACCAAATTTGAACCACCTCAAAGCATTTGATTGTTTGTGTTATGCAAACACCATAAAGCAAGGGAGGACAAAATTTGAACCCTGGTCAAAAGAATGTGCATTCATTGGGTATTCATATGGGAGAAAAGCTTACAAAGTACTTGACCTAAAAATAGGTTCTATCATGATATCTAGAGATATCACTTTTGTAGAACATGTATTCCCTTTCAATCTTGAAGCACCACAAAAAACCATTTTTCCAATCCCAATCATTGCTGATATTGATGTTCCTCAAATTTCAACTTCTACTCCTTTCAATCATTCTGTGTTGTCATCTACTGAGACTAGTGAAGAAACACAAAATGCCAGATTGAGTGAGAACAGTGAAGGAGAAGAAAATGAAGGTGTCACACCAAACACAAATAGCTACTCAAGCCCCGTCCAAATTCCACTTAGAAGAAGCAGTAGAGTCTTCAAAAAACCAGTGAAGCTCCTGGACTATCAGTGTAATAGTTCACAAAAAAACCAGAACCCAAATCAAAGAAAAAAAACCACTCCTTACCCTATTGAAAAGTACATAAACACCACTGAACTTCCTGTCAAACATCAATCATTCCTTAGCATTATAGACACCAATTGTGATCCCATATCCTATGAAGCTGCATCTAAAAATCCTATTTGGATAGAATCAATGCAGTATGAATTAAATGCTTTAATTGCCAATGACACATGGAAGCTATATCGTAGGTTGTAAGTGGAAGAAAACAGTAGGTTGTAAGTGGGTATATCGTACCAAGTTCAACAATGAAAGAAAAGTTGAAAGGTACAAATCCAGGTTGGTGGCAAAAGGATTCACCCAAATTGAGGGTGTTGATTATCAAGAGACCTTTGCGCCAGTCTCAAAAATGGCCACTATAAGGGCATTATTGGCCATAGCAGCTTCCAAGGGTTGGCCACTCGGACATCAACAATGCTTACCTACATGGAACATTGGAGGAGGAGGTGTACATGGACAAGCCACCTGGTTATGGAGACCCAAATGATAAAAGAGTTTGCAAATTGATAAAATCTATCTATGGTCTCAAACAAGCAGGAAGACAATGGTACCAAAGATTGTCATCCAGTATCAACTTGTTGGGATATAGTCAAAGCTTAGCCGACCCTTGTATGTTCATCAAAAAAGAAGGGAAGGAAGGAATAACCATCATACTTGTGTATGTAGATGATATAATCCTAACAGGTACAAATGAAGATGAAATATCTTGTCTAAAGAAAAAATTGGATAAGCAATTTAGTATCAAAGATATTGGTGAACTGACTTACTTCCTTGGTTTGGAAGTGTTCAAAATGCAACAGGGATTCATATCTGCTAAAGAAAGTACATACTTGATACATTGGTTGAATATAATCTCAAAGCCTGCAAACCAAGAGAAACTCCAATGCAATCAAACATCAAGCTAACTGATGAAGAATCTGCAAATGACAGTGTCTTACCTGATAGCAGTGTGTATCAGAAATTAATTGATAAACTGCTATATATGACAATAACCAGATCAGATATCATTTTTTAGTGTGCACCTCTTAAGTCAATTCTCTCAAAGACCGAAGCAATCACATTGACAAGCTGTCATAGGTATTTTGAAATACCTCAAGAAGGAACCAGGACGGAGACTAACCTACAAAGTAGAACCCATATCTCAAGTGATAGCATATTGTGATGCTGACTGGGGTGGGTGTAACTCAACCAGGAGGTCAATCTCAGGATATTAAGTCAAAATTGGTTCATCATTGGTAAACTGAAAATGTAAAAAGCAACAAACGGTGAGTAAATCTAGCACAGAAAGTGAATTGAGGGCTCTGTCGAGTGCCACAGCTGAAGTGATTTGGGTAAGCAAGTTATTGACTGATATTGGCATATCATATGAGAAACCTATACCAATTTACTGCGACAATCAGAGTGATCTTCATATTACTGCAAATTCCGTGTTTCATGAAAGGACTAAACACTTGGAAATCGATTGTAACTTTGTTCGTGAAAAATTTCAGCAAGGCATTGCGAAACCAGTCTATATCTCCGGGAAGCAACAACCAACAAATGTGTTAACCAAGGCCTTACCAGCATAACAACATCAGAACATGTGTTCCAAGTTGGGTCTGGAGAATCTTTTCTCCGGCACCAACTCGAGGGGAGGGTGTTAAAACAATGCAAAAGATGAAGACAATGCTAAGTAATAAAGAAATTATATTTTCAATGTAAATAGATATTGTATACATGAGTAAGCACACGGCATACTTGTATTTCCCCCCTTTTTTTTTTCTTGTTTTTGAAATTGAGATAGTATAAAAACGGATTCAGTCTTTTGTCCTTTCAATTTTTTGATTATAAAAAAATAAGGTAAAATCATTTCTATCTGTCCTCCTTCAATGCATTAGGGCCACCAAATATCTCTTTTAAGAACTTAGTCAAACGTACTTCGTCGCAACTGGGATTTCTTTTTCGCATATGCATCGTTTCCTTTTATAAATTCCACACCGTTGTTCACTTCTTGATCTCCTCAAAACCCATCTTCCCTTAACTCCATATGGATTCATCTTCTCTTCTGATCTCTTGCACTGTTCTAGCTTTGCTTCTCACATTTCCTTCATCCTCCTCAAGCAATCTTGTAGAGCAAGAGGCCTTGCTTTCACTAAAAGCCTCCATAGAAACTGATCCATCTGCTCCTTCTCTCAGCTCATGGAACGAGACCTCAGATTTGTGCCAATGGCGTGGAGTTACCTGCAACAACAGCCGAGGAAGAGTCACCACTCTCGATCTAAGTGGCCTTGGATTGACAGGCTCTGTATCTCCCTCCATCGGCAACCTCTCTCAGCTCCAGTTCCTCTTCCTGCAAAAGAACCAGCTCTCCGGTGAGCTCCCGCGGCAGCTCGGCGCGCTACTTCACTTGCAGGTCCTGAACGCGAGCTCGAACCTCATCGGCGGCGCCATTCCTCCACATATAAGTAATTGTCTCAACCTCACTGCCCTTGATTTGTCCAGTAACAAGTTATCCGGTCGGATTCCGGCGGAGCTCGGTTCGCTTTCCAAGCTTAAGCTCCTCGATCTAGGGAAAAATTTTCTCACTGGGACGATTCCTGACACCATCGGAAACTTGTCCTCTCTCAGCACACTGGATTTGGCAACCAATTTTCTTAATGGAGAAATCCCAAGTGACTTGGGCAGACTCCACAAAATAAGCCACCTGCAAATTTCAATAAACAATCTCACCGGCCATCTTCCTTCGTCACTCTACAACTTATCCTCGCTTACGTTCTTTGCCTTTGCATTGAATGACTTTTTCGGCGAGATCCCCGGCGACATCGGACATCGACTCCCCAACCTGCTTACTCTCAACTTCTGCTTCAACAAGTTCACAGGCTTGTATCCGCGATCAGTACACAACCTCACCAACATCCAAACTCTTAGGTTTTCTTATAACCTTTTTCATGGGCCGGTTCCTTCGGGGCTTGGCAATCTCCATGATTTGAACATGTACACCATTGCCGGAAACCAATTCGTGTCATCCGCTCCCAATGGGCTTGAGTTCCTTACCGCCATGACAAACAGTACCAAGCTGGAGTACCTCGCCATTAACGACAACCTCCTCGAGGGGATGATCCCGGACTCGGTTGGAAATCTTTCCAAAAGCCTGACGAAGTTTATGTTGGGAGGCAACCGGATCCTTGGAAGCATTCCGGCGTCCATAGGCCAGATTTCCAGCCTAAGTTTGCTGAACATGAGCTACAATTCGATCTCGGGAGAAATCCCGCCGGAGATTGGACAGCTCAAGCAGCTCACGGTGCTCGATTTAGCTTACAACAAGCTGTCGGGAAAAATTCCGGCTGATATCGGAGAACTCACCATGCTTACCAAGCTTGGATTGTTCGGAAATCAACTGGAGGGAAGCATTCCGTCCAGCTTTGGGAAGCTTCAAAATTTGATTTCTTTGGATCTATCAAGTAACGATCTTGAAGGCGGCATACCGAGAGAGGTCTTCACCCTCTCCAGCCTTAGCTCTCTCCTGAACCTGTCTCACAACTCTCTTATGGGGTCATTGCCCCAGGAGATCTCAAATTTGCAGAACATCATCGCCATCGACCTCTCTTACAATTTACTATCTGGTAACATTACTGATTACATTGGCAAGTGCGGAAGCTTGCAGACTTTGTCCATGGCGAACAACTCTTTCTCTGGAGAAATTCCTGAAACAATAGGGAATTTGAAAGCCTTGCAGAGTCTTGACCTCTCCCTTAACCAGCTTTCTGGGCCAATTCCAGATAGTATTAGGGAGATCCAAGCACTTGATTACTTGAACCTTTCGTTCAACAATCTCGAAGGAGTTGTGCCCACTGAAGGTGTTTTCAGAAATCATTCTGCTGTTCATCTTGAAGGAAATAGTCGGCTCTGCTATTCATCATCATGCAAGAGCACTGGAATTCACTGGAAAGTACTATACTCTATCATCGTTGCTTCGGTTGCTCTCGTGTTGCTTCTTGTGGTGAGCAGCATATGCATCTTCTTAATCAAAAGAAGAACCAACAAAAATTTTTTGCCGACAATGAACTCGATGAAAGGGAAGCACCCGATAATTTCCTACGAGGAGCTCCATCGAGCTACCGAGAGTTTTGCTGCAACGAATCTCCTCGGCCGTGGTAGCTTTGGTTGTGTTTATAAAGGAGTCCTGGGTGACGGAGTGAAGGTTGCAGTGAAGGTGCTAATACTCGAGGCCGGTGGTGCTCTGAAGAGTTTTCTTGCAGAGTGCGAGGCTCTGAGGAACGCGAGGCACCGGAACCTGGTGAAGCTCATAACTCTTTGTTTGAGCTTGGATTTCAAGAACAACGAGTTCAGAGCTTTGGTGTACGAGTTCATGAGCAATGGGAGTTTGGATGACTGGATAAGAGGCAAGAGGAGGCATGCGGACAGCAGTGGGCTTAGTTTGGTGGAGAGATTGAATGCAATAATCGACATGGCGAGTGCTTTGGATTACCTGCACAATGACTGCGAGGTTCAGGTTGTGCACTGCGATCTGAAGCCGAGCAATGTGATGTTGGATGAGTACATGACTGCAAAAGTGGGAGACTTTGGATTAGCCAAAGTGCTAGGCCACAAGGATGAAGCAGAGGAGCACTCTACTGCCACCCATGGCCTCAAGGGATCAATAGGATACATTCCTCCAGGTTCTCTCTCTCTTTCTCTCTCTCTCTCTGGATTATGGATTACAGCAAGCATTAATTCAATTCTTGGTTGTTGACAGAGTATGGATTTGGGGGAAAACCTTCAGCAAAAGGCGATGTTTACAGCTACGGAGTGATGCTGCTAGAACTTCTAACTGGGAAGAGCCCTACAAATGAACAATTTGCAGGTAATCTGAGCTTGAAAACATGGGTGGCAACAGCATTCCCTTGTGAATTGATGCAAGTTCTGGATGCCGAGCTCACGATTGCCGGTGCGGTCAACTACGGAAGACAGCAGATAAGTCGAGAGAAGCAAGATGAGTGCTTGACATCGATGGTCCGTGTTGCATTAGCATGCACCGAAGAGTCGCCGGATGCGCGTCTTACGATTCGCGACGCCCTAGCTCAATTGAAGAGCACAAGAGATGATCTGATGAGGCCTGCTGTTGCTACTAATAACTATAATTACATTAATGTAAATATCCAGTAATAGTACAAGTGCATGCAGCTTATGAAGGGTGATCATGCAAGCAAATGATATATCATGGTATTATGTAATGTTACAGGTCAATAAGAACAAAAAAATAATAATTCAGTCATTTTATTTTTTTAAAGACACAAATTTTTCAATAAATGTCAAGTACTGATGCTAATGAAAAGCTAAAAAGTTCCAGTATATGAACAATGATCTTACAAATGAAGCCATCATGCATGCATACAAGTTTTCTCAACTGATTCCCTTCATATAAATAATCTGTATAAAATTAATTAGTTGGTACTAATCCATCTATTCATCTCATCTGCAAATTTTGAAATTAATAGTATAAATCATTTTTGAAGGCTATAAATGGAATTATTCTACTCATGAACTTCTATGTGCTGGTTATTTCTACCTTATCCACAAATTTCAGGATGTGGCTTGTGTGGCTTGAGGCTGGGAGCCTCCAAGCACTTGCATCCACAAAATTCACATAGAAAAGGGAAGAAGAAAAGATACGGGAAGAAGAACAATAATATGTACTCCTAAGGTAGAGACTCATCAAAGAGACTGCTAATGGCTACCACTGCTACTTTTCTTGCTCCGAGTGGTTTCTCCATCCAAGGCTGGTCCGCGAAGAGAAAACTAGGCAGAGGAAGGAAGCCATGGTCAATTAAAGCCCAGCAGCAGCAACAGCAGCTGGAACAAGAAGCAGCTCAAAGTCAGGGAAGCATACCACAGCTGCAGCAGGAGCAGGAGGAGCCGTTGCAGGAACGAGCAAAGGTGCAGCAACAGCCGCCGCAGCCAATGGCGAAGAACAAGAACATGAGCAGGGAATATGGAGGTCAGTGGCTGAGCTGCTGCACCCGCCATGTGAGGATCTACGCTGCCTACATCGACCCTGTGACTCATGCCTTCGACCAGACTCAGATGGACAAGCTGACCCTCATTCTGGATCCCACGAACGAGTTCGCCTGGACACCTGATACCTGTCAAAAGGTGTATGCCTGCTTTCAAGAACTCGTCGACCACTACGAGGTAATCGAATTGCTTTCATGTTCTTCCAGCAATCCAACCTGTTTGTTTGTAGAAACATTAGCATTTTTAGGAAGCAAGAGAATACATGCAAAGAAAAAGTGACGATTTTGATTTGAGGCAATTGCTTTCTTCTCCATGAACAGGGGGCACCACTATCAGAATATACACTTCGTTTGATAGGTTCAGACATAGAGCACTATATCCGTAAATTGCTTTACGATGGTGAGATCAAGTACAACATGAATTCCAGGGTCCTCAACTTCAGCATGGGAAAGCCCCGTGTTAAATTCAATAGCAGTCAGATCCAGAATGCATAATAGAAGGTAAACAGCTTCCAAGTTCAAGGAATATGCAATGCGCTTCAAACATTTGACAGGAAGTCAGGAAACAATAATACTTTGTCATGAGAGATTTCAGATGAAGCATACATCAGTCCTTGTACAGATAGCTAAGATTTATAATGAATTTTTAGCATCGCCTAGTTGCAGCCCTAATATTAAAACATGGCAAGAACTATCAACTCATTTCTCACATATATCAAGTGGTGATCAACCACTGTTCTCAATCTTTAAATGCTGAGCTCTTATTATTTAAATGTGATTGATAAGTGATAACCCATGCCAATGGTGTACTCCAACATATCCAGCATTCCGAGTTTTTATTGATCATTTTACATACTCACATTGTTATAAACCAGAAGCATTCAGAAACAGAACAGGAATTCTAAGAACAGAAATGTATAAGAGAATTCAGAAATCTCAATTAAATGCTCTGCATGTAGGACAGACCGACAGAGTCCTTGACCTGCATGGCCCACCATATTACAGCCTTCTCATGCCATGAACTGGTTCTAACATTTCATTCCACTATTATTATAAAACTCAGATAATAATGCAAAAGGTAGGCCATTTAAGAGTTGCAAGAAATTGCTTCCGGCCTTATCTTGTAGCTTTGTGACCATCCATTCAACTAATGCAGGGGGCATCTCTTGCTAATTCTCGCAAGCTTCTAACTTTTTGAACACAACCAGGATCATACCTGAATTGCTGGATATTGACAACATAGAGAATCTGAAGCTGTAATCAAGTGTCCAAACCAGATAGGAATATTTTATATTTATATATATATATATTCCTTAAATTACAAAAAAATGAGGAAACAAGATCCTTTTCCCTTGGATATGACTTTAAGACTTCATTTCATCACCATATTCAAGCAAATAGATGAAACTATATAAACACCTGTATATTGTGTGCATAAATCACATCACAATAATTTGAGATTTTGAGGAAGGGGTGCAGAGATTCACGTCGCAAGTATGGAGATCAATATGATATGAGGAGCTAGTGTGACAAAACTTGGATCAACTGTACAAACGACATCTTAACAATAGCAAATAAGTAAACGTCTTTCAAATAAAATGAAGACTAAAAAAGTAATCTTCATTTGCTTATGAAAAATAGAGTTTACAGAGTATATAAAGAAATAAAATGAGAATTTAATGGAAGTTACTGAAAGTTGAAGAAGCTAATGGAGGTTAATGGAAGTTAAGACTAAAAGAGAAGTTGCAGAGTAAATAAATCACATGTATATATTAACATCATTGATTTGTGTGAGATCATATATAGATGGTAGAGGTGAGCGGGTCTGGTACCCTGTATTTTTTATGATACTCGAATCCTATTATGTATAGACCGATTCCTAAGTTTTGGAACCGGATCCTACCATGTTGGAACCTGGACCGGTATGGTTCTAGTTCCGGATACCCTGTTGGAACCTGTTCATATACAGGTTCCAAGGTACAAGTTTCGGATACCCTATTGGAACTTGTTCTGGAACCTGTAAATGAACATGTTCCAAAGTACAAGTTTCATGTACCGGTTTCGGTTCCGATTTCGGGTCCAACACATCGAGTATCCGGAATCGAAACCGATTTTAACCGGTTCCTAAATTTTTATCCCGGACCCTACCCGAATTTAATTCAGGTCTACCCGGAACCTACCCAATCGGGTCGATTCCAACCGGTTCCGGGTCTACCCAGTACCCATGCACACCCCTAATAGATGGAGATGGAAACACCACCGGTAATTATTTTTTCCTTTATTATTATAAAATTTATATTTTAGTTTTTTATCAAAAAGATATATATTTCTAAACAATAAATTAAAATAAGTAAAAATAGTGGAAATAGTTTATTTTTGCATTTAAAATCCTCTATTTTTATAAAATTTACAATTTAGCTCTTTATATGAAAGTTATATATTTTAGTAATTAAATTAAAATTAATTAAGTAAATATTAACATATATTATTTTGTATTTAAGTCCTTTAATTTATGAATATATATTTTAATCATTTAGTAATTAAAAGTTGCATGTTTATAAAAATAATAAAGTATAATTAAATAACTATGGTGGAAAATAACATATTTGCATTTTTACTCTATTTTTTAAGTTTCATATTTTAGTCCTCAATCAATAAAAACTACATATTTTTCAAAATTAAAGTAAAAATAAGTAAACAAAAACATTGAATATAATATATTTTGCATTTAAGTCTTTTAATTTATAAAATCTTATTTTATACATATTTATGATAATAAATAACAATTATGCAAAAAAAAGTAAATTTAGAATATTTTTATTTAAGTCCTATATTTGATAAATTTATATTTTAATCCTTTATAAGTAAATCCTATATAAATTAAGTAAATACAAGTACTAACAAATAATATGTATATATAGTTTGCATTTGAGTCCTTTAATTTTAACAATTTTATATTTTAATAATAAGTAGACTCATGTGAAAGTTTTCTATTTTTATAGTATATGGGTATATGGTATTTGGTTTGAAAGCTTGATTAAATGTTTACAAAAAAAAAAACAAGAGAATATTAATAAGTGGACTCATGTGAACTATTAACCGTTGATTTCTAAAGTGTTTGGTAATAGTCTAATAGCTAATAGCTAGTATTGTTAATATGTAAAATAAAAAATAAGGACATATTTAAGTTAGAATTTACAAAGCAGCTAAACTATATAATTTTTTTTATTAAAACTATATAATTTTATATTAATGTTTTATGTAGTCTTTTACATTTAAATATAATATTAAAATAATAGTATTTTAACTATTAACAAATATTTAATAGTAAACGTTAAAAAAACAATTACTTCAAAAATTAAGTTTTAATATTAGATACTAAAAAATTAAATTTATTTTAGAAAAAACTAAAATTATTATAATATTTATTATTGTTTTTTATATGCCATAATAATATAAAAAAACTATTATACATTTTATATTTAAACAGATCACAAACCACGGGAGCGCCCAGCGCCCAGAACAGCAAAGCTCATTTCATTTTCCTTCCAGGGTAAAGCGACGCATAAAAAAGGGCTGACCCGTCAAAAGTCCGATTCCTTCGCCAACGAAGTTCATAATCAACAAAGGTTCGTAGAACGAAGGGAGTGTACAATTGGAGCACGTACAGCCTGTTGGAGAGATAGAATGAAATTCTTTACGAAGTTCGAGACAAAGGAAAAAAAGAAAATTGTCTCTAAAGAAGTTGGCTGCTTGTGTTCCTTGTTCCTGTTGCTTGCCTTACACCATGGAAATGTCGTGACGGTTGGATCGAAAATTCGTTAGCGGAGGGTCAATCTTTGAGATGAAATCGCGCAAGGTCATTCAAATTTGCAAAATGTATAATCTATTGACGAGGGGGGGGGGGGGGGGGGGTAGTCGTTGTTTAAACGCGATTTGAATTAGTGATTTTTGATGATTTGAGTTGGGGGTGGTACCCTTTTTTGATAGGCACACAAGGATTTACGGGTGTGGTCTTATAAACACGCCTGTACATGTAGGTGGTCTTATAAACGCACATGTGGGTGTGCTTTCTTATTACGGGCAGGCGCGTGTTGTATTTAAAGTTTAGCTATTAAGTATATATTTTGTATTCATCTATTTAAATTTAAAAATCACTATTTTTTTTTTACAAAAAAAACTTGCATTGATCATGAGATTTGAACAATACAAGGAAAAAATAAGATAGCTACGTACTATTAAATAAGCAAAACTACTTATGATTTCAAATAGTGATTAAACGGTGAAGCTCCCGCTATAGCCAACTCCAAATACGAACGTGAATGTTCTCAAACTAGCATTTTGTTTCTTTTGTGTCACATTTTCTATTTCCATAATATGATGAACGGATATATGTTTCGCAATCTGTCCTTGTTTGTTGCCATTGGTTCCTCACATCCATTGTTAAAAATTCAATGAAAATGTGAAGGAATTACAAAAGCTCAAAAGAACAACACAACCATTTTTGTGTAGGAACAAGCTTGAAAGATGTGATCATGAGTTTGGTGTTCCACTTCGCATTCCTTCATCTAGTTGTATGTCATATTTGAGTACACAAACAATATTTATAGTGTATGAATAACTATGATGACTCTGACTTACTCAAGTTAGATGAGAAGCCTAAGAAAAATCATGTGCTAGAAATGGAGGATTAAGAGGTTTAATAGAACGTTTTCCATGAATGCTTTCAGTAATTGAGAGTTCGTTTGTATGTGAATTAATAGTCTGCAATTTATAATTTTCAAGGGGGATAGGAAAAAAATTACTTTTGGGTACGATGTTAGAAAAATATTGGAAAACTCATTTATATGTTTGACTTGTGACGAGGATGTGAAGTTTGGATTTGGAAGATAATAAAATGTATTTTATAAATTAATTATAATATTAATTATTTTTTAGTTTATATATTCTTTTCACTACTAGAAATCACGATCCGCGGCGACACTTTTGTGATGGCAAGGGAAGCGATTTCTGTGATCGCTGGCAACATGGGTCACAGAGTCGTCACATCTGCGACGTCCAGACGATCGAAACATTTATCGTCGCAAAATTAATAACCTCATGACGGCATAGCGACCGCGTTACGACCATCTTTTGCAATCATTTTTTGCCGTTGCGAAACTATTAGGATCACAATAATTAACCTGCGTGTGATCTCTCTCTCTCTCTCTCTCTCTCTCTCTCTCCATCGGAAGTTGTAGATTTTGTTTAGGGGGCAATTCTTCCTTAGATGTCCCGACTTCTTGCATTGAAAACATGTCAAGTTCCCTTTATTTTTCTTGTTGTAGAGATGCCTCCTTGCTAGCCTCACTATCCTCCTAATTAGCGTGACAAGTTCTTCATAAGGTTCATATTATTATTCTTCTTCTTTGGATGTGGAGTTTTCATCATGGTGGGAGATCTTCAAAGCAATGTTCTTCCCTTTTGAATCCTCCTTTTCATCGTGTTGTTTGTGACTTCTCATATGAATTTCATGGGTTATTAAGGACCCAAGTAGCTCCGTAAGCTTCATGGTTGAGAGATCCTTACAATCACTTTTGGTTAATTCCCACAATAGAGGCAAAGATCGAAGTAGTTTTTTAATACCCTTTATTCTTCCTTGATTTTATTGCCAAGACTGGATAGACCATTAGTGATGTTTTGAAATCTAACATACACATCATCAATAGATTCATAGCTAGACATTCTAAATAATTCATAGTCATGCATAAGTAAGTTTATTTTTTATTCTTTGACTTGAGTTGTACCTTCATGAGTGGTTTCGAGAACAATCAAAATCTCATATGTCGATTTGCATGTGAAAAATATATTATACTCATTAATGAACATGACACAATGTAATGCGTTCATGACCTTAGCATTTAAGGTAAATAATCTATTTTCCACAATGGACCATTCATACATGGCCTTAGCATTTAAGGTATGAACACTCTATACTCAAGAGAGAATTTTGGTAACTTAAATAAGCATGGATTTTGGCAGCATACCACACCAAATTATGTGAACCGTATTTTGGCTTTTATAAGCCAACATACAAAGCATACCATGCCTAATGACAATACTGTTATTTCTTCTTTGTTTAACTACTTGGATTCCCCACCTTTAAATTGGTACAAAGTTAATTGTGATGCATCTTTACTTGATAATTCTTGTGGCATTGGTATCATTATCAGAGATCACTTTAAGTCATGTATTGATGTTTTTTCTTATTTTATTCATTCAAATTCTATTCTGCATGGAGAAGGTACTGCTGTGTTGCTTTTCGTTTGCTATGCAGGTTCCAAAGAGTTGGAAAATATTATTTTCGAATCGGATTGCAAATAAGTGGTGGATACCATCAATTCTGAAGGACCCATCCCTTGGCAAATCAGGAATCTCATCCTCAACATTAGATCTGCATTGCACAAGCTCAACAATGCTAAGGTGCAATTTGCCCCGCGATATGTAAATCAAGCGGCCCATTGGACTGCAAGTCGGGCACGCGCTTGGAAAGAATTCGAGATTTGGATGTCTATTTATCCACCGGAATTATTTGTAATTATTTCTAGAGATCAAGACTCTTTTCTACCTTCTTTTGATTTAATATAACCCTTTCTTTCTTTGCAAAAAAAAATATGGATTCATTTTGCCCGACACTCTTGGTTACCAAGTCTCCCTTGCGACTAAGGGAGGGTGATAATGCCTCAATTTTAAAAGATGGATGTCATGCTTGTCTTTAGTGTAGTTATAGAGGAAATTCTTAATTTTCTTTTTAATTTTATTGCAAGACTAGGAAGTTAACCAAGAGATGGCTAAAGAGTGAGTGTAAATAACATTTTGGACATAGTTGATATGTACCTATTTCTCAACCTTAGATAGCATGTTAGCTTCTCTTTTACCCGACTTATTATCCAATTGTTTAAACATATTGTGAGTGTGAGGGTTGAATCATTTCAAATCCGAATCCATTATGAAATTGAGCCAAATTACAAAGATGGATCAAGGAAAAAAAAGAGGGTCTACTGCTATTACTGGGCTTGGCCCGGCCCAGGCGGGCCGAACATCTAGGCCGAGCCCAGCCCGCGCGCGCCAGGCTGCTGGCAGCCACGTGCGCTGCACGCGCCAGCAGCAGCTGACGCTGCTGCATGCAACGTACGCAGTGAGCGCGCATCTCACGCTCGTCCATGTGCTCCGCAGGCGCCTCTCTCCAGCCGAAATCATCGACTGAGTTCTTTGCATAGAACTCGGTCCTTTTTTTTTATTGCTCGTGATCGCCACCGCCTCTCCTCTACAAATTTCTTGGTAAAAGAAATCACAGCAACCATCCGATTAAATCAGACGGAGCAGCAAATTCCTTGGAGATTTTTTCTCCACCAAATCAGGCATGAATCGGCTCTCCCCCTCTACTATAAATAAAGGCCTAATATGCAGTTCTAGAAGTGAATCATCCCAATAATTTTCAGAGCCTTCCATCTACTCCGTCTCTCTGTCATGATTCTTTTCAGCAGCTCTCTTCTCCTTCACACTATCTTAGACATAAGCAAGAAGATCAAGGACGCCGCATCCACAGTTTTCAGGCACAAGTAGGAATCTAGATTTCGCGGTGCAGAAAAATATTCGAGTACAAGCAGTATTTTTCTTTTACAGTTTATTAATCAGTTGTTTTCAGCTCTTGTATTGGCCATGTTTTCTCCTCCTAATAAAATCAAATGCCCTTTTCTCCCCGTGGAGTAGGCCCGGTACCCCGCCGGGCTGAACAACGTAAATTTTGGTATTCTTTGTGTTTTTTGGATTTACTCGTTTAGATATTTTTTCCTTTTGGCATTTGGATTTTTGGATCCTTGCAGGAAGACCCAAATTTCTTCCTAACAGTTATAGTATCAAAGTCAACAATCCATAATGTTAGGGGCAAAATAGGAAATTTAGAAATTGGACCACAATGTCAACTACTCATTGTGGGCTTTGAAGATGAAAGCAATTTTGGTTAAAGAGAACCTTCAGGACACTATTCGTGGGCGAGATGCAATGGAAGGCACTGAAAGAGAAAATAACCAGGCCGATGAAAGTGCTAAAGCCACCTTGTACATGAGCGTCTGCGACGAGGCACTACGAGAAGTTGCATCAGAAAAGACCGCCGCAGATGTATGAAAAAAGTTTGCTACAATCTAACAGGATAAAACTCTTACAAGTAAGATAGCACTTAGACATAAATTATATATTTTTACGCATGACTGATGACACTTCTGTTAAAAATCATATTAGCACTTTCCGTTCTATTCTTGCTAATCTTGAGGATATGAGTATTATATTTGAGGAAGAAGATAAAGCTTTTATGCTTCTAATTACTCTCCCTACTTCATTTAAAAATTTTCGTGAAAGTTTATTGTATGGCAAGAATACTATTACACTGGATGAGGTGACAACAATGCTAGTATCCAAGGAGGTTGTCGACTCTCAACTTACCACGAGATCCTCTAGAAGCCGTGGAGAAGCCCTGAACACTAGAGGACGAAACAGGTCACGGGACAAAAGTCGGGGTAAGTTCAGATCTAAATCCAGGCCCAAAAATATGCAGTGCTATTATTGCAAAAAGATGGGACACATCAAATCAGAATGCCGTAAGCTGAAATGGAGATTGGAGGAACAAAATCAGAACGGAGAAGCATCATATGCAGATGAGGATGAAAAAGTAGAGGTACTTACAATTTCTGTTTGTTATGCTAGATCTCAAGATGAATGGATTTTAGATTCAGGTTGCTCTTATCATATGACACTGCACCGAGAATGGTTTACCACATATGAACATGTTGATGGTAATGAAGTGCTAATGGGTAATGACTCATCATGACAAGTAGCACGTGTTGACTCAGTAAAAATCAAAATGCATGATGGAATTACAAGGACTCTAACTCGGGTATGACACGTTCCAGGTCTTAAAAGAAATTTAATTTCTTTATCTTCTCTAGATGCACTTGGATACAAGTATTCAGGCCAAGACGGAGTTTTCAGAGTCACAAAGTGGTCTTTAACAGTAATGAAAACACTAAAAGTAAACCAACTCTACATCCTGCAAGGCACAACGGTAACAAGTGGTGCAACTTTGGTAACTTCTGAACACTCTGATGATATTGCTAAATTATGACATATGAGATTAGAGCATATTAATGAAAGGAGCATGCTAATTCTTGAACAAAAGGGACTACTTGGAAAACAGAAATTTGCTAAGTTAGATTTATGTGAACATTGCATCTATGACAAACAGAAAAAAGTCTCATTCTCCACAAGACAACACTATGCAAAAGAAAAATTGGACTACATCCACTCTGATTTATGGGGGCCATCACCGGTTGAATCCCAAGGAGGAGCTCGATACATGCTCACATTTATTGATGATTACTCCAGGAAGGTATGAGCTTATTTTATTAAAAATAAATCAGATGTTTTCTCTAAATTTCAGTCTTGGAAGGCAATGATTGAGAAATAAATCGGTAGATATGTTCGGACCCTGCGAATCGACAATGGCCTAGAATTTTGCAGTGGAGAATTTAAAGTTTTTTGCTCCAGAGAAGGGATCATAAGACATCACACAATTCCCTACACACCTCAGCAAAATAGAGTAGTAGAAAGGATGAACCGCACCATCGTAGAAATGGTAAGAAGTATGCTTTCTAATGCTAACTTTTCTAAAAGTTTTTGGATAGAGGCTGCATCCACCGCTTGTTACCTGATAAATCGATCACCTTCTTCATCCATTGAATTCAAGATGCCTGAGGAAAAATGGACCGGGTCGCCAGCCTCTTATAACCATCTTAAAATTTTTAGGAGCACTGTCTATGTCAGAGTGAATGAAGGAAAATTAGATATCCTAGTGGAGTGAAAGGCTATAAAGTGTGGTGTCAAAATAATTATAAAGCAAAAATCCATAGAGATGTAATTTTTGATGAACATGTACTCTTGAAATTGAAAAAAGAGAACCAAGAAGAGGAGGACTCACAGGAAACTATAGTGCCACCAGAAGTAACACCACCTCAGCCTGCTAGCAAAGAATTTTGGTTCCCTACACCCGCGCCTCGACCGCCTTCCATATAAGCCAATGACACTGCTCCATTAGAACATGCCATTAAAGAACATGTTCAGGTCGAGGAGGAGCCACATCGGGTTCAGGAGGAGCTACACGGGGTCCAGGAGGAGCAATATCAAGTTGAGGAGGACAATCCTTATTCCATCGCCCTCAACCGACCTTGGCGAGCACCACATCCTAATCCTAGGTATGCAAATATTGCTACATATTCTCTAGCAGTGGCTGAAGAAACTCCATACACTGAAGAACCAGCCTCCTATAAAGAAGCTCTAAATCGGACAGATTCAAGAAAGTGGCATGAAGCTATGGCGGAAGAATTCAAGTCCCTGTAGAAAAATAAAACTTGGGAACTTGTGAAGCCTCCACCGCACAAGAAATTTGTTGGGTGCAAGTGGATCTACAAAGTCAAAGAAGGCGGCATCTATAAAGCTCGGCTTGTGTCAAAGGGATATAGTCAAAAGGAAGGTATTGACTACAAAGATATTTTTTCTCCTGTGGTTAAGCATACCTCTATTCATGTTCTTCTAGGATTAGTAGCCATGCAAGATTTGGAGTTAGAACAGCTTGACGTCAAAACAGCTTTCCTATACGATGACTTAGAAGAACAAATCTACATGGCACAACCAGAAGGGTTTGAAGAGAAAAATAAAGTTGATCATGTCTGCCTCATAAAGAAGTCACTCTATGGCCTTAAGCAATCTCCCAAACAATGGTACAAGAGGTTTGATCAGTTTATGCTTGGTATTAATTTCAGTAGATCATCTTTTGACAGTTGTGTTTATTTAAAGAAAATAACTAGTTCTATGATTTATTTGCTTCTTTATGTTGATGACATGCTTATTGCGGCAAAAGATATTACTAAAATAGACAGGCTTAAGAAACACCTTAAAGACGAATTTGACATGAAGGACCTTGGGGTTGCAAGAAAAATCCTTGGGAGGAGATAAAGCAAGACTGCAAAGCAAGAAAGTTATACCTAACTCAGGAGAGTTATGTAAAGCAGGTGGTTGAGCACTTTGGCATGCAAGAAGCAAAATCCGTCAAGACACCTCTTGTCGCGCACTTCAAATTATCAGAGTTACTGTGCCCTAAAGATGAAAAAGAAAGAGTTAGCATGTCACAAGTACCCTATGCAAGTGTAGTTGACAGTCTTATGTACGTCATGATCTGTACCCGCCCAGACATAGAACATGCAATTAGTGTTGTCAGCCGGTACATGGCAAATCCGGGAAAAGTACATTGAGAAATAATTAAATGGATCATGCGCTACTTACAATGTACTTCTAAAGCTAGTCTTGTTTTTAGTGGAACTAATGAATCGTTTGCAGGATACTCAGACTCAGACTATGCCGGTGACCTTGATAAGAGGAGATCAATCACCGCCTATATCTTCACTATAGGTGAAACTGCAGTAAGTTGGAAAGCTGACCTACAATCAACTGTCGTCCTCTCCACCACTGAAGCAGAGTACATGACCATTACAGAAGCAATTAAAGAAGCAATCTGGCTTGAGAACTTGATAAAAGAACCGACTTCTCAAAATGAGGACATAATCGTGCATAGTGACAGTCAGAGTGAAATTTATCTATCAAAAGATCAGATGTTTCATGAAAGGACGAAGCACATCGACGTCAGATTCCATTTCATTAGGGATATAATTTTAAAAGGAGAAATACAACTTCAAAAAATTGACACGACTCACAATCCTGCAGATATGCTGACTAAAGTACTTCCAACAATAAAATTTGAACACTGCCTGAACTTGGTAAGATTGATTCATGGTGCAGGTTAGCCCTATAGGGCTCTTGAGAGAAGAGGAGAATGCTACATCGGGCTTAAAATTCATCAAAGGAGGAAATTGTGAGGGTTGAATCATTTTAAACCCGAATCTATTGTGAAATTGGGCCAGATTACAAAGATGGATCAAGAAAAAAAAAGGGTCTGTTGCTATTACTAGGCTCGGCCCGGCCCAGGTGGCCCGGACATCTAGGCCGAGCCGAGCCTAGCCCGCACGCGCTAGGCTGCTGGCAGCCATGTGCGCTGCACGCGCCAGCAGCAGCTGACACTGCTGCATGCAACGCACGCAGCGAACGCGCATCTCGCGCTCGTCCACATACTCCGCGGGCGCCTCTCTCCAGTTGAAATCATTGTCCGAGTTCTTTGCATAGAACTCGATCCTTTTTTTTTATTGCTCGCGATCGCCACCGCCTCTCCTCTGCAAATTTCTTGGTAAAAGAAATCACAGCAACCATCTGATTAAATCAAATGGAGTAGCAAATTCCTTGGAGATTTTTTCTCCACCAAATCAGGCATGAATCGGCTCTCCCCCTCTACTATAAATAGAGGCCTAATATGCAGTTCTAGAATTGAATCATCCCAATAATTTTCAGAGTCTTCCATCTACTCCGTCTCTCTGTCATGATTCTTTTCAGCAGCTCTCTTCTCCTTCACACCGTCTCAGGCAGAAGCAAGAAGATCAAGGACGTCGCATCCATAATTTTCAGGCACAAGCAGGAATCCAAATTTCGGGGTATAAAAAAATATTCGAGTACAAGCAGTATTTTCTTTTACAGTTTATTAATCAGTTATTTTCAGCTCTTGTATTGGCCTTGTTTTCTCCTCATTCTAATAAAATCAAGTGCCCTATTCTCCCCGTGGAGTAGGCCCGGTACCCCGCCGGGCTGAACCACGTAAATTTTGGTGTTCTTTGTGTTTTCTGAATTTACTCATTTTGGTATTTTTTTTCTTTTGACGTTTATATTTTTGGATCCTTGCAGGAAGATCCAAATTTCTTCCTAACACATATAATTATGTGTCATAGAAGGAGGTCTTCTAAGTGCAATAACAACACCTAGGTATTTAAAAGGAAAATAGTCATGTTTCATATTTAGGGCATTAGAGACTCTAGTTTTAGTTTTTAGAGGAGTGTTCTTGGGAAAATAAACTTTTGATTTGGTATAATTTAAAAATCTTTTTAATTAGTTTTAAAATTATTATTTGCCTAAAAGGATGATGTCATCGGCAAACATCAAATGGTTGATGAAAAGTGTATTTTTGAATTTAAAGGGTTGCTTGAACCACTAATAAAAGCATACTGCTCAGAAGAAATTATCTCGGGTAGACATATTTTTTGACTATTTGCAATCATTTTGGATGAAATATGATAAGAAAGATTACACAAAGCAATTGGTTTGTAGTACTTAACTATTTTAGGGGTATGGCATTTGGGGATAAACTGAGCATTGTTTTGTTCTAGTCCATATGTGTTATGGTAGCTAGTCCGATGGAATTCATGTAGGCATTTAGTGAATTGTTTGGAGATTATTGACCAATAATAGTTAAAAAATTCAATTGTGGACCTATCATGTCTTAGGCATTTTCCATTACTTAGGTACCTAACAATATCCAAAATCTCTTTTGAATCAAAGGGACGATTAGTTTATCATATTTAAAAGATGACCAAAAGGCTAATGGTGTTTTGTACATTCGTTGAAGAGGACGATTATGATCGTTAGTGGTTTGTAAACCTTTATCCTCAGTTAGGGTAAGTAGATGTCTATTGATGATGGAGGAAATATAGTTTGTTCTTTTACACATGAAAACCATATGGTGGAAGAAGGCAATGTTTTGTCCCTATTATTTACCCATTTAAAATTTGATTTCGACCATCATTTAGGCAAATTGCCGGTGTAGAACAATAGCTTTATTATGAGGTGTTCTAAACTTAGGCTCAATCTGGGCATGCAAACTAGGGTCAACCTCTAATGTTTCAAGTAGGGCAATGTCCTAATTTGTTATTTCTAGATTTTCTTCTAATCTACCAAGCTCCTGTTTATTCCAATGAGTCAAAGCATATTCAGTGGCTTTTAGTTTAAAATAAAGGGTAAATTACACTGACCTCCCCTGAGGTTTAGTGAAATTACACAGACCCCCCTCTATTTGTCCAGGTTACAATCACCTCCCTTGAGTAATCTTTGAGTAATTTTTTTAGGGAAGGTTTGTGTAATCTTTTACAAAACTCAGGGGGATTATAAGATAAAATTATAAATAGAGGAGATGTCAGTGTAATTTCACTAAACCTCAGAGGAGGTCAGTGTAATTTACCCTAAAATAAAAGATAGGATGGGGCATGGTTGGATTTAGAGGAAGGGGAGTTCCAAACTTGAGCAACTACAATATGCACTCTTCGTATTCAATCCAAAAGCTATAGAACCTAAAATATTTTATTTTTATCTTATTTTTGGTGTAGGATAATGAGAAGGATGAGTTTACGGTAAAAAATAATCATGTTCTATGAGTTACAAATGCATTAAAAAAAATGCAACTATGTTGCATTAGCAAACATGCGGTTTAGTGTAATTAAGATTTCGCAAGTCTCTCAACCTATTGTTGGTTCAAGTAAAATTATTACCAATGAACTAAGATCAATTAGGTCGCACTGTTACAAAATTTCTAGAGTCCTAAATAGGCTTTGAAATTTTGAAAGAAAGACCCATCATTTTGTCTTTAGTGTTTAGTATGCATTTAAAATCACCCATCACTAACTAAGGGTAAGAATTAAAATAAAATTTCGTAAAAAAATTTCATAATATTATATGAATTTTTGGATCAAGTGTTTGTATAGATAGTAGAAAAGAAAAATTGTTTTGAATTTTCTATCTTAACAGCATGGATAACCTGAGAAATGATAAAAAATACATGTGTTTGGATGAAGTCATTGTTCCAAGCTAAAATAGTGCATCATTATGCACAATTTGCATGTTGACACTATCCCATGAGCGGCCAACTGATCTAATTAGTTTTTTTGGGAGCGGATATCATCCAAGTGGGTCTCTTGCAAGGTGATGACACGAAAGAATAATTTGTGGATAAGAAAAGATATTGTGAGGTAAATGATCACACTTGAGGGTGTAATCGAGCCGAGTCGACCTTGCCTGTGCTCAAGCTCTGCTCGTTTAAGAAATGTCGAGCTTGAGCACTCAAGCTTGATCGAGCTTCAATATCTAGACTCGAGCTCGGCTTGAGTTATAATCGAGCAACTCGACTTTTGCTCGTTTAGGCTCGTTTATTTTTCTCGAGCTTGACTGAACTCGTTCAGGCTCGATTAAGCTCAACTCAACTCGGGTTTATGCTCAACCAATCTGAAATATTGATATTTATATATAAGCTTGATTAGGCCCATGAGCCCCTCAAGCCGAGTATTAGTTAGCTCGAGCTCAGTTCGAGATCGATAAGATTGAGTCGAGCTCGAGTTTTCATCGAATTGATCCCTAATAATTTACAAGTTGTTCGGCTCACTTGCACCCCTATTCACACTAGAGAAGGGTTGCGGAGAAGAGGGTGGCGTTGATAGTGGCAGGAGTTGCTCCGCTAGGGCACCCACTCGTTATTTTGGTAACTCTAACTTATAGTCACTTTTCAATACTTTCCTATTATTTGTGCCAGCTGTCAAACATAAATTCTCAATCTAATGCAATAATACATCCAGATTAATAAATAAAAAAATCTAATCTAGTTTAATATGAGCTCGAGGAAAATTTAGAATCTAATTTAATTTAATTTTCGCATACGAACAGATGGTTAAACCAATTGATCAATCTGGCATATTATTTAAGTTCAATATTGACATCATCCTAACAAAAGTAGAAATAGAGAATTTAAATCCAATTAGCCCCATCATTATAATTTTGACCCGACTTAATTTGACTGGATTTTGACACTGTATTTTTATGTTATATTTTTCTGGGGTTGACCGGCTGAGGCCTTCGACCACTTCTGCCGGTCCAATTCGGTTTCTGAGACATTGACCCGTATTCATTGTGGTCGTTCTTTTTTCTTCCAAATTTGTTAAATCTCACGTCAATCTTACGCTTCTGCACGCGTTAATCACGTGCGGAAGATTCAATTTCAATCTTGTCCGTCTCTTCCCTACGAAGCCCACCACCAAAAAGCCCACCAAAACCGAGATCGAGCGTATTAGAAAGAAAAAGAAGAAGGAAAATGTAAAAAAAAATAAAAAGATAAAAATAAAATAAAATAATCCTATTACGACCGCTTGCTTTCCCGTCTCGTCTCCCCTTCGCCGCCCTTCTCAAAACCACTTCCCTTCCTTCCGCCCATATCAAAAGAAGCAAGCAGGCTAGGGTTCACGCAAATCCTTTGTCCCCGACCATGGACCCCGACCTCGGGGATCCGTCCGCCGCCTTCGACCCCCTACCCGTGAACCATTCCGCCGAGGAGCAGCCTCTGCTGCCCCCGCATGATGACGGCGAAGATCCGGCTGTGGTCGGAACCTACGACATCGAAGACCCTCAGCTCCTAGGCTCTCTCTTCGATCATGCCCCCGCTTTCGAGCCGCGCTATGACGTCACCGCTGGGGAAGAGGCCCTCCCGATGAGCGTCGAGGAAGAGGTTAACCTCCGTGGCTCTCAAACTGCACACCCCCCCGGCGTCGAGCCGAGCTTTGATGCCGCCACTGGGAAAGAGGCCTTGTCGGTGAACATCGACGCCGCGGTCGACCTCAACGACTCTCAAATTGCGGACCCCCCTGCCTTCAGGTCCTCCGAGCCGGCCTGTGATTATACTGCAGGCGAAGAGGCCTTGCCAGTGAGCACAGAGACGGCGGCCCCCGCCCCCCTGAAGCGGAAGCGTGGTCGGCCCCCGAAGTCTCAAGGCGTCGCGAGGAAGGCGCCGGTGCCAAAGAAGAAGGAGGAGGAGGAAGTGTGTTTTATATGCTTCGACGGTGGTAATCTCGTGGTATGTGATCGTAGGTGGGTTTGCTTTGTTCTCCTCTCTCATGGTGTTCTATTTAGCTTCTTGAGGTTTCTATTATTATTTGATCTTAATGCTTTTCACTGTTCCAGGGGCTGTCCTAAAGTGTATCACCCTGCTTGCATCAACCGTGATGAGGCTTTCTTTCGTTCACGGAGTCGCTGGAACTGTGGTATGTGTACCTGCCTGCATGCTTTGATGTAATACTGGAATGTTTCTTTGCTCTATCCATTTCACCATAGTTTCCTCCAGATAGTTCCAGTTTGGTAGTAGAGAAGCATATTTCATCGTAGTTTCCTCCAGATAAGTCTAGATAGATAGTCTTCCCCAGCCTTCATCATTTAACTCAATTCTGTTCTTGTTCTTGCTATTTTACTTTGAATGGAGCTTTAAATTTCAATATCTTCATTGGGTGCGGGCTTTTATTAGTATATGAGTTATAATCCACTCCAACATCCTAATTTTTAAGTACTCCTTTTATGGGGGCATAAGAGCATATTCTATATGGTTGCTGGCTTGGGGCATGACATATCTCAAAGAGAAATTCCGTTATGGGCACTAAGCTATGTAGATCTGCTTTATATTTATTCCACATCCTCATACGGTCATCAAGAATCTAGTCTCTTTCTGCTTTGGGGCAGTTCCTTACAACTGAAGGTGTGCCAAAATTCTTAGATTGTATTTCCTTCATATACATTTTCTAAGTTCTAACTTGATATGGTGGCATTCTGCTGTTGCATGTTGCTTCCTTCATTGCATTTATTTAGGTGGTTAGCATATACAATTTTTTTTGTTTATCCATACATTTCAGTGGCTTGTTTTGAATTGCAGGTTGGCATATATGCAGCATCTGTCAAAAGGCTTCAACTTACATGTGTTGTACCTGTACCTATTCTCTGTGCAAAAATTGCATTAGAGAAGCTACTTTCTTTTGTGTTCGTGATTCAAAGGGTTTCTGTGAAACCTGCTATAAGACTATAATGTTGATAGAATCAGATGGACAAGCTAATGAGGAAAAGGTTTTCTTCATCACTCCTTTGCTCAATTTTTGCTTTGAATATTGAACCTGTGGCCTAGCTCCAGGTTAAGTAGCCTGATTTGACACAACCATAGACTGTTATGAAATATTTCAAATTTTCTGTGCTAATTAGGTAGATAGGCTGCCTGGATCTGCATTAATGAGTTTTTGTGGGTTTATACTAGTAGATTGCTGAGAGCTGTATGGTGATGATTGGAGTTGGCTATGGATTTTAGTATAGGATGTAGAAAACTAGGGCATTATAGCAGAAAGAAGAATGTAGATGGAAAAAGGAAGATACATGAGAAAATGTTTTACTTGGTTGCTCCAATACCTAGGAATTTTGCTGAAGGTTGATAGTGTATCACCAGCATCAGGCATTGCATATGAGGATGAGGTTTGATCCTGTTACATAACTATAGCCTCTGAAGATCTCAGTCATCTTGGAAAAGAGGAAGTCCCTACTCCCTACTTCTAAGTATGAGATCTCATATTGAAAAACCCACCCAAAAAATGGTAATCGACAGACTTAATCTGATTGCCAAATTTCCATTTACGAACATGACTAATTTTAGAATATTATATAAATAGCTTTGGAAGAATGATCATATATTGGCTTTCTTATTTGTATTTCTAAATATCTTGTTGGAGTGGAAGACATTGTTTTAGTACATAAAGCAACATTTTTTTTGCAGATGCTTCAGTAATCTGATACTGTAAGTGCTTGCCAACATGGTTCAAGAAAGCGTTGATGTTGCCAATTATTGGCCCAATGGCTACCTTAACCAGAAATGCAGTATTTCTTTGTTTGGTCACCCTTGCATAGTTTGAAAATAGTGGTCACATGACCACATATGTATATGTGGACCTGAACACTATCACACATACAATATCCAGCTGGAATATAAAGATTGACTTCGTATGTGTATGTGGACCTGGGCACTATCAATCTATCACACATACAATGTGTAGCCGGAATATAAAGTTCGGCCACATAACTGGTCTCTGCTAACTATTAGTCTATCTTGCTGAACCTATTAATTGGGGTCATACCCAATAATTGATACGCACTATGGAGTATAGACCAATTTTCTGCTGAATTCCTATCTCTCCACGTATTCTTAATAATAGCTTTGTCTTCTTGATTTGTCTTGATTAAGTTTCTAACAACCTTTTATGTAGACCATAAGCAGCTGCATATATGGCCACACGAGTGTATGCTCTGTGTGGTTACCAGACTGCACACCTCTTGAATACTCTTAAAAAGCCTTGCACCCTTGGCTCAACATGAAACCTTGTGGGCTGTGGCAATTATAAGGTGGTACAGCACATGCTGATCAATATTTTACGCTGCCTACATTAGATTTGAACAGATAGGATAAATTATGATGTATTCTCTAGAAGCTTGGGGACTGGATTCTGTCAATTCCTGTCCAAGTAATCGATTGCACAAACATGCTATATAGCTCTTGGCACTATTTCTGTCAATATAGTTTCAACTTGCCATATAAATTGGAAAAAAATGATGCCTACTAAAATGGGATCACACTTCAAGTATGTAGAATCTGTTTAGGCATGTTCACCATTTAGACGAGCAGGAGTTTCGTGCCACTTCAGATCAAACATCATCACGTGGCATGCCACTTCAGACCTTGAACAGTGTTTTCACCAATTAGGTGAGATGGATTTTTGCCGCTTAAATACTCCTACATGTGTTGCAAGTGGCGTTGACATGACATTTTTCCATCAACTATTATTAATTGAGTTGGCAGAAGTGTGTACCCAGAAGTTAATTTTTGTAGGTTGAGTACAAATTTGTTAAAATGAGGAAAATTGAGGTACCAATGAAGTATTAACCCTTATTTATTTTCTCCCAGAATGTAATTTTCTCTGTCTCCATTTTGCAGGCTAGGATAGACTTTGATGATAGAAGTAGCTGGGAATATTTGTTTAAAGTGTATTGGGTAACTCTCAAAGGAAAACTATCATTAACATTAGATGAGCTAAATAATGCTAAAAATCCATGGAAGGGATCTGGTACTTTGGTGTATAATGAAGAAACCTCTGATGAGCTATATGATGCCAATGATGACCAAGAAGCTAGCTCTGATAGCTCTTCTATACATCATGAAGGTAGCAAATGTTCAAAGAAAAGAGTTGGAAGACATTCTGGAAAATCTGCTGATGGTGAGCATCTTTCGAAAGGCGTTGTATTTGTTGATAGTGAAAAGCAGAAATCTTTGTCTGAAGACTGTGGATGGGCATCTTCATCTGAAGATTGCAGGTGGGCTTCGCCAGAACTATTAGAATTTGTAGCACACATGAAGAATGGTGACAATTCTGTTCTGTCTCAGTTTGATGTTCAAGCCCTTTTGCTCGAGTACATAAAAATTAATAGCCTTCGTGATCGTCGTAGAAAAAGTCAAATTGTGTGTGATGCAAGGCTCCGGAATTTGTTTGGTAAAGCACGTGTTGGCCACTTTGAGATGTTAAAGCTTCTAGAGTCGCACTTCTTAATCAAAGAGACTCCACAGATAGGCACAGATGATAACCAAGGGGGAATTTTGGATTCAGATCATGGTCAAATGGATGATGAAGAATACAATAATCTAACATCGGCTATTGGTTCCGATAAGCGGCGGAAAACTCGTAAGAGAGTTGGGGAGAGAGAATTGATGTCCAACCTTGATGATTATGCAGCAATTGATGCCCATAACATTAATCTGATTTACCTACGTCGCAATTTGGCAGAGGGCTTAATTGATGATGACAGTTTTTGCGAGAAAGTTATTGGCTCTTTTGTTAGAATAAGGATTCCTGGTGCAGGTCAAAAGTCAGAGATGTATAGACTTGTTCAAGTTGTGGGTAAGCTTTTGCAATTTTAGCTTCCATTCAGCTTGGACACTTTATATCCTTAGAATTATCTCTTCCTCTGTACAGGTACACAAGTGGTTTCCGAAAAGTATAAAGTGGGCAAGAAGTCAACTGATATTGCACTGGAGATATTGAATTTAAACAAGAAGGAGTCTCTAACTATTGATGCCATCTCAAATCAGGAGTTCACAGAGGTTGGGAGCTTTACATTGTTATTTCTTCTTTGTATAGCAATTAGACCCTTATTGCGTCAGCCATGGTTTAACATCTTTGCTAGATAACCATATGGAATTGGTATTAATCTTTAGAACAAATTGGAGTAGGTCTCCTCTATATTTATGCTTGATGTGCATTTGAAGGAACCTTTAAACATCGCAAGTTCATACAGTAATTCATTGAAAAATTCTAATATGCCTTTTTGTGTCTGTTTCAATTGGCACAAATTTTAACTTTGACTGGAGAATTTCTTGTTACTATCACGTGCAATTCTCAACATTGAGTATAATAACTAGACAAAACTCTTCACAAAGAACTGATGACAAACATTAAACACTGAAGTTCTTATAAATTAAAAGGACAGTGAGCGTTGATATGGATGTTTAAATTATATTCATAGAACTACATTTAGTAACCTGAATATTTGATTTCCATTTGTTACAGTCAGGGTTTTGCTGGTTTTGTATAGTATAGCAAGTTGCAATGTATCTCAGATGGTGAAACTTATGAATGGTTTTTCTGCAATGTATCTCCGATATGCTTCTCTCTGCCTAACAATAGAGCACAGTAAATAAGAAATGAGCATCTTAGCATGGACAAGTCATCTAAGTTTTCATAATTAAATGTTTGCTTTTTAATTTTTTATTCTGAAGATGATTCTTATACTACCATTTTCCAGGATGAATGTAGACGCTTGCGGCAGAGCATAAAATGTGGTTTGATTAGTCGGTTGACTGTGGTAAAATACTTGGCATTCAAGCTCATACTTCAACACCATTTAGTTTTCTAAGACATTGTCTGAGTAGTTTTCACCTTTTGATGCATTAGGGCGATCTTCTAGAGAAAGCCAAGGTTCTCCAGGAAGTGAGAGTTGGTGATGTGAGTAAATCAACAATACTTCTATATTACCTGTGTGAAAATTTTCTGTTGAAGATTCCTGCATATTACAAGATTCATTCAACTTTATTCTTAATTTGCAGTGGTTAGAAAGTGAAAAGTTACGACTCAGTCATCTTCGTGACCGAGCAAGTGATATGGGCCGTAGAAAAGAATATCCTTTAATCTGTTTTTGGTGCTTTTGAATTTATGTTGCCAATGCAATAAGATTTTATTTTTTCATATTAAAATATTTGCCTATGTTTTTCCATGCAAAGTTTTTTCCCCCTACTAATCATCTTTTAGAGTTGAAAGCTTGATGATTTGGATCCTTTTATAGATTGGTCTCTTTCCTAATAGCTTAAGCTTTTGGGGAAGTTGGTCATTTGATCAAATTTATCAATAATCAATTGCATTTATTATAGGTTCAGTTCCCATGATCTGTGTTCATTCCTGTATGCTCACTCAACCCTATTCTTGTGGGATTATGGACTGAACTATGAGCTTTTTTAGTCATCAACGTTAGGCAATGTTTTGTTTCATGTGTGATTTTGTTGTGATCGTAGTCACTATGCTGTTGACTTGTCTATCATGTGAAACAAGAGAAATGGTGCATTGCTGATGGTAGATGATCTTCAAAATTAAAGAGAACTGTTAGTTTGGCACCCAATAGAAACAGGAAGCAACACTGGTGGGAAAAATGATATTCCTAGTGTTCTGTAGTTAGGTCAATAAAGTTGTCCAATCATTTGTTGCTGCTTTGCTGGAATATTCTTTAAAAGAATGAACCAGAACTGGTAGAGTGAAACAAAAAGAGGACAGGCTTCTCTGATATTCCCATATGGTCTGACTGCCAACTTGGCTTTATTTTACTCATTTATTTTATGAAGATTAGTAGAAAGATCTGCACAGCCAGTCCTAAACTGCTACTGCTCTGTTTTGTTATTATGACTAAACTGACTTGGAAAACACATAAAAGGATAAAAGTTAAGTTAGAGATAAACTTGATTCTTCAGGCCTACAAATACAAAAAGAATTTGGAACTTAGACATGAGAACAGATTTAGAACTTCTGTTTGCCAGCTTTAAACCCTATTAGCCTATCTGTGAGAGATGTAAAATTATCAATTTCTTCATTGCTACTGACCATCATTTTACTTGCCACTGGTAAACTTGATGCTTTCTTTAGAGCATGTAAATGGAACCCGTCAAAGCACTGATCATTTCATTTTCTAAGTGTTGTTTACTATTTTTCATGTTTAATGAAATTATTGATTTGGACTGTTTTGTCTAGATCTAGAGAAAATACATAGAAACACGTTATGCATAAAGATGCACTAGTTGCAGATTTACTGGTTGAATGCCCCTGCTAGATAGTTTTCTAATATTCTACATGACGCTATTAGCAGTATTAAATGCCCCCTTCTAGATTGCGCAATGCACTAAGAATTTAATGGTTCCTTTGCTTCACTGAATTGGATAAGATAGGATAGGATAACAAATGAAAGGTAGTATTGGATAGGATTTTTAAATTCAATGTTTATTGGATATAATATCAATTTTATATTCTTTTAATCCCATTTTTTTCCAGTCCATGCACTAAACAATGGATAAAAATCTATATCTTATCCTATCCCCTCTATCCTATGAAGCAAACAAGCCCTTAACTCCTTAAGTGATCGTTGCAGTGATTTTCAATCCTACCAACTATGCCAGAATATAGGAACATGGATTGGGCACATTTAATGAGCTTTGCTGGTTATTTGTCAATTTGATGTTAAGATAGGCTTGAACCTACATGAGAATGCTCGAGTATTACTACCGATAAAATATGTTGTACTCATTAAAACTTGTAACTAGCATGCTGTCATTTGGTCCAATCAGTGATTCAAAAAGGCCTTCGCAAATGTGGAATTGAAAAAGTAATGAGTTTCTAATTTCATATTGTCTTGCAAAAGCTGGTTACTCTCTAAATTACCAGAGCAGTTTACTTCCTACTTTTAGCATTGAAAGATCAGGATGTAGTTAAAGCATTGAATATTGGTATTGAGATCCTACTGGATTAATCTGATTAGACAAAGTAATAACTAGGATAGAGTTAATCAGAGTCCACCCATGGATGGGTTAAGATTAGCCGGAGCCAGGAATCAAAATTAGGGGGGGGGGACTCAAATGGATATATCATCAACAAAATTATAATTAACAAAATAATTAAACATATTTTTCAAAAGATAATTCATATTATTATATAAAAGTAAATAAATATAATACATACATAATTGATAAGCAAAAAAAACATAACTTAAAGTTTTAAACTTAAAAAATTATAATTTTTCTCGACGAGTTTTCATGCGTTGATAACATTGCATACGTATTGAAAATCTTTCTCCATACATGTGTTACGGGGGTTGGCGGGCTGTATTGCATAGTGGGGCTTCGTGCATGGTTGGGCGCCAAGAGTTGCGCGCGAAGCTGTGGTAGCATGTGGGCAGGGCTGTCATCATGCGTGGGTGGGGTAGAGGCACAATGACAATACAGTTTGGCGATGAACTCAAACAGTGTCGGGAAAGGCAAAAAAAAGGAGAAATGAGGATAAAATTAGGAATTGAGTTTTTTAACTTCAATTATTGATTTTTGAATGATTTTATAAAATAAAAATAATACAAAAGGATTCTATTTTAGAGAGAAGGAGAAATATTATCTTAAGGGGGGTAATTTTGCCTTTTCCCCTATAATGTAAGTAAGAACTTTAGGTGCTGATTGATTAGCGAAAATTATTTTCTGGTTTGGTTTCACTAAAACTAAAAACTTAGTTTCGAAAATTTGGTTTTGATTTCTAGTTTTCAGTTTTGTGAAAATGCGTTTGGTTAATGAAAATGACATGAGTTTTAGTTGGTTGATTTATATTTATTTGGTTATAGAAAATAATATTAATTATTCTTGAACAGTTTTACTAGTAATTTGATTTTTGATTAAATAGTAAACTAATTACAGATCATAAAACTTAATATGGTTGTGGAAGAAAGTCGCATATTGTATTTGTAGTTAGTTTATAAAATTAACTGTTTGTTAATATGGTTGTAAAATATTTGTAAGATTTAATTAATTAAGTTATTGGTAATTTAAGATTTTTTTGTTCAACTAGATATAAAATCAATTAATAAATATTATAAAATTTCAAACAAAAATAAGTTCAATGGTCTAAAATTAGTTTTGATTAAATTATAATAGATTGGCTTTAAGAAAATTGAGTTATTTTAAATTTTAAGTTTGGGTCAATTAGATATAAATTGGTTTAATTAATTTGTCAATTTAAGATAATAGTTTGAGTTGAAAGTGATGATTTTTATAAATTAGATATAGTTTGATTTATTTTTAAATTAATTAATTTTATAAAAAAATACTTATAATTACAAAATTGCAACTGCATTTTGATAACGAAATCGACAGCCTCGAAACCACAAAAAATAACCTTTTGGTGTTTTCATTTTTATTAAGAAAATTGATTTTCATTCTGGATTCAGTTTCATGAAAATGCTGAACCAAACACGTTTTCGTAAGCAGTTTTGGTTTCAATGAAACCGAAATCATGTTTTACCCTTATAAATTGGATGGGGGGCAATTGCTCCATCTTGTTTCCATGTAGCTCTATCGGTGTTGGTGAGTTGACTAGATTAAGATAAAATCTGGTGGAACCTTATCTGTTCCGGAACAAACAAATATTTATTGATTCCAGCACTCCAACCTTCCATCTCTTAACTGCTTTTTGCGTGACTAGACAATTGTTTGGCCTGTTTTAGTCATCAATTGAGGCATACCAGCTATTGTCTCATATCGTTGCTGGAACTCTGGAAGCATACTCAATTTCATGGTACAACTGAATATTTAAACCCTGATCTCAAACAAAGGGTTTAAAAAAATGATTGTTGGGTGTGCTTAAGGGGTATATTCATCCAATGCCGAAATCTAAGTTTTCATTTGTTTATCCATAATCTTCTTTAAAACATTAATGTAGATTACTATTATTTTATCTTCTTTCTCGTTTCTTGTTTTGGTAGATACGCACCTTTTCCCTAGATTGGTTGCTATTGTTATAGTATATCATAATTGGATTAAGCTGGCCTTGTAAGTTTGTTCATGGCCCCCTAAAGTGCCTAATTTCTTTTTGCCCAAATGTGCTTTGGCCTGCTGCTTTATCCATGAAATTAGTGTCAATGTAGCCTCTCTAGTCATTGTTGCTTCTTGTTTTTGTGCAATAATGGTTGAATGTTTTTTCACCATCTTCTTACAGGGCACTTCCAGAAACAAAATAGAAAATTGATGAATGTTAAAAGCAATAGTTGCATTCCCCCTGTCTTTCATGTGGATATAGAAAAAGTTGTAAATGCTGCCTTGTTTAATCTCCACCACAAGTAGTTCTTGTCAGCATTATACTATGATAATTAGTGCATGTGATAAACTGATAACTTGCCTTGCTAACTCATCCTTAACTATATTCCACGCTTAGAGAGTGCATAGAGAAATTGCAGATTCTTGGCACACCTGAGGAACGCCAACGTAGAATTAATGAAGTTCCGGAAATACATGCTGATCCTCATATGGATCCAAATTATGAGTCCCCTGATGAAGCAGATGATAAGAAAGAAGGTATTTGCCTCCTAGTTGTTAATTAAATCTTACAGCTTTATGGTTCTAGTTTAACAGTATATTTCATGTTTCCGTTATATGAAGTTCTTGCATGCATGCATGCAGATAATTTTATTAGGTCAAGGGAGTCTTTGTCACATAGGAGAGGAAAGAAGTTATTATCTCCAGGTGCAGGGTCCGTTTCAAATCACCAGTGGAATGGAATGGCAAAAAGCTCAAGTACTAGTTGGAGTTCAATAATTGAAGGTGCAGGAGATAAGATGGAAGAACTAGTCTCTTTAGGTGACAGAACAAAGGAGCTATCAAGGAATGAAAAAATTGTTGGCTGGATAAACAACTCAGAAACCCCAAAAGCACATATGAATGCTATAAAACCAGACACCAATGTTTGGAAAGGTAACCAACTTGTAAATAGAGCAGAACAACCTTATGGTATTGCACCTGAAAATATGATATCATCTTCTGGAGTTCGAGTTCCATCAAATAGCAGTGAGAATGATAAAGTATGGAATTATCAAGATCCATCTGGAACAATCCAGGGACCCTTTTCAATCATACAGTTGCGCAAATGGAGCTCCACGAAGTACTTCCCGCCTGACCTTAGGATATGGTTAACATCTCAAAAGCAAGAAGAGTCAATGTTATTAACTGACGTGCTGGCAAAGTTCCAGATGGATTCGCAGCAGCAAGAATCTCAACTTACTAACTTCAAGCAGCCTTCAACTTTTACAGGTGCAGCAGCTAATGCTGGACATAACTGGGATATAGGTTGGAGAGAGAATAGTAATCCAACTCTTGTGAGTGTCAAGCAGAATGATATTGCCATCTCCACTGCTGGGTACAATGTGTCAAACATTGATAGACAAGTTCGTCAGTCATCTAACTACACTGAACCAAATACTGAGCTGATTACTCGGGATGGAAGGATTGGGGTATCTACAACTGTCTGGGAATCATCAAAGGATACTAATGTTTGGCATGGCCAAGGTGGCCCTAGATTTTCTGCTCCATATTCGGGATACACTTCACTAGCATACCAAGTTACAGGCACACAAACAGAAAATGCCGAGAGATGGAGGGGGAGCCAGGAGCAAGGTAGTTCATGGAGCTCAGTTAGATCCGGACCCTTAATGCCTAGAGCTCAGGGTTATGAAGACCAAAATCCTAGTTGGAGTCCTACAAGCCAACAATCCCATCAACTTCCTTTGCAATACCAGAAAGTTCAACCAGCACATAGTTCTAGAAGTCAATGGGCAAATGATGCATATGGTCCACCTACTCCCACCCCACAGCCAAGTAGCATTGACTGGGGAACTAATCAATCTCATGTGACTGCACCTTTGCCTGTTATTAATCCTGCTCAATCTGTACACCATGATCGGCAGGCTATTCCAAGTGCTGAGTTACACAAGTCTGGCACCGCATTAATGAATTCTGGTGGAGGTTGGGGCTCAAATTCAAATTCTAATGCACTTCAATCTTCAGCATCAAATAATTGGGTTGCTGGGTCTGCTACATTAGTAGCAGCTGGAGACGCTGCCCAGAATTTTGTCAAGGTGGATAATTTAGACGACTCATCCTGGACCAATCAGCAGAAAAAACCTTCTGAATACAATTCAACTGTTTCAAGTGGTTCCTTTATGAAAAAGAGCCAATTTTTTGGAAGTTCTTGTCCTAGCCCAACTCCAAGTAGTGAGGAGGAAGATGGTGCTCCATCCCAGATGAATGAACCTGATCCTGGAGAGAATTGGAAAAAACCCTGTGGAACTGCTGATACAGAAAGTCAGATTGAAAAGTTGGTGTTTCACTCTCATGAGACAGGGGACAGCCATCATTCTCCTGCAGCTACAGACAAGAAGCAGCTAGGAAATGTCTCTTCAAGTATCATGCCTGCAGTTAAACCTGATGTATTGGTGATTGATTCAGTTCAAAACTTGGATGCATTGCCAGGATCCAAACTAGCACCCGAACTTAATGGAGCTCAGCATGACCCAGATTCTTCAAGGACTAGATTTGGTCAGGCTCAAACTGAAATTCGAGAATGCTTCCCTGGCCCTACTGATGTCTTTAAAGCTGCAAAGAGCAACGGGTGGTCATTGCCTTCTACCATGCCCGCTTCTGTCATGGCTGAAAATGCTGCTGACAGAAGTTGGGTAACAACAACACTGCAAAGTTCAAATATTGGTAGAGCAGCACATTGTACTGAGGGTTCTGGGAAAGCAGATCAAGCAAATGCTAGTAAAATTGGAGCAATAGATCAAGGAAGTGCAAGTTTGGCTTGGGGAACTACACAAGGGACAATAACAGAAACAGGTTGGATTATGCCCACACAGACGAACACTAATGCAAATACAGGTTGGGCAACATCAGCGCAAGGAAATGGAATAGCAGACTCTAGTTCTGGCTGGGGAGCACCTCCCCCATCGAATTTTGGGTGGGAAACAACCATCAAGGCAAGCTCAGGCGCAGGTTCTGGCTGGGGAGTAGGATATACTAATCAAAATGACAATAATAACACTGGTTGGGGAACAACAGTCGGAAATAAAAATGCTACCTGGAGTTCAACTGCTGGATGCTATGATGCCTCAGATCCCCAAAAGACACTTGGGGGATATGGTTACAATGAAAGCAGTGAACCAAGGCATGGTGGTGGGGATAACCCACAAAGTAGGGCTTTCTTCGGTGGAGTAAGAGGTGGTGGGTCATCGCGACCATTTAGGGGACAAGGACAACGGGGAGTCTGCAAGTTTTATGAGAGTGGGCATTGCAAGAAGGGTGCATCGTGTAATTATCTGCATCCATGAAATGATGTGTTGTAAGATTTTGATTCTTTTTCATTTCCTTTTCTGTATAGTTAAATTAACGTCATCACTGGTGACAGATACTATCGAAGATATATGCTTGCCCCTGGCATGACTAGTTTTTTAATGCAGTCAGAAGAGTTCTAGTTGTTGTAGTTTTCTCAACGTGTGGTAGCTGGCTTTAGCCACCTAGTTAGCTCAGTTTCTTAATAGCTGTCCTGATTCTGATTGATCGTAAAGATTATTCCGTGCAGTTAAATCTTTTGCCTGGTTTGAACAGGGCAAAATACTAGCAATACCATTACGGTGTGCTTGACTGCATGCGAAGAGTATAAGATAAGAATTTCAAACAGGGTGGGATAGTTTGAAATACTGGTTTATTTATTTCGCAGGATAGAATTTCAAATGAATTGGAATTTAGTTGAAATGCATGTTTGTTTATTTATTTTGCAGGATAGAATTTCAAATGAATTGGAATTTAGTTGAAATTAATTAAGATATGAATTAGGTGAGATAAGCTTATTTTATTCGGTGCATTTGTTGAAATCTTGAATAAGAACGACAAAAGATAAAATTTTGAAATCTTATATTTGTGCTGCGACAAAATATTAATAATTTATACTTCAAATTTGATTTTATTAATTTTTTTATTTTAAAATTATAAAATTAAATTTAAATAATTATTTTAACATAATAATAATAATAATAAATTGACAAAATATTTATAAAAATGAATTAAAATAAATTTATCACAAATATAACTTAAATGACAGAATAAGAAAAAAAATCAAAATTTTATTTCCCAACCTCCCGGAAAGATGTTTATATTCCATTAGAATTGAATTTAGATCCGATCATATTCAACTTAAATGATATTCAAAGCTCATAACAAACGACGGATAAAATTTGATCCACCCATCTATCCCGTGAAATAAATACGCTATTACCAAGGTAGTTTGCATTATTTAATTTTGATAATGATTATATTACTTTAAATAATGAAATATTTTGTACTAATTATTTAAGAGTGCAGTAGCATTTGCGGGGTTCAAGCTATAGACACCCACAATGCCTGCTAGATGCATGTTGGGTCAGTTCGGGTTAAAATATGCACTTTGCTTGTTTGTATACAAAGTTTTATTTTTTATTTTAATAATTTTACCTACCGAAAAGTAGATATCTTTCTAATTTTCGACTTCTAGATATCACTTCCTGCGACCCCAGGCCAATTAGTGATTAATATCTTGTCCACAACCAAAAAGCTTGTTCGTACATTCAGATGTGACATCAAATTTGTGTCCGCATGCGGTGTGACCAATAACTTTTCATACACCGAAAACATAGACAGTCATGCTAGACTGAAAAATGCAGCAGGTCAGCATAAATAGCTAGAGGCTTAGTATACAAATCGTTTTTTATTTCTTCGTTCTTTTCCACCAAGATGTTAGCAACAAATGAGCAGTAGAGTAATTTCAAATTTGGATCACGAACCACCTGGCCAAGTCTAATCACCTTGAGTTTTGATTTTCTGCTCATCAGGATCAACAGGCCTGTGGATGAAAACTGGATAATAAGTGTCAAGTTCTAGCTGCTCCAGAATGCGTTGGACAGACCAAAGATATGAAGAGTGGCCATCGATGTAATCAGTAGCATCAATCTGTAAAAGAGAGATATTTGTCATACATCGTTACTATCAGCACAATACATTGAACAGGGGCTCAGATGACAACTACATTTTCAATCCCAGGAGTATCAATGGGTTGTATTCCAGCCAAACCTTGGGAAAACAAACTGCAATACAAAATATCAGCAATTGCACAGCACAAAATTCTGACAAATACACATGTAGATATCAAATATACCTTGCACGAAAAGCCACTCCAAGTATCCAGTCATTTGTTGAATATACATTTATAAATCTCCCCGAAACTATCTGCAACAACAAAGTACAAAGAAAGAAAATGCTGTGAAAAATATAGCAAGTCAGAGCATTAATTTAAAGGAAAGGAGTTCAAGACAATCTTTCTTGTTATTGCATCCCTTTCCCCACTGTCAATCTTTATTCAGCTTCAGCAAGAACCTTTTTAGGATTTTATTCCATTTCAAGTTAGGTTTGCATTGACAGCTAAATCTAGTTGCCTCGAGATAAGTTGCAACTTTTCTCACTAGGAGTTGGTATCTAAAAGTTCTAAACTGGTAGCTAGGACATTTTCAAGATACGCTCAGAATATCAAATATGCTACAATGTTTTGGTGATTCTTTTGATTAAAATCTCAAAACTGTTAACATTTGATTTATTAATTGTATACCTACTTGTTTGGAGATGATTTGGAGACAAATAGAATTTACAGAATTCATGGAGAATGATTCGGAATGAACTAAGCCATATTCTGATCTTTTGTCTTCTAGACCACATCTTAAGTTTTGGATAACACCAAAAATAATCATCTCGTATCTAATGAGTTTAAACAGCATATACAGCCCAATAATGAGCTATTTTCAGAAAGCCATGTATATTCGCCATCAGCAACCAGCACAAAGCTTGTAAATTACCAATAATGAGATAAACTTGTCTTTAAGCTTTCATGCTTACTTTCAGGCCCTACCTAATGTGTCTCTACACTAGCCTGACCAGCCAATTCTTTCTGCAACAGCTCCTACTGCTGAGGAATATAAGTGATTCCAGAAAAAGAAGTATCACACATTCACACCCTTTCCAAATTGGAGTAACCTTATTAACCAGCCAAGAAAGCTGTAGCTTTAAGGCCTTAGTAGTCTCTATTTAACAGTCTGTATGCCTTAAGGCGTAATGTCTAGAATACTAGTCAAGTATTTCTATAAGAGATACATCTCTACTCTTCTTTCATGTTAAATCACTCAGGGGGTACAAAATTCCCTTGGGAGGCTTCTCTTTCTCAATGGCTACAGTAGCACCTGTCAGGAAGTGCAGTTTCTACTTTTAACACATGAAGAAGAAAATGACCCTTAAATAGCATATGAACAACCGTAAACAATAACTTCGATAGATGAGCATAAATAAACTGGACTTTGCTACATTGAATAATTGTGATAAAGGAAAGCACAACTTTGAACTCAGTTGTATGTTTAGCAGAACATGTTCCAAGCATCAAAAAGCAAGACGAAAAGCCTTAGTAAATTATACATAGATCCATCTACTGCATGCATGCATATGTACATTTTACAAGCATGGTTCAGTAATGCAAATATGAGTATATGAATTCAAGCATAGAAACTTATGCAAACTCCACTTTAGGGAAAGGTTAGACCAGCTTTTTGTCTTCTAATGCATGGACACTATTCTTTTACAAGATTAGATCACATTATATATACAAATACCTGACATTTGGAGGTACAGAGACAAAATAACATCCTAAAAACAAACTTCACAAAGTATTTGGAACATTAAATTCAGTTGTAGCTGTGATAGGTTCATATATTAATGTTAAGCTAACACATAATTTGGAAAAAAACTAAGAAAACAGATTTCTAAGTTGCATGAAGATTACATTCTTGAGCTTATCCTACATCTTTTAGCAATAATTTATTTATTTCAATATCCTAAATATTGACCAGAGACTTGATTCATTATTGGTCAAATGTAGACATGGGGTGGCTCACTCATCACTTCTATTGGTTCAGCTTTTAAAATACCACCATAAGGAACTAGAACCAAACAAAGTTCTTACCAGTGGTCAAATGAAAAGTGAGAAGACATAAGAACAAATTTCTTACGACTATCATACATCAGTAAGGAATCAAGCATATATTGATGGTCATACCTTTCTTGCAATATCCCACTGCTCATCTTTGACAGATATAGGCGCACCAAGAATAACAACCCTTTCTATAAGTCCCTCTGGTCAGTTATGAGTTGGTCAGACCTATTAATGAATTATTAAGCAGAAGATAGGGGAGATAAGTGAAAAACAATAGCCTCTTGTACCATTATCTCCTGATATAGCCAATGTCTGCAAGCACTTGTATATAACCCGGGCTCCTAGTGAAAAGCCAATAAGAGTGACTGGCCTGAACAATTAATAGTACCAAACAAAAAATATGTTAATCAACATAGAGAGGAGTTAACTTCGGATAAGTTGTAATCTTGCCTATTTCCCTGCAATCCTTTTAATAACACTTCAGCCAGGAGCTTTCCTGCTTTATCTGACCTAAAACAATATTAAAAAATAATTGGATTGTATAAAATGAGGTTTTGCAAGGATAGTTGTTTGTAAAATACTCTGCTTAAGGGATTCCAAAAAATATTGAAACCTCCTACAAAATCTGGTATGCACTAAACTTGTAATGTAAAAGTAAGATGTTGAAGAACTGAGATAAAATCATGAATTGGTTATTCTTTTGAACAGAATTACTTTATATCACGCCTCCAGGTGATTCTCTTATGGTATGACAATCTTCTATGCGATACATCTTTCTCTTGTGACTACTTTATTGAATACATATTTCAGACAAGTTATCCCTGCATGGAACATCCAAGTGTATATATACTGTAGTTTTGCAGTTGTACCCATGGTTTAAAATACCGGTACCGGTCATCATCTCGGTTGATGGTTGGTACCGGTATGTACCGTACCGTACCGTGTGTGTACGGTACGGTACAAAAATGCATACCGGACAGGGTTTTTTTTAAAAAAAAAAAAAATAACTCTAATAACACATAATTGATCAAGAAATACTTAAATTTAAGATTCAAATATCAAATACATGAATACAATGTTTAAAAGCCATTTGGTACTGTATTAGAGTTTTTCATAGATACAAGAGAATTATTACATTGGAGTTTATATAGGGCAACACAAGTCCACAACCCAAAATACATAAGACGTAGCGCAACATCAACCGAGATGATGAATACCATGTGTCAGTACGGTCTTATGTTGCGCTACGTAGAGTCTTTGGCGGTCCCCTGCCAGGGGTGTGGGGGCAGAGCCCCCGGAGATTTTTTGAACCCTTTGGGTTGTGAATTTGTGTCGCCCTATATAAACTTTAATGTAATGATTCTCTTGTATCTATGAAAAACCCTAATACAGTATCAAACAGTACCCAATGGCTCTTTTTAAGAGCCGTTGGATCATACCGGGCGGTATCGCCCGGTGAGATAGCAAATAACGGGGCATACCGGGCGGTATTTACTGGTATACCGGTATTTTTTAATATTCTTCATTTAATATAGCCGCTATATGCCATCATACCGTCCCATACTGGGTGCTATGTGATAAATACCCCCCGGTATAACCGAGATACCCGGTATTTCTCCCATACCGGGTATCTCGTATACCGGAAAAGCAAAATACCGGTAAATACCGGGCATACCGCCTGGTACGGTACGAATTTTAAAACCATGGTTGTACCTATCAATAGCAATTGACCACTTGCTATCAATAAAATCTGTAGCAGCAATTAAGGTAGCTGGCCATGCTAGTGCTGCTATGAGAGAGCTTAGCACAGTCATCATTGCACCTTGTTTCATCAACCCCATGGCCAGCCCTGCATCAGAAAAAGATAACTTTCAGAAACATGTGGGATGCAAGACAAACTAAAAGAATGATTGAGTTCTAAGACTTGCTTGATGTGAGCCAATCCTGGATTGCAGTGCTCAGAGAAATTAAGTTCTTGGATTCCCACTGTAGAGCATATCTGTTATTTTCAATAAAATATTATCACAAATAGATATAAACATTAAAATGCCTATTAGATCAATGGATAGATCCTTTTCAAAATAGATATATTAGAGAATTCTGCCAGAGCGAAAAAGACATCCCCAATAACTTATAGTAGATGATTATTGCAGATACCTAACCCAAAAAAACTATCTTAATACTATCCTGAATTTCTTATTCCAACAGTTACAGTGTCTACAATGAATATGGACAAACAATTTCTTGTAAGTTCATCAAATGCTACAGAATAACAACTTTAACACAAGGCATTTACTTCTTATAACTAGTGTCAGTGCAATAGCTCCAGAACTTTCTCCCAGCTTGAGGAAGTAGAATAAGAAGGTGCCATGTGTATAAGCCGTGTGTATGACACATGTTCAAGTTATTAAAAGTTGACTTATTGCATTAATCATTTTCTGTAGCAGCATTTAACAAGAGAGCACACCATGATCTATAACACAACTATTCCAAAAATGAAATAACTAATATCAAGCTACAATCATTTTCACATGCATGAACATGGAACTTCAACCTTTTTTTGCATGAGTACTCTAGAGGTAGTAGATCAATATATAAATGTCCAGTTTAAAACTCCCAGTGGAGTTTACAAGATGATTGGACCTACCCTGCCCAGATAGGCTACATAGAATATTACAACAAAGCAGAGAAGCATGTATATCTGTTTACACAAACCAAATCAAAATATTAAAGGAAGTTGAATATCAAAGTACAGGTGAGATGAAAATGTAATTTAGCTACAAGTTCAACTAGGCACTGAAAATGGAACTGCTTTGAGCTTATTTTCCTCTAAGTTGTTGACTGACATATAATGAGTAAGTGTTTCAATAGACTATAGCATTTCTTTGCATTCATTTTTGATTTGGTGTTGGTAGATGCACCTAGTTAACTAGGTTCCACTACGGGGTGGACACAAAAAGAGAAGGAAATCCCATGAATTACAAACAAGGTGCAGTTTCCTGTGAGTGCACAGGCGTTTCAGGTCATGAAAGTTAACAAACGAAAACTGCACTAATTGGAGCAGTCCATGGAGCAGAACATCACAGCAGCACAAATTTTAAAGAGAATGTATGTACCTCTCCAAATTATCTTGCTGCCCTTCCCAAGGCCTCAAGAAATCTTCTTCTTCAAAGACAAAACCAGAGATAAATATACCAACTGCTAGGCGCTGGCAAAAAAAATAAGTATTGATAATCAGTTGTGCAATAGTATAACAACTAGAAGAAGCCAATGACCAATCTATTTAATTTGTCTATTGAGCTCAAGTGCTCAACAGCATAGAGCTTCATGCAATGATGATGTCTTTCTTCTTAACATAATGTGACATATAAACTGTAAAAGGGAGAAGAACCACTCACACCCTGATTATGATTTTCTCCAATATGCTTAAATTCAAATTCTTCAACACCTCCAGTTCTTCTGGCCATTTTGCTTCCTGTTAGTCCAGCTCCGGCAGCTGTTCTTTGCAAAAGGAGGAAGAATTTAATCGCACTAATTAATATCTTCAGAAGGAGGTTCAAATAAGTAAATTGTGCACATACAGAGACAATATGAAAGTTCATAAACAATGAAAAGGTAGGCAAAAAATTGTGGAAATAAAGGTGGGACAATTAATTCTGTTTGCAAATTGTTGTGGCATTGCCAGGTCAACAACATGAGCTGCCACATCAGCAAAATGGTGATGCGGAAGCCATGTCGTCGGATGGACAGGGTTGTTGGGCTAGTCTTACAACAAATCCTCTCTGGCAAGTGGCAACAATCTCCATCAACAATTATTAACAATCCTCAAGTCCATGCAAGAGGAATCTCTTGCAGCGCCACTTGATGTCATTAGCAAGAAGTTGGAAGGCATTTGAGTCATTTGACTCTCTGCCAGAAAACAAGAAGAGTTAAGCAATCAACCTGGCCGAACAACTATTTTGTGCAGCTAAACCAACATGAGCATCCGTGGATATGGCAAGATAGGAAGGTTAGTCAAGTGTTCATGAATGACATAAGACAGGTAAAATCCTTGCTCAACCATCCACCGTAGGGATGGCAGCGGATCTGATACGATGTGCATCCTGTATTATCCGCATCAGCATCGCACATACATCCGCTACGGATATGGATATGCACCGCATTCAGATGCGGATATCCGCACCGCATTTGATAAAAAAAATCAATAAATAATATATTTAATAAAATAATAATAACTTGTATTATTAAAATTCACAACAATTAGTAACTTACTAGGGTTTCATAACTAATTTACCATAAAACATACCTATATAATATATATTAAGTAACTTATATATGGGTAAAATGATAATTGTCTATACGTGGATAATGCGGTGAGGATACAATGCAAATCCGCATCCATATCTGTATCTGCACCGCATTTGCGCGCGGATAATTTTTTAAAAATTCATATCCATTTTTATTTGCGATATGAATCGGAAATGATGTGGATGCGATTTTTTATTCAGCGGATCAAGATAAATTGCCATCCCTAATCCACCGTCACATACTCACATGGCACCAAAGATTCTAGTACTTCTACGGCCACGTTTCAAATTTCCTCATTATGATGGCACTGATGATCCAGCTTTATGGCTCTTATGTTGCAAATATTTTTTAGGCATCAAGTGGCAGAGGGTGAGCACCTATAAATGGTGGCATTCAATCTTGACAGAGAAGCTCATAGATGGTTGGTTACTTCGAAGGAAGACATCTCCATAACAAGGAAACGAGTTTCGAGATATTACCAACCTGCTACAAACTAAACCAGTGGCAGATTACCAATGAGAATTCAAGTGGTGTCTACTTCAAGTAGGGCATTTACCTGAATAGTATTTCAGGTCCATGTTTATCAATGGAATTCAAGTCCATGTTCGTCCACATTCGTGCACATGTCAAGGCGAATCAACCAACAAACCTTAGAGCCATGAGCTTGGCTCATCTCTTTGAGCAACAATACCCTCCCGCAAGATCAGCACCCCCATCAATTTTAGGTCCTGTGGTGGCTCCTAACAGGAGGTTACCCGTTCAAACCTTTGCCATCTAGGATATCACAACACAATGAACCCAAGGATTGTCCAGTCCTGCAAACTTCACGCTCCGGACCTCCTGCATGAGTTCAGCCCCGGGCGTAAGGGGGGGGTGTTAGAAATTCCACATCTGCTCGTTATAAGTGTAAAGTGCTCCTTATAATGTCTTGGATAATCCTTCCCCCATGAGCTAGCTTTTGGGATGGAGTTAGGCCCAGGTCCATTTTCTTCAACATTTCAATTGCAATGAGAAGTGGTCACCAAGACACAAATGCAAAAAGTTATTCTTCATTCAAACGGTAAAGGATGAAGACATGGAGGATGACAACCAAACTAATGAAGTTCCAGAGACCACCAATTCTAGTACATGGAATTAAGCAACCTCAAATAATGCAAATCATAGGTTATAGAGACATTCTTGTAAGTATTTTACTTGATTTAGGTAGTTCCCTAAACTTTCAGTTCAAATCTCTTTGAGAAATTGCTTCAGTTCTCTTGAATAGAATGCACGTTTCTTCTTCCAAAAAAAAAGAGGGAAATTAACTAAATATATCTTGTACTTTGGGATTTTTCGCATTTGTGACCTATACTTTTATTTGTCTCAATTGAATCCAGTACTTCTAAATTTGTTTCGATTAAATCCTACCGTCTAGCCCTGTTAAACTGATGATATGGCTTGCTGATGTGTAATAAAAAAATTTTAAAATATTAAAACTATATAAATCGAAAACTAACATTGGTCCCACCCTTCTCTGTTAGATGGTTTACATTCTCAATTATGAAACAATATTGCATTTTAGAGCTATCACGATTTATCACACATAGGCTAAAATTGATTATTTATGTTGGAAATAGTGTGTAAAAATGTGCTAACATGGCAATTTTAGCAACTTGGAGTGTAAAAAAATATAATATGGAATTCGAGGAGGTGAGCCCTATAGAGAAACAAAGGTAAAGCAGCATGACGAAAATTGATACTTTAATGTAATAATTGATGTCATCTAATCACAATAATGGAGACTTTTCATTGAAACTGGTAATCGATGAGAAGGGATAACTTAAAGGTGTACCTCCAAATGATGCAGCAACTGCTACAGAACCAGCCACAGATCCTGCAGCACTAGCTATGGCTGCAAATCCACTTGCTCCAATAACAGGGACAAGTGTTCCTAATGTGGGAGCTAAGGCACTAAACCCTGCAGCGATTGCTGGAGCAGCCAAACCTGTGGATGATGAAGAAAACTTAGAAAAGAAGTCATGAAAATTGATGAAACTTATTACCTAACATCTGCGAATATCATACCTCCACTTATAGCCATCAAGGCTCCTCCAGTCAATGCAGCAGCACCTATCATGCCACCACGCTTCCATTTAGTCCATTTACTCTTTGTAGATTCACTTTCTTGAGACTGTTTTTCCTCTTTAGCTGCAGCCATTGCAGAGCAAGCAACCATTATCTCCATAGCTTCCTATAACATACAAATTCAAATCACAAAAGTTTTGGTACTTTGAATTATGTGAGTCTGCAGCAGTAGGGACAAAAGTCCAATCTTCCTTATATGCATCTATGTTTTAAGTCTTCTGCTATAAGCATGAAGGTTTCTACAATAGAACTGCATTACTTACTATTCTAGTAAAATGAACTACATACTGCAAGCAATAACTTCATAATGGAAGTCTAGAAATTCAGAAACGCATTTTGTAACTAACAAGTGTGGTTGTTCCAGTAATTTAGAAACCAAAATGTTGGATCTAAATAGTAGAAATTGTCTCATTAACTATCACAATACAACATAACAGGAATTTATTATAAAAAATAAAAAATAGAAACCCTTATAGAAGACTAATTCATTCTATTGATAAAACCTAATTTCTCCTTGATCTCTTTTCCGCTGCAATATAGATCACTCACTAGAAGTTCTAGTAGTTTGGGTATGACAAGGTAAAAAAGAGAACTTTTGAAGGCAATAGCAAATCTAAATGCACTTTTTCCCACACATAATAAATCTAGTTGATCCATGCAATACGTTGTTTGCTTATTGTACTTGATAACAAATGCATTTTTTATCCTTTTGGGATATAGAAGATTCTTGTATTGGATAATTGTTAGGTATATTCACTGATAACTTAATGTGAATTGTAAATACCAGTTGGTTTCACCCCACACGCATAATCATAAAGAGCAATACAATTTGTCAAAAAAGTAGTCCTTTGTAATTCATGCACTTGAAAAGCATATTATTAACACAATCCATTTGGCATAATTGAAAATCTATATTTAGTACCATTGTTTTGAAAGCACTTCTGGAACCATGTTCATATGGATATAGAGTATGTTTTCCAAGAGCTTAATAAATCTTCATGAAACTGTCCATGTCAATACTGTCATATTTTTGTATGATATCAGATATGATCTTATATATAAACAAGTATCCTATAAATAACAGATTACTTAACATCAGACTATTTTTCTTCTCTGATTCATTATAAAGTCTTTGAAAAAGGTGATTTCATCAACAGAAAATATATACAAACCACTTTGATCCACTCGACATTAAGCCAAGTTGCTAACAACCGTACAGCAACACGATGTCGAGCATCATAACCCTTTCGGAGTTTAGAAGTTTTGATGTCTTCTTGAGGTGTATCAGCAACACAGGCAGAAAGAATTTCATATAACAATACCACTCTCCGTTGACGATAAAAAGGAGAGTCTCCTATTATTGATGCTTCGCTACATGGATTGTCCAACTCATTGTGTAAGTCCTCCATATTGAAAGGAACCTTTAAATTTCTCCTTTCCAAGGTCTCACAGGATTTTGATGTCCGATCAGAGCTCTCATAGGGTGTATCCAAGTCTGCCTTATCATGATTTTCCTGATCATGACTGTTATGCTTCTCCTGGGATGTGTTACTTGAAGAAGCAGCTTCTAAGCTCATTGACATGGCATCAACTGCTTTTGTCAAAGCTAGTTCCAGCTCATGCTTTTCTGAAGAGCTTTCACTGTCCTCCTCAACAATTATTCTCAGGTACTGCAATGGAGTTCAGCAAAAGAATAAGTTATTATAGATATACAAGAAAAAAAGTAGTAAGTAGAATTCACTGAGTATTGTCACATCTATAACCCTCATAGGAACCATGGAGTTGATGCCCATTGTTAACTATGTGGAGCTTCATTCAAAAGGGTCTGACGTGACGAATGATGTACCTAAGATGGTCATTGTAGAACAGAAAGATGAAAAAAGCTCCTCCCTTTCAGAGGACAGCTTGTTGGGGAACAGACTTTGATTTGTGTAATTATACCAGTATTTTTTTTATTCATCATAGCCAGTGGCCATGGACAAAGTACAAAATGAGTGCTTCAAAAAATCCTATAGTATTTCATTTTTTAAGTTCACAATTAGCTGATCTTGACAATGATTATCATATTCAAACAGAAAAACTTCAAATTTAGGCTTCCCATATTCATGAGTTGTGGAGGTATGGCTCTTATATGAAATAAGCAGGAAAATGTATAATACTTGACAGGATATACCTAGCACAATAGTAACTTGGAAAATGTATAATTTAGATAGGTGCCATAAAAATTTGAAGGTTACCAAGCACCAGGATATACCTAGCAATGATCCTGCAAGGCAGGTTGAGGCAAAGCTTAACACTGAACTATGCGCCAGCAGAGTATGGACCGCTTCTCAGACCACAAGGATAGGGGGGGAGACCAGCAATTTCCTGTGGTCGTTGCCCTCCCCCATATCCCATGGTTCCAGAAGTCATCCAGTGGCCCAGAATTCACTTGCTAGGTATATTCTGGTACCTCATGAAGGCAAACCACAAGCTTTCGAAGAAAATATAAAGGGCACTATATACAACAAAGAATCAGGTGTCTTGCAACAAAGCTATCATACAAAGAACATCTACAATCTGTTAAGTATAACACAAGGAAGTTAAACAAAATCCATGAATTAATCATCTGAAAAATCCAGGATAGTGTCCTTTGTAACAAAAAGAAAAGTTTGTGCCTCAGTTTCAAAGAAAGTTGGTAAGAAAGTGAGTGGACAGAGGCATCAAGATTGGTAAAACATTGTTGTTTGAAGATGCTATATTAATCATCAAAATTCCTAGCTCTTTGTTGGGAAGGCTTTTTAATATACAACAGGCGTTTTTAGGTCACATAACTGGTTGTTGTACCAGTTATTCTTGAAGAATCATTATCAGGGTTCAAGGGCTTCTTCACAAGGGTTGTAAAATGAAGAGTAGGTAATGAATCAGTATTATAGTATGGCTTCATCCATCCATAATCTAGAAGGACAAGTTAAACCTCCAATTTTTTTGACTGTCTATTCATGCCTGGATCAATGATCTTCAGGAATGGAATCTGGTATCATGGAAGACTAGGGAACCAATGAAACGACTGATAGTAACTAGAAAGCCCTCATTCAGGTTTTGACAAACCTGGAAAAGTTTCTTCGAGTCTCCTTGTCTATCATTACCACCACATCTCATAGTAGCCAAGTTTCTTCCATGTCACCACACTCCTAAAGAGAAAGAAAGTTAAGCCCTTCTCGAAACTATTATGATCATAAGTTACAATAACCAAAAACGAGAGCAAGGTAACAAGTAGATTTTTCCATTATCAGCGTGATCACCTAGGGAGAAAGCAAGTTGGATGCCTCTAGCCTAACCTTACCATTACCACTTACTAAAAGCAAAAAGTAGGGCAAGATAACAAGTATATTATTCAATTATCACCATTATCATCCAAAGAGAAAGTCACTGAAACCCACTCTAGGCAATCATTACGCTCATGGCAAAAACAAAAAATGATGCTAGGCTGATCACCAGAAAGAAATTAATGTTAGATCTTCCTTGTATAGAAGATGACAAGTAAAGAAGAAAATTCTTATGTTATTACCATAATCACCTATAGGAAGTCTAACACACAAACTATCTCAAATTGGATTGGAAGGATGATTATCTATTAACTTGAGGTTGAGAATGGTTCAGCATCAGCCCTACCAAGTTAATAAAGTTGTCGGAACTAATATCAGTCTAATTAGTCATATGCTTAGTGAGGGGTTCCCACAGGATCTATGAATGAGTGGAGCCACCATAGAGTTAGATTTCACATGTCATTGACTATGAGTTGGACTTGGGTCCTAACAAAGACATCAAGCCTAGATGAGTAACTTGTGTAGGCTTAAGCATTAAGGTCTATCAATGGGTTGGTTCTCTTGATAAGCTAAGGTGTAAAGTGTAGAGGTTTGGAGCCAAATTCAGATCATTATGCTGACTTGTCTTTGTACTTTTCATGGTTTGTTTATCACTAGCTGGATTACCTCAAATTATACAAAAGACACGGATGCCATTTGAATTTGTAAATCATTTGGCAAATAGTGTAGACAACTAGACATCTTTGTACAGTCTTGGATGTAGGCAATTCTCGCCGAACTACATAATTCTCGAGTCATTCATTTTTGCTCTTGTTTTGTTTGCTCAATGCTTTCATCGCACTTGTGTGATAGGTCTTTCTAGCTTTAACATAAAATTTAGTATTACAGACTAGTAGTAGGCTTAGTCCTCAACTTAGTAAGGGATTTATATATGAAAGGATCACCTGTGAACGAGTAGAATCAACACTAGCCAACACCAATTATGTCGCACATCTTGCAAAATAGAATTTGGTTCTAGAATATGAGTTGGACTTCAGCTTTGACAAGGAACTCGTGTCTTAACCCTAGTGGGAGCAACTGTGACACCTCACTTTAGTCCTATATCAAGCATGAGTAAAATCCTGATGATCTGTTTGCCTCGATGGGTTTAGTACAAGTCTGCTATTAACTTGAGTTTAGGCATCGTGAACCATGCGGTTCATGTGTATCAAGTTAATAGGTGAGTTTCCTCCAGGCAGGGCAATGACAGAAAGCCAAAAACTTGTTGGACACCATTACCATCACAAGAACCTTAACTAGGCAAACAAACAAGAATATTGTTCCATTGTCACCATGATTGCCCACTTGTGAATCCATTCATACCCTTTTTGAATACTATTCTGATCACAGTTCACAATACAAACAACAAAGTTCTACCATTAACACCACAATTGCCGATCAAGATACCAAATCGACAAAAAGAACAATCAGTGAATTGAAAAGGCAATCGGCTTACCGCTCCTATGTGATGCTTGGCCTCTGAGGACGCGGCAGTCTCCTCCAACGCCGGCCAAGCTTTGTGATCGATGTCCAAGAACCTATCACCCAAAGAAGAGAGAGTAAGCTGCAAGCATCCTCGCTAATGAATGGGGAGAAGAAGAAGAAGAAGAAGAAATGGAGGGACCTGAAGACGGGACGAAGGAGGCAGCGAGACTCGTGGGTCCAGAGTTCGGGATCGTCGCTTTCGCTTCCGCTGCTGGTTCCGCTTGCGGAGCTGCAGCGATCCCGGGAGTCGGCGTCGGGATCGTCGGAGCCGAGTGGGCGGGTCTGTTGAATCTGGGCCTGGCGGAGCGCGAGAGCCAGCAGAGCGCCCGCGGCGTATCTCTGCGTCTGGCTCAGCATCGAGGCGGGCATCGTCGCCGAACGGTGTTGGAAGTGGCGGTGGCGGGGAGGACGAGGGCGGTCGGATCGCTTCACGTTCTCGGTTGAAGTGGTCTTTCAAAGATGCCAGTTTTTGTTTGGAGTTTTTTACTCTGAAAGACGTGGCAATGGGCCGGACTCGGACCCTAAATCCGATCATCTTCGAATTGTGCTTTTTAGTTGGCCCGATTGGACCCGTGGTCTTAATATTTGGGCTCGGGCCGAGTTCAAACCGGTTTGAATATAATTAAAAATTAATTTATAAAACAAAAATAATTTTAAACGATTAGATAATTTATTAAAACATAGTAAAGATATGAAATATTATTAAACCAATAATTAACATATTTTTTCTTAACATATAAACATTGTAAGATACAAATATAATCTTTTTTTTTTTTAATCTCACATACACATGCATGCATTTAGAAGAGTCGAAATTCTAATTTCGACACCTATAATAGGTGTTGGTATCCATATACTAACACATATTATAGATGTTGGTATCAACGTTCTTTCTCCTTTCATTATTGGCTTTGATTTAGTTGCATTTAGAAGAGTTAGAATTATAATTCTGGCACCCATCAAAATGCCTATATTTTTATTTCAAATTGTGTCGATTTTTCATTTGATATTTTGCAGTGTGTTTAGTAAACGCCACATAAAATATATATTTTATAATTAATATAATATAATAATCCTAAAATATAATATTTTATAAAAAGATATTTTGAAATATTCACAGTATAATTATAAGTTATGAACTATGTCTTCGCAATATATATATATATATATATATCTTCAATTTTTTCACTTTATCAACTATATCTTCTTCTTTCCATCAAGTTATGCATTGTATCATAGTGTATTCTCATCAATTTCAACACTATATCATAGTATATCAACTCATCAATTTTTGTAACGTGATCAGAAACTCTCTCAATAGTTTCCTACACGTTTCCTCGAGGTTTTTGGGAGATTTTGCGTCTGAAATGTTTTTTGACACAAAAATAACAGCCCCCGAGAAGTTTTTGTGCCTCATTCGAGCATGACCGGTGGTCTGAACCAGAGGGGAACAACTCAAATTAATTAGTTGTTGCTAAAGTCCACAGTCACGACATTGCCCCTGGGGCAAATCACCAGCCAATATACGTCTACATCCTTCCATGCCGATTTGTCACGGCCTATGGCCCACGCGTTCATCACGACCTGGCGATTGAGTAGGGATGGAGTAGCCAGCAACTTCATAGTCATCAGTGTTATGGTAGATGAGGAAAGGGGGGAAAGGGGGAGGCATAACGTTTCCTTTTGATGCATTTGAAGTAGGCGAGTTTGTCAAGGTCATCGTCACAACCTTGCGGTTGAGGCCGATAATCGTGGCTAATTCTTCTTGCACTTGTCTGATCCCTTGGGGCTTGCGAGTAAATCCACCATGGCCCACTCAGTTGTAATGGCTATTGTCTATGTTCCACCAAACATCACATCCTACAAAATTAATAGCAGTATATATAACAAATAGAAGTCAAGAAAACTAATTATATCAATTAATATTGTTTTAACTTGTTACAAATACTCGATCATATATTCTTACCGGAATAACTATATGAATAAATAATTTAATTTGACAATTAAGGTATAAATTAAAGTGGTTAAAAAAGAAGTATATATTATGGTTATCATTACCGCCTTAACGTTGGTCCTTGAAAACCTTATAATTCATTTCAGTTCATCATCTCCTCCTCCATCATGTTTGATGTTGTGGGAGTCCTCTAGCAGCATCTCTGTGACCATTTTTGCTTTGGCAGTTGGATCTACCTCCCTCCCATTCACCATATGCTTGTTGATGATCTTGTTGTTGAAGCGGTCGAGAATCCGTTGGGCCACCGTGAGTCTCTTATTGATGCCCTGCGGATACAACCAACTCAACAATGGGATGAAATCTATGACGTTAAAAGTTCCAATACGTTTTGAGATCTCCTGGACGTACGAAGGAATAAACCCGTCCTTGTTCTTGGTGTCATGCTTCCCAAACGTCACCCGATGATCAGTTGGTAAGATCAAATGCGAGGTTGTTGATGTCAACAACACAATTGCCTGCAGCGTGACGCTCGGCAATGCCGCGGATGGCTTCATCGATCTCCTTGACAATTTTATTATTATCTTTATAACAATTTTTCTTTACCGTTATTTTTAATAAATGATATTGAATTTATTTTTTTGTGATTGATAAATTCTTTTTATATAAATTTTCGTTGTATAGTGTGGACTTACAAAAAAATATTTACATTAAGAAAATAAAGAGAAAATATTTACTTAGGAGTATCTTTATTGAAAATTAATTTTAAAAATTATTTTACTATGAATATTAATATATTAAGGTATTTTCTTGTCAAAAAAAATCATTATTTGTTGTCTTATATATTAATTTTATACGATGATGCACCAAATGTCTTATACTAATATCAAAGTTTATCTCAATCTTTTATGGACAAAAATACAAAATTTCGTCAAAAATACTTATGTGGACCAAATCTAATATATAAAGATGAATGCATGCGGAGATTGAATTAAAGAATATTGTAGTGTGATAAAACTACTTGAAGGCACCAATACTCCCTTTACAATGTGACACATGGTTTATATTAATCTTAATTAAAGTACCTTTTTTCATTACTAAAATTGTGACTTTCACCAACGGCTAATTTCGTGTGTAAGTTATCGATGAAGACTAACGATGCGTCTCAGGCATTACAATACGCTTTCAGCGACAACCTATAAACAGACAGCTATATGTGAGCTGTCGCTGATGCTATTAACCTGAATCTAAAAATTTTAAAAATTAAAAATTTTCATGAATACATTTACAATCTCTGATACATATCTCACACACTCATCAAAATCACCAAACACATCACCATACATCATAGATACACAAATACACATCAAAATAATTATATCTACAATTATAAGTATCAACATAATCGCAACACAATCGTATAAAAACTATCGCATCAACACGATTCGAATCAAAACTATAGTATCAACATAAGTATCAAAACACAAGTATACATAAAGTCAAGTCATAAACACAAGTATATCGTAACATAAGTCAAGTCATAAACACAAGTCAAATAAATAAAGTCTCACGATTGCGATGGAGGCTGATCGGGATCGTGCAGCGGTGTCTATAGCGATTGGGTGTGGAATAATGTGGACTCAATCGAGGACGATAAATCTGATGTCGGAGGGATGCCAACGCTAGACTGAGTTATGATATGCCTCAACATCGCATGCATCTCCTCTACCAGCCGACTCTGACGTCCGACAATCTCCTCCAAGGCTGCTATTCGGCTCTGATCATGCGACCGGGATGTGAAGGGCCACTCACCAGCGAGCGGAGGGGTCGGTGCCCCAAGTGGCCCTAGCACGGCTCGCACATGGCCAAGGTCCGTGAAGCCATAAACGTGGTCGTGGTCCCAGCCACCGGCGGCATCGACCCACGCTCAGGCATCAAAGTCGTCGGGGTAGGGGGTGCCTCCACGCTGGGTCACAGTCCTTGTGTAGGTCTCTTATATGAGTTGGTATTTTATTTCATATTTTTTCTAATTACAAACTTAAATTATAAATAAAGATTGCATAACTAAAACAAATATACTTATTACGATAATTGCAGCCCGGTTGTCGATGTACTCCCCCGCCCCATGTCCTCGACGGTGAGTCTACTCGAACACCTCCATCGGGGAGGGTCGTTGGACAATGCCATCATCTCCGACCGTCGTCTATATTTATGAAACAAATACATTAGTACACCTTAAAATAAATACAATATATAATTTAATTAAAATTAAGGTATAATACTTACCATACGACGCTTGTGCACTACAAATGAGACAAACCCGCTAGTGTCCCCCCCCCACCGGACATGCGGTTTCTAGCCGCAATCCGAAAGACCTCCTGCCACTGCTTCGACAACCATCACTCTACAAGTTGGTCCCACACATTCTGAGTAATCCACTCGAGGTCGTATCCCCGAGTCTTCACGATGTTTATGGTCCCAGCTCAGGTCATCGTCTAGGATCGGGCCTGGTTTAGCTAGCCATTGTACCGAGCGCGGGCAATCGTCTCCCACGCGCTCTCGATAAAGGGCCTCTCATCCTCTGGCCTAGTGTAGCGAGTCTGCAAAAATAAAATAATAACTTCAAAACAAATATTTATAATTATCATTTATATTAAAAAAAAATTAATAAGTACCTCAAACTCGTGCCAGAGCATATCGGCATGCTCACGGGCACGTGAGGCCACGTGGGCCATGCCCTGTGCATGTACCGTCTAATCGTCCCCACTATAGTCCTGGGGACGTCCTCTTACTCGAACATGCACAACACAAATAAAGTACAATGTTATATTATCATACGATGAATTACATATAATTAATTATTAATAATACATTACCTCTGTCCTCTAACACTAATAAGTGTCCGTGCCTCCGTAGCTGGCAGAGGCAGAATCAAGTTTGGCCCGTGTGGCCGCCTACGTCGCGACGAACTAGCCTCGGCGGCAGGAGGATCAACGGCAGGAGAAAGTACGGTTGGAGCAAAATCTCGAGTCTCGTCGATTAGAGGATTGGTTGGCTTTGAAAGTCAGGTTAAGCTCCTGCGACTATAACCTCGACCCACCATAGTTGTCGATTAAGCATATAATTAGATTATATATAACAGAGATAGATCTAATAGAAGATATACTATTCATTTACAATTATTCATCCTTAGTATTATCATCATCTGGGTAATAGTTTTCTTTGAATTCTACTTATTCATCTTCACCTTCCTCAGCTTCATGATTGTCGTCATCAACATATTCAACTTCTAATTTAACTAACTTTGTTTCTGCATCCTTGAGTATTGGACTAATACGATCTACTGCGAGAGGATCCTTTTCTTGATAAAAATCATATGTCACATCAGGTATCAGCTCATTCTCTCTTGCTATCAGATCAATTTTTTTCCTCTAGCTTTAGTCTTACACACTACACGCCAATTTGTTCTCTTTTTATCTCGAGCTGGATACTTCGCATAACATACTTGTTCGGTTTGTGATGTCAATATAAAAAACTCATTTGCTTCCAATTTCAATTTATAATTAGCCTCGACAAGTTTGTATTTTGGATCCACTCTCATGCCCTTATCTGTTGTATCAAACTAATGACATTTAAATAGGATAACTGATTCACCATGAGTTTGAACGACCAAATTGCTCAACGTCCCAATATTAAGTGACTCACCGTGACAAGTCTATCGAAAATATTCTTGCATGAATAATTTTGTATACAGATGCAGAGTGACAATTTCTCGATTAAAAAATCTTGTGTTCGTGCAATTGCGACATGGACATCGGATTTTATCACCGCTAACGAATTTCCCATTCGAATAGGCAAAATTTAGTAAATAAGTTAGGCTTAATCGAAACTCATTCGCTAAAGCTCCACGATCAAAATGTCGGTACATCCAACTTCGATTGCCCGATATGATTCTCTACCAATCAATGGTAATATCTTCAGTTAATGTCTTTAGGTGGGATAGTCATATTCTATTCGAAATTCATGTTATTCATATTGCACTAAGTATTTCTTTTAGTCGTTAACTTCATCCTAAATTTTGACAACATCTCCGTACAGTTATCCGAATACGTATATCATCTGGGCGCGTATCGGAGAACAACAGAGCTACAATAGCCAAAATTTATGAATATATGAGTTAACGATTAAAAGAAATAACTAAGTAAGTGCAGAATAAATAACTATGTTTCCAAACTACCCAATTAAGGACGATTCAAGGATTGTAGATCGTGTAAAAGATCATTCATTTTATTTACACAAACATACAACCCCCGAATGAATCTAAGGGTACTTTGAAAATTTATGTGATCTGACTCGTCGATAAGTACGTAACACGTATCAACTTGTCGAGATCATGTAAAAAAATAACAATTAATTAAACAATAGACCAATTAATCTACCAATTAATTAAACAGTTAAACATTAAACCAAATAATTAAAAAAAACATAACAACTAAAACCTAATTAACTATTAACTATTAAACCTAATTAACAATTTAAACATTAAATATTAAACCTAGTTAACAATTAAACCTTACATTAATTAAACATTATTAAACAATATTAAAAATTAATTAATAAAATTAATTAATAAAAAAATGATCAAGGTTTAATTAAACCCTAATCAAAGAGTAGATAGCTGCTGTCGACTACTATTTGATTGTTTCGGCCCCAAATTCGGCACCGAAGTCCAATAGATGCTAGCAGACATTGGATGCTGGAGTTGGGGCCAAAACAACACCAATGGGCAGATCGAACCGACGAACACTGGGAGGAGGAGGGGCGGAGAAGCCGAGTAACCTGGAGGCAGAGACCGGGAGGAGGAGGGGAAGAGATCGGCGGCAGCAACAAGGAGGAAAAAGAAGAAGGCCTTTTTCATTTTCGCACCGCGTGCACACCATCGACTCATGAGCAACGAGTCTAGAAGCCGTAAGCGAGTCGTCGCTATTGAATTATTAAGTCACTAACGGCCCATAAGGCCTTCACGAAGCCATTGCTGATAAGTTTTTTCATTTTCGCGCCGCGTGCGCACCATTGACTTATAAGCGACGGTGGTGGTATCCGTAAGCAAGTCGTTGCAAATGTTGGTACATCTGCAACGGGCCGAGTAGCCATAAGAAAGCCATGGACCGTTCTCACGACTCAGTCGACCGTCGGTGATAGCCGTCGATGAAAATCACAATTCTAGTAGTGTTTATTTCCATTAATTAATTAATTGAGTGAATTCGGTCCAAATGAGAATGAATTTTCTCACATAAATGACTAATTAGTGGATTTTGATCACCAAGAGGTTGTTTGGTTGCCTATAAATAAGCTTCCAACATTTATATTTGCATATCAATTAAATTATTTGGTTAGCTTTAGTTAAATTAATTACAACATTAGATTTTTATAGACTGCAATTACAGGATGCGCGCAAATTAGACTACAACCTAAAAAAACTCGCAAATGCAATTCACAGTACTCTACATATGACAGAGCTTCCTCTCTCTCACGTTAGTCTCTTTCGCTCACGACTCTTGCGACTGTCGCATCATGCTCATGACAATCTCTCTCTTCTCTTTCTCTAACTCGCAAAAGTCTCCTCTTGCTCGCGACAGTCTCCTTCTTTCTCTCACTCGCAATTGTCTTCCTATCGCCCACGACAACATTTTTCTCGCTTGCAACAATCTCATTCTTCTTTATTTGCGGTCAACTAAACGCAAATAAAAGTTATAAGTATACTTGCGGGCTATGAAGCACCGACACGAACACGAGACACGACACAGACACGAACACAGGAACACACCAACTTCAAAAATTTACAAGACACGGACACAATATATATATATATATATATAATTCAAGATTTATAATAATATCATGATATTTTCATTCATGACAAACTATCAATTTTCAGTATTTTCTATGTCTCTTTCAAAATATATGAAGCATTCTAGATAATTTCTTGTGTCAATACTTATTATTTTTAAGCCCCTTCCAAAAGCATGAGGCACAATATCTATTGACATCTCTAAAAAAAATTCTTAAATTAGCATGATAGGTCATGTCTAGATTTTTTTGGATCGTGTCCGAGCGATTTTTTTTTGGGTCAAGACACTCTTGGACACGCGGGGCACGTGTGTCGGACTAGTGTCTTCGTGTGTCAGACACCACGACGTGTCGGACACACGAACACGACAGTCCCACGGAGTATCCATGCTTCCTAGCTTGCGGATAATCAAACAATAGATTATAATTTTTATTAGCGGACGTTTGCTTTTGCACTCATCATTTGCGTTTGCGGGGAATCAAACACCCTTAAGAAAACCCAATTATCATCTCACGTAGAAATTGCCATGAATCCACAATCAATCGCCACTGATGTGAATTGCCAATGAAGTAGGAGGCTGCGCAATTAATTATATATTACATATCAACTGTTCGTGAAAAGACAAGAAGCCCAATTCAGCAGAAGCTTAATGGTTAAAGGCCCAATTCCCTCTTCACAACATACATAGTCCTGCACAGCATCTCTCCTATTTGAATTCTTATTTAAAGCATCAAATTAGATACTTGTGTCAGACTTAACCTAATTAGGGATGATATTGATAATGAATCTGATTCCAACCACGTCGGTGGTCTCGATCAAATCATTCTAAGATCAGACGGTCCTGCAATGGCAACAATAATTATTATTATTATTTTCGGAATTCTCCGAAATCGAATATGTTCTTCGAAATTTTCGGAACCAAAATCGAAAAATTCATAATATACCTTCCACTGAAACCCTCGAAAAGTAGTTTGAGTGAAATTCTTGTACACACTCAATTTGACTGATATAAGTTGTAGATCTCATCTCATCCATTCGGGTTTAGAGAAAAAGTATATTAGATGTGTACAAGAGTGTGTTTCGACTCATCCTTTTGGGTTTAGAATTATTATAATTTTTTATAATTTTATGATGTATTTTCATAATCAAATGATCACTTTCAAAAATTTCACTAAAATTTTTGAAATTTTTTAATAGTTTTAGTGAAATTTTTGTATACACTTAATTTTTCATTAATTCAAGTTTTGAATCTTATTTCATATACTAATTTATAATTTTTATAATTTTTTAAAGATTTAAATATATATTTTCATGTTAAATAATTATTTTCAAGAGTTTTACTAAAATTTTAGATGAAACTCTTTACACTGAAAGGGTATATTAGAAATTTTATAAATTTAATTTTGATTTCGAACATTTCTAAGATTATATTCGATTTCAGATAATTAGAGGACCTATTCTTGTTTTTCTTTCGTCTTTCCATCGTGAAATAATATAAAATATAATTATATGATTGTCTAGTTATGGCAGTGCGAAATTAATAGTGATTCAGTGAATTATATATATTGACTCGAAGCAAAGCGACAAACTTTGCCTTTTCCACTCTCATGAAAAATGCAATTAATGCCAACTACATATCTTTTAAAATGCCTACATAATCAACAAAAAGAAAAAGTGCAGGAAGATAATGTGCGGCACAAGCCACAACTTATTCTATTGACTTAATTAATCCTTCCAACGTCAAAAGGACTGAGAATGAATGTCAATGGGGCGAGATGAATACGAAGTTGTCTACTCGCTACTCGTCCTACGAAATAAATAATTATTCGCTACTCATTTATTTTCCGTGAATATTAAAAATGGGTACTTATTTAATTACCTATGGGAGGAGGATGGGAAGAGGAATACTCACGAGTATTGACGAGTACCCATGACACTTTAAAAAAAATATAAATTATTATATTTTAATAACACTTCAACTCTTCAAGTATTTTGATAATGACTTCAAATATAATAATTTTATTTTGATAAACATACAATATTTGAATAACAATATCATTATAAGTTTTCAAAACATAAAGTATATGAGTATTAAATTATGTTATGATTTTTTTAATATATGTGCCTAAAGTAATATTATAATTTATTAATTCTCGCGGATTACGAGTACCCGCAGGTACGGGTACTATAATATTCATACCCGTCTCATATGATAAACGAGTAAGAAAAATTATTCATGAAATCCCCGTGGATAGAAAATTAATTTCATATCCATCGTAAATAAATAAATATCTACTAGTACTCATTAAAATGGATATTATTATAATCACTAATGGAGAATCATGATCACTATTTCAAGTAGAGGAGGACAGGATTAGTCATATGCATGCGTGACTGACTTATTTTGTCCAAAGTATACATGACTGACTTTTTTTATTCATGATTTTGACTTTGATTGTAAACATATATTATCACGAAAAAATCAATAAGTATTGATATAATTCTATTAGGATTAAATTTGTCAAAGTTCTTAAAGAATTTTTTTGTTAATTAATTGAATATATAGACTAAGCAGAGTGTCAAAGGTCAATAATTAACGATTTTTCTAGAAAACAATAAAAAGAGCTTTTATTCTCGAATGCAGAATCCATGTTAATTTTTTTAAAAAACCAAAAAATAAATAGCTTAATACCCGGATTATCCTCCCATTCCTTTAACGGGTTAATTAGAAATTATTTCAACTGGTTGAGCCTATTTTAAATAGGTTTGACCATTCCATCCTAATTAAATTCATAATAAAATCATAAAAAAAATATTATTTATAGATAAATGTGATACATAACTTGTATCAACAAAATAAGCTTTTTAGTATTAAAAATTATTATTATTTTATCATTTTCAATTGGTTGAGCTCATTTTAAACTAGTTCGAAAAATTCATCCTAAATTCATAATAAAATCACAAAAAATTTATTATTCATAGGTAAATGAGATCCACAACTTGGGTCAACAAAATAATTATTTTAGAGTTAATTTTTTTATTATTACCATTTTCAATTGGTTGGGCCCATTTTAAACTGGTTCGAAAAATTCATCCTAAATTCACATGCTCTACTTGTAAAATTTAAGTTAACAAACTTCAATATCTACGTAGAGCATTTTACAAGTTGAGCATGTGTATTTAGGATGATTTTTTCGAACCAATTTTAAATGGGCCCAACCTATTGAAAATGATAAAAAAAATATTAATCTTTAACTCTAAAAAAATTATTTTACTAATCCAATTTAATTATGGATCTCATTTACCTATGAATAATAGATTTTTTGTGATTTTATTAAGAATTTAGGATGAATTTTCCGAACTAGTTTAAAATGGACCAAAGCAGTTGAAAATGATTTTTAACTCTAAAAAACTTATTTTGCTGATACAAGTTATGGATCATATTTATATATGAATAATAATTTTTTTATAATTTTATTATGAATTTATAATGAATTTTTCGAACTAATTTAAAATGGACTCAACCAGTTGAAAATGGGCTCAACCAGTTAAAAATGATTTTAAAAAAATTAACTCTAAAAAACTTATTTTACTGATACAAGTTATGTATCATATTTACCTATGAATAATAGATTTTTTATGATTTTATTATAAATTTAGGATGAATTAATCGAATCTATTTAAAATAGGTCAAATCAATTGAAAATAATTTCCAGTTAATCATGTTAACGGAATGGGAGGATAATATGAGTATTAAGTCTGGATTTGAGAATAAAATAATTTTTAGTTAACCCTGGTAAAGGAAAGAGAGGGTAATATGTGTATTAAGTTATTTATTTTCTGATTTTAACAAAAAATTAACATCGGTTTTGGATTTGAGAATAAAAGTTCTTCTTGTTCTCTTTATTCTCTTGTAAGTAAATCGTTGAATAATTAACGGGAGCATTTGGATCAGCTCATGTGAATGATAGGGTGGCGAATACGCCAAATTTTGCCTTTTATTGATATTTTGCAGATAAACAAATCCGCGTTTGACTTGATTTGTGCAATTAATCAAGCAGAGAAGAGAGAAGCTGGTAGAAGCAAAATAGCACAAAATGAGCGGCTGACAGATGTTGTTGAGAGAGATATCCTTGATTGATATAATTGCATGTCTAGTTAAATAATTATAGTATTGGTTTTAGATCATTAGATGCCATGATATGATCAGATAATTAAGATTGTTGTTTGGCTTTTGGTTGGACACAACCTCCACCATTATAGTTGCTGGCAAGGAATCTGCATATCTCTCACGCTTGCATCTTGTGTAGCAGAGAAAATAAATCTCATGATCATCGGTTCCATAATTGCGCCTACTCTTTGGCAGAATGAAAGGAGTTTTTTCAGACTTGGCAACCTCACACCTTTCCCGCTCTCACCTAATTCAGACTTGGCGCGAATAGCAAGCTTAAATTCCATGCAGTGATGATATGATGTTGGAAGATTTGACGGGAGAAATGCAAGATGCTTCGAGAGTGTCTGATCGAACCCCTTTTATCGAACGAGTCGTCGAGGCAAATATCTTGTTCAACATGTCTTGTAATTAACCCTCGAGATTGATCCTCTTTTTTTTTTTCTTCCTTCTCCCTATCTTTTTTTTTTTTTCATTTGTATTATTCAATTTCTTTGATTAATACAATTTTTTTACCTTTCAAACAAGAAAAAAACCATCGCTCATTAACCCGACCGTAGCGGCCTCGTGGCTGACTATAAGAGGTAGAGCATATGTCTTTTCTTTGAGTTCCTTCATCTTGAGGACAATCCATAAGAAAGACGGCAACTTCTGACACGAACAACATCACCAAACGTACGTTCACACGTGTGGAAGGGTATAAATATGAAATCATGAAGCCTTTGACATCAATTACCTTCTTCTAAATTCTTGCTTGCGTTATATACTATGTTTTTTTCCCGCCATTACGAGTGCATTGAAGGGAAGACCTTCAAATATCATCTCGTAACTCTTTTTTTTTTTTTTTTGCAGTACTAAAAGATTGATCCTCCATCAATGCTTTTTGAAATGATTTTTTAATCCATGATTGATATATAATTCAACCTGAACTCTTGTAGCAAATAAGCTAGGCGTGCCGGGCCCATTGAATAGCAACATAGCATCCACTAAATATACAGTAACTTCTTGCTATTTCTACCATTTTGTTCATTTACTATACAACTAATAAGTTAGACTGGCTGATAGCATCCAATGTTGAAGTAAAAGACACTACAATAAATTGGACACATGAGAAGTCTCTTTTTTTTCCTTTTATGTCGCTAATTAATCCACCACCGTCGTTTACAAGTATCTTAGATCATTATATTTTGAAAAATATTTGAGACGCAAATATCCAACATCTGTAGTTTCTGACTAAGACGTATTTTAGTTGCGCCTCCAATGCAACTCGCGGTGATTTTATTAATAGCATCGGTGATTTCTGATGAAAATACTTTTTAGTTGCACCTAGAGGCGAAATCAAACAGAGGAATCGAGCTTGAGCTGGACATTGGTCTAGCTCAAATGATCAATTATATTTTGCTCAAAACCTAAGCCGAGCTAAACTTTAACTTTATAAATCAAACCATATCAGTTCAATTTAATTAAATCAAAAAGCAAAAAATATTCATTTATTCAACTTACTAAAGTCAATTAGGTTTGCACATTCTACGTGCTTTGAATTATGCATATGCATGCATCCATATTTATAATCAAATGGTTAAGTTCATTTTGAGAAATTTTTAATGTGAGACTATTGTTATCTCATATAACCAAATAGTAAATCATTTTTGAGAAATTTTAGATGTGAGACTATTGTTGCATCCCATATAATCAAATTGAGACGTTATAAAAAAATATGTTCCTAATTTTTGAGACACTCATAATAAAGCATTCCTAATTGAAAAAAAATAAAACACCACAAAAAAATGTGTATCTAATTTTTGAGATGTTCGTAATAAAATGTCCTTAATTGAAAAAATTAAACACCACGAAAAAATATATTCTTGATTTTTGAGATGCTCAAATTAAAGCGTCATTGATTAAAAAAATTGAAACGTTATGTTCCTAATTTTAGATGAGAAAATGATATTTTTTAATCATCCTAAATAATGGAGATTTTAGAAATTAGACGAGGCTAATAAAAGTCGTCTTCAAAATTTGAGTTTTCTAAAAGTTCTTTCCTTTAGTGATACCAGACAGATGGAAAAAAAGATAACCGGATAAGGGTTAATGGCATGCAATTTTTTCATTTGTTTAAGAGTAAATTATACTGATCTCATCTGAATAATTTTTCCTGTGGTATTGTGATGATAGCAAGACTACAATAACAAATCAAGTTGATGTGCCCTTTATTTTTAGTGTCATACGCCCCATGTTGCCCTGTCTCATCCCGACCCATCCCCAGCTCATTTTCTGCCACTCCATCTAACAATTAATTCTAAAGATATAGAGAAATTAATAAGATAGGAAAGGAAATTCATATATGATCAGATGATGCTAAAGAAGAATAAAATAATTAAAATATTATATTATTTCATATATGATCAGATGATGCTAAAGAAGTATTTTGGTAACATTTGATTGATAGAGTACAACAGAAAGCGCCAACACAAATCATTATTAAATGAAGTACAAAGGATGATGTAGGGTGACACCTAATTAATGGTGTATTAGTTTGAATGAAGAAATTTGGGGACAGGAAAAAAAGTGAACCTTTTACTTGGAATTTTCTCAATGCCCTCAAGATTTGTGGGACTATTATTCTATATTGTTTAATAATTAGCTTCCCAGAAATCTCTGCTATAATAATTAGAGGAATAAATAGTCGTTTGAAAGCCTTGCAAAGCAACATGCATTAGCAATTAGTCACATGCAAGATGGGTCAAAAATACAAGGGACAAACTAGTATGGTAGTGGCACTTCCTGTCTTGCTTCTTGAATGACATTAATTAATAAGCCAGCAAGTACTGTCATTATTGCTATTGTTATCAAGAAGGTGCTGCAGAAATCATGTCCTCAGTTCCAAGAGGATGCAGCTCATGTAGCTTAATTACGGGAAGAGATTATTTTTTTCCCATGATGAGGTAAGTACAGGCGTAAGCATGAACTAGGTGGCGTACAGATTCATCATCATCTGCTTGTTTACTTACACCTTGGCCACTGAAAAGTGAAAATTAATCTATATTATATCATGTACAGTATTTTAATTAAAATTTGGTCTGGCTTCCCTTTTAAGTTTTGACACCCCTGCATCAAACATTACCCTCCGTGGCCCGTGCAACGTGTAACCCGCGTTGAAAAGGTCAACGCAAGGGCGCGCGGTTGACATTAAAACTCCTGTTGAAAAAAAAAAAAAAAGAATGACTGTTTTCTTCTGGTCCCGGAAAACACTTTGAATTTTCCGTAAAAGATCGAAAAAAAAGCCGAGCACATGCATCACGCAAGCGGTCTTCGATTCCTTTGCTTCCTTTTTCTACCTTTTCCTATTTATTACTGAACGTAAGCCTCAAGGTTGGACAAGAAATTAATAAACTTGATCAAGGTGACACATCTCTCTCTCTCTCTCTCTCTCTCTCTGCGGCTGCAAACTTTATCCATTCTCACTTCGCTTTCACGAGGATTACAGCGGCCGCAATTTCCCTTATTTTATTTCTCCTCTTCCTCTCCATAAAGCTACTACCAATCGCATCACTTTTTCTCATCTTCTAAGAGCTTGGCTTCTCAAATTGGCTCACACCAACCCCACAACCAACAGAGTTTCTTGTCCTTCTTTGCTGTAGTAGAGGGAGAGTAGTTAATTAAGATATGAAGATACAGTGCGAAGTCTGCGCAGAGGAGGCCGCAGAGGTGTATTGCTGCGCCGACGAGGCCGCGCTCTGCGGCAGCTGCGACCGCCGTGTCCACCGCGCCAACCGGGTCGCCGGCAAGCACCACCGCTTCTCGCTCCTCCATCCCTCGTCCTCCTCCACCGCCAAGTCCCCGCCGCTGTGTGACGTTTGCAAGGTCGGTAATTAGCTTGTTCCAATTAAGTATTCGTCACTCGCGCACAAGGAGTCTTTTTTGCTCACCACCTGCGCTCGATCTTGGCGAAACTTTGCAGGAGAAGAGAGGATTCCTCTTCTGCCAGGAGGACCGCGCGATCCTGTGCAGGGACTGCGACGTGCCGATCCACAGCGCTACCGCGCTCACCATGAGGCATAGCAGATTCCTGCTCACCGGCGTCCGCCTCTCCGCCGCCCCGATACCGGACGCGGAAGCGGAGGCGGATGACAATTTGCACGGAGAAAGCAGCGTTAAAACCAATAGCGGCGGCGGCAGCGGCTACGCCGCCACGGCGGCGACGGCCAACAGCAATAGCAGTGGCAGCAGCATCTCGGAGTACCTAATCAACATGCTTCCGGGGTGGCACGTGGAGGATTTCTTGACCGATGACGCAACCGCGCACGCCTTCTGCAAGGTCAGAAGAAATTACACACGTCGCTTGAACATTCTTGCTTTGGGAAATGCTTTGTTTCTAATTAAAACATGGTGGTATCTGTTGACAGGGGGAGGAGATCGGGCCATTCTATGGAATCAATACCAGTGACAGTGTTATGAATGGCTTTGGAGGTGCTCTTCCGGTGAGGGTTCCGCACGCCCCGTGTTGGGACTCAGGCGGAGGCGGAGAGAGGATTGGGCTTGTTGAGGAGGTGGAGATGAAGGGGAGCAGCCGGACAAAGAGGCTGAGGATTTCCGCGAGGTATTTGTAAATTTGTAAAAGAGAAATGGAGCAAATCTTACATCAGCGCGCAAATTGCAAATGGTCCCCTCCCTTACAAAAGATGCAGCCATTATGGAGATAGCTATGAGCACCGACAACAACCATTGCAGCTATAAGAACCATTCTATTTTAGCTTAAGAAGGTATAAGTCTACTAAGTTAAGTAGCCTTCGTATCCCCTCTCCGAAGGAGAAGCTTTCAGGATGACGAGGCTTTTGTCTTCTTACCTGCCTCAGCATCATCATCATCATCGTAAATGCGGCCTTTTCTCCTCTACTTTTTAGCAACATGGCCTTTTTTTCTATCCTGATTTTTCCTCTCTTTTTCTTCGTTCTTTTGATTTTGAGAAGGAAAGGCGGAGAGTTAAGCAAATCAGGATGTTTGTTCGGCCTTTTCCATCAGATATACTCTATCTGATGTTTGTAACGTGTATTTGATTTTATTCGATTAATCAAAAAGGAAAAAAAATTGAAATCGGACAATTCTCTATATTGCGCACATTATTAAGGAAAAGCAGCGCAATAAATTTTCATTGTTACGTTTCTTGATCAGTAAACGAAACCGTGAAAAGATTTTTTCTTTATGAAATGCATGATCGATGCAAGATTTTCTTGTGCAAGGGCTGCAAAAAAAAATTTCCTATCTTTTAATTTTGGCTTGTGTTGTAGCTGTCACTGGGATGGTAGTTGATATCTCTACCGAACCCTCTTTCGTTTCCTCTACGTTATCATTTCAATTCTAATGAAATGTTGTGGGTGGCTCCGCGCCTCACTCAATTTTCAAAAAAAAAAAGAACATTAGCTCAGGGAGTGAATAAAAATAAAAGCTCTTCTACAAATGACAAACGAGAGTAAAGAAACAGGGCAGGTCATCACACAGTCGCGCTCAATTACGCTCAAGAAAAATCACAATGACTTCGGAAGGAACAGATAACCACGGGATAATAGATTCATTCCCACTCAATTTTAGTAAACACCACTTGCTACAAGGGTACCTTCTCTTTTTTTTGAGGATTAAGTTACAACGATACAGTCATGAGGCTCAATATGAAACCATCACTTAATTGTTTCATTATTATTGATCATATGACGAATATAGAAATAATATAATCCTTGAAAAAGCTGACAGGCCACGAGTTCATCAATTGCTGCAAATTAGGAAGATGAGCAAATGCAAGTTGATATCGTGAAACAAGGAATTTGCATACATCAGGCAGACGTTATCATCAAGACTAAACAAGTCTGCTACAAATGTAATTGTAAAGTATCGTGAAAAACAAAAGCTTAATTGTCAATCATTATCTACACCTGCTAAAGGGACTCGGGAGTGCATGACTAAATTCTAGCTGAATAAGCTAAAATAAATGATTATCTAAGGCAGCAAGGTTGCTATATGACAAACAAAATAAAGGCTTTATCGACTTGGACTATTTATGCTGTCGATCATAGTCCTTCTAAACTGAAAACTATCATCGAATATTGGTAAAACTATAGATGGACTGCCAAACATTTTATATCCCAAGTCCGCCCTGAAAGCAAACCAAAAATATGTAACCAGCGAATAAATAAGCATTGAGAATATAGTATATGCAACTTCAAATTGTGTCAACTTCCATCGGTGGCATTGTCACATTGGTAAAGCTATAGATGGATGTTATGGTATCTGTCTCATGGCCTAGAAATAAGAATTTCTTTTTTCTGTAACAGATTTTTTTAAAAAAAGCTGAAACAATCTACTATCCTCCTTTTCAATTAGCGTAACAAATGTCACAATGCATGAATGCTCAAAACTTTTTAATGCATAAGATAAAAAATAAGTTGCAGTGGTAGAATAGCTAATGAAAATGCAAGTCATTCTTGTATAACCACAATCTTTGAACATTATGGGTTGAACCACTAATGCTATTTCCTAAAAGGTTTCGTTTACAATGTTCAATCAATTTCCACCTATACTATGGTGATTAACAAATTACAAATAGTGACAGGAAATATACAGTTGCCTAAAATTTTACGGGAACAAGCAGTTTCCCACAGTTCTTTCGTAGTACTCTTCTAGATGATTTCCACAGCTTCTAGTGGGCTCATCGTATACTTCTTTGCAGAACAATAAGCTCTTACATTTTGAACAAGATGGACAAATATAGAGATATAGGGATATGGTCTTCAAAAACAAAGAATTACAGTTCTCACAAGGTAGATGCAACAACTACAGGGCATGTACCTTCTAAAAACTGAAAGAATATGATGGTGAGTTTTTTTACACAAACGATTTGTAGTTCACCTGCAATTCGTAATCATAAAAAAGCAAAGGGTGAAAGAGGATTAGATGTTTATTAGAAAAAGAGGTGCAGCACATTATTTGAGTATCAAACATATGTGAAGGACAACACGGTTGATGAGGTCTAATTGCCACAATAAGATGTACCTGCAATTAGTAATCTATTAGTGCCATTCATGAAGTGAAAGTAATGATCCTGTCAGCAATCTTTGTACGGCAGAGTGGACACTCAGAGCAGGCAAGTGAGCAAGGTTTACACACTGGTTCAAAATGGCAAAAAAACCATTATTCGACTAACATGACAAGACAATTTTTTAGATAATTGCTTTTAGTGAAAAGAAATGCTTACAGCAGAAATGTCGACATGGAAGAAGCACTGCAGCAGTTGGTGACTCAAAGCATACTTTACAAACATGAGAATTTGCATCACTATTGCCAGAGTTAAATTCTTTTTCTTTCATCTCCTGAACTTTAGCCTGAAGACATGGCAGTTTAGTAAGGTCAGTGCTACTAAATATTTGTTGGTGACAAGATCCTAAGAAACCCCATCCTTCCAATAGATAACATGAGGGATGTGTAACATGATCTAAATGAGAGAAATTAGCATTTTGTTGAAAGAAATAGATCTTTTTTCAGAAATTAGTAAATTTAATATACAAACAGTTAGTTATTTTCTCATTATCTATTTGATGCCACACAAAAACTAGAAAAATGTAGTCAATTCTTGATACTTAAACAGCAACATATGAATTAAAATAGACGACCATATGAACTCTTTTTCCTGCTTAGGAAGATGTTGCATGAGCATAAATTATAGCCACAAGATGCTAACAATAACACTTAACTAACAAACTTTGTTTAGATCTTTAGGGCAATCCTACAATTATCATTAAATACTTAGTTGCCAACCGGCACCAACTTGGAATGTTTGATGTCAGATCAGCTACTAGTGTGGTTGTGAGGGGGGAAACACCTACTAGTGTGAGTGGTTTTTATTCTAAATTAAGCTATATTCCGTAGATGAGCCCCTACTATTTTACAACCTTGCAAGAGGAAGATGACAGCACAAGTAATTCTTTAGTGTTAAATCTACTTGTACCCAAGGTGAAGTAAATGACTAAATGTAATCTAAACATGTAAATGCATAACTGGACTTATAGAGCCTTAATAAATAAGAGACAATTTATCTCACATAACACAATAAGAACTTTTGACAAGCCAATATAGTTGCATTACCACTAAATAGAATCAAAATACCTTCAAACATGCAAAATAAATCAATCAGCTTGCATGTAAACAAAGGAGAGTAGTGCAGATATAGAAGTTAGTGCTTTCCAACGTTGAGCAGCATCATGAACTTGGATATATACACTACAAGCAAACGAGATCAAGTAGAAGAACATTCCTATATCATAGAGTGAATACAATGAGCTCTGAATCTTACCTTCAACTGAACAAGCAAAGGCTCTAAATCTTGATTTTGACTCAATTGTTCATTATTTGGAATTATCAAATTATCTGATGCTTGACTTTCAAGGTGAAGAGAGCCATTCTCTTCATTATTATTCATTTTTGGATCATCTCTAACATCAGTTGTACCAAAAGCACCTTTTTTAAGCTTAGCAACAAGCACCCACATGCCAGCTAAATCATTTTCTAATGACATTTCACGCTTTGTTGCTTCTTCCAATTTTCTCTTGTATTCTTCTTCCACATGCTCTTTTTCAAGTAAAGCAGCCTCCAAAGTAGCTTCTCTGTGTTTCCTGACCTGCAATTCCATCCTTATGTCATCCAGATCAAGATTCCAGTTCTCAACTTCTTCAAATACTGTGCTCCCAACAACACCACTTTTACTAGAAGGTCGACTTTTTCTTCCTACTTTTATGTTATCATTCTTGCTCTCAGAAAACCTTCGAATGTTGGCATTAGCAGTTTTTGAATAAGCTAAATCCTGAGCTGCTAATAACTCTTTAGCTTGACTTGCATTTTGCAGCGAGAGTTTTGTTATTTCCTCAGCCAAATTCTTGAGTTCAACAGCAGCAGCAGATGCTAATTCTTTTGCATAAGAAGCTTCTTTGGCTAACTTCTGATTCTGAGATAGCAAGCCATGATTCTCCTCAGCCAATTGAAGTCTTTCAAGATTTAGTTTCTCATTCTCAGCCTCCTGTCAAAGCATACAAGAACATATGAAAAGAAGGCAAACAAAAAATTAGAAAACAAATTTGACACTATTAATGCCACAAAATAAGAATTTTGTGCTTTAGTCTCATTGGACATGCTTGGAATTAAAAGGGGGTGATTTCACCTGGACTGACAACACATACAATGTCAATATTACCATCACAGGTGCACACATTAGTGCATATATAGAGATTTATATTTGTTAAGATTAGCTTTTGATTAGTTCAGAGAAAACTAAAGCACAAACTAGCTATTAATGATAAAGTTTGGAATAGCATTAATAAACAACACCAATCACAATAATGACTATTTGGGTTAGATAATGAATCTTTTCCCACCATTGAGCTCTTGAAAGGACATATCTTTTACAACCAAGGGGCATTTAAAATACTTCTTAATGTTTTAATGAAGTTTTGTTAGGTTTTCTTATATACCTCCCCTTATCATTAACTAAGAAATTTCGTTTATTGCGAATCACATTTAGCCTGTATAAAGCTTCAAAAAAGGAATGAGCAACATAAAGCAGCGGTAACAACTATGAATCATTGTTTAAACTTTAAACACTTTCTGGATCATGTTGAGATGAGTGTTTATTTGCTCCATATAGTCAAAGCACACTTGCATATTACTTCTTGCAATCTTGGATGCCATGAGATTTGTTAAATTTGATTAGAGGACCAATTTTCCAAAAGCTTAATCTATAGATCAATGTATGCATTTATATTCTTAACACTCTTCATCACTTGTGGGCAAGTAAACTTCGGGAGACTTACGCAAGCCCAACAAGTGGATTGACTTAATTGAAGTGAGTATTTTTTGATATACTCATGCTAGAAGGATTTGAAATCAAGACGTCCTCCTTTGATACCAAATTAAATTTGATTGGATGATCAACTTTACCAAAAGGCTAAGCTATTAGGAAAGACATCAATCTATGTATTTATATTCTTAACAAGATTAACTAAAGAGACTGTCTTATTTAGAGCTTGGGAGAGATAAATGAAGCAGACCCCAAATAGTTCATGCATTACAGCTCACCATTCTTGCTGTAGATGCTTTGAATTATGAGGTCGATAAGAGAAATAGCTGCTCTCTCTATAACAGATTTTCATGTGATAAATAGCACACACCTAAAAAATTCTCTAGGAGTTTATTTTGAACCCAGGGAATGGGCAAGTAGTTGGAGAGAGAAAGAACAGGCCAAATCAAATGCAACTAAAGAGCTCAAAAGGCATAATAACTAATAGTTAACAACCTCCACAAATCAAATATAAGTACACTATAAATATTGTGCTTGTTGGTAATACTATAACAAAAGCTTTGCATATTTTTAGACAAACGAAGAAAAAAAACTTGATACTAAGGCATTAAAGACTAAGTTGAATTAAACCTGGAAGAATAAGAGAGCAAATCTGCAGACCAAATATTACCTGAGATAGAAGTTCGCTCTTCAAATCACTTATTTCTTCATTGACAAGTTCTTCGTGCAGTTTCTCATTTTTTAGTGAAGTTAACTGCTGTTGAAGTAGATTTACTTTATCTTCCAGCTCCTTGATCTCAGAGCACTGATGTAATGAAATCCATATTAAATTTCAAACCATTGAAGTTAATTAAATGAATGATCCAATTACATTATGTTATTGATGGCTAAATCTTGCTTAGCTGTCTACAAGGATTAACACTGGCATATTTTAACACATCTGAAAATGATTTTAATTATTTAGTTCTATCGGAATCTGACTGTCAGCTTTTGTTTACTGCCACAAAGGAAAAATGAAAGGAAAAAAGAAAATACAACGGGTATGGTGAAAGCCCCAAACACAGGGCTGACAACCATATTTTCTTATGAAGCTCAAATATAACACAGGGCACTGAAGCTCATACGAACCTTCTGTTGAAGTTGCTCTTGGAGAATACGATTATCAGCTGTTTTCAGCTGCAATAATCGAGCAAAAGAGTTATTACAAGAAACTAAGCTATATGACTAGAACCAAGGTTTAAAATTTTGGTACTGGTACCAGTGTCCGGTACCATTTTCGGTACTGAAGGTATAGTGCAGCAGCACCGTAAGTATGGTGCTGCAGCAGCACCTGCAGTACTGCACCATACTGTAGAGTATGGTGTAGCAGTACTACACCATATCGGGCGGTACTGCTCGGAATGTATTGGTACACCCAGTCGGTACCGGTTTTGTCAAAAACCGGTAATTGATACGGTTTTGAAACTATGACTAGAACACAACAGATTGGTGACATAAGTCTATTATATTCAAGTTTCCTGGTAAAAGCAAATATGTGAAGAAGTAAAAAAATCACCTCTAGTTCAAACCCTTTCTCATTGCACTGAGTCATCAATTTCATTACAGTCTGTGAAGAATAAACTGAAGTGTGAATTGTACTAAGATAAATAATGAAAAAGAAAACCAATGTATTTGAATATGCAGACCTGCTGCATATCAACCATTGAGGCATTGGTCATTGAAGCTTCACCACTCTCGATAATGCGTTGTTCCAAAACTCTCATTTGCCTCCGTTTGTCTTGAATTTCGAGCTCCAACTTCTCAATCTACCATAATTATAAGATAATTAAACTAAAATAAATTTCTAATAATTATGTTGAGACTAAAAAGAACCATAAAAAGAAATTAAGTCTTAATAGGTTCATACAAAAGAACAAGAATAATAAAGAAAATTTCCAATTGAGCCATGTATTTAAATGGTACAAAGTAACCAGTTTTTTGTAAGTAATTCAGTAGTGTAACTTAGGCACTATTTCTAGCCAAAATAATGATCATAAAGGATGAAAGTTGTACTTGATTATTTGTGCCATCTGGGTCATCTACAGACTGTTCCATCAATCGCTTTAGTGTACTAGTACTGAACGCGATCTCACCAGCAAGCATTTTTACTTGTTCAACGAGGAGATCCATCTCATCTGATGATATTATCATCTCAGCCTGTAAATGCGAATAAAATCATGAGTGTGTTGTAAGAACTAAGAAAGGAATGCAAAATAAAGCTGAACATCTCTCTCTCAGGATCAGCTCTTTCTATTGTGCCATTATAAACCTCAATATTGCAACAATTTTCATAATTCCCCATCTTTCTTGCCAACATCTCCCACTCTCATCAATGTTCCTCCTGGATTCTCCCATCCATGAAAATTAAGCCACAAATATGAACAACTCTCTCCTCTCATCACGATCAACCTCATCATTTGCTCTTTCGAAGACCTCTCTATAGCCACTAAAGCATCACAACAAGCAACTTGTGAAGAGATCAATGTCGGAGGTTGGTTGTGGATGGAGAGAGTTGAACTAGCTCTTTAAGTATTAATAAATAATTTACAGTGTAGGTTTTGTTGACTTCGAGTTGACTTGAATACCAAAATAAGCTAAAGAAAAAGAACTTAATACCCAAGTGGGCTTACCACGCCAACTTTTTGGCAGTGGTATAGACATGTTGGGTGTTAAATATGATGTAACTTAAGGGACCCTTCAGGTTAATTTTGAAATGATGTGCCACAAACAGAAATCAGACTAGAGTAGACATTGGGCCTTTTCCAGTAACTGACCCTTTAGAATGATGGCTTTAGATTATAAAGTGAAAGCAGACACAGTGTCCAATTAATCATATCTTCCTCTTGGCAGTATAACCTTAGACAAGGATGGTGCTATATTAATAATCTAATTCTCAATAGGAGCCAAAGAACATGTCAGTGGAGACGAGCTAGAACTGATAATAGCAACTAAAAACTTTAACTACCTGTGCTGGATCGCTGGCTAAGCCACTGATTCGTGATTGATCTTCACTCAATTTCCTTGAATTTCTTTGACTTTTAACATTAGAATGTGTGTCTAATGAATCTGATAGAGCAGATGGTATTGAGCCATTCAGGGTGGCCTCATTTTCAGGAAGCGGAGAACTCTTACAAAGTATATCCAGTTTCTGCAAAGTAAATTTATGACCAAAGCTATCGTAAGTATGGAAAAACTTAGTCAGAAAGAAACATGAAAATTTTCCAGATAATGAAGACAATTTGTATTAGTTTGACATCCAAAATGACTTGATTAATTGAGGAAATAATTAGATAAAGAAAACAAGAAATACTAACTACTAAGACATCCATAATGATGAGATGTTATCCAGCATAGGTAAACTTTACACCATATATAGTATGATAAAAGTTACATAGGTAAACTATAATTAAGATCCATAAAATGTAACAGCCACACTTACAACCAAAAGAAAAATATTATACCTTCAGTAAGAAACTCCCCATGTCGTAACTATACTCAAATAGCTACACATCATGATAAAGTCCTTATTTAAGGCTCCAAAAATTTAAATAATTACACACAAAAGAAGCTCTAATCTAAATTGCAGACCTTCGAGAATGACAAGAGATAAATTGCACACAATAGGTTCTTGAATGATCATCTACCACCTTTACCTTTCAGGACCTCTAACAGATAACTTGTGAGTTGTGACAGTAGCCATAGCAGGTTTTTCAACATGATTTTCTGCTGTTGTTACATGTTTGTAGAAAGAATATATGTAACATGCATCAAAATTTTAAATTGTGAGGACAAAAGTAAATTAATTGACAAAACCAAAAGCCATTCTAAACCATAAATTTGATAATCACATTCATATCAATGATACACAAATAAAATTTTATCATTTTTCAATCAAGATGGCAAAATAACAGTATTTCAGAGCTCAGCATGTCACTGTTATCAGCATTCAGTTAGAAGAATATTCAGAAACAAAATATGTATGCACCAAACAAATATAAATTCATAATTAAGCTGAGAACTTACATCATCCTCTCCTAGAGAAAGATGGCCCTGATGTCTGGGTAAATCAGTTAAACACCCAGGAATACTGTTCTTGGTAGAAACAAGTATCAGCTTGGTCAATCTTTGGATTCTACTCATTAGGGCAGCTTTGGCTTCCTCTTCCTCCTCTAATCGCGATTGCATCTTCACTTGACCCTCCTCAAGCTGTTTGTACAGCACAAAAAACATTATTTATTCTCTTAAGATTGTTATGGCTAAGTCAATCATTGTCATTCTGCACGTATGAACTTAAGTTCCTTTAGAGGCTTCAAAATATTCAAATGTATACCTGCTGACGCAAGATCATTATTTCCTCTTGGCTGGCTCCACTCAACACCCCTTTCTTTAATTGGTCAAGTTCCTGCTTCAAGGTTGATATTTCCTTCTGATATTTCTTAATCAATGACTTTTCATCAATAATCTGGAACAATAGATGTAATTTGCTCATACGCATTTCAACACGAGTATAAATATTTCCAATCGAAGAAAAACGATTGTGCATCTACCCTGTTGCGAGAAGCATAGATTTCAACTCGCTTTGCCCTACTTGCAAACTTCAGTGTGTTATGAGTCTCCTCCATGCTACTGGATGCAGGTGTAACTGTACAAATGAGCTGGCATTGTGCATAATAGTTATCACTTATCAAAACATTTCACCACCAAATAAGCAACTAGACCAAATTAAGTCTGAAGTCCAACAAACTAATGGTTGCATCATGAAGGAAATTAAAGATGTAACAATACATGTACAGCAACTGATGAAAGGTAACACCAAACAAGAATCAATGAGAAATTTCCTAGAAATATTATAGAGCATTATGAAACATAGCCATCGGACTGGCAAGAAGAGACTCACTGATACATGCCCATGGCCGCTTAATGAGGACTGCAGAAGTCGAGTCAATTTAGAATCGCGATAAGGAATATGAGATGCTTTCCCCTCGCTGAGTTTTCCAATGACCTTTATAAGATTCAATAACGTTAGACTTACAACATAGGAGAGCCAGTAATTCACAGATAACTACAAATTAATCATGGCATACAGCATAACAGTTGTAAAACACAGAAATCATAAATTATAAAAATCAATACCATCTTTAGACAAACCATATATTTAAAACAATGCCAGGGCAATGTTTCTAGCAAAAGCTTATTCTACTTAAGAGACTAAGAGAACTAAAGTGTGACCTTCATGAGACCTGTGAATGCAACATGATATTACTATTTAGTTATTTTTGAGAAAACAGCCAAGGTGGAGGTCTGTATGAAAAGCAACCAGCAACATTTAATATACTTCCTAAATTCAGGACCAAATTATGATGTGGTCACAATTTTGCTAGAAGCTTTTGATATAAAATTATTCATTATTTTGTTCACATTAATTGGTTTTATAATTTAAGATGACTACTATCGGTTTTGTAACGCAGAAATATTGGAATGCGTTGAATTAAAAACATGCATCGAAATGTAACAGTCATACATTTTGATTAATTGGTGTTCATCTTATTGTGCCTGAACCATTTAAAATAATGATTCTCCACTTGGTTTATTCCTGTAAGTTGGCTTAATTATTTGACATGATTTTTATCCTTCAGTAACAAAGAAATGTTGGGAACTTGGGATGCATTGAGTGAAAAACATGCATTCAACTATAACACAGTTTAATTTTATTAAATAAGGTTCACTTTATTGTTATCAAACAATTCCGGAAGTTTTAAATCTCTCTTATAGTAATTTTCCAATGATTAAAAATATAAAACATTTTTTATTTCTCCTTTATGTCCATATTATCTATTGGTTCATGAGGTCAAGCCCTCTAATAATCTTTTTATTGTCCCAAATGGTTGATTTCAATCATAATCCATATTTCCAAAACCTTGTAGTTTCGTCACAACTTATTTTCTTTCTTCCTGAAAATCATAAGTACATCAATTAGAAGTAGTGAATACATAAGAAAACTATTAAAATATTAGTGGGTCTAACTCCACCCCAAGAGTTAGCTCATGAGGAGAGGATTGACCAAACTATTCAAAGGCTATCTTGACCATATTTTTAACCAATGTGAGACTTTAACACACACCCCTCACGCTCAGGATTGGACATCTGGAGTGTGGAGTTTGCAGGACTGGACATCTGCGGGTGGCACAATATCAACCACAGGATAGGCTGATACCATGTTAAAAAATTGGACCTAATTCCACCCCAAAAGCTAGCTCATGAGGAGAGGATTGCCCAAATTATTTAAAGGCTATCTTGACCATATTTTTAACCAATGTGAGACTTTAACAAAAACAACCAAAGTAGAAACTTAAAAGCAGCTAATGATTGTCAATAAATAAATTGTGTTTGTTAACAGAGATAGAAGATGTAGATCAAGTGACCCTTTAGTGGTAGAGGAATTAATGAAGATAATTAATGAAACATACAACAAAAACAATTCAACAATATTGAGCACCTACTGTTCCGAGAGTTAAAAGACTTTTGTTAATGTAAGATCCTTCCTTTCGTCTTAGCCCAGTTGTCTCGGTTTTTGAACTCTCAGATCCCGCTAGATCAATAAGATTCTGAAGAGGAACATCATAGATGAGGAATCACAAATGCATCAATTCAGCCTAATGCAACGGGTGCTTAAAGCATAGAAATAGAGCTTACAAGTTGAGAATACATCACTCCATCATATTCATCACCATGAGCACTGCTTTCAATCATCTGTGTAAATCAATCATTTCCAGCCAATCAGCGTAACAAAATAGTTGAAGAGAAAAAAGGTAGGATATTTCTATATGAGATGGTTGTGACTTGTGATGATTAATAAGGATTACAACCATAAGAAATAAGAATACAAATTAAAAGGTCATCTCTCATCTAAATATCTAATGACTTGGGATAATAAGAAATTTAAGAGCATATCAGAGTGGGAGATCTTGCTTTTTGGAATATTGTCCAGGCCACACATTATAAATATATAACGCTTATTAATTCAAGCTTACATGTTGGGCACAGGCAAAAAAATTTTGCTTATGCACACATGAGGGACTGTATTGCTGCAAATTATTATGTTTTCAGCTTTTAAACAGAATGTCATTTATCCATATCTTAAGAAATAGCATTGACAAAAATGATTTCAATAAGCTAATTGATCACACTTTTTATTCAAGGTCCATTTTACAAGGCTTGAAATGTTACAAAGGTGATCTTAGAGTCACACAAACCACCTGACACCCTTTTTTTCTTGATTTCTAACCCAAACCACATGCAATTAGGAGTACTAAGCATTTGCTTCTTGAGACAAAGGGTGATCTTGAGTCACACAGAAGTTCCTACTTTTTTTTTTGAAAGATGAGTTCCTAGAATCTTATTCAAGAGGATTGAAAAGATTACAGGATAGGGGGGAGAAGGATCAAAACATGAAAAAAAATAAGGTCAAGTCAAGTCAAAAGGCAAAGCACAGGCCTTTAAAATAAGAGTTACAATGTTCATAAAAACACGCAGCCGCTGCAGCAGTAGAGTCCCTAGGGGAGCTTGAGGACCCAAAAACATGGATGAGGTTTATGTCACAATATTTGCAAGGTGAAGCTACGTGCATTTAGCCACCCCAATATATTATATACCTATAGTAATGGGAACCTCTTAATATACTTATGGACGATTTTTCCTTATTAACATCAATTATTCTCTATTTTTTATTTAAAGCCTAAGATTGTAAGACAAAACAACAAGCCACAATCCAAGGGACATTAAGCAGGATAGCCAAAAGGAGCCACAAAAGAACCCAATCCACTTACCTGCAATTAGAAATGTCCACAACTATGTTGTAAGATTTGTATTTAAGACAAAATTAAACATGGCTCTTTTATCTTTCAAATAGAAAATATATGACATAATTGTGACCTTACCTAATTGATGCTAATTAAAAAGTATAGATTAGTCTCTTTCCTACCGGCTTAAGCTTTTGGGAAAGTTGGTGATCCAATCAAATTTAACATGGTATTAGAGCACTTAGAATCCTCCTACCATCAGTTTTAAAAAACAAATTTCCTCCCACCTCAATCGAGTCGATCCACTTGTTGGGCTTGGGTCAGTCTCCTCAAATTTACCCGCCCACAAGTGAAGAGAAATGTTAAGAATTTAAATGCATAGATTAGTCTCTTTCCTAACAGCTTAAGCTTTTGAGAAAGTTGGTCATCCAATCAAATTTAACAAAAACGTATTTCCTATTTTATATGTTCTTTTAGATTTTTGGGTATCATCTCAAAATCTAATTATTTTATTGTCTACTTAGTGTAGTTATCTTAAGAAAAAATATCAAATTTCCACTAATTTGGAATATACATGTCAAGACAAGATCGCAACTTCTTCCACCCACTCGTAGTCACATATCAGTAGAACATGTGGGAACCAGCAAGTTTGGTGTGCCAATCAATTTTATAACATGCATGACAGTTGGAAAAGAGCATGCAACTTTGTAAGCAAACGCAAAGTGTGTAAACGAGTAAAATAAAGCCAAGTATTGGTTTTTTTTGAGCTCGACTCATTTATTTATGAGCTCCTATGAGTTTGGTTCAAGCTCGATTCGAGCTTCAATTTCTATGTTCAAGCTGGGTTGTTTAAGTTTTAGGTTGTTGAACTCAACTCCCATCAGCTCAATAAGCTTATTTAAGCTCTTAAACAAGCTTCGGATGAGCATTCACCAAGTTAATGAAAAAGAAATTAAAGTTAGTTAACTATGAATATAATCCTAAGAAACAAGCTATTAATAAGAATTTAACGAGTACTTGTTCGCAAACATTAAACAAGCCTATTTGTGAACATAGATGTGAACATAGATGACCCAGGCTAGTTTACACTGGAGCTCGACTCATTTACTAAACAAGCCTAATTCTTTTCTC